>JAPDVU010000007.1:81723653-82323653 GCA_026230045.1 Corynorhinus townsendii | reverse complement strand
TTTTGTAGCTGGAAGAATTTTGGCGTCAGGATTGTATATCCACAATTCTTGGTAAGATTCAATGGTGTCTAGAGACAAGGGCGTAATTCCCAACCCAGTGGAAACCTTCTTTATGAGCAGAGGACCAAGGAGTCTAATTTCAAGCCACAGAACTATTTCCTCTCTTGTTCTCTTTAGTGGTTTAGATGCGGTCAAAGTGCACCCTACCGGATCATCACCTGTAAGAATTACCTGGCAAAAATGTTCCCCTGAACCCAATGAGCTTCTCATCCTGACACAAACAAGGAGTTTCCAGGTGACCCATCTGCACCCCAGCAGTTTGTGTCAGCCCGAAGCTTTTTGGTTTCTTTGTGTGCAGACACTGTTTGGAACAGCAACTTCCTCCTTCAGATAAATCTATGATTTACTCTGCATATGAAATAAAAAGCCTTAGCTTCATTGTTGTCAAGTGGACTTTCGTCTGTCACGTTGCCCGTCATGGTGGAGGCTGGGCTTTGCCTCCCAGACCCTCCTTTGGGACTGAGGACTTGTGTTTCCACCTGCTGACAGTACCACTGCCTGGCAACCTCTAGCCACTAGTGTAGAGGGGGAGACTTGGTTTTAGTTTCTTGCTCTGAGCTTGCCCCTTTGCCAGCTCTGCTTTAGGCAGGCAAAGTTTCCTGGGCTCATTCTGAAGGCCGTAGGTAGCTGATGGGTTTTGCGTGGTGTTTTCTCCTCTTCTTTTCCACAGACTAACACCAGCAGCATGAAGGGTCCCCTCCAACCACAGTCTTTCCTGGCTTGGCTCTGAAAGTGCTTGCTTCTCACAAAGATGACACGGCTGCAAGCTTTCTCCCTCTGCCCCACTGTCCTAGGTTTCAGACCACTGGGAGCTTCTTGTTTTCAAGCAAAGGGTTGCCTTGAGGTTTGCCTTGAGGTGGTGCACCCACTTGGGAAAACATTGTGTTTGAGAAGGGATTTTTTTTGTCTTCCCTGTTTTTATTTCTACATTCATTTTAAAATGTATTCTTTATGTTAGGGCAGAACAGATAAACACATGCCTTTTGTTTTACATGCACATTGACATTGTCTCATCATATTTTGAAGAATTCATTACAACAGTATTCACTGGGTCATTGCCAGGCCTTCCTCCCCCGCGCACACTTCCTAATATCAGTGGGTACAGGACTGGGTATAAAGTCTTCATGGTTCACTGATGAGGTCCACCTGGCTAGGTACAGGGTGCTTGTTATTTACTGGATCTGCACTTACGTGAAATCTAAATCCAAAGGAACCATGTAATCACCCTTTCCAGAAAGCACTCTCTCTAGGCCTGTCACAGCACAAACTCCCATTACAAGTAAATAAAATATATTCCATTCCTCATTGCTCTTTTGCTCTCTCTCTCCCACCTCTCATTTCCATTAGTGACTTTCTGGTTTATGTAAAGCCTGGAGAATGTTGTCTGGCCACCTCCTTAGTGCATAGCTCAAGAATGTAGCCCCCAAAGCTTTGGAAAAGAAAGCCAGGCCAAAGATTAGTGCCAAGCATCTGTTTTGCAGGAAAAATATAGGGAAGCCATGTTGGTAAATGTGTTGGCCCAGAGGCTGGGTTCAGGCTGCTGACTGTTGCTCTGTGTTGCCTCTGCTTCCTCACCTGTAAAGCAGAGGTGACCCCAGCATGGGTGATATCTTCTGTACATTGTTGCATGGCTGAAGTTTCTGCTGCATTCCAAAGTATCAACTCTGCAATTGAAAAATATCTCTGGGTTGTTAGGGAAGGGCATTTTACTATTAATTAGTAGCAACAGATAAAGGCTAATTATTTAGTCTGACTAAAGAGACAGAATAACGGGGTTGGAGGGGATACAGGGAGGGATGGTGGTTTGATAAGGCCTCAACCCTTTTTTATAAATTTGAAAATGATCTTAAATATCCAGAGAAGTTTCAAGCACACAATTAACATCTTTTTTTCACCTGACCCATTTGAGAGTAATTTGCAGACATCATGCCTTATCCATACCCAACCGCAATACAACCATCAAAATCAGGAAATCCACATTGACAGGTTACACCCCTTTGTCCTTAGACTCCATTCAGATGTTCCAGTTGCCCTAGTCATGTGTTTTGCAACAAAAGGATTCAGCTCTGAATCACAGGTGGCATTTAGTTGCCATGTACTGTTAGCCATCTTCAATCTGCGACATCCCCTTAGTCCTCCTGGATTTGCATGACCTCAATACTTTTGAAGAAAGCAGGCCAGTTATATTGTAGGTTGTACCCCAGTTTGGGTTTATTTGATGTTTCCTTGGGAATAGGTTCAGACTATGCCTCATTGGTAGGATTATGATGCTGGTTCTTATTGTAGTCCATCAGGTGGTGAGCAGTTTTGATTCACTCCATTGCTGATGGCATATTTGGGGTGCTTGGTGCTCCACCCTAAGCCTTCTATCTACCCCACACACAAAGCAGAAACTTACACTGCATGTGTGATTGTGCTATGCGCTTCTTCACTGGGACATGGTAGGAGAAGGTTGTATGATTCTTGGACACATTCTCTACTTGTGTGTCTAGTTCAAAGGCTGCGGGCTTACAAACCACACACGCAAAAATCACTGTCCACAACTTACATGATGGAAATAATCAGACTTGCACACTTCATGTTCTGTGTGAGCTCAGTTGCTTTAATAGGGACAGAATAACTTTAACACAGAACACACAGGGTAGGCAAAAGCAGGTTTACAGTTGTTATATGGAAAATAATACAATAAATAATAATACAAGAATAAACTGTGGCCCAGCCAGTATGGGCCAGTGGTTGAACATCCATCCATGAACCAAGAGGTCATTGGTTGGATTCCCAGTCAGAACACATGTCCAGGTTGCTGGCTTGATCTCCAGAAGGGGGTGCACAGGAGGCAGCTGATCAATGTTTCTCTCTCATCAATGTTTCTATATCTCTATTCTTCTCCCTTCCTCTCTCTCTAAAAATCAATTTTTTTAAAGAATAAACTGTGTTTCATATATTCACAACTGTAAAGCTATTTTTGTCAACCCCTGTATTATCAGTTTTTCAGCATTTGTTTCATTTCTATTAATTCTCACTTGTAGCAAAGATGTATATAACTATGTTGTGTTTTTTGCTTATTATTAAGAAAAAAAATTGTGTCTGTTTTAAAATTTAGAGAGTTCTTCCTGGAGTGGAAAAGCTGAATTCAGCATGACCCTTGGACTCTGAAATGGAGGGAAGCCAGCGGGAGCCTAGACCCATGCATTAACTTTCAAAGAAAAACATTTGCAACAGGTCCAATGAAACATTCATTTATTGTCAAATGATAGCCCCTCAGGAAAATCTGCCATCCAAAGTCTCCTGAAATAAGATTTCTAGGACTTCTCAGTTTCTGGCATTCAATTATCAAACCAGCTATTTTTTAATATCTGGCTAAACTCTTGGAAAATTATACAATTTGAAATGAGACAGTATGATTGATCTAAAGGCCAGAGTAAAACACAGGGAATGAACTGTCTTTTATGAGCTGGACCCAACGCTAGTTCTTCTATTACTGGCACTATAATGAAGTAAGAAATACTTATTAAATTACTGGGGGAAATGAAAATAAAAGTTATATTCAACTGCCAGGTCACCAGGTCACATGGGTTGGAAGTGGGTCTGTCTCCTAAAAATGGCCCTTTTGTGCCTATACCCTAGCTTGTGAATCAAGGAAACCGGATTCTGGCCTAGCATGGTGTCTGCCATATGGGAGACCACCCTGGATGAATGAACACATTGGTCTTCAATTCTGAGGGTTGCAGCAGCCAGGGCAGTAACTCACCAAGGGGCAGGGCTTCCTTTTGTACATAGTGAAGCATTCAGTCTCCTCTTTCTGTTTGCATACAACTAACTAAACCAGTACACACAGATGTATGCTTATAATGTGCTGGTTACTGGCTTGTTGTATAGATGCAAGGGGATAATCTGACAAGGGCATACCAGCTATATACATGATACCAAAATTATCAGTGCCCGAAGTGAAGGATAAAGTAGTGCCAGGGAAGAAAAGGAATCACCAACTGGAGATTCAGGGACACACCTCGGGGAAGAAGTGACATGGAAGAGTATAACTGAAACTTTGGGCCATCCATCTGTCCAGGTCATGCTCCTGTCCCTTGACCATGACCCTCTCCTCCCCTGGGCTGTGGGCTCTTGGCCTCCATGTTCATTCTGCAAGACCCTGCTTCCTTGGCCACGATGGACTAAGCAGGAGCTAAAAGCAACATTCTGGAAAAGACTCGGAGCTCCTCGGCTCTGGCCCCAGTGCTGCCCCTCCTGAGCAGGGCTTCCCAGTGGCTCCCTGGACTCCATGAGATGCTCCAGGACCCTGTCTACAAATTTCTCCTGCCGATGAACTCTGCTTAAAGTTGAATTATAGCATTTATTTATCTACTGCTGTGTGACAGGTACTGCAGTTTTCATCCATTATTTTATCTACTTTTCATGAAGTCATTGTTATTATTTCCATTTTTTTAATTGTGAAAACTGCCCAGATGGTGTGAGATTAGTGGTTGAGCATTGACCCATGAAACAAGAGGTCACCAGTTCAATTCCCAGTCTGGGCATTTGCCCAGGTTGGAGGCACTACCCCCAATAGGGGGCATGCAGGAGGCAGCCAATCAATGTTTCTCTCTCATCTCTCTATCCCTCTCCCTTCCTCACTCTCTAAAATCAATAAAATAGAATATTTAAATTGTGAAAACCAAAGCTCTGCTGTATTAGAACAATTATAAGTTCTGCCAGGAGAAGTAGCAGTGGAGTGTGGCCTGGGTCCTGGGTCAGGAGGAGGCATTGTCATCCATCATTGTGCCTTCTGGGTGCAACTCGGGGAGGGTATGAACAAAGAAGTTGCTTACCAAATATCACTAACTCAGAAATGGGATCCTGGTTTTTTATAGATTTGCCTTGAGGTTTTCTTTCTTCTTAATTCATTTTATTCACTGTATCAGTATATTTAAGAGTTCACCCTGATTCAGGCCATGTGTCAGGCCTTACAATAGTGACCTATTTTATAGTTGGCCTCACAGAGCTTAGTGCCTGGGGGTGAGATGATGGGTAAGTGTAGAGTTACTAAGTATGAAGCTCTGAAGTAGATGAGAGCAGAGGCTGGGGAAAGACCTGGGTGGGATGGAATGGCCACACAGGCGGGAACCCATTTATAGGCATCAGCTCTGGGAGCTCTATAGACACTGGATTCCCCGAAGCAGTATAGGCCTACCCTAAGCCTAACATGCTCAGCCCTGATTTTCAGATGTGCTGTTTTATGCCCTCTGTATTGGCAAGTCTCACTTCCAGCTGGGCTGTTGGCCTTTGAGCTGGGACTCTGCCTGCTTCATTACTCCCCATAATCTTTCAAGTTCTGATTTCCAAAAACAGAAGTATCTCTCTTTCTTCATCCAATCTTGCTCAGTGTGCACCTGGGGACCTGCTCCAATGTAGACAACTGCAACCCACCTACCTGCACCTTCCTGTACCTTCCTGACAAGTGATCCCACCCACCTGTCTGGAAACACTGTCCCTGCAAAAAGCTCCTGCTGACTCTCATGCCTACCATTATGGTCACCTCTATTTACCCCGATTTGGAATGTCTGCCAATAGCAGTCCATCCCCTTTGCTCTGATGTGGCTTCTTTGCTTTGATATTGCTCTTCCTGTGCTTGGTCCCCTCTTCCTGAAGCTCACATGAATCTCAGCATACCTTACAGCTCCAGCCACCAGCTGATGACCAACCTGTGAGTGCACTTCACACATAAACCTGGAAAAGGACATGGGCATCACTGGTCTGGTTTGGGATTAGATGGGAGTTCTGGCCCTGTGTGGCTGGAGCAATATGAGGTTATATAAGGAGCTACAGCCATGCCATCATCAGTTCGGTTCCAGCTCTCATTTTACTAGCTCTGTGGGGACCACCGGTCACAGGCTCATAGCATTCATTAAAGGAAAGGAGAGTCTGAATAAACATAAAAGCCATTCCTTGCTGCAGTTACAGATTATTTAAGCATCTGCTCTTGTCCTGGCACTTGGTGAATTTGTACAGTGCCTGTCTTCAAGGTAACCATACGCCAATGAGAGAAAAGACTTGGTGTTAGTCATATTTTGCTGCATAACTAAAAATCTCAAAAATCTCAGTGACTAGAACAGTACACACTTATTTTTTCTTATTCATAGACCTGGAGGTTGGCTGAGATTTGATTTTTGTGGTTTGGGTTTTGGTTTGGTTTAGCTCAGTTCACCTGCAGGCCACAAGCTGGGCTTGGGTCCCCATTGGCCAAACCCAACTTCCCACTAACTAGAAAGGTACTCCACCTGCTCTGGTGGGAGGTGCTGCATGGCCCCATGGCAAAGCACTGGGAATAGCATGCCCACCTACCACAAATACACAGATAATTGCAGTGTCAAGTGGTGGTCAATGAGGACACAAGTCCCTAAGACCTCAGTGTTGGGGGAGATCAGAGGCTGTTCCATGTGGCCAACATGGTGTGGTTGGAAGTGAGGCCTGATATGAGTCCATGACAAAGGCCAGGGGCAGGTCTGCACAGACCTTCTCTGCTGGGTTTCATCATTGACATCTGAAGGTACCCTCCCTCATCATTCTGATGGTACAGAGCAAGGGAAGGGCTGGTTGTAGCTAAGGAGAATTTTAAATGTTAACAGTGAAAGCTTTCATCACATTTTACTTATTACGTTTTAACTAAGTCTGATCCATCAGATTCTCTTTTCCTAAGGAAGGGAATTCTGACCGTGGCCCAAAGAGGGGAAACAACTGGTGCTGCACAACTCTGGAGCACAAGAGAATTCAAGTGTATTCTGGCCACTTTTCTTGAGCATGCCAGTGTTCAGTACTTCACGGGTGACTTTAGAGAATTGAAAGCAGACCTCTTCCCAATTTTGCCACCTGCCTGGCTCCCAGAGAGGAGAAAAGCAGCTTGTATAACCAAGTGGCTTTATCGGAGTAAATCCAAAGTTATCAAAAGATAAATGTGACCATAGAAGACAGTTTTCTTGACTTTTCATTTTTATTCACTCCTGGGCCATTGACCTGTCAAGGATACTGCTGAGTAATTAGGAATGAGTTAGGAAATGTGTTCCAGGCATAGGTCCCTGCCACATAGACCTCATGAAAAGGCTAAGTGGTGGGTACTTTAATTATTCCCATTTTATGAGGGAGTTGAGGCCTAGGAGGGCTGGGATCATTGCCCCATGTCACTCCACTGGGAAGTGGCAAAAAGACTCTAAATAAAGCTTTTTTTAATGGAGGCAGAAAAGCTGCTTCTACTTCAAGGTCAGGGCAGCTTACCTGTGGGCATGTACATCCCTCTGACAGGGGTGAGATCCTCGGTCCAGCATCTTTCAGAGGCTTCTGGAGGCTGGAGAAATGTGCATGGCATGCAAAAAAACTCTCCAAGATGTTCACTTGTGAGTGACATCTTACATGGCGATCTTTGAAGATGTAATTAGGGATCTTGTCATAGGGAGATGATCCAGGATTATCTGGAGGGGTCCCCAATGTGATCACAAGTATTCTTTAGGAAGGAAACCAAGGGAGATTTGAGACACACACACAGAGGAGGAGACTATATGTCTACAGAAGCAGACATTGGAGTGATGTGATCACAAGCCAAGGAACACCAGTAGTGACCAGAAGCTGGAAGAAGCAAGGAACAGATTCTCCCTGAGAACCTCTGGAGGAAACACAGTGCTGCCAAAACCTTGACTTTGGCCCAGTAAAACTGGTTGTGAATTGCTGACCTCCAGAACTATGATTGAATGCATTTCTTTTGTTTTAAGCCACAAGATTTGTGGCAATTTGTTACAGCAGGCACAGAAAACTAATACACGTGTGCTAACTGAATTCTGATACCCTTTTATTCAGCAAACACTCCCCAAGTGCTTGCTATGTTCCAGGAACAAGGGATCAGAAATGAATCAAGCTGCCTGGTGTGAGGCAGAGATCTGGGTGGGAGATAGAGAGCAGACCTGTAGAGAAGGGGCCCAAGCTGAGTTTCCATTGACACCACTGCACTGAGACAGAATCATTGCTGGTGTCTGCATTAGAAATCTGGGCGTGAAACCTCATTCTGCTGCCCAATCTGTGTGACTTGGGTTAAGTCATTTACTTCCATAAAAGTGCAGTTATTTCACCTGTAACATAAGTATGGTAACAACTACCTCACAGAGATTAAGATTATTGAATGAAATAATAATAATAATTGGGTTCTGACATGGGGACGGTGCTCAGAGCACATTGGGGTGTGACTATGCAAACCCACAGGGGATGACTGAAGTCTCCACATGTGTAATTGGAGAAGGACGAAGAAACCTTTCCACACTCAAGTGCCATTGAACTGGAACACTCACCATTAGTAATTTATTTCTTCTTCAAGTTCCTTTTTGAGATCCAAAGTCCTGAGAGATGTTACGCTTTCTGCCATTAGCTCCTAAGAGTGAAAAGGTGGTAGCTGCTCTCCCAGCCAGCAACCCAAAGCCACCAGGCACTTTGGATGAGCCACACAATGAATGATGAAGACAGGGTGGAAGGGCAGATATAGACTGAAGGCAAACCCTGCCTGTGCCGTGTCACTGGTCTCTGGTGATTATGGCTGGGTTAGGGTCTCTGGAATATAATGCTGTAGATAGGGGTGTCGAGTAGACAGGTCCTCAAGAAGAAATCCAGTTTTCCTATCACTTTGTTTGCCTGTGGTGGCCAAGAAAGTTAAATGTGTTTGAATGCCCTGGGCTAAGAGTCAAGGTGATGGCAGAAAAGGGAAGCAAGGGCCCTGGCCCAAGCTGGAAGCCTCCCCATCTGAATGGACATGGGTGATGGGCAGGGTAAGAGGAGAAAGCATTCTGCTTTCTGCTTGTAAATGCTTTTAGAGGCTGAGAAACCTCAGGAGTCTCTCAGCCAAGGAGATAATATTCCCCAGCACAGACTGTTCTCAGCACACTTGCATTACAGTTCAGCCACATAGAAGTCTTCATGCAATGTGTGCCAGAGCCACACGCTTTCACATGCAACACACATCCCCAGCCTGCATGTTCATTGCTGTGGCACCCATGCAGGGTCTTAGAAAACCTTACACAGAGGGAGAGACATTTGTCCAAGTGTGTCTTAGAGAGATGACATTTCTACATGGTGATTCATGTGTGACTGTGCTCTGTAGCCTAGGGTAAATAGAAGGCACAGGGTTTTCCAGACTTATAGTCCAGGTCTCTGCAGTTGAGCTCTGGAGCTAGTGAAGGTGTTATGGTTACTTAGGTACAGGTGTTGTATCATAAACCAGCGAGCTAGATACAAGACGCCTTAACAAGCCAATTCATTAGGAGTCTTTTATTGCACGTGGGCAGAATATCTCTGTCAAATTCTGAACCAACACATAGAGGAAGGTCTCTCTATTTATACCTTTTGAGCTCCTTGTCTGCAGATTTTACAAAGAGCTCTGTGTAAGTTATTTTTGGCAGATAATTTGTGACCTTGGATACATAATTAACAAATACTTGGCATGAGTATATGGGAATATTATCAGTATCAGCATTAGCCTGTTATGTCAGATGGCTAGCTTGCAAGGTCAGCCAGCCAAGTTTTTATCTTTTTCTATTATTCAAACTAAAACAGTTATTTTACAGAATAAGGGACTATCTAAAAATAACAGAGCTGACCTACAGAATAAGAGACTGTCTAAGAATAACAGAGTAGTTCAAAGAGCAGTTTCAAACAGCAGTTTTCCAAAGGAGAGATTACTATGCTTCACAGGCAGCAGGTCATTCACTAGGTGAATGGGGGATCAAGACTCAAGCTAAAAGTCCAGCTTTCAGGAATCTTTCCTGACTCCAGGGAGGCATCATTGTGTGAGCAGGCCTTGGAGGGAAGAGGGTAATGGGAAGGAATCACATGCACACAGAAGGATGTCCCTGTCTAGTTCACACACTCAACTTTCCCATGTGCAAACCGGCTGAGATGCAGAAGGCCTTCTGATAGATCAAGACCAGACCTACATTAGGAAAGGCACACCTGTTGCAAATATTCCACTACATCCCCTCATATGTTCACCATAGGCATTATTAATCAATTATAACTATCTTTCCAATCTGGCCCACTTACAGCCTCAGAATCCTTCTTAACACAATGCTTCAAGCAGCTGAAGAGGAGCTATCCATGGTGCCATGCCAGCCCCTGATCTCATAGTCTCCCCATTCTGTGCACACACTGGAGTTGCTTGCCAAGCTGCAGCAGTTCTTGAGGCTAGAGTCTGCCTTGGCCCAGTCCTTTCTGTGTGACTTCAACAGGTCCTTTCTTAACACCACTTGGTTCTGAGCCCTTCATCTGAGTTGCACAACCCCATCTCAGCCTGTCATGCCTCTCATTAAAATTCCGCATCTGCCCCAGTTATGTTGGCTGCCTGATGTGTCAGGCCCCATGTGAGTGACACCTGCTTGTCACCCACAAAAGATGAGGCCCCTTGTTTACAAAATTCCAGTGTGAATGGGTGCCCACAGCTCCATCCAGGCAGAACATACAACTAGCCAGGCACTCAAGTCAGAGTTCTGTCTGTCTCACTGTTTTGTCCCAAGTCACACAAAACAGTCAAGTCTGATGCCACCCGGCCCTGTCCTGTGCTCCATGTCCCCCTGCCCCACTCTAAGCAGGATTTGGTGAAGTTTTGTGTGGTTGGCATTCTAATATGGAGCTAGGCAGCAACTTGGGGAAAGCATTCTCTGTTAACTCCAACAGACCCACGTGAATATTGCTCTTCCCTGTGAGTCTCCTCGTGCCGCAGGGGCTGGCAGAAAACTGGCATGAGTTTGTTTCACTTAAAAAGTGTTCAATCGGTCCTTTATCTCTCCTGCAGGAGCAGTTGCAGCTGTATATACCATCTAGCTTTTTTTGTTACTGAAAACCAAAGAAACTTACATTCTGGGGAACCTGGAAGCTTTGAAAGGATCTGGACTCAGGCTCTAGGGTCTAAATGCTTTCCGGTGGGCCTCCATGAAATAAAGCTAGCAGACACCAAACACACATAGAATGGAAAGAAAATAAACTTACTCTAAGAAGAAAGTAAATGTGATTTAAGCAGCCCTGGCTTCTGATCCCATTTGTACAAACCCCGCTCTGATTCACAAAGGCAGACACTGTTCTGAGAGGTTTACGTATTCAAATCGCCTGAACTTCACACCACCTCTATGAGGCAGGTGCAATTAATGTGCCCATCTGTGGGTGAGGAGGACAAGTGGGGGGGTGGGAGGGGCTGGCACAGTGCAGGTCACACAGGAGGGGGATTGGCAGAGGTAGGTCAGCCCTAGAGAGAACCCTTTCACCACAGCACATGGGCAGAAATGTTGGGAAATTCTGAGGTAGATTTGCCACACTGGACAGGAGGATCACACATAATGGTTTCTGTTTGAGGGTGGGATGGGGATTATTCTTTTTTTTTACCCTTATTTTAAATAAATCTTTATTCAGATTATTACAATTGTTGCTCCTTTTCCCCCCCATAGCTCCCCTCCACCTGGTTCCCACCCCACCTTCTGCCCTTACCTACCCCCCAACTGTCCTTATCCATAGGTGTACGATTTTTGCCCAGTCTCTTCCTGCACCCCCCATACCCCTTTCCCCCTGAGAATTATCAGTCCACTCCCTTTCTATGCCCCTGATTCTATTATACTCACCAGATTATTCTGTTCCTCAGGTTTTTAATTCACTTGATTTTTAGGTTCACTTGTTGATAGATATGTATTTGTTGTTCATAATTTTTATCTTTACTTTTTTCTTCTTCCTCTTCTTAAAGAATACCTTTCAGCATTTCATATAATACTGGTTTGGTGGTGATGAACTCCTTTAGCTTTTTCTGATCTGTGAAGCTCTTTATCTGCTCTTCAATTCTGAATGATAGCTTTGCTGGGTAGAGTAATCTTGGTTGTAGGTTCTTGCTATTCATCACTTTGAAAATTTCTTGCCACTCCCGTCTGGCCTACATAGTTTCTGTTGAGAAATCAGCTGACAGTCGTATGGGTGCTCCCTTGTAGGTAACTAACTGTTTTTCTCTTGCTGCTTTTAATATTCTCTCTTTGTCTTTTGCTCTTGGCATTTTAATTATGATGTGTCGTGGTGTGGTCCTCTTTGGATTCCTTTTGTTTGGGGTTCTGTGTGCTTTCTGGACTTGTAAGTCTATTTCTTTCACCAGGTGGGGGAAGTTTTCAGTCATTATTTCTTCAAATAGGTTTTCAGTATCTTGCTCTCTCTCTCTTCTTCTGGCACCCCCATAATTCTGATGTTGGTATGCTTGAAGTTGTCCCAGAGGCTTCTTACACTATCTTCAACTTTTTGGATTTTTTTTTGCTTTTTGCTTTTTCGGTTGAGTGTTTTTTGCTTCTTTGTATTTCAATTCTTTGATTTGATTCTTGCATTCCTCTAGTCTGCTGTTGGGTCTCTGTATAATATTTTTTATTTCAGTCAGTGTATGTTTAATTTCTAGTTGGTCCTTTTCATATCTTCGAGGGTCTCGTTATATTTATCGGCCTTTTCTAGGATATTCTTGAAAAGCCTTATAACCGTGGTTTTGAATTCTATATCCAGTCATTTGTTTTCCTCCATTTCTTTCATTTGTGATCTGTTTCTTTGTCACCGCATTTTCACTGCTTCTCTGAGTTGGTAGGGTAGCTTTGTGTGCTAGGTTTCCTATATGGACCAGTGGGTCAGCCTCCCCAGGTAATCTGAGGTGGACACTCATGGTGCACCCCTTTGTGGACTGTGTGTACAGCCTTGTTGTAGTTAAGTCTTGATTGTTGTTGGTATCACTGGGAGGAATTGACCTCCAGGCCAGTTGGCTGTGAGGATCAGCTGTGTCTACGCTGGGAGAAGTTCAGTGCTGGAGACAGCCTTATAGGATTAGACTTGCCAAATTGCAAAAGCCACTGTGCTCAGCTTCGATGGGATGGAGTCTCAGGGCAGAGCAGACAGTCTTGGTTTCCTGTCAGCCCTGCCCTTGCGCACGTGTGCCTCCAGACCTCTGACTTCCCCAGCTCCCAAGCCTCCGCCTGAGAGTTCAGATTTCCCCCCATAAGAGTGTGGGTCCCCAGGGGCTCGCCTGGAATTGGGGTTCAGTGCAGTCAGAACTGGGGTTGAGTGCAGTCAGGAGCTTCTGATTCCCTTCTGCTAGGGAAAGCCTGTGGCAACCTCACAGTTTTTGTGCACACTTGCGCGCCTGGGCTCCCCTGGGTCTCCGAGTCTCCGAGTGCCTTTCTCTCTACCTGACAGTCCAGACTCCCCCTGTATGAGCCTGGGTCCAGTGGGTTTCGCCTGGAACTGGGCTTCAGTGCAGTCGGAACTGGGGTTTAGTGCAGTCAGGGGCTTCCTTCGCCCTCCTGCCAGAGAAAGTCAGCCAGGCTCTCAGTCGCCCTTCCTCTCTGCACGCACAAAGACCCTTTGCCATACCTCAGCCATTTGCCATTCCTCTAATTCTCTGTGAGCTTTTCTCTTTCCTTCTAGTTGTAGAATTTCCACTCAGCCAGCTTTTCTGTGGTTCTGGATGGTGTCAGTTCTGTCTTTTAGTTGTAGTTTTGAAATTGTTGTGTGAGGCAGCAGTTTAGGTGCTTACCTATGCCACCATCTTGGTTTCTCCTCAATGGGGATTATTCTTGACTTGATTGAGATTAGAGGTGAGAGTGACTTGTTCAGTTAAAATCCCTCCACATATCAAATTAGACCAGGAGTGCCCTAGCCAGTTTTGCTCAGTGGATAGAGTGTTGGCCTGCGGACTGAAGGGTCCCAGGTTCGATTCCCGGTCAGGGCACATGCCCAGTGGGGGACATGCAGGAGGCAGCCAGTTAGTGATTCTCTCTTGTCATTGATGTTTCTATCTCTCTCTCCCTCTCTCTTCCTCTCTGAAAGCATTAAAAATATATTTTAAAAAATAAAAATAAATAAATAAAAATAAATTAGACCAGGAGGCACAACACTTTCCACTACAGGGGTTCTGAGAGGTTAGAGGCAACTTCATCCTTCCCTCCTAACAGATTTGAGCATTTGCAAAAATCCTGCTTCTTGGGCTGGGCCTGGGGGGTGGAGGGAGGAGGTGTTTAAGATATCACAGAAAGAAGGTCTGTGGTATACAATCACACAGATTCTAGTTTTATTTATTTTTTTTATATTTAATCTCACCTGAAGATCATCAGAGATGCAATAGTATTCAAAATATGGTGCCTTTGCATGTCACAGGCCATAGGAATCCTCTCATTCAAGTACTTCCATTTGAACTGGCTTGGAAATGCCCACCTGCCTCACTTGGCATTAAAGAAGGGCAGGCAATTGCCCCACCATATAGGCAGGTCATTCAGCTGTGAGCAGTCCCTTCTGATTCTGTGGGCAGTCTTTCTCTCATCTCTGAGTCAGGTCCTTCCTTTCAATCCCCCCTTCCCCCAACACACACACACCTCTCATCTCTCTTAAAGATATGGGTTTCAAATTTACTCACTAGCCATGTCACAGGACATGGCTTTTTTCCCTTTATATTCAATGGGAAGAAGATATTAGTGTGTGTAAATCTGATGGTTTGCAGATGTTGGGCCCTCCATTTACAGGGTTACTTTTTCTTGTAGATTGGGGAGAATAAGGAGCGTATTCTTATTACTGGCTTGGTTTTTTTCTTGGCATTGTTCCCTCATTAGGTCTGCTCTCACTCAAGCCCCCTTTCCTCTGCCTCCTGACACCCTTGCAGGCTCTCTTCCTTCGTCAGCTAGTGTATGTCCAAGGAAACACAAATGATTCTAGTACTGAGACAAAATAGACCACTGGGAATGTGAAGTATTGGACTGTAGTGAAGTTCAAATAAGAAAATACTGATTTGCAAGTGTGCTTATGAACCAGCTGTGTGAGCTTGAGCAAACTACAAAATCCTTCAGCCTTCCATGAGAGGGTTGGCAGTCTGCAAAGTCCTTCTGAAGCCAGGATTATGGAATGTTCACTCATCTCTCTCTCCTTTCTCCTATTTGTTATTCCTCTTTCTTTCATCTTTCCCTCTCTCCATCAACTCCCCCCTTCATTTCTTTTTCTCTTCCTCTCTCCCTCCTCCTCTCCCCATTCCCTCCTTCTCTCTTTCCTCCTTTTCTCTCCTGCCCCCTCACTTGTGCCTGGCACTATGAAATGAGATCATGCAGGTTGCTGTCCAGACTACCATCAAATCTGAATATTCTGTGACTTCCATTAGGAAGTGTCTCAGTGCTAGTAGGTTCTTCCACATGTGCCACCAGGGCATACCCCAAACTGCATGCTTCTCTCTATCTCTTGGCTGCCACCCCCTCCCAGCCACCGTCCTTTCTTCTATGCACTGACTTTCTGCCTGAGTTGGTGGCTTCCACTCTGGTCTGTACCAGTCATGCTTACCCACTGAAGTCAACTTGACTTGCTGAGTTGCAGGTTGATTGGATCCCTTCCTTCTCTTGCCCAACCTGATGGCTGACTCTCTCCCCTGAATAAACCCAAACTCCTCCCTCTGCTTGCAACCGAACTCCTGCCTCCTTCCAATCTCACAGTTGGAGATAGTCAAGACCAATGAGGTAAGCATTCCTTCCAAGTTTAATTTATCAATATGAAAACCAATAAGCCATTTGATAATGGCATTTGGTCAAGCCAATGAAGAAGAACAAATTTTTAAAATGATGAATACTAAGGAATATTCAAAACTAGCTGAAATGACAGAATCCTTGGAGAGCAGGTTACAAAAGATGAAAATAAGAAAGTACTTTTCTAGGATAGAAAAAAGAATTTTAGAACAGACTCATTAAATGGCATAGCTGGTGTTAGTACAATTGGCTTTGAGGAAATACAAATGAAAATACCGAGGGGAGAATTCATCTTGGTTAGGCAGAGGATTGATTTTAATCCTGATTATGAGTTACATGCAACACTCATTGTTTCAACAGTCCCTAAATGCTAGTCCCCATTTGCAAGGGCGGTTATCCCAAGCATCCCACCTTTGAGAATATGGTGCCTAGTGCTGCAGATCTCAAGGCCAAGGTTCCATCATTTTGTGGTTTCCCAGATGCCAGGCCTTCAGGGACCAGAGCTGGAAATCATTACATTCTTAAAATAGAGTTGATTGTGAAATCACAGGCCACCCTATTGTTCTAAGATTTTTCTAATATTGACTTAGTCAGTTGCATCTAAAAGAATCATTCTTTGCACATGTTATCAGGGTAACCTCCTTGTTCAGATGAGATGGCATTTTCAAGAAGGCAGAAAATAGGCCCTTGGACATGGCAGTCGCCAGTCTCATTTTGCGGGACAATGATAGAACCATGTCCCAACACCGCCACTCACCACCTCTGGGACCTGCCACTCATTACTCCCGTGTGGGGATTGAGTATATTCATCAACAGGTAGAAGCAGGGTCCCTTTTATCTTATTGTGTTTATCTTATTTTGTTTATTTAACAAAAGAATGAACAGGAATAGAAGGTACAGAGGGGGAATAAGTAACAGCTGGACATGAGGCTTATGTAGAAGACCACATGGAATAGAGGCTAGAAGTGAGCCAAAATTTGGATTTGAGTTTCCCAGCAGCCCATGCAAAGAGAAAAGCAATAAAAGGTGAATAGTATCCTGTAGATACGTTGTGTTCCCTTAAGAGTTCCACTCTAAGGCTGCCTTCCTGACCCTGGGTCATTTCCACCCTATCCGCCTGGTTGCAGGTTAGGGGCAAATGGGAGAGGTCACTGCCCTGGACATGGCATGCTAGGCTTCTATGACTGGTGAATTCTGATGTTTTAATCTAATGTGCTATGGAAAAAAAGAAATGTTGATGCTATGAAGCTTTTAATAAAATTACAGGTTACTTGTGGGACTACACTATGGTGCTCTAGGTGAAGCACAATTCGTACACGCATATCAAACCTGGTGTCTGTCCTCAGTAACAGAAATTTGTTTGTGAATCCAGGACAAGGTATACTTACTAAATATTATAGCCTTAATGTTTTCTGCTCAGAAGCACACTTGGAAACCAAAATTTTCTTATTTGAACCTCACTACAATCCAATAACTCACGTTCCAAGTGGTCTATTTTGTCCCAATACTAGAATCATTTGTGTTTCCTTGGACATACACTAGCTGACGAAGGAGGGATGCCTGCAAGGGTGTCAGGTGGCACAGGAAAGGGGGCTGATGAGGGGACAATGCCAAGAAAGACATTAAGAGGCATAAATGGTTCGTTTGGTTGACCCCAGATAATACAAATAGAGGAGGGGAAGTGAGTCAGGGCCAATTAATCCTGCATTCCAGGATGGAAAGTGGAGTCACTACAAAGTGTCAGGCAGAAAAGAAAGTAAGAAGGTCATAACAAGAGAGGATTACCATCCCCCAAGACTCTTTTCTGTTATACACTCAGTCACTCAGTTCTACTATCTTATACAATAAAAACCAAATATGCAAATAAACCAAATGGTGGAATAACTGGTCGGCAGGGGGGTAGGGCCGGCTAGCAAGTGGCACCAGGCCAGCCAAGGAAGGTGCCAGAGGGCAGAGAGAGGGGACAGCGATTGGGGGAGGGTGACCAGCGGTGACAGAGGAGTGATGGGGGGCTGGGCGGGCCACTGACCAACCGGTGCCGCCAGTGGCCTCCCTCTGCAACAGTGGTAGGGCAATGGGGGGCAGGGCTGGAGCTGCTCCCTGGTGGTCAGTGTGCTCCCACAAGCTGGGCTGAAGGCTGGTGAACACAGTGGTGGTGGGCCTCCATGGCAGCACTAAGAATGTCCAACTGCAGCTTAGGCCTGCTCCCTGGGTCAGTGCAGGCGGGCTGAGGGACCCCTGCTGAGTGCATGGATTTTTGTGCACCAGGCCTCTAGTTAGTAATAACATTCATGAGTACAGAGATAGGAGAGAAAGCAAACACAGTATGGAGCCAGAGGACCACTGAGCTGAAAAGGTGAAGACAAATGAGCTGTTCATGAGTTCTGGGTATGGGAATATGATCAAAGAGACTATATATATAAGTTCTGTGAGTATTCACTGGCTGGGATACTCAGCTGTCTGTACCACATGGGCTCAGTGTCAGGGTCCTATTCCTTAGACCAGTGGTCGGCAAACTGCGGCTCGTGAGCCACATGCGGCTCTTTGGACCCTTGAATGTGGCTCTTCCACAAAATACCACAGCCTGGGCAAGTCTATTTTGAAAAAGTGGCGTTAGAAGAAGTTTAAGTTTAAAAAATTTGGCTCTCAAAAGAAATTTCAATTGTTGTATTGTTGATATTTGGCTCTGTTGACTAATGAGTTTGCCAACCACTGCCTTAGACCCTATTATCTCAAGCCGTGGACAAGACAATATTTAAATAAATTCTTTGTGCTTATGTGTGCTAAAAGCAATCCTTTTTGGAATGAGTCATTATGTGGACTAATTCCTTTTGTATCATAAACCAGGGAAGAAAATGGATTTTTCTTTATAAAACATTTGGGGAGCAGGATTTATGTAAGTTAGTTTCACACACTTCCTATCTTAAGCACTCTGTATCTTTGTTCTGATTCCATGCCCACCAATATCCTTTTAGACCATTTATGTATATCTCAGACACTCTAATTTTGAGATGAAGATGTCCACTGGGGAATGAGCATTGTGCTGGTTGAACATTTAGAGTAAGCATGAAACTAGTAAGTGAATTGGGGCAGGCTGGCTTTGGACTCTGGCCACATTTGCTAATTTCAGAACCTGGACAATTACTTAACTTTTCAAAGCCATAGTTTCTCCAATTGTAAAGTGGAGTACACATTCTCATTCTTAGCCAAGGGTTATTTTGACAGTTAAGTCAAAATATGGTCACCTGATCACTAGCACACCTGCTCCTGGCCTTCTTCCCTGCCCTGTCTCACATTCCCCATCTACCACTGGAGTGGGGTACACTGGCACACCTCCAAAATTAACAACTTATACTCAAGTTCTTGTCTCAGGTTCTGCTTTGGGAGGAAGCAAAACTAAGGCAGATAATTTATTTAGTGAAAATAATCAGGTGACCACTATACATCTGGATTAAGGCAAAGAAGTATTTTTTCTCCTCAAATTAAAAAAAAAAAAGACTTTGCAGGTAATGGTTTTATATAGGATTAAGATCATTATCTATAGCAGAGCAACTCTATTCAAATTCATGCTCTATGATATACTAATTCTGGAATATTAGAATAATCAATATAACACATTGAGCAGAGTCTTTGACATAAAGTAATTCTTGTGAATTTAAAAAATAATATTTATTAAAGTACCAGAGACCTGGTGCATGAAATTTGTGCATGGCAGCGGGGGACTGTCCCTCAGACCAGCCTGCACCCTCTCCAATCTGGGACCAATCATGGTAGAATTGGGCCTAAACGGGCAGTCGGACATCCCTCTCCCAATCCAGGACTGCTAGTTCCCAACTGCTCACCTGTCTGCCTTCCTGATTGCCTCTAACTGCTTCTGCCTGCCAGCCTGATCACCCCTAACCACTCCCCTCCCAGCCTGATTGATGCCTAACTGCTCCCCTGCCAGCCTGTTTGCCCCTAACTGCCCTCCCCTGCAGGCCTGGTCCCCCCCAACTGCTCTCCCCTACAGGCCTGGGTCCCCCGCAACTGCCTTTCCTTGCAGGCTCAATTGCCCCCAACTGCCCTCCCTTGCAGGCCTGGTCCCTCCCAACTGCCCTCCCCTGCTGGCTATCTTGTGGTGGCCATCTTGTGCCCATATGAGGGCAGTCATCTTTGATCACATGGGGGGCAGCTATCTTGTGTGTTGGAGTGATGGTCAATTTGCATATTACTCTTTTATTAGATAGAGGCCTGGTGCATGGGTGGGGGCCAGCTGGTTTTCCCTGAAGGGTGTCCCAGATCAGGGTGGGGGTTCCCTTGGGGCATGGGGCGGCCTGGGCGAGGGGCCTGTGGTGGTTTGCAGGCCAGCCACGCCCCCCAGAGACCCAAGCAGAGGCCCTGGTATCTGGGATTTATTTATCTTCTATAATTGAAACTTTGTAGCCTTGAGCAGAGCCAAGGCTCCTGCTTGCTCCATGGCCACAGCCATTTTGTTGGGATTTATTTATCTTCTATAATTGAAACTTGGTAGCCTTAAGTAGAGGCCAATGCAGGCCAGGGCTGCAGAATCACTGGGGACAATTCAAGCCTCCTGCTCTCTCCAGCTCCGTGGCTGCTGCCATTTTTGTTGGGATTTATTTATCTTCTATAATTGAAACTTTGTGGCCTTGAGTGGAGGCCTGGGCTGGCCAGAGTGTGCAGAAAGCTTGGCTTCCTCCATTGCCGGGGAAACCCAAGCCTCCTGCTTGCTCCATGGCCACAGCCATCTTGGTTAGGTTAATTTGCACACTCGCTCCTGATTGTCTGGTGGGCGTGGCTTGTGGGTGTAGTGGAGTAATGGTTAATTTGCATATTACTCTTTCATTAGATAGGATAATTTTCACACAATAAATGCATGCATTTTAAGTATACAGTTTGATAAGTTTTGACAAATGCATGCAGTTATGCAAACACCTCCCCAATAAAGCTACTATGTCCAAAACCCCAGAAAGTCCTTTTGCCATTGACAGTTTACTTTCACCCCATCCTTTTCACTTCAGGGGAGCATTGACCAGCTTACTATCACTATAGTTCAGTGAACTTTGATTTAAAGACATGATTAACAGGTTGAATTTAATCAAATAGGTAAATAACAGTGTTTTGAAAAGAATTGATTTATTGTGTCCTGTCTTTTGTTTTATCAAAATAAGTTGTGTTTGTCACTTCTGTAAGTGATAAAGTGGAAGAGAAAGTCAGTTTCAGAACTGATGGGTTTTCTCCTGACTCTTAGATACATGAGGTGAGAGGTGGGATGGGAGGGCAAATAAAAGTGGAATGGATTTGAAATTCGAAATTATCTCTGCTGTGAAATTTTCCAAAACACAAATCTGCGACACATCCATTAAATTAGAGAAAGCTCCTTCAATCATAACTGATCTTCATTCCACTTCTTGGAATATTAAGCCATATCAAATTAAGGCCAAATCTTCACTATCTTATCTGGGAAAACCTAAGGAAGGAAGTTCCATAAAGGATATGCATGAATTGTTCTCTGAGTCAATGAATAATTGCTCAATAAATATTTATAGGGTTTCCTCTGTGCCCTAAGGTCTGCGCTATACCCAGTCACAGACAGACAAGGCATCTCATTCATCCAAGGGTAGATAATAGCAAAGCAATACATAACTGAACAAGGGCAAAATCAGTGTCAGGCAGAGAAGGAAACAGAGGGAAATGATGGAAGAGACCACTTTAGATAGTGTCTCTGAGAAGATCATCTATAAGCTGATTCTGGATGACATAGAATGAGCTAGAATGGCACAGATTGAGGGAATGCATGACAAGTAGAGGGAACTATTTATGAAATGGCCTTGGGGCTGGAACCAGCATGGCAAATTCCAAACCTGAGAGCAGGTTAAGCGTTGCCAGTGCATAGAATCAGCAGTGGGGAGAGTGGTGTGAGATAAGGAGGGAGCTCATAGAAGTGCTCCCTGAGGAGGAGGGTTAGTGTTTATTGTATATTCTAAGAGAAGCCATTGGTGAATTTTGAGATGATTTCTGTTTTTAAAAGTTTGCTCTGAATGCCACAGGGGAGATGACATTGTAGAGGGTCAAGAAGCCGAAGACTGAATCCACTTAGTCACTCAAGTGAGAGATGATGATGCCTTGGATCCCTGGTGCCCAGCATCACATCTGTTTGAGGCAAGGTAAATAGAATATGCTGAAGTCAAGAATAACATTCACACCTTGGCATATAAACTATGGGAGGCCACATGTTAAGTCAGGGAGCTAGTTTGAAGATTCATCGACCTTTACATGATATTCAAATCAATAGACAAGCCAAAGAGAGTGTTTAAAAGTAAAAGGAAGGGGCCATTCTGCATTTGGAGGACAGCAAAGGAGACAAGAAGGAGGGGCAAATGAGGTTGGAAAAAATGGGACCATTAATCAGGGAAGCCAAAAATAAAGTATTTCAAGAATTATTTATTTGGGAAAGTAAAATCTAGGAAAATGTGTTTGCTAGTGACTACTGATACTTTGATGAGGAGATGTGGTGGTACAGCATCAAGCAGACTGAAGAGAATTCACTGTAGCAAATCCCCCTGGGACCATCTTGTTGTTCTGCATCCACCAGTACTGTTCTGGTTTTCTGCTTTGCACCACAGAGCAAATTATTCTACATCAATATTTGCTTATTTTCCCCATTTTACTTCACCCTGTATCTCTGGAGAAATGAGATTGGCATAATTATCACACTACTCCATGATGTCATGTTGTAGCATGCAGGTTTTGTTAAAGAAGTCTCAAATCCCAGTGCGTGCACTTGTTGAGAGAAACATTCTTGGGTCATTCAATAGTCAGTCATTCCTGTTTCATTTTACATGTTTGCTCTTAAAAATATTTTATGTAGCCCAGAAACAAAAGAAATATAGGAAGTCACAGGAGAGTATGTTTTGGAACTAATTCTGGTTCAGACATATGGTATCATTCCAAAACCTTGGCATTGTTTTCCTCCTACACTGTATTTCAGTTTTCCAGAGCTAATCCCTTTCAGCATACCAAAACCCATTTAGGCTACAAAATAAATGCTAGTTCAGAAAATAGATTTTTACTTTTTGGGAGACATGCCCCAGACAGCAACTAACTAGTTTTTCTAATTTGCCAAAGTCTCCAGATTGGAACCAATGTTGTTTCCCCATACTTCATTCTTATCTTTTGAGAAGCCTATTTTCCAATATGCATAGAGTTTACTGTTTTCTCTATCAATGATTCTTTAACTGGTCACATAAGCCACATGATGTCATCACAGAAGAATGCCAAGCTCCAGCAAAACACTCAGCTTCTCATTTATCTTTGACCAACTTGGAAACAATTTTGCCAATATGATTCAACCACCAAAAAATTAACAACAAAAACATTCCCAGCAGTTGCCTTTGCCCTTGTATATGGCTTTGCCTTTGCTTAGGGACGTGGGAGCTGCTGGTTTCCTCTGGGAAGTCAGGGGTGATGGCGTTACCCTGAACCAGACAAAGAGACACAAGAGACAAATACATGCCCTCTCTTGCTCTTCTCCCTCAAAGGTGATATGCCAAAGGGATGAGGTGAGCTACTCCTTTCACTTTGTTTCTATAACAGATTAATACTTCCTGTCATGGATAGAAGGGCAGAGTTGAAGGACAAGACTCCGTTGCCCTGCCCTGACCATTTACATAAAGATCATCAGACCCTCCGGATTGCTAATGGCCCTTTCAGTTCTTACCTTCACTGCCTTTCTGCAGCATTTGGGGTTCTCCTCCATGCCTGCTCCTGTCTTGCCAGGTCTCCTTTCTCTGCTGGCCTCTTCAGTGTCAGTCTCCCTAGGATCCTTCCCACAATTGCCTTTACTGCTCACAAATAAACTTTCAAAGTGATTGTTCACTTCAGAGGCTTCCCCAAATAGGTGTGGCAGTCTAGTTCTCTCTCTCTCTCTGTGTTTAAGTTTTATACACTGTCAGCTGACCGTATTCACCTGGATTTTTATCCATTCATTTATTCACTTACTTGCTTATCCTATATAATAAAGAGGTAATATGCAAATTGACCATCACTCCAACACACAAGATAGCCACCCCATGTGGCCAAAGATGGCTGCCCCCATGTGGACACAAGATGGCCGCCACAAGATGGCCAGCAGGGGAGGGCAATTGTAGGTGATCAGGCCATCAGGGGAGAGCAGTTAGGGGTGACCGGGTCAGCAGAGGAGGGAATTTGGGGGCGACCATGCCTGCAAGGGAGCAGTTTGGCATGGATCAGGCTGGCAGGGGAGTGGTTAGGGAGTGATCAGGCTGGCAGGCAGAATTGGTTAGGGGCAATCAGGCAGGCAGGCAGGTGAGTGGTTGGGAGCCAGAAGTCCTGGATTGTGAGAGGGATGTCTGACTGCCCATTTAAACGGGCAGTCGGACATCCCTTGAGGGGTCACAGATCAGAGAGTGTGTAAGCTGGGCTTAGGGACACACCCCCCCCTCATGCATTAATTTTGTGCACCGGGCCTCTAGTTCATCTAATAATCTGGAGATATCTTCTTGCTAGGGCAGGGTGGGAAATTGGTAGAAAATAAGACAGCACCATCCCTTTTCTCACCTACTAAGTCGGTGTTACTACCACAAGTATATCAAACTCAAAATGATCATTTTGGACCTTAAAACTGTCCCCTTCCTGGTCCCTGGTACTCAAGGCATGAATTGGACCATCCATCCCCAAACCCTAGTAATTCTATTCTTTACCTCTCAAATCAGCCACTTTTCTCTATCCCTTTTTCTGCCAACAGCAAACCTAGCTCTTACCTGAATTATGGTGACCACATCCTGATCTAATCTTCTCTGTTTTCTCAGGATAAAATTCAGCCTCTTTAACCTGGCATGCAGGCTCTCAGGATGTATCCCTGCCACTCCCCAGCCTCCCATTCTTATATTCTCAATCAGACCCTAAAGGAGCCACACTGACACTCTGTACAGTTGTAGGCATGTGCCTGGTTCTCCTGGCACTTTTGCTCATGGAGTTTCCTCCCACTGTCCCACTCCACTCCTTCCCAATCCTATTCCCTTGCTAATTCCTATGACTCAATGTCACTCTCTCTAGAAAGTCAACTTCTCAAGGCTAAAATATGAGGTGATAGCTCATCATGGTTTTAATTTACATCTCATTGATGATTAATGACCTTGAGCATTTTTCACATGTCTATTGACCATCTGTATGTCCTCTTTGGAGAATTGTCTGTTCAGGTCCTTTGCCCATTTTTTAATTGGATTGCTTGTGGTTTTGGTGTTGAGTTGTGTAAGTTCTTGTTTTGGAGAGTATGTACATTTTGATGATGTTAATTCTTCCTATTCATAAGCCTGGTATATGCTTTTACTTATTTGTATCTTCCTCAATTTCTTTCTTCAGTGTCTTATAATTTTTCAAGGACAGATCTTTTACCTCCTTGGTTAAATTTATTCCTAGATACCTTATTTTTTTTATTATTGAAATTGTAAATGGGATTGGTTTCTTAGTTTCTCTTTTTGAGATAAAAGTATTTTTTTTACCATACTTTAAAATTTAACATTTTTTGTAAACATTTTTGTAACTGCATGATAATGCATCATGTGAATTTATAATAATTAAATTTGATATTTATTTTGCTATTATAAAAAATGCTGACATCTTTCTACATAAATCTTCCACAATTTTTAAAAATTCATCTCAGAGAGGGGGGGGAGAGAGAGAGAGAGAGAGAAACATCTGTGTGAGAGAGACACATTGATCAGTTGCCTCCTGCACTTGCCTCCACCAGAATCAAGCCTGCAACCTAGACATGTGCCCTACTGGGAATCAAATCTGCAACCTTCCTGTGCATAGGACAATGCTCCAATCAATTGAGCCACACTGGCCAGGGCTCTTCCACACTTTTTTATTTTATGTCCTTGGCAGTTTATAGAAGTAGACTTATTATTACTCAGTCAAAAGTTATCAGCATTTATTTTCTCAGAAACAGGTAAAGCCAATCAATACTGTGTATTTTGGGAAAATTTAATTCCAGGATATGCCCTCAAGACAGGGTATAGTCACCTTATCTCCATCAGCATCTACTACTATGACATGATACAGTGAGAATTCAGGTATAATACAGCTCTACATGCACTCAATAAAGCCACCACACCTTCAAGATTGTTCACTGTGGATGAAGACAAGGAAATGGATGTAGCCATTAGCCTCACCAAAGTTCAGTCTTAGCTGTTGGCTCACGGTAGTCCCAGAGCTGCCAATGTGTTTTATCTCAATTTTGCAAGTGCTAAGTACTGGAGTTTAAAGCCAAGAACAATCCTTTCCAAGGATGAGAAACACATGTTTCCCAACAGTGGGACCAAAGCTTCTGACCTTTAAGGAGAAGCTGCACAGCTGCACGACTGGGCAATTCTCTACAGGGAAGGAGATGTGGAGACTGGAGGTATACATTCTAAACAAATAAATATCAATTTGGGTAATTCAAGTAGCACTGGAAACCCTTGCTTTGTCTGAATTCTTCTGCCTGGGAAGTGAGAGGTCCACCTGGAAACAGTGCTGTGTGTTTCCATTGGCTCCCGGTCAATGAGGATGGGAAGTGCATCAGCACCACTAGCCTATACAGAGAAAAGAGGATCCCATATCACTGACAACATGCAGAAATATCAAAGGACAGGGCTGGGAAAGCGCTGAGCACGAGCTTGTCCTCTCCACAGTGGCCATGGGACCGGGAACAAGGAGCTGGTTCCAGACCTCCACCAGTGGAGGCTGTTAGTGTGGTGCTTTGAAATTCACTCATGAGCTAGGTTCTGTGGCTTGTGTTTGTTTTACAAATAACGTTTTCCTAATTTTAAGACTGGTTCATGCTCAATACATTAAACTTGAGAAACAGAAAGCTTCAAATTTTTTAAAAATAACAAAACTCCTTCAAAATCTCATTGCTCAGAGATGACTTGGATTAACATTTCAATGTAGGCCTTTCATATACTTGTAAATGTAGAACACTATAAACACATCACCATATTATTGTTGCTATTTTGTAGCTGATTTTTCCTCTATAAATTTATCATGTCAATAAATATTCTCCTATAAGATGATGTTTTTATTGGCAGCGCAGTATTCCATAACAATGTATCACAAATTATCTGATTAATCATCAACAATTAAACCTTAGATTTGGGATAACTTGATTGGAAAACTAGATTTGGTATTTTGAAATGAAGACTTTTAAAAAAATCACTGATTAAAAATCCACTTTGATACCTCTAACATTTTACTAATTTTTTTTTCCAGAAACTTCTAAGTAAAGATGGGGGTAAGACCGGATTTTAAAATCGTCTTCCATTTAAAACTTAATGTCCTCATTAAATGGATGAAAACCATCCCAAAGCACCAGTAGCCCTCAAATTACAAAACAAAAGGACCTTTGCTTCAAGCCATAATATTTACAAAATAACTAAAGTTTGTGAGAGTCTGCATGCTCAACAGGTGTGTCTGCCCACAGTTCACGCTGCCTCTGATATTACTCTTCAGAGAAGCCTATTGGTGGGGGGAAACTATTGACAAAATGCCCTTGACAAGGAAAAGGGAGATGGTGCATGGAAACCATCCCTAAAACAGAATTACCACCCAACAAGCTTGTTGAAAATACTCTGAAATACACATTCTTGCTTCTTCCCGATTGGGAGGAAGAGAGAGGAGAAAACCATGAATAATCAGTCACAAATAGCAAAATAAATTGGCCAGAGAAACTACATCAGACAACACTCTGAAGGAGCAGGGAAATTCAGGGGGTAACACAACCAGCCCCTCCCTGCTACCCTTCTACCTAGTGCACTAGCAGTTCAGATGTTCTCAAAGAGGTTGGCAAGGTAGGTAAGTAAGAAGTAGACAAGTAAACAGCAGGTACAGGGCTCCCTGCTGGGTGTGCAGGGCTCCACCCTGGATTGGGGTCATCTGAGCATGCGGGAACCTCCCATGAAACTAGAATATGCATTCCTATAAGTTGAGAGAACCCAATTTCAGGGCTTCTAATAAAAAGAGAGAAAGCAGAGGCTGGGGTTCCCAACCAAAGCTGTGTGTCCTGGGGCAAGCCCAGCTCTAACATGCAAAGGGTCTGGGCCACATGAAGACCACGGACTATATGCCTACCTTCTCAAAGATGTAAACCAGTAGCTAGGCATTGCATTATTAAATATGTTCCATCATCTACATCAACTAATATACCTCCATAAAGACAAAATCAAAGGTATCAGGATGCCGTCGACTTTTGTTAGAAAATCTAGAAGAAGCATCTGAGTGCTCTGTCAGTGGTTTAAAAGATTACAGATTTAAAGTATCACAAATAAAATTAAATTGAATTACAATTTTAATGACCCAAATGTGAAGTAATGTTAAACTTTTTAAAATAAAAAAATTAAAAACACAAATAATCAGTGAATATAAAATTGTCAATAAAATTTTGAATAAATGAAATATATTTCATTTACCTACAAGTAAATATTTTTATAAGTAAAACTATGTGTGTGCCTCTCACCTATTGACTATTTCTTTTCTCAAGTCCCACAGACCCAGCGTGCACACACTGAATGTAACAAACAATATGCGTTTCATTGCAGGGGTGGCGGTGAAAGAGCCATGCACACTGTGAATGCCTCCAGAACCGCCTGAGGGAACATTTGGAGAAGTGGGATGATGGTTCCTGATGCTGTTGGAACCCCACCCATTGTGCCAGGCACCAGTGGGGTCTGGCTGTCTGCGAGAAGGACTTGCCAACTCCACCAAGTCAGCCCCTTTCCCTCTGCTCTCCCATTGGCTCAGGTCCTTCTTGTATGCAAAGGAGTGTCCATCTCCAACACTGGCCCACACACCTCCCTCCCTGAAATATGGCCTTTTTCTTTGATCAGAGGGCAAAGAATTTTAAACATGCTCACCACCCATCCAAATCTGGGGTTATCTCTGTAGCTTTCATTTTAGAAACTTCTTTCTCATTTCTTTTTCATTTCCTCAATGCTCCTGTGTTAAACTGAACACACACACATGGAAAAGTACACACACACACACACACACACACACACACACACACACACACTGCCCAAGGCAGAATTGTTTGTGGAATGTGTTTGCTGTAGGGACAAGGGCTGTCCGATACCATGCTGATTGCTTGCAGCTGGCTGCCTATGTCCACAACTACCTCACTGTCATTGGAAACTGATATTTCTACCTGCTGATCAACACACCTGGTTTTATAGTGCTTCACTTTTTTGTGCTTCACAGATGTTTGTTAGTTTTATTGTCTCACAAGTGAATGCAAAACCCTCCAACAGCAAAAATATTGCTGTCAGCGTGGGTTCTGATTAAAACTGACCCAATCCTTTTCTCTGTATTCCCATGATGCAGGTTTTCTCTTTTCTTTCTTTCATTGTATTTGGGTATGCATATATACATGTATGTGTGCATGCATGTATGTAGATGTGTATGCATGTATGTGTGGCTGCCTGTAGGTATTTCTATAGATATGTAGCATTTCTATACCTTTCACCATACTAGCAATTATGTAGTTATCAACCTAACAAATTTTTGGACAATGGCAAGGTGAGTGAGTGTCCTGTGACTGTTTATACCAAAGCTTGGCAAATGTTTTCTCTAAAGAGTCAGATAGTAAATATGTTTAGTTCCCTGCTGTAACCGCTCATCTATGCCTTTGTAGCAGGAAAGCAGCCACAGACAATGTGCAAACCAATGGACGTGCCCTGATTTGTCCCATGGATTTGCTGACCATGACTTAGATTATGAACCATACATTCAGTTTGTCCTTAATCTCCCCCCTCGCCCCAATACAGACCCTGTCCTTCCAGGTATGAAACCTTTACCTCTAGTTTCTGAAGAGAAGGCTCCATTCTGGTCCCACCAGCATCCTAAGGAGGCCTACAGTCTGGACAAATTCAAGCTCATCCTTACTTTTTTTATGCTTCTTTACATACATAATAGATTTTATAATCTTAAAATATTATTTCAGATACTAGAGGTCCGGTGCATGAAAATTCATGCACTGGTGGGGGGCGGTCCCTCAGCCAGCCTGCCTCCTCTCACAGTCCGGGAGCCCTCAAGGGTGGGAGACAACCTGGCAATCAGGGGAAGGTGACATCCCCATCACTCTTCTGCTGCTGCCACTGCTGGCAGTGCAAGCCTTGGCTGGCCCTGGTTACCTGAGCCTCAAGTGGCCCTGGGTGTCTGGGCAGCCACCATCCGAGGCTTGCCTGTGCCTCAGGCCAGCCCTGGGTGGCTGCGGGGCTGAGGGGACTGGAGGACTCTGGAGGCAGGCGCTTGGAGTGGCTGGACCCGCCTGGGGGCCGGCCCGGCCGTGCCATGCACCTGCCACTCCAGCGTGGCTGAGGGGACTGGGTGCTGCCATCTTGTGGCTGTGGGTGCCACCATCTTTGAGGGCATGGCATTAATAAGCATATTACCTCCTTATTGGCTGTGGGCACCGCCATCTTTGTGAGGGCATGATGGTCAATTAGCATGTTCCCTCTTTATTAGATAAGATAATCAATTTCTGGCTTTTCCTCAATATATAGAATCATCTTTTCCATTCCTTTATTTAACTGTTTATCTACAAATGTCACAATTCTTTATGTTTGATCTTGTCAAGTTATCATCTTCTCCAAACACAAAAACAAACAAACCTGGGTGTCTGACTTTGTTTTCAAAGTTTGGATTCTTATAAAACTTGGAGCCAAAGAACAAAAATCTACTCAGGTTGCAATGTACATATAGGATGCCACAGACAGCTTTCAACTTCTGTAGGACAGGAAAGTTACATTTCAAGACATTAAGATCAAGTTTGAGGCATTACACGGTTTTTGGAATTTATATGTGTGATTTTCAAAACACAGCTGTACTGGGTCTTAAATCAGATTTGTGTTAAACCATATTCGGGGACAAGACATGACATATTCAAGTGCATGTCCCAGTCGATAGAGGTACTTACAGTGGCTGGGCCCAGAAACTCCAACTTATTGCAGCTCAGTAAATTGTGAGATTATTTTCAGAAAAGGGGTACCCATTTCTTCACCTCAGGGACAATGACTAACACAAACTGTCCCAGGGGAGCTCAGATAATGAAACAAGCTGGCTGGCAAAATGAGATTCAGATTCGACAATAACAGCAAAATGTCACCCTGCCATTCATGCTGCTCCACATGGTATTTGCTTTTCTGTCCTTTATTTTCTCCTCCTGCCATGCTTGGGTCGTTTGTTTTGCATGTTTCAGAAATCCATCTGGACAGCTTCTGAACTCATCTCTGCTCCTGAATCCTGCTGCCCTTCTTTGTTCTCACAGAGATAAGTTTATCACTCACCAATTAAAAGTTTGCTATCAGATTTCTTGGAAGTTTTCTGGTTCTGAGTTTGAGATGGTACCCTGGGTCACACGTTCAGGAGAAACCCCTTAGTTTATCTGAGCAGAGCAGGCAAGTCTGACTCCCTCTGATGCTTCCTCACCACATAACACCCCATAACCTACATGCAACTCATCTGGACCCAGATATTCATAGAGGCACCATTGTGGTTGCTGACTGCTAGCAGTCAATCACCCTCAAACTCAGCAATTGAAATAGCTATTTTATTTGGCCAACAATTGAGGCTCCAGGATTAGGGATGGGCCCCATTGGGAAGTCCTTATTTGGAATCTCAACAGTGGCTATTATCAGATATCTGCTGGGCTTCTGTCCCCACTTAGAGGGGATGCTCCAAGTGATTCACTTGGCTGGTCTGTGATGCTGACTGTTGGCTGGGAGTGCAGCCAGGGCTGCTGACCACACCATCCATATGTGCTTCTCCATAGGGTCCATCATGTCACAGCATGGTGGGCTGGCTCCACCTGAGGACATTGCCAGAAGTCCAGAAAGTGACTGTTCCATGATAGCAACACCAAAGCTGTAAAATTTCCTCTTACCTGACCTTGGAAGTCACACAGTATCACTTACTCCACCAGATTCCAGGAAAGGGTCACATCCCACCTCTCAATAGAGGCATATCTAAGAATGTGTGCCGTCTTTAAACCATGCAGCCTGACTTCAACCTGCTAAGATCGCCAAAGCCAATCCGAGTTGGCCAGGCAAGTTACTAGAGGAGGCGCTTAGAGACTGTAGAGGCAGGATCCTATCCTCAGGGCAGAATGAGCTGGTTGTGGTGGAAGGGGGAGGTTTGGATCAGAAAGATGGAAGCTCGAGGTCTGTGTGACCTAGAACAACTTATTAAATTCTCTGACCTTCACACTTTTGGTTTTTAAAATAGGGATAGTGCCATGTTTGCAATCTGTTGTGAAGATGAACTGGAATTAAATGAGGAAATGTTTGGAATAAAGCTTCCAGCAAAACAGCACCTGGCATATAGTGCTAAGTGCCAAAATATCATATCGTACTGACAAGTCAGGAGCCGTCACTTAGCAGAACCATGGGGTAGATCACAGTGCTGCCTTTGCTCATCTACTGTTTCTTTATGCTCCTTCAGAACATGGGGTATCAGGACTTCCCCATTAGCGGGAAAGCATCTCCAAGCACTGTCTCTGTCTCTCTCCCACTCTCCCTCTCATTCTCTTTTATTTTTAATTCTCTTGACTGTGCTCACTTCTCCAATTTCAAGGTATCTAGTTTGGGAGTCCACCTGCTTCCCTTGGGAAGTTTACAGGTTTCAGGCTTCCTCCCCAGTAGGGGGCGTGTGGGAGGCAGCCGATCAATGATTCTCTCTCATCATTGATGTTTCTATCTCTCTCTCCCTCTCCCTTCCTTTCTGAAATCAATGAAAATATATTTTTAAAAAGAATGAGACCTGGTGGCTGCAAGGTAGTTTTCTTTACTTGCAGCAGGTAAAGGAGACAAGTAATTCATATTACTTGTCATAAAGCCCTGTCTGCCTGAAGGGAGGCTTAGGGATTGCTTATGTACACTATTTGGTTCATTTTACATCAATTTCTTCTTTGTAATTAGCTACATTCTCCCTCTTGCGTTCCTGTCAAGCTCCTCCTGTTTACAGCTGAATTTGCAAAACACTGTGTCACATTTTAACATTTAGCAAAAATAGCATTTGGTAAGAACTGCCCAGGCCTTGAGACCCTTGTCCAATCTAACACAAGTGCACATGACTATAGTGGCCACAGGTAAGTCTGAACCTTTGTCTGCATCTCACTGTCTCAATGCTGAGGAGTCCTTGAGGAGGCTGCGTGGCAATGGCTCGGGGAATCCTGAGCTCCCACCATCTCTTCCTTACCTTCTCCATGGTAGGAGGAAGGCAGGAAGCAGCTGTGCTTTTCTAGATTTGCATGTCAAGTGTTTGTCTGGGTCTAACTTTTTAAAGAGTTTTTAAATTTATTGTTTCAATTATAGTTGCCATACAATATTTTATTAGTTTCAGATGTACAATATAATGATAAGACCCTTTTGGTCTAACTTTCTTTTTTAAAAAAATATATTTTATTGATTTTTTACAGAGAGGAAGGGAGAGGGGTAGAAAATTAGAAACATCGATGAGTGAGAAATATCAATCAGCTGCCTCCTGCACACCCCCTCCTGCGGATATGCCTGCCACCAAGGTACATGCCTTTGACCGGAATCGAACCTGAGACCCTTCAGTCTGCAGGCTGCTGCTCTATCTACTGAGCCAAACCAGTTAGGGCCCTTTTGGTCTAACTTTCACAGGTGCCTGATTCTGAGCAGCTTCCTTCAGCCTGACAGATTCGGGGCTTTAATGTCTTAAAGTAGTCTGGGTACCTTGGTCTCATGGGAAGTATGGAACCTCCCAAGGATCAAAGGGGAAACAAGCCCTGGAAACACTCTCCTAGGACTCCTGTTCCTCCTGCCTGCAGCCTGTCCTCGCATTCAGGGGACATTGGGGTGGGAGGGAGCTGTGAGCTCGCACTGGATCCCAGTCATGACAGTGGGGAGTGACAGAACATTACTCACCCCTGACCCCATTTTGCAGTTGAGGAAAGAGCGACCAGGAAGAATGGATACGGGTGACACCAGAGGAGGACACAGGCCTCACACCATCCACTTCTGCAAACAGTATCGGGTAACCATGACCCTGAGATCAGAGCAGTACTATAGGATGTGGCAGGAAAGTGAGCCTCATTTGCGAACTTCTGCTCCTCGGGGCCTAAGTATAGACATGATGGGGGGTGGGCCACAACCAACCTACCAAAGGGGAGACCAGTGTCTTCAAGTAACCACAAGGAGCAGAGAGCCTTCTCTCTGTGTTGAGTTGTTATTTCAGGGAGCCAAAGGCTGGGCCCAGGCTCTAGGGAATCATAAGCTGTTGGACAGTTATCAACAGGGTGTCTTAGTCACAACCCAGCCCTGCACTCCTGGCTGCATCCCAGAAGGTGCAAAAGGGCTGTTCCAGCCTGCCCTGACCTTCCTTCTTTGAAACAATTATCTTGCTTTTGTTGATCTGTTTCCCCTCAACAGAGCCCTTAAAATAGCTGCATAGCTGCTATGAAGGCCAGTGAAGTTGGCCGGCCTGGAATTTCCTGGAGCCACCCAGCACAGGGCACTCATTGCTCAGGCCTCTCCAGCTATCTACCTAGTGCCGCCTGGCCCTTCCTGCTTCCCACTCACCCCCACCTTTTGCATCAGGTGGGAGGTTGGTGGTGAGTGTAATCAGGAAAGTCAGCACCACTCCCTTCCATGACCTCCAGGGTGTAACAGAATGAAAGGTCCTTCAGGGGTGCCCTTGGGAGCCTGGGGCCAGCACGGGGCCTGAGCATCTGCAGGAGCTGGTTTCTGAGGTCACAGTATCAGCAATCCTCTCCATTTGTGGGATTATTTTTTCTTATGTTGCACTTTCCTACTTAGAGAATACGATTTAGAAATTATCTTGTTATGCTTTTCTAGTGAAATCACTGGCTTTGGAATAAAGGTATGGAGATAGTGCCAGGCACTTCCCGAACATTCAGTTGATCCAAATGGCCTCTCCTTGGGGCTTCATCTTGCAGACTAGGAAACTCATTCTCTCAGGGTTCCATCATGTTCACACTTGTGGATGCTGATCCAGCTTAAACAAAACAACCACAGGAAAGTCAGACAGGCAGATCCAGAGTAGACAAAAGTACCAGTCTGTGTGCCAATGAGTCCTCAGTCTACAAGAAGAAATGCAGTATCCCTAAGGGCATGAGTGCTTAAAGGGCATGACATCTGCTCACATCCTGCCTTTAACAGGCTCAGAGAAAAGCCAGGAATTGCCAGTGGTCTTGTGGGCCTTGATGTTCCTTTACATTAGATGAATCCAGGCCCAACCTGGGAACATTCTGTTCCCAAAGCCAGGAAATTTAATTCTTGCCCCATGGCACCGTATCCCTTTCATATTCAATCAACAGGTATTCTCTGAGCATTCTATCTGTGCCCAGGCCTGGGCTAAACACCCAAGGCAGCAGTATAAAATACAGATCTGCTGAGGCCCTTCTGATTGGCAAAGCCTCCTTCACAAGGCCAACTTCTCCAACCAGCCTACAGTACGTTCTGCAGGCCTGGGGCCCATCTGGGCCTTCGAGGTGTCTTTATTACACACAGGTGTACCTGTTCGGTGCTGCTTCCACCATTTATCATGTAAACTCTGGGGATTTTACTTAAGATGTTGGGAGCACTTCACTCTGCCTGCAGAAAACATTCATTTCCCTTGGTTAATATACTGTAGTTTGACATACAAAGACTTACCCAAGAAGAACAGCATTGTCATTGGCAGACCTTCTCCTCTCTAACTCCTGAGCTCTCCTGAAAAGCAAGCAGCACACCTGAGTGAAACTATTTTTGAGTTGGGTCTTATTGTTGCTGGCCAGCTTGAATGGATATAACCAGATTCATGATTTGTAGGAGACCCTGGTGCCTGCCTCCACATGACTAGGCTACGATACATAGCAGAAAAAACAAGAGATTTTCTGATTTCCTCAAATCCTTTGAGGGTGGACAATTAGGGAAACCAGAACTCACTTCTCTTCATGTGGCCAATTAGGATTTTTATGGTTTTGTGACTTACATTTAAGTTTTTTATCCATTCTGAGTTTATCCTTGTGTATGGTGGAATTAGTGGTCTAGTTTCATTTTTATGCATGTACCTGTTCAATTTTCCTAACACCATTTATTGAAGAGACTGTTGTTGTTTTTCTTCATTGTATGCTCTTGCCTCCTTTGTCAAATATTAATTGACCATAAAGGCATGGATTGGTTTCTGGGCTTCTGTTCTATTCCATTGATCTATATGTCTTTTTGTGTGAGTACCAGTCTGTTTTTATTACAATAGCTTTGTAATATAGTTTGATATCCGGTATTGTGATCCTTCCAACTTTGTTCTCTTTTCTCAAGGTTGCTGAAGCTCTTTGGTGTCTTTTTTAGTTACATATAAATTTTTGGAATATTTGCTATAGATCTGTGAAATATTCCATTGGCATTTTAATATGAATTGTGTTGAATCTATAGATTGCTTTGATTACTATGGACATTTTAATTATGTTGATGCTTCTAATCCATGAATACAGTGTATGCTGCCACTTGTTTGTAACTTCCTCTATTTCTTTCTTCAATATGCTATAGTTTTCCAAGTAAAGGTCTTTTACCTCCTTCGTTAAGTTTATTCCTAAGAACCTTATTTTTTTGCTGCATTAATAACTAGGATTGTTTTCTTAGTTTCTCTTTCTGGTAGTTAATTATTGTTGTATAAAAATGTCACCAATTTCTGGATATTAATTTTGTAGCTTGCTACTTTGCCAAATCATTTATTAGATGTAGTAGCTTTTTGGTAGTCTTTAGGGTTTTCTATGTACAGTATCATGTCATCTGCAAATAATGACAGTTTTACTTCCTCCTTTCCAATTTGGATGCCATATATTTATTATTCTTGTCTGATGACTGTGGTTAGAACTTCCAGTACTATGTTGAATATGAGTGGTGAACCAGACGTCCGTGTTTTGTTCTTGAACTTAAGGGAAACATTTTTGGTGTTTACCCATTGAGTATGATGTTGGCTGAAGATTTTTCATATATGGCCTTTATTATGTTGAGATACAGTCCCTCTATTTTGACATTGCTGAGAGTTTTTAATCATATATGGGTGCTGGATTTTATTGAATGATTTTCTGTATCTATTGATATGATCATGTGATTTTTATCTTTTATTTTGTTTATGTGATGTATAATAATTATAGATTTATAAATATTGTACCCAATACAATATTTATAAATATTGTACCCACCTTCCATCCACAGAATAAATTTCACTTTGTCATGGTATGTGACCTTTTTAATGTACGGCTGGATTGATTTGCTAATATTTTGTTGAGGGTCTGAGCATCTATGTTGGTTTCCTCATGCAAATGTTTATCTTTATGTCCTCTTTTGAAAAGTGTCTATTTAGGTCCTTTGTGCATTTTTTTACTGAATTGTTTATCTTCCTTTTGTTTAGTTGTATGAGTTCTCTGTAAATTTTGGAGATTAAACCCTTATCTGAAATAGCATTGTCAAATATGTTCTCCTATGCAGTAGGCTTTCTTGTTGTTTTGTTGATGGTTTCTTTTGCTGTGCAGAAGCTTTTTATTTTGATGTGGTCCCATTTGTTTATTTTCTCCTTAGTTTCCATTGCCCTAGGAGCTGTATCTATAAAGATATTGCTATGACATATGTCTGATATTTTGCTGCCTATGGTACATCTACGCAATGGAATACTATGCTGCTATAAAAAAGAAGCGACTTTTACCATTTGCAACAGCATGGATGGAACTGGACAACATTATGCTAAGCGAAATATGCCAGTTGGAGAAAGATAAATATCACATAATTTCACTCATATGTGGGATATAATGATTAACATAAACTGATGAACAAAAATAGATCCAGAGACAAGGGGCAGGGGAGGGGATGTTTAGAGATCAACCAAAGGACTTGTATGCATGCATCTTATATAATAAAAGCCTAATATGCTAAGTGTCTGGTCACCCAGTCAGCTATTCAACCAATTAAAACATAATATGCTAATGATATGCTAAGGCCGCTCAATTGCTCACTATGATATGCACTGACCACCAGGGAGCAGATGCTGCACCAAGTAGGTTAGCTTGATGCTGTGGTCCAGCAGATCCCGTCTGAGTGACACAGGCCAGACATGCCCTGGAGCCCTCCCACAATCCCTCCCTAGCTGGCCAACCTTCAGTGTCCCTCCCCAGCCCTGATCATGCACCGGGGGAGTCCCTCGGCCTGGCCTGCACCCTCTCGCAATCTGGGACCCCTCGGGGGATGTCAGATAAACAATTTCGGTCCTATCCCGCAGGCCAGGCTGAGGGACTTCACTGGTGCACAAATTTGTGCACTAGGCCTCTAGTATTAGCATAACTAATGATCATAGACACTGGGGTAGTGGGGGCTTTCCCTCAGGGGGGGGTCAATAAGGGAATAAGGAGATACAGTAATATTTTAAATAATAATAAAAAAGGAGCTGAAAGGCTTTACAATGGATTAAAAGAAAAAAAAAGTTTATCTTATGATCCTATCTGGAAAGCCTGCCCCAAGTATCCAGATTGGGTGAGAAGCAGTGATGAGGGGCAGTTCCTGGGTGATATGCCAGCCATTGACCTAGGAAATAATAATTATCATTTCCCTAAATTTCTCAGCAGGTAATGTTTGCATTTTTTATTAATTTGGATAACATGGTAAAAGAATTGCGTTTTTCTTTTTCTGTCTCTTACTTCTCCCATAAGTGTTCATTTTCCCTCCCTCTAGGTAGAATAATTTTCTCACCAGAAGTTCATTTTTTATCTCATTGCTATACTTAGTTACTGTCAACTACTCTGGTTTTGTCCCTGCTAAGGAGCTTGTTGTCTTAGAGGTCACCTCTTCCCAGAGGAATCTACATTTAGAAAGAAGCACAAGCTTACAACCTTAATATTAAATCTACATTTAACATTTTATTCTTCAGTTAATATGATTTGCCTGACAACTAATGGGACTACACCAATATATCAAGATATATCCATCTGGCATGGTTAAACAATAAATGAAAAAATTTAAATTTATTTGAACAGCTTCAGATGGTATTCCTAAAACAGAGGAGGTGATGGGCTAAACATTGTTTTTTGACAAAATCTTTATTTTCTTCTTTTGATACAATCCCTCTCTCTCTCTCTCTCTCTCTCTCTCTCTCTCTCTCTCTCTCTCTCTCTCTCTCTCTCTCTCCACCCACACACACAGAGGCATCAGGGTTCTTCCATTCTTGCTCTTCTCCAGCCTTCTTTGAGGAAGAAATCCAATGAATTACTTACACTGTGTACTATACAGATGACTGATAAGGCTATATGTATAACATCTCCCCAGAGCACTTTCATTATAAAAAAAAAAATGTACCAAAATCAAAGGAAAAAAGTTCTAATTAAGATATCAAGTCAGAAAGATAGGGTAAGATTGGCAGGAGGGTCACCAGGGACCTTGACCTTGAATGGTTCTTCTACACAAACTTGTCAGATCTATTAATGAGCAGATAAAGTGAATATAGGAGTCCATCCTGGCCCATTAGATACAGGGTGAACTTTTAAATCAATGATAGAAAGCACATCCAACTGGAAGTCAATGAATCTGAATGTGAGACCCACCCAGTCCCTTCCTATGCCATTGACCAGGTGCAAATCATGCTCTCATTATTATTTTCCTCAGTGGTAAAGTACAAATACGATATGCATTCAGCTGGAAAATCAAAGGGCATGATGCTGATGCGATATATTTTCATTTTCATTATTGTTCTCCCTAAAGTTCTCTAAGTTCAGGAAATTTCTGAAAGGAAAACAACAACAACCATGAAAATCATTCTTAATTTCATCACCCAGAAACCACCAAAGTTTTCCCAAATTTTTCCCATCTGGGGGGGAAATTCATTGAATAAATATCAATACCATTTAGGGTTGTAAGCTTGTGCTTGTTAGTATTCAGAAAGCCTGATGCATTCGTTGTAGATAGTAGAGATGTGGGGGAAGGTTTAGGGATATTTTCATTTTTGATCTCCCAATATTATTCAGTGAGATAATATAATGGCAAGTCCATCAGCTAATCAGAAATTGATTAGAGGCATTTCACAAATTGTGAAAGGACAAAAACAAACAAACAAAAAACAACCAGAAGCATACAAATCCAAGGTAATTGAGGCTGAGGACAGTTATCTGCAGAAGGTTTCCATTACAGGTGGAAAATGTGAAAACTAATCACGCATTTTCAATGAGCACTTGCTACTGGCATGCCTACAGGCTCCTTGGCACCTATGCAATATAAGTGGGGCTTTTAGCATTCATGTTCTATAAACACTTTCATAAAAGTTTAATTTGTGCTTCATGAAGTTTAATGTAAATAACCAATGGCATGCAGCCAGGAAATCAATTTCTGCCTCAAATAAAGGAAAAGCAAAGAGCAAGCCATGCTTTTCACATGGGGTGTCTGCCCAGGATCTCAAATGCCTTTCTGCGGGGGAGAACTTGATAAGTCTGCACCAAGGAGTGCTTAGAATGCTAAGTGGCGGCAGCTCTCCCTGTCCACGCAATCTGAGAATCGTGAGCAGCTCTCTAATCTGCGTATTTGGCAACACTGGGAAATCTGTTCCTGAAGAAAATAACAAATTGCTATTTTTTCTGTTTAAATGTGCACAAAAGGGACTGTTAGAGTGTAAAAAAATTATTTTTTCTCTATGGATAAACTGACTTATAATCAAGATACAATTGATTTCTAAAGTATAGGAATCAGGTCCTGTTGTGTGTGTAAAATGCACCTGCATCTTCTTTTACTACCAAAACCCAAGTTTCTCCTTGAACATGGACTTGTCATCAGGTTTTGGGGTATAACATTAACATTCTTCCTCTTCTAGGGATAGTGCAATGTCAAGAGTGTCAAGGGTTCTAAACTCTCACCTTGCTCTGCCACTCCATGTGTCATTCATGTGTTCATTCAGAAATATCTATTAAGCACTCACTGTGGGACAGGTAGTCTTCTCAATACCAAAGAAACAGCAGTGATCTTCCAGAACTTAAAAGAAACACTTTCAGTTTTTCCCCACTGGGTATGATGTAAGCTATAGGTTTGTCATATAAGGCTTTTATTATGTTGAAATATGTTTCCTCTATTTCTACTTTTCTGAGAGTTTTTATTGTAATTTGTACTGGATTTGTCAAATGCTTTTTCTGCAGTTATTGATATGATCATATGACATTTTGCTTTTATTTTGTTTACATGGTGTATCACCTTAATTGATTTGTGGATATTGTATCAACCTTGCATCCCAGGAATCAATCCCATTTGATCATGCTGTTTATTTCTTCTAGTGTATTCTTTATTTCAGATATTATGTTCTTCGATTCTGACCATGATTTTTATGGTTTCCTTTTTTTATGCTTACTATAACTTTGTTGAGGCTCTCACTGAGTTCATTCAGTTTTCCCCTAAGTTTCTTGAGCATCCTTATAACCATTGTTTTGAACTCTGTGTCTGGTTGATTGCTTGCCTCCATTTCATTAAGTTCTTTTTTCTGGGGATTTCCTCTGTTCTTTTATTTGGGGCATGTTTCTTTGTCTCCTCATTTGGGCTGCATCTCTGTATTCCTAGGACAGAGGAGGTGATAGGCTAAACATTGTTTTTTGTATTTGTTTCTGTGTATTAGATCTACTATGTCTCCCAGTCTTGGTATGGTGGCCTTTTGTAGTAGGTGTCCTGTGGAGATCAGTGGTGTGTTCCCCCGGTTCACCTGATCTGGGTGCTCCAGTAATGTAGTCATGTTCCTCCTATTGTCATTGAGTCTTGGTTGCTGTTGGCCTGAGAGTGGGGTAGACCCTCAGGCTTGCTGATTGTGAGCATTGACCCAACTACAGTGTACAAGCCTCTGTGCAGGGGCTGACCCCATGAGGCAAAATTTGCCCCAGTTGTGTTTGGTGCCTGATAAGATCTCCCTCTTCTTGTCATGCTAATTGAATTTTGCTCTGTGTGTTCTGAAGTCTGCTACTTGGTGTGCTAGTTTTGGAGCCTCTTGGATGGGGTTCAATTCAATGTCAGATATTGACTGTGACTACCCCTGGGCTCCAAAGCAACCCACAATATGTGGCTGCCTCTGCTGGGCTTGGGTGAGTGTGGGAAGGGTTAAGCTGCCTACTAAGCTGGCTTCCACTAGCACTGAGCCCAGGGCAGGAAGGAAAAGGCCCAAGACACCCCAAGATTTGAGTCTGCCTGCTGTTTTCTGTAAGGCTTAGTCACTGAAAAAAACCTCTGGCTATACACAAGTTACATGAGATAGGTACTCAGTGAGTCACTGGGTAGGGGTGAGTGGTGCTCACTAGGTTGGTACAGATTCAAACTTGGTGCTAGTGCTGGGTCTGAGGCCACTTAGCCAAAGTCTCAGTGTACACCAAGGCCAGCCACCATCTGCCTGGGTCCTGAGGACCTTTGTGGTGGGGAAAGGTCTCATGGAGTCATCAGGGTGAGACCAGCAGAATTCATCAAGCCAAAAACATACCCAAATTTGGATGTGTGGAGTGAGAATGTTGCACAGAAATGGTGGCGCTGGTTGGGTATTCGAGGGAAAAATGGCCCTCGCCCAAGAGCCACACAACTCAGTCTCTCCCTGTGCAGCTCTGACATCACCTGAATCTTCCTGGACCCCCTTGAGAGCCCTCCGAGAAAGTCTGCACTGTGGGCCCATGCTGGCCACAGCCAGCAGACTCTTCCACAGGGCAAGAGCTTGGCAGGGCAGGGCCGGGCCATAGTGAATCAGGAGCATGGGGCTAATGCCTTTCTCCAGGCTTATGCCTTATAGAGGGAAGTGCTTGCTTGACTCAGGAAAAATGACAACTGTGGGTGGTGTGTGAGAGGGATTCAGCACAAAGACCTTGGTGGCTGTCCCTTTAGTCCTTTCCCTGAAGCCACACAACTGATTTTCTTTCTGTCTGATTTCATTCTCTATGCTGGAGTCCTTTAAGAGGATGCCTGGGTTTCTAGAAGACTCCAGTCCCTTCCTGGCAGAAAGAAGCCCCACTTATTTTCACAGCCAGATGTTAGTGGGCTTTTATTTCCAGCTCTGGTGTTTTGAGCTGGGGAGCCTGGTATAGGATTGAGATCCCTTGCTTCTCAGAAGGAACCTATGCAGTTGAGATAGCCCTCCTTATCCTCAACCACTGCACAGGGGTGTGAGTCAGCCCTTTTTGCATCTCTGCCCTTCCTATCAGTCTTGTTATGGCTTCTTCTGTAAACCCTTGGTTTGATGATCAGCTAGCCTTCAGTTGGTTGTTCAGGTTGATTGTCCTGTAATTTAGTTGTAATTCCAGTTTAGTCCTGGGAAGAGTTGAGTGTAACTTCGACCTACACTGTTGCCATCTTGGATCCTCCCTTGCCACCAACCCCCCCATTTTCTCTTCTTGGAGTTTTGTGTTTTATATTTAAGTCTGTAATTTATTTTGAATTAACTTTTTGCAAAGGATGCAATGTCTGTGTTAATATTACATTTTTTTGTATTTAAAATCCATTTATTGAAAGAGTATCTTTGCTTAATTGTATTGCCTTTGCTCTTTTGTCAAGAACTGGTTGACTATATTTATGCAGGTCCATTTCTGAGCTCTCTGTTTCATTGATCTACTTGCCTATTCTTTCACTAAATACCATGCTGTTTTGATTACTGTAGGTAAGTAGTAAGCCCTGAAGTTGGGTAGTGTCAATCTTCTGAATTATTTCTTCTCCTTCAATATTCTGGAACTTTCCCTCCTTAAATAAACTTTAGAATCAGTTTGTTGATACAAAATAACTTACTGGGATATTTATTGAGGTTGCTTTGAATCTATAGATCCATATGGAAAGAACAGATAATATTGGCAATATTTATTCTTCCTATCCACAAATATGCAACATCTCTACATTAATTTAGTTCTTTGATTTCTTTCATCAGTTTTGTAAATTTTCCCATATACTTTACATATCTTATTAGATTATACCTAAGTATTTCATTTTGATAGGTACTAATGTAAATGGTAATGTGTTCGTAGTTTTAAGTTGCACTTGTTTATTGCTGGCATATAGGTAAATGATTAACTTTGGTATATTAACCTTGTATCTTGCAATCTTGTTTTAACCTCTTATTATTTCCAGGACCTTTTATTATTGTTGCTGTTTCTTTTGGATTTATTACATAAACAATCATGCCATCTGTGAATAAAGATAGATTTATTTCTTCTCTCCCAATTGGTACACAATCTTTATTTTTGAGAAACTAATTTTTTAGGTTTATTTCTATTGTTCATAGAGACAGACAATAGAAATAGGTTGTGTGTACATATATAAATAAGGAATTACTGCTTATTTAGAAATAAAATAAAAATGTGTGAAATCCTGAAATTTTACATTAGTCAAAAGTAGTTGGTAAGAACAAATGCTGTATGATTTCACTAATATGAGATACTTACAGGAACAAAGTTCATAGAGACAGACAATAGAATGGTGGTTTCAAGTGGCTGTGAGTGAAGGAAAATTGAGAGTTATTATTTAACTAGAGGCCCAATGCATGAAAATTCATGCCCTGGAGGGGGGGTTCCCTCAGTCCACCCTGCCCCCTCTTACAATCCAGGAGCCTTCAGGGGCAGGAGGTGACCAGGCAATCAGGAGAAGGCGATGCCCTATCACACCTCTGCTACTGTCACTGCCAGCAGCGCAAGCCTCAGCCAGCCCTGGTTACCTGAGCCTCAGGTGGCCCTGGGCAGCTGGGCAGCCACCATCCGAGGCTTGCCTGTGCCTGGGGCCCGTCCTGGGTGGCTGGGGGATTGAGGGAACTGGGGGACTCTGGAGGCAGGTGCATACCTGCCACCCTGGCAGGGCTGAGGGGACTGGACACCACCATCTTGTGGCTGTGGGCACTGCCATATTTGAGGTTGTGGCAGTCAATTAGCATATTTCCTCCTTATTGGCTGTGGGTGCTGCCATATTTGAGGGTGGGGAAGCCAATTAGCATATTCCCTCCTTATTGGCTATGGGTGCTGCCATCTTTGCGACAGTGTGAGGGTCAATTAGCATATTCCCTCTTTATTAGATAGGATGGATATACCAGTAGTGTTTCAGTTTTAGAAAATGAGAAAAGTTCTGGGGCTGGTTGGTTGTGATGGTTGCACACTAATATGAATGTACTTAATGCCATGGAACTGTGCACTTAAAATGGTTAGGATGATCAGTTTTGTATTATGTATATTTTATAAAAATTTTAAAAGGTGATTGTGGAATCTCCATACTTTTTTTCATAATGACTGTACTAATTTACATTTCTACTGACACTGAATCTCCATACTTTTTTTCATAATTACTGTACTAATTTAATTTCTACATTTCGGATTCATTTTTCACATCCTCTTTTTATTTCTTGTATTATTGTTAACTAGAGGCCTGATACATGAAGTTTGTGCAACCAGCTCAGCCCTCCCAGCTGCCCCAGCTGCCACCTCGGCCTGCAAAGCAGCCCCAGCTGCCTCGCGGCCCCACCCTGCCCAGCCCACTGGTCGTTCCAGAAGGTTGTTCTGCCATCTGGTCTAATTAGTATAGTAGCTCTTTATTATATAGGATAGCCATTTTGAAGAGAACCAACATATGACCCAGCAATCTTTCCTCTAGGTATCTACCAGAAATATTTGAAAACATATATTTGTAAAGATATATGTACCCCTATGTTCATTGTAACACTGTTCTAAATAGCCAAAACATGCAAACAACCTAAGTGTCCTTTAATAGATACAAGGAATAAATGGAATATACTTAGTCATAAAAAGATTAAATTTGTGACAATGTAGATGGATCTTGAGAGTATTATGCTAGGTGAAATGCCAAATGGGAAAGGACAAGAACCATATAATCTCACTCATATGTGGATTATAAACCAAGAAGCAATAAATGAACAACCCCAGAGCACCAGTCCCTAATTGGTGCAAACACGTGGATTCAGAGGAACTCTACACTCCACCACGGAAAGGTCAGATTTCGCCTGAAATAAGGAGAGAGAGAACTACATAACCAGACACCTGGAGAAGCAGAGACCATGGGGAGACAAAGAAACAGACCACATATGAAAGAAAAGCAGGCATCACCAGAAAAGGAAGTAAACGAAATGGAGGCAAGCAACCTGCCAGCGAAAGAATTCAGAGAAATGGTCATAAGGTGGCTGAAAAGAATGGAAGACAAATTTGACAATATGAGTAAGAAACAAGAGGAAATTAAGAAGAACCAAGAAGAAATGAAAAATGACATCCCTGCTGTAAAGAACTCAACAGAAAGCATCAAGAGTAGACTAGAAGAAGCAGAGGACCACATTGGTGATCTAGAAGACAAGGTAGGAAAAAATACCCAAGTAGAGCAGCTTCTAGAAAAAGAATTAAAAAGCAGGAGGAGAGCCTAAGGGAACTTTGGGACAACATGAAACCAATAAGGTTGTTCCTTCTGGAACAACCAGTGGGCTGGGCAGGGTGGGGCCCTGAGGCAGCTGGGGCTGCTTTGCGGGCCGAGGTGGCAGCTGGGGCTGCTGGGAGGGCTGAGCTGCTTGCACGAACTTCATGTATCAGGCCTCTAGTTAACAATAATACAAGAAATAAAAAGAGGATGTGAAAAAATGAATCCGAAATGTAGAAATGTAAATTAGTACAGTCATTATGAAGAAAAGTATAATAAGGGTTCCAGAAGGAGAGGAAACTGAACAAGGAATAGAAAACCTGTTTGAAGAAATTATGACAGAAAACTTCCCTGATATAGGGAAGAAAAAACCCACACAAATCCAAGAATCTCACAGAGTCCCAAGCAAAATGAACCCCAAAAGACCGATGCCAAGGCACATTATAATTAAATTGGCAAACACCAATGACAAAGTAAGAATCTTAAAAGCGGCCAGAGAGAGAAAGAAAGTTACCTGCAAAGGAACCCCCATCAGACTAGTGACTGATTTCTCAACAGAAACTCATCAGGCCAGAAGGGAATGGAATGAAATATACGAAGTCATGCAAAGGAAGGGTCTGAATCCAAGAATACTGTACCCAGCAAGGCTATCAATCAAAATTGAAGGTGAAATCAGGAGCTTCACAGACAAAAAAGGACTAAGGGAATTTATTACCACCAAACCAGCAATGCAAGAAATGCTAAAGGGTCTGCTGTAAAAAAAAAAAAAAGAAATAGGAAGCGAAGAAGGAACACAGGGGTAAAGAATAAAAATGGTGACAAATGAGTACCTATCAATAATAACTTTAAATGTAAATGGATTAAAAGCCCCAATCAAAAGACATAGGGTAACAGATTGGATAAGAAAACACGACCCATATATCTGCTATCTACAAGAAACTCACCTCAGAAAAAAAGGCACACACAGACTGAGGGTGAAGAGATGAAAAAAGGTTTTTCAGGCGAATGGAAATGAAAAAAAAATCTGGGGTAACAATACTTATATCTGACAAATTACAACTCAAAGTGAAGGACATAACAAAAGATAAGGAAGGCCACTTCATAATACTAAAGGGAGCAATCCAACAAGAAGAAATAACTCTGGTAAACATATATGCACCCAATACAGGAGCACCCAAATACATAAAAAAACTCCTGGAGGATATCAAAGGAGAGATTGACAGCAATACAATCATAGTAGGAGACTTTAATACCCCACTATCACCATTGGACAAATCCTCTAAACAAAAAATCAGCAAAGAAACATCAATCCTAAATGACTCAGTAGACCAGATGGAATTAATTGACATCTTCAGAACATTTCACCCCAAAGCCACAGAATATACATACTTCTCAAGTGCACATGGGTCATTTTCAAAGATAGACCATATGTTGGGACATAGGCAAAGTCTCTTCAAATTCAAGAAGATAGAAATCATATCAAGCATCTTCTCAGACCACAGTGGCATAAAACTGGAAATCAACTACAATAAAAACAATCCAAAGAAATCAAACACATGGAGACTAAACAGCATGCTATTGAACAATGACTGGGTTACCAGAGAGAGCAAGGAAGAAATAAAAAACATCATGGAAACAAATGCCAATGAAAACACAACAATCCAAAATCTATGCGACACTGCGAAAGCAGTCTTGAGAGGGAAGGTCATAGCTCTACAAGCATACTGCAAAAAACAAGAAACAATGGTAATAAATTACCTAACCCTACAACTCAAAGAGTTAGAAAAAGAGCAACAAGAAAAGCCCAGCGTAAGCAGAAGGAAGGAAATAATAAAGATCAGAGTGGAGATAAAAGACATTATGACTAAAGAAACAATACAAAAGATCAACAAAACCAGAGCTGGTTCTTTGAAAGGATAAACAAGATTGATGAACCTCTAGCCAGGCTCACCAAGAAGCAGAGAGAGAGGACCCAAATAAACAAAATCAGAAATGAAAGAGGTGAAATAACAACAGACCCCACCGAAATACAAAGGGTTGTTAAAAAATATTAAGAACAACTCTATTCCAACAAACTGGACAACCTGGAGGAAATGGACATATTCCTAGAAAAATATCACCTTTCAAAACTCAATCAGGAAGAATCTAAACATCTCAATAGACCAATAACTATGGAAGAAATTGAAGCAGTCATCAAAAAGCTTCCAGCAAACAAAAGCCCGGGACTAGATGGCTTCACAGGGAAGATTTACCAAAGATTCAAGGAAGAACTAAAATCTATCCTCCTTAGACTATTCCAAAAAATTCAAGAGGTAGGAACACTTCCAAACTCATTCTATGAAGCCAGCATCACCCTAATACCAAAACCAGATAAAGACAACACAATGAAAGAGAATTACAGGCCAATATCCCTCATGAACGTAGATGCCAAATTCCTCAACAAAATTCTAGCAAATCAGATCCAGCAGTACATCAGAAAGATCATACACCATGACCAAGTAGGATTTATCCCAGGAATGCAAGGATGGTAAAATATCCACAAATCAATAAACATGATACATCACATAAACAAATTGAGAGATAAAAATCACATAGTCATATCAATTGATGCAGAAAAAGCAATTGACAAAATCCAACACCCTTTCTTGATAAAAACTCTCAACAAGGTGGGAATAGAAGGATAATACCTCAACATAATAAAAGCTATATATGATAAACCCACAGCTAACATCATACGCAATGGGCAAAAACTAAAACCATTTCCCCTAAGAACAGGAACAAGACAGGGATGCCCACTCTCACCACTCCTGCTTGACATAGTACTAGAAGTATTAGCCATTGCAATTAGACAAGAAGAAGAAATAAAAGGCATCCAAATTGGAAAAGAAGAAGTAAAGCTGTCCTTATTTGCAGATAACATGATATTGTACATAAAAAACCCGAAAGACTCCATCAAAAAACTAATAGACTTAATAAATGAATTTGGCAATGTAGCAGGATACAAAATTAACACCAAGAAATCTATGGCATTTCTATATACCAATAGTGAACTTACAGAAAGAGAGACTAAAAAATCCCATTTACCATCGCACCAAAAAAATTAAGATACCTAGGAATAAACTTAATAAGGAGGTAAAAGACCTATATGTGGAAAACTACAGGACACTGAAAAAAGAGATAGAGGAAGACATAAACAGATGGAAGAACATACCATGTCCATGGATTGGGAGAATCAATATCATTAAAATGTCCATACTACCCAAAGCAATCTATAGATTCAATGCACTCCCCATTAAAATACCAATGGCATATTTCACAGACCAAGAAAGAACTCTCCAAAAAATCATCTGGAATAAAAAAAGACCCTGAATAGCCACAGCAATCCTGAGAAAGAAGAACAAAGTAGGTGGGATCTCAATACCACATTTCAAGCTGTATTACAAAGCCACTGTTCTCAAAACTGCTTGGTACTGGCACAAGAACAGACATATAGATTAATGAAATAGATTAGAGAACCCAGATATCGACCCAAACCACTATGCTCAATTAATATTTGACAAAGTAGGCATGAACATACAATGAAGTCAAGACAGTCTCTTCAATAAATGATGTTGGGAAAATTGGACAGATACATGCAAAAAAATGAAACTAGACCACCAACTTACACCATACACAAAAATAAACTCAAAATGGATCAAGGACTTAAACATATGATAAGAAACCATAAAAATACTAGAGAAATCCACAGGCAGAAAAATCTCTGACATATGCCGAAGCAATTTCTTCACTGATACTGCTCCTAGGGCAATGGAAACTAAAAAGAAAATAAAGAAATGGGACTACATCAAAATAAAAAACTTTTGCACAGCAAAGGATACCATCAATAAAACAACAAGAAAGCCCACTGCATGGGAGAACATATTTGCCAATGATATCAACAATAAGGATTTAATCTCCAACATTTACAAGGAACTCATGCAGCTTAACAAAAAGAAGATAAACAACCCAATCAAAAAATGGGCAACTGATCTAAATAGACACTTTTCGAAAGAAGACAGAAGGAAGGCCAAGAGACATATGAAAACCTGCTCAAAGTCACTAATCATCAGAGAGATGCAAATCAAAACAATAATACAGTATCATCTCACTCCTGTCAGAATGGCTATTATCAACAAATCAACAAATGAGAAGTACTGGAGAGGATGCGGAGAAAAAGGAACCCTTGTGCATTGCTGGTGGGAATGCAGACTGGTGCAGCCACTGTGGAGAACAGTATGGAGTTTCCTCAAAAAACTAAGAATGGAACTCCCATTTGACCCAGTGATCCCACTTCTAGGAATATATCCCAAGAAACTAGAAACACGAATCAGAAAGGATATATGCACCCCTATGTTCATAGCAGCACAATTCACCATAGCGAAGATTTGGAAATAGCCTAAGTGCCCATCAGCAGATGAGTGGATTAGAAAACTTTGGTACATCTACACAATGGAATACTACGCTGCGGTAAAAAAGAAGGAGTTTTTACCATTTGCAACAACATGGATGGGGGTGGAGAGCATTATGCTAAGTGAAATAAGCCAGGCAGAGAAAGATAAATATCACATGATCTCACTCATTTGTGGAATATAATGAACAGCCTAAACTGATGAACAATAATAGATCCAGAGACAGAAAAACATCAATCAGAATGTCAAACCTCAGGGAAGGTAGGGGAGGGTGGGGGTAAGGGAAAGACATCAACCAAAGGACTTATATGCATGCATGTAAGCCTAATCAATGGACACAGACCACAGGGTGGTGGGGACATGAATGGGAGGTGGCGGGTAATGGCGGAACAAGGACACATATGTAATACCTTAATCAATAAAGAAATTAAAAAAAAATAAATTTAATTTAAAAAATGATGACTGACATTTTGTTGCTGATGAAAGATAGAGCCTTCACCTCATTGCACTGATAAAACAAGATTGTGAGGGTGGTGTGCTGTTTTTATTTTACACAGAATGCACCTGTTATCAACATGGTTAACAGAAACTCTAAAATACAAATAGTCTCTAGAAAAGTGTAAGCTTTAAGGAAGTAACAAAGCAGTGACACAAATGTAATTAAACCAGGTCCTCAACAAAGGTTTGTGAAATAGAACAACGATGATCAATGAACTACACACATGGTTGCTGTATAAATTCATGTAAGCAATAGAAGGTTCTGGACAGTGTAGGGGTTTTTTTTTTGACAGTTTTCTTACATATTTTTTGGAGTAAAGAATAAGGTGAAATTAGATTCATGAGGATAGCCCTAAAGAAACAACATTTAGAAAAAATTACTAAATCGATGGCGGTTTCATTGCCTCCTGAACTGACACAATTTTTTAAAACCTATTTTTTTTTGATTGATTGATTTTTTACAGAAAAATCCCCCAGCAAGGCCAGTTACGCCCTGGTGCAAGGATTGGTGCTTATGGCACACCACTTTGTGCCATAAGGATACTTGCCTTTGTTGACAACATGAAATCCCAGATAGGTTCATTTTGTTCCAGTGCCTTTGCCAGGCCAGCACCCAGCTGCAGAACTAACCTACCAGCCCTGGCCTCGCCCCTGATGCATCTGGACAGCTGAAAGAAGGGTGGATCAGTGTGCTCTCAGTAGCTGAGCATGACCTATTTTGGGGGGATGTCAGGCCTGTAAGTGAGGCTTCCCTATAACAGAAAATCCACCATAGGAAAGGCACCGTGGGTCCTTCTCCAGCTGCCGCTTGATTGACTGAGTGATCAGCAGAGTCTCCTATGTACTGAGCACCTTCTCTGAGCCAGACACATGTGTATGTGCTACCAAGAGTCACCCTGCATTGACTGGGCTTATGAGTATATCACTAATGGAGGCTGAGCTGAAGAGAGGTTCAACAGCTTGCTGAGGGTAAGGTGGACCAGCAAAGAGTCTATCTGGTCCTAGAGGCCAGGCTCTGCCCAGCACTTCTGTATTCCATTCCAGCAAATCTCAGTGAAGCAGCCCTGGGCCTACCCCTCCTCCTGCCCCTCACTCTAACCCCCCAGCAAGGCCAGTTACGCCCTGGTGCAAGGATTGGTGCTTATGGCACACCACTCTGGACTCTTCTTTTCATGACCTAAACCCTTTCTCCTTCATCAACCACTTGTCTTCCCTGCACACTCTGCAAACATCTCCCAAGAGCCCACCTTAGGCAAGGTGGGGGCAAGTGCCTTTTGAACTGTGTAGTCAAGCCCCCAGGCAGCCCTGAGTTGCTCATAAGCCCCCCACTCAGCCAGGCCTGAAAAATGGTTGCTGGAGACAGGACCGAGTTGTGGCTGGCACTCCTGTGTGACAGCTGTGGCTGCAATATCATGGTGGACCCACCCAGCAGAAGCCTTCCAGGAGGCTCCCAAGCTGGGTCTCCCACATGGATGTCCCTGGGAGTTGGCAAGTCACTCACTCTGACAGCCTCTTCCTTCCCCTGGGGACAACCTTACTTTTCCTTCAGGAAAGGCAAGGCTCCCAGGACAGGAAGTTCCACACCCAGAAGGACCAGCCCTCAGCTAGGCTGACAACCTCAGAGGAGGCAGGGGCAGAGTACAGAATGTGTGGGAGTGAACTGGTTGTGCTGATAAGGCAGTAAACTCAAGGATTCAATCACTTGCAATTTATACACAAAAAAAGCATCATTGCAGGGTATCATGAGGACTTCTCTAAACATATAAAAACCCCTGGATAAACTGACACTATTTTGTGCCACATATTGAAGAGCCCCATTCAGGCATAGAAAGAATATTAGTATTTTTTAGGAAACAGTTTAACATAGAAGCCATGGCATTCCTCTTCAAATCTTTACTCTTTTTATTTCCTGCCCATTATTTCCCATTGATTTAGTATCTTTCTAATAATCATCAATTTCTCTACCATTCACGTAAGTCACTAAGTCACTTTGTTTTATTATTTCTGTGTTCATTCCCTGCCCTGCGCCCCCAAGGAATGCCTTTCCTTTGTAAAGCAATAAGGGACCCATTGCTTAATCCCATTTTTACTAAACCCTCTAAAAGTTTTTGCATTTTCACTGTGTTTAATCTCTATTCTTTCACTCTTAGACTGTTTATTCCTAACCTACTCCATTCTACTTTATTGTGGATGAATTATTTTTCTCATGACAGTTTGGCAGGAAAAAAATTGGTATGCATATAGAAATTCTTCAGAAACAAACACCCTAATTTTTCAAAATAAGTAAAGGATCTGAAAAGGTACTTCACAAACTAATATATCTAAATAGCTAATAATGTTGCTTAATATCATTGGTCACCAGGTAAATGTAAAGATGCTCAAAATCATCAGCCACCTGGAAAATGTAAATTAAAGCCATAATGAGATACCGCTACACATAAAAAATGGGTTAAATTAAATAAATACCAAGTGTTGATAAAGATGTGGGTCAATTGGAATTCAAACAATTTGGAAAATTGTATGGGAGTATTTTCAAAAGTTAAACTACACCAACCCTACTATCCAGACATTTTATAGAGGAGTGGTTATATTAAAACAAAACAAAACAAAACAAAACAAACTACAACTACAACAAAAAAACCCAACCAACCAAACAAAAAAAAATGAACAAAAATATTCATAGAAGCACTATTAATAATAGCTAACGTGTAGAAATAATCCAAATCAATATAGATGTCAAAGTAAATCTGAACATCCACCAATGGAATAGCACAGGCACACAAAACAAAACAACAAAAACAGCAGGGTGAATCTCACACACCTGACATCAAGCAAAACAAGCCAGACACAGAAGAACACATAATATGTGGATGATTCTGTTTATGTGAAGTCCAAGAACAGAAAAATGAACCTGCATTCAGAGAAGGCAGACCAGAGGTTCCTTCTGAATGATGGCAGAGGCAGGAGAGAGGGGTGATGTAACTCTAGAAGTGCACACAAGCATTCCTTAAGTCATGCAATTAAAGTCTGTGTATTTGACTGCATGCATTTTAAGTCTCAGTTTTAAAAAAATACAACTAGAAACTTGGGAAATACTTAGTTGAATGTAATATGCAGAACGTATTTAGATCCTCTTTTGAATAAATTATCTGTAAGAAGGCATTTATGAAGCAATCAGGAAATGGCAAAGTGACTTGATACTATGGAAAGTTAAGTAATTATTGTATTTTACATATGCTAATGGTACCAGAGGCTGTATTGCTTATGCCCTTATCTGTCAGAATCCATGCTGAAGGTTGACATGATATGATTTTTGGGCTTTGCTTCAAAATAACCAAGTGGGGTCTGGGAGGAGAGATTGGTACAGAGGGCACAGGTTGGGACCACATTGGCAATGGGTATGAGCGATTTATTGTACTGTTCTCTTTACTTTTGTGTTTGTAGAGAAAATTCCATAATTAAAAATTATACTTTTAAAAGAACGTGGCTTTAGAGAAGTCCCAAGGAAAAAATAAAAATGTTAAATAAAAATTGATTTTAAAACGAAGCCTGATTTTGCCTCATGGTGCTGTGAGTTGTGAGGTGGGTATGTGAAATCCTGAAACTGCCTGTCCCTCTAGCACATCTGATCACCTACAGGGCCAGGAACAAACAGAGCCACACCCCTTGCTTAAGTGTGCTCCTGGAGCCTGGCAGGAGCATCCTCCGGCGCCCTGGGGCCGTCTTCCTCCCAGGGACTGCCCCAGAATTGTTATCCATTGGCCTTGCTCATCAGTCTCCGCCCTGGCTTCCCTTGTCCTTGAACAGAAGGTAGCAGGATATTATTAGCTTGCTAGCCCCATAGCTCCCACTCCCCTGGGCATCTCTGCACTATGCTTTTTCCAGATGAAGATGTTTTCATGGCATCTGCTCTGAGCCAGGAAGCGACAGGCCCTCATGGGAGATGTGCATAGACTCTACTCCCCGGCCAGAGGAAAGGTGTTTGGCAAATAACAGAGATAAGATCTCCCTTAAATGTGTATATATGGGAGGCTCTGAGAGGGCCTGGAGTAAAATGTCGTAAAACAGACTTTACCCTGAACATAGGTGAGCTCAGAACAGTGAATTAGCAGCACCAGAAGCACCTCTCAAATCCTCCTCAGACCCTATTTGGGGAAACCACTAGAAGCATGCCCCTGGAAGCAGATGCTCTGAACCAGGACCTACCCTTGGGTTTGATGCATCAGAGAGCAACCTGAGTGTTGTGTGTCTGGGTGTGTCTGCTTATGGAGCAAGGGCCCAGGATGCCATTAGTCCACAAAGGGATCCAGAGCCTTAAAAGGACTAAGAATCACCACACTCGGTGAAATGTCCTAAGTGATGGTATCATGGGCTCTGGGTGCATGTTAAATGTGAATGTGTCAGATCAGATCTGAATACAAGTCTCTTTCAGGCTTATCTCCACTTTGAAGATCTTGTCTTACAAAGTATGAGACAGACCAGGCTCCCATTCAAAGACCAGGAGCAAAGGATTCTTAAAAAGCAACTGGCCAAATGGAGAACACATGGGCTAGAAGAGGATGGCCCATCCTCCACTTGCACATTGCTGACCTGGAGGAGCTTGAGAGTCTTCACATTAGGCAAACTTTCCACTTGGCTCTTTTATCTACTCAGGATTTTGCTGAAGGCAAAACAAATTGTCTGTGTTCTACTGTGTATCTCTCTAGAAGGTCTGCTAAAACTCCGAATTGTACCACATAAAACAAGTGAGCAGGTGACAATTAAAAACAAGAGTGAGCTCTTAAAAATCGCTGCTTGGGCCTGAGAGTAATTGACCAGGTTCTATTCAGAGTATGATCTAAGGCCAAAGGGAGGTTCTTGATACCATATACAAAGAAGGTTAGGCTTTCACATTTTACCTTTTATTGGTCTTCAGCTTGGTCTTACATTTTTTATAGTTTTATTTATTTTTGTTATTGACAACTCATTTTAATAAAATTTGCTGTTTGGAGCACTTTCTAGTTCACCAAACTGCAGCATACATAGTAATAAAATGTAAATTGTTCTTATTAAATAATTAATAATTTATGCCACTGTGGGAAATTGAAAACTAAGAATTACCCATTAGTCAAACATACCAGAGGTGACTATGACTTACATAAACAGAGGTTTCTAAATGGAGCCCTTTCTCCCTCTCTGGAGTTTTAAGTCCTATGTCTCTTCCTTCCTTTCCATATTATGAGGAGACACACACACTATATATAGTTGAACATTCTTAAGGTTCCTGTGAGTTTAATGTAAAGCACAAGTGGTCAGTTCCTCAAGCCTCAGCAGAATGTACTGGGAAATGGTCCTTTAACAATACATTACCAGGAAGTATCACTTTAATAACAGAGGAAGGGTGGGTAGCCCCGGCTACTTTGCACTACTGTTCTGCACCCACCCAGTCTCTGAGTCACCGAACTCCTTCCTTATCAGTCTCCCCGCCAACCTTCCTACCTTCCACAGACCCTGCCTCTGACCTCGCCTGCACCTTCACCTCCTCATCTAACCCTGACCTCACCCAGTCCTGTAAAGTCACCAGCTGCTGACTAGCTTTTGTGTCGGGATAAGAAGAAAGGTTAGAGAGTATCTGAGCGAAGCATGGATTTCAAATGTGCGGGATAAATCCTCAGCTGGACCGATCAAGAGAAACGGAGCAACTCTAATTTCCAACATCAGGAATGGAAGAGGGAGCAACTATATAGATTCTGCAACAGAAAAAGAATCATCAGGCAATATTATGGGCAATGTTATGCCAATAAATTTCACAAGTTATATGATATGGACATATTCCTTGAAGAATGTAACTTAAGAAATGTATAAAAAGAAAAAAAAAATACTTGAGATATGAATCATCCCAGCCAAGGTTACAGAGCTTAGAAATCAGTCCAACAGCTCCAGGGTAAAATATGAAGAAACCAAATAGTGACCCTAGATAGAGAAGAAATGTCTTAAAACTATGTTTGGTATAGTTTCCAGAATCAACAGAGCACAGCCTGTAGACTGTGTCAAATATTTTAGATTTGGGGAGGGTGTGTCTTTGATTATATCAAATTAAGGAATGTGCATCTGACCTTCAAGCTTCTCATTCATGAAGCCTAAAAATGGTCTATTGGACATGGGAAAGTCAGCGGGAAGGGAGAGTGTTGGATGAGGTAAGACAGCAGAGATCCAGAATTCCTGGAGGCAGATAGGAGGAGTGTAAGCATGGCGGCCCAACACCCTCTCAAAGAACTGAAATTCCCTATGGCCTTAAAGCCAAGAGAGTCTAATAGTCTTAAGGCTACTTCCTTTCTCCTGAAAAGCTTACAAAAGGTATTTACATCTTTTATGTTCTCTATAATTATTTTTTTTTAATCAGTCATATTTATACAAGTATTGGATAGTTTTCTAGTAGTTCCACAGAAATGCACATTTTTATTTATTGCTTTATATTCTTCCCATTCTTTAGTCTGTTTTATTGTGTCTGGGTTTTAGTATTTCTGTTATTCTAGGGTATCTTCATTTCAAGGTCCATGTTTTTTTTTTTTAGAATCCCTTCCCTTTTCCTTTAGCTAAGGCCCCATGAACCCTTGGTGACTGACCCCCTACTTTTGTCCCCATAATCTTGAGAACCTATATTGGTTTTGGCTGTGATGGTTGGCAGATAGCTTGGTACTATGTAAAAATGCTTTTTTTGTTGTTGTTTTTTTTTTTTTTTTGGTTTCCATTTTGTAGGCTAAATATGGAATGAGAGTAATTTAGTTTGTAAAGTTTCAGAAAGAATCAGGGGTTCTGCATTTAGACTGAAGTGAGGTCTTCCTTGGGCAATACAACCTTTTTCATCTTCTCCTTGATGTGCATTCCAGTTCCAAACTTGGGGTTAGTGTTTGCTTCTTCCTCTGCTTAGGAAAGCTTTGACATTACTAAGCTTGGGCCCAGGACTATGTCCTCTGTGATGTTTTGGAGAATATTTTCCTCCAGAGGAAAATATGTTGACTATGAGAATGAATTCATGTTTACTACATTAACAAGTATAGAGTGGGGTTTTTAGAGGAATTCCTTTATTCATAAGGGGGTTATTAATATAATTTTCCATTCTATTGGGACATTAAACATTCTATTTTAAAGACATTTCAAACTTCCAAGTACTGTACAAAGAACTTGTTTTACCCCTGAAAGCATTTAAGAGTAAGTTGCTGGCATGTTGCCTCATCACTCAGAATATGGAAATGTGTCTTTCCTACAAACAAGGACATTCTCCTACTCAACCACAATAAAAACCTCACAATCAGGAAAGTAACATGGATTCCTTACCCCATCTAGCCCTCAGACTCCATTTAGGGTTCATCAATTATCCCCACTAATGTCTTTTCTAGAGACAGGTTTTAGTTCAGAATCACACATTGTATTTAGTCAGCATGTATCATTCGTTGCCTAGAAGCTAGAAGAGTCCCTTGCTCTCTCCTTGACTTTTATGACTGACATTTTGAAGAGTCCGTGCTACAGAATATTCCTTAATTTGTCTTAGTCTAATGTTCTCTCGTGATTAAATGCAGGGTATGCATCTTGAGTAGGAACATCAGGCCTCATGGGATCACTGGTGAATTTTAGCAAACATTTGAGGAAGAATTCTTTAGTATTTTCTTTCCAGAAGATAAAATCAGAAGGAATAGTTCTTACTCATTCTGTGAGGCCACCGTTACCCTAATGTCAAAACCAAACAAAGATGTTACGAGAAAAGAAGCAACAGACCAGATGATTCCAAGATGGCTGGAAACTCCATCCACTTGCTCCCAGCCCCAGACCCACTGCAGCTAAATTGCAGAGCAATCGACTTGAAAACCCTGTTGAAATGCAATTGATCTGAAATTTTATACACAGGAGCATGGAGGAAGACAGAAGGAGAAGTGGAGAGGGTAAGCCCGCTCGCACAGGTGTGGTGGCTGGGAAGCTGGAGGGATATTGCCTTGGCAGAGCCCCCTTCCCGGGAAGTGTGGGGTCTCAGCCTCACAGAGGGATCTCCATTCTAGAGCAGCAGAGACAGAAAGGGGAGCCCTCATAGGAGCATGGGGCTGTGGGAATCAGTGGGGATTTGGTCTATCTGGGAGACTCAGACTGCACCAGCCCAGAGAAAAAAATGATCCTATTGTTTCCTACAGACATTAGTGGGATAATTGATGAAGCCTAAATGGAGTCTGAGGGCTACATGGGGTAAGGAATCCATGTTATTTTCCTGATTGTGAGGTTTCAACACCAGCCTGGGAAGGGAGCTCCAGTCTTTGACTGCTGGAGGGGCCATGCAGCAGTGCCAGGGGGCGAGGGGAGCAGGGGTGGGAGTCTGATCAGTACACCCAACAGAGACTTTGAGGGACCCTCTATTCTCTGGAAGGGCTTTGAGCAGAGAACCCATCAGAGACTGTATGGCTTGGGAAGGAGGATGGGTCCTGCCCACCTGGAGCACACTGGCAGCGCCCCTTCCCCTACCTGCCACCTTGCTGTGTTCCAAGGGAAAGCCAAATGGTGCTGGTGATATCCCCACCGGCTGGCTTCAAGGTGGGAAACTGCTTTGGTCTGGTGCCTTTCTTGATAGAGCCAGCAAAGCTCCTCTGCTCAGCTGCAAACTGCTGAGGCCTTTGGAGAATGTTCTCTGTGACAGAAACCAGACTCCAACCCCCTTGGGAATGAATGCCAGCTGAGCACAGCTGGCTCTGAGCCTGGCTGGGAATAGAAAGAACAAGACAGACAGATCTGTATACTTTTCCATTATCATTCCATTGTATCTGGAACCCGACACAGGAGATGAGAATGTTAGCGATTAATCTGGGGCTAGATGCCATGGCCAATTCCGTCTCACTCCCTGCACTGCGGGGTCATTTCCATCTCTCTTTTACCTTGACAAACATATTAATCATCAGATGTGAGTGGCATTATTAAAAGCAGCTGCTAGTGCCAGCACTCCTCACACCTACCCTACCACATTGTCTCAAGCAATGGTCTCTCCCAAAAAGCAGGGGTCTATGCCCAGCTCCACGGGTGTAATTATCCCTTTGCTCTCTTCAAATACCTGAATACACACATGCATATGCACACACACACATGCAAATACACAGTCACACACACACATGAACTAATGTACCTATCAGAGGTGCCTGCAGGGAGCAGGGGTCTCGCTTTCCCACTGCACCCTGCACAGCGGCAGAGCACACAGAGCATCTTCCTGTAGCTGCTCTTACTTTGTCTTTGTCTGGACACTTTGTGGTTCAGTCTTCACCACAGAGAGAAAGTACTTAAAATACCACTGATCTCCAAGCTTCCTGGAGATGCCCTGTGCATGGGTAAATTACATGGCTATTGAAGTTTGGGATAGCTCTGAGTTCCTCCTACCAATGAGATAACAGACTGCGCCCCCTAACTCATAAGATTGAAAGAGAGAAATCCAGCAAGAACAAGCAGAGAGGTCTTGTTAGCACAATGGTAGGACATTGTTTTTATAATTATGTATATTTTATATTAAAACATTGATGACACTATAGCTGCTAAATTGACCACTAAAAGTTCATTATGTGATAGTGTCACTTCACATAAGTGCTAGGGTAGGAGCCACAAAAATGCCTCCAAGAATCTTGTCTCAAGGTTTCTCAGAGCCTCCTGGGGCAGGTACAGATGCACATAGTGCATCAGTGGGTCCTGGTGAAGCAGATGGTCTCACCTGTGAGCCACAAAGCTGAGCCATTTAGTGCTGAGCCATCTGCACTAAACATTCAGAGAGTCATCTATAGCCCAGACCTAGAAACACAACCCATTTCCCTTAATAATCAAGTGGAACATAGAGAGAGGGAGGAGACTGAGCCAATAACGTAACACCTAGAGGTAATCAGATTATTGTTCGATGATGTGGCTGTCTCAGGGTCATGGTGTGGAAGAGACTGACTAGACCTGCTCTGTTGTTCAAAAGGAGGAGAGAGGGCTGGACAATCAGTGTACACAGGTCACCTTAGGGGAAACGGAAGTACAAACTCTTGCCACCCTATGAAGGAGGCATTGGTGACATCTTGGTTCAGGGAAGGAGGGACCTTGTCATCAATTGTCTTAAACCCAGTCTCGTTGGTATAATGATTTAAAAGATGAAAGTGTCCATGACCCAAAGCCATTAAAATGGCATTATCTTCCTCTTCATTGTAATACTTTTGTTCAGGTCAAATCAGATTAAAATGAAGAGTGGAAAATTCTATGAAAGATGAGGTGGGAAATCCACAAAAGATTGGAAAGGGAATTAGGAAATTCAATCAATATCTATTTAACAGATATTTATCAAGTATTTACATGTGCTGACACTGTAGTAGTTCCTTGGAGACATCAGTGAGCAAAACTAGGTACTGGCCTTCATTCAGCTTATATTTTAGCATTTAGAGACAAGCAAAAGAGACATAACAAGCTAGTGAATTATCTAGAAAATGGTAAAGAGCAGAGAAGATTTGGGTCATGGTAAAAGGGGCAGCGTAGTTGCAAAATTAAACGAAGTGGTGAATTCACCTCAATGAGAAGGTGACATTTGAACAAAGACTTGATGAAGGTGAAGGCATGAGCCAGGCTAATATAAGGAGTGTTCTGGAAAGAGGAACCAGCTCATGCAAAGGCCTTAAGCAGGGAGACGACTGAATGTTTCAGAGAACACAGAGGCCAGTGCAGCCACAACACAATGGGCAAACAAGAGTCGTAGGAGCTGCACTCAATATGTAACAGAACCCAGAACAGTGGTCCTGCAACCGTGGCAAGGACTTATCTTTTATTTTAAATCATATGGAGGAATTAAAGGTTGTTAAAAAAGAAGTGATGCTGGTGACTTAAGTTTTAGAAAATAATTATTTACTCTGGCTATAATGTCAAGAATAGATTATGAGGAAATAGAGATGGAGGCAAGGGAACTAATGAGAAGAAGGCACTAGATGATGGTGTTTGGACCAGCATAGTAGCAGAACAGATAGTCAGAACTGGTCAGCTTCTGGATGTATTCTGAAATAGACCACTAGGGTTTATGACACATTAAATGTGGGATATGAGAGAAAAAGCAGAACCGAGGATAAGATCTGGCCTGAGCTATTAACCAGGATGGGGAATGTGGCAGATGGAGTGGGTTCAGACGGGGGGAAAAACACACCAAGAGTTCTGCTTCAGTCACAATGATCTGGAGATGTCCTTTAGAAGTCTAAGTGGAAATACGGGGTAGGCGATTGGATAAATGAGTCTGGAGTTTGCGGGGGGGGGGGGGGGGAAGGTTTGGCTTAAAGATATAAATGAGGCAATAGGGATGTCAGAGCATATGGGCTGTATTTAAAACCACAAGACAAGGTGGGATCATCAAATGAGAGGGTATCAGTAAAGATGAGGATGAAGGACTGAATCTGAGGCATTTCAAAGACAGGGTCATGAACAAAAGGAGAACAAGTAAAGGTGACTGAGAAGGAAAAGCAGATATATATGGTCTCCTAGAAACCATGTGAGAAAGTGTTTCAAGAAGGTATTACTCAGTTAAGGCAAATGTTGCTGCTGATGGGTCAAGCAGGATGAGAACTGAGAATTGAGCTTTGGCTTTAGCAACATGGAGGTCACAGTAACCTTGATAAGTTTTAAGTGGGTGTTGATGACTAAATCCATATTAGCGTGAGATCAGGAGTAAGTGGGAAGAGATGAATTAGTGGCAGTAAGTGAGGTCTTTCAAAGAGTTTTGCTTCAAATGGGAAGCAAGAAAATGATGCAGAAGCTGGGGAGGAAGCAGGGTCACAAGTCAGTTTAAAATGAGAGAAACAATAAAATGCTTGTTGAGTGATGGGAAAGATCTAATGGAAAGCACACACTTGATGATATAGGAGAATGATGGTTGAATCACTAAAGCAATGTCCTAAATGACAACCCTGAGAACGTCGCATAGGTGAACAGATGGGCATTAGACAGGAGTGTGGTGTCCATCTCTGAAAAAGGCAAGAAGGTAGAGGTGAGAGTATGGGGGGGAGGTGAATCAATAAAGGTAGAGGAATTTTTCTGGTTGCTTAATTTGTTCCAATAAATTTAGAAGCTAAGAGAGAAGGTAGGGTGGAATATTGGGGATTTGATGACAGAGAAGCTGTGATATGGCCATTTAAAAGAGAATGAAATAGAGACATACAATATGATTGCCAGGCCAAAGGGGTTCATGGCCCTACATTTAAAGACAGACCTGTCATCATGGCAGGTGTTTTTCTACAGTCATGTTTATCTTCGAAAGAGACCAGCATAGAATAGGCAGAGAGTTAGATTTAACCAGGGCTGTGGTTTGTCAAGTTAGAAGAAGAGTAAGACAATGCTTATAGTGATTGACCAAGAGCTTTGAGCTAAGTAAGGAGAGATGAAAGGAGGAGCTTCATGTCTGTAAGCATTTCAATGGCTCCGTATTTCAGGTGCACTCCGGACCCAGCATTGATGGGCCCCGCTGTTCAGGAGGGAGTGAGCATCAGACAGTTCAGGATTTATTGGAGGAGCCAAGACATTCCTGGAGCTGCAATGATGACATAGAACCTGCAGAGTGACATCTCCGGAGAGCTTAGGTGCAAAAGTCTTGGGAAAAGATGGTGGCATAAGAGGATCAAAGATGGAAAGTTAAACTGAATTATTTAACTCAAGAATTAATTTGCTTCAATGACAGAAGACAGGACATCCCAGAGATGAATTCAGAATAATTTTGCACAAAAAGGAGAGACCACTGTTGCTGCCAGGGACAGAAACTCATTGTGCAGCCTCACCCTTCTGGGTTGAAACTGGCAGGGTGACTGGGTTAGAATACCTCCTCAGCTCCACTGGCACCTTTCTCCTTGGATCGGTGGCCCACCCTCAAATCTGACCTGCGTTGAGTAGGCGTTGGACCAAGGAATGCTTGGAGCTCCCCAGGAAATGGCTAGCAGCCACTTCAGTTCTGAAAAGGACAACCTGGGAAGCAGAACAGCTCCTGGGTCCAGGCATCCAGAGACATAGCCTGGGCAGAAGGAGCCAGTGATGACTGGTACCCCATGCAAAAACAGGGCTAGGAGGGACCTGGGGTGCAGGACAGAGCATTCAACCCAGGGAACCAGATATGTCCACCACTTCCTGGGCACCAAGACCAGCCTCAACACTGACTTTACTCTGAGCCAATGAGCTTCTGGCATATCTTCTCGCAGCCTGGGCACAAGGTAGCCTTGGTACCTGGGAGGACCAGGAAGGATAGGAAAGCCTCAGGTCGAGGCTCAGCCAGTATAAGAGGGTCATGGAGGCAGACCCTCCTTCCAGGTAGAGAGGAAGGTTGACAGACTGTAGGAAGGGGCAACAGCATGGATGCAAACATGAAGTCTGGAAAGGAGAAGAAAATGGCTGGGTTAGTTGGAGGTGCTGTAAGGAACCAGGGTGCTGCTGGCCCTTCCATCACTCTGGGGATCATTTAGGAATGATAATACCCAGAGCCAAAGGCAGAGGCATCTTTAGAAACAAAAGTTAATAAAAGCTCTATTCACAACACCAAAGATAAGGAAACAGTCTCGGTGTCCAGATGAATGGATAAAGGAAATGTGGTACATTTACATGGTGGAATATTATTCAGGCATACAAAAGAAGGAAACACTGCCATTTACAATAGTGTGGATGAACCTGGAGAAATTACACTAAGTGAAATGATCCAGGCAGAAAAAGACAAACACTGTAGGATCTCACTCATGTGGAACCTAATAAGGGGCTCGGGGAAGCCAGCCTCATACAAAGGTGGTCCCCAGGAGCTGGCAGGTGGGGGAAATGGGGTGATATTGGTCAAAAAGTACAAACTTTCAGTTAAAAGTTCTAGGGATCTAATGTACGGTATAGGGATTATAGTTAACAACACTATTGTGTACATTAAAGTTGCTAGAAGTAGAAGTTTGCTAAGAGAAATGCTGTATTTCCACTAAAAAAAAGGTAATTGTAAGATGTGAGAAAATGGATGCATGATGCATGAATTAACTTGATTAATCATTTCACAGCGTGTATGTATATCAAATCATCATGCTGTACACTTTAAATATATGCAATTTTACCTGTCAATTATAACTCAATGAAACTAAAGGCGGCAAAATAAAATGGTTGTCAAATTCTTACTCGCTCTCTTGCTAGGCTGCTGTGCACCCCTCCTTTTTCCAAAGGACTACACCTGGCCTCCCTCCTTTCTCTACTTCCACAGGCTCATCTCAAAACTGATGAGGGCCAGGAAGAGACAAGGTTAATATAACCCAAGAGAGGTAGTGATGACTGAGATGCATGCGTAGCAGGACTCGGAGCTCCAGGTGAGCATCTAGGGGTCAGGGAATCAGAAGATGTGATTATTCATTTTCAAAAACAAGTGGCTACCTGAGGACCTGAGGCTCACTCCCCAGGTGTGGGAGGGACAGGGAAGCCTTTCTACCCTGGTTGGGCTGCCCCACTCCCTGGACGCATGAATGGAGAAAGTGGAACACCTGTCACTTATCTCCACTGAGCCGCTGAGTGGGAGTCAGAGGCTGTGCACACAGCAAGCTTCTCCACCAGCCTGAACTGGAGTCACCAGAGACTCTACAACTCAAGGCTCATGTTGGAGGAGCAAGGCTCACCCTTTGCCTTGAGCTCTGCAGGCTTCTCTGAAAGGAATGGGAGTAGGGTGGGGGGAAGCCTTGGCCAGTTCGCAATAAACCAAGAAACACCATCCTCTGCTGCTCTCTGCTGCCCATGCTGCTTCATTGCAGCTAGTTCAGAGCGGAGCTATAAGAACATCCTACATTAAACTGATTTCTCTTCCACCTGCGTTTATACATGTCACTTTACTGGCACAGATAACCTGAATGATAATACTTTACATTAAACAGACCTCAGTGTAAGCAAACGGCAGGCTTACCTTTGACCTGGGGCAGGACTGAATGCCTAGACAGTGTCCAGTCCAGGGAGCCCAGCAGCAGTGTTGGCTAACCATGCTCTATGGGTTTTCACTGATATGTTAGTAAGTGTCACAGATCTATCTGATAGGAAACCAGGTGAAAAAGTAAGAAAATGTCTTAACACTGGTCTGCAACATAGCTCTTCTCCGCGGCCTTCCAGTTCTTCAGGTAGGGTGACTGGACTGGTCATCGGGGATGCTAAACTTTTAAAGTTTGGGAGCTTCTTATCCTCTCTGACAGCAGGATAACAAGCTCTTAGGGCTATGTGAGCTTTCTTCAGAGCTGGCTGCGCCATCCCATCCCCACCTAGCTACTGGGTGGCTCATGCAGACCCCACTGGCACCAAACTGTACTTTCTGTGCCTATGTGTGCGAACCAGCCAGGTATGTAGCTGCTTGTGTCAAACACCAAGGCTCACAGTGTCCCCAAAGATGTACTGTGGTCCTACTATGCTAGGGCTTCACTCCCTGCTCTGGGAACAAGAGAATGTTCCAAGAAGAGATGAACCCCAGCCCCAGCGGAGGGAGCTTTCACGGACATTTCACTAGCTCTCCAATGGCACCTTGTTGTGGAAATCCAGTGTCTCTAACAGCCTGGAACGAGGTGGTTTAACTATAGCCCCAAAGAGAAAATGACCCCATGCCCACAGAGCTAGCTAGGGACAGTCTAGGATAGGCATCCTTCCCCTCACCTGTGTTCTTCCTGAGCTTCCCCCTGCTTCCCAAGTTGAGACACACTACAGTCCATTGATAAAGGGGCTGGGACAAAAGGGGAAGGCCAGGGGAGAATGTGATTTATGGTGGGGCACCTGAGCCACACCATATCAGCTTGGCCTCTGAGAGGCTGGAGACTAACGTCAGCCATGTGGCTAGCCAGCCATGTCTATATGACCGACTCCTACTAAACACTGGGACCCCATGGCTCAGGTGAGCTTCCTTAGCAACTGTTCCACCCATGTCATCACCATCGTCATAGAGAGAACTCAGCACTGTCCACACAGCACCTCTGGGGCAGGACACTGGAAGCTCTCCCCCTGATCCACCTTGCATGCCTTTTCCCAAAGCTGGCTTCAGTCCATACTGCTGCACTATAATACAAAGTGACTCTGAATATAATGACTCTTCTGCATCCCCTGAGTTAGTCTAGTGACTAGACTAACTCAGGGGATGATCCTGGCCGTGGCCGCAGGAAACTTTGCACCCACCCATCCCTGGATGAGGGCTGTCCGGCAACCCATGCAGGTGGGGTAAGCAAGAGACACGGTGCTGGCCTTGGGAGTGGAAGCACTGGGAACAGTGTACACAGGATGGTGAAGTGACCAAGTGGCATGCAGGACACTGATGGGCCTGCCATCACACCGTCCCGGTGTGTGTCACCTCTGCCTCTGTTCCAAAGCCAGAGGAATCACTGATTGAAGAAATTGGTAAGCACAGGGCATCTGTCTTCACTGGAATTCTGCTGCATCAGCAAGACCTGATCCCTCCCCCTAGTGGTTAGAAGTAGAAGAAGCCGCTGGTGACAGGCACCTCTAATCATGACTGGCTGGCTTCACAGGAACAATTCTCAGATTGCAGTGAGCCTCTGAAGCCCTTGATGGCTGGCTAGGGCACCCATGCTGAGTTGTTCAGGGCACCTCATTCCCAGCCCAGTGGTGGGGCCTGAGCATCATATTTCTCACTGCTCCTGCTGCTGCAGGCCCACACACACTAGAAGAACCACTACTTTAGAGGACCAGGTATTGACCTGCTTCTTTCTCCTGTTGCAGGAGTTTATTTGGGAGGTCATCTCAGGAAGCACAAATAAGGGAGCAGGGAAGTGAGACAGGGCAGAGAAGAAAGAAGATAACCAGGTGTTAAAGAATAGGCCATCACTATGGGCTTTCAGGGTTCAGTCCTATCAAGGCTGTTTAAGAAGCCATGTGGGCCACACCTGGGAATTATTCCACTGGAGAGCCGGAAGCTGAGACACTTTGTCATCCACTCCTCCCCCCTTCACCCACCCCCTGCACAATCCCTTGCCTGCAAGGATGCAAGCTCCTGGGGGAGGGATGGGGGGTGGGGTGGGCTAGGCAGAGAAAAAGGGAAGTGCATTTACTGAGACTGTCCCTCTGGGTTGAAGGTGAACTTGGACAGGCTGAGGAGTACAGGCCAGACACTAAGGATTTTTTTTTCTGTTATAGGTTTGATCAAGCAAACAAGTGACAAAAGCACTTCTTTGTTTTGCAGTTAGATGCTTGTAATCCATGGAGAACTGACAGAAGGAGGGTACACACTGCCATCCAGCGGCTGCTCAGGACCTTGGGCCAGAGACAACCATGTACTAAGCTCAGGGTGATGCCTCCCTTCCATGTAAGCACAGGCCTGGCCCACTCAGGAGAAAGAGTGGCACCGAGAATGCTTTCCTTTCCAAGTAGAAGGATCCACAAACTCTAACATGACCTCTTGCTCAGACTTATCTCTTAAAGTGATAAAGAAATATACCACTTTTGAAACTTCTTTCATTTTGACTTTGTCATTGGTTCAAACTGTTTTAAAATGTTCTGTTATTCATTCAATAATTTTTATTCTATGTGTACTCTGTGCCAGGCACAGAGCTAAGTGTTGAGAATATGACACCTATGTTCTAGTAGAGGGGGCATAATAAACAACTGTACAAACAAGTAAGTAAAATCATTACAGATTGGGATACATGACTTGCAAGAAATAAAGAGAGTGATGTGATAGAAAGTTGAGTAACTTGCAGTGGGGGTGGGATGAATGAGCACCTTTAATAAGATTATCAGTCAAGGCTTCTGAGAAGGTAACATTTTAGTTGAATTGTGGGGAATAAGAAGGTGCCGCCCAGAGGAAAAGCCATGGTGGGAGTACTTAATGCAGAGGGAAAGCAAATGCAAAGGCCCTGGGGTAAGAAAGAAACAGGCATCTTAGAACATAAAGGATGCCAGAGAGTTGGAGACCTATTGAGAGAGGGGAGGGGATATGAAATTGGAAGAGTATGCAGGATCTCCAAGAAAAGAGAAACCACACTGGGCATTTCAGGTGAAGAGAATTTAATATGGAGAATTTGTTACACAAGTGATGGGAGCGCTGAGGTGTCAAACAAGAAACAGTGACAAAATCCAGGTATTGACAATGCCCAGGAAGCCATTACAGCCCCTACATAGAGAGGTAAAGGGAGAACGTGGTGTATTCAGAGCCCACCTTCTCTGACCAGGACAAGCTATGCACAGCAAGGGCACAGGGACAAGTTGTTGCTCAAACTGAAGCTATAGGTGTGGTGGCCGCTGATGGGGAGGCCATGAGAAACAGGAGGAGTGGGGGCGACAGGTCTCTCCTTCTCCCACCAGCCAGACTTCTGCCAGTGCCTCCCATTGGCTGAGCTGACCAGGAAGGCAAAGGAGTCTGGGAAACATAGTTCCCTGCAGTGCAGAGGAGATGAAGGGATGCAGGTGGAGCATATGAGCTAAATATGTGTTAGTCCTACTTGACTCCACACATTCAGCTCTTGATGCAAGAGCCACACTGGGTGCTTAATAAATTGTTATTGGATTGTCAACTTGTCACAAAATGAGAAAAATCTGAGCAAATGACGTCAAGGACATTCATTCTCCCACCTGCAATCAGTATAATTCTCTGTATCCTCAGCCAGCCTGCCCCATTGTTTACTCTGTTTACCTGATGTGTCAGAAGCATGTCTGTGTCACTGAAGATGAAGAACTATCAACTTCCCCCTCTACAACATGTTCTCTACCACTCATATATAGATGTTGTTCACAGTGAGTCTTGTGCTGCTGAAAGTTTGAAGGAGTCCCCCATGAACAGAGTGAGGGTTGGCTCAGGCCTCCTAAGAAATCTGGCTCATGAAGTCAGAACTAACTTCATGCTCCACAGAATCCATCCATGAGGAAATGATGTGCCTATCATTTCATGACTAGCTGATTATCACATAATTGGAATCAGGGAGTACTAAGAGCTTTTATATTCTTTCTCCCATTCCTTTATCTAAACATCTTCTTCCATCTCCCTGGTAGGCTGTATATTCTGCAGCCAGCTTGGACAGCACATGGCTTCATTTTCCTACTGTGATCTCCTTTGTGATTTCAAAAAGGTTAACTACTTCATAGAAAATGTGAAATTCAACAAAAATATTGCTTTCTGTACTGAGCCCATTGAGCCTGGTCTAGCTGGGGATGTGATGTAACAATGTTCAAGGTGGTCTGATCTGGGACCTCCAGATTTCCATGGCACTGGCCCCGTGGCCACAGAGAGGGAGGAGCCAGAATTTCCTCCATGGTGATGTCTCAGCTCCTAGAAGCTCAGGGTTGGGTTGAGCCAGGCTCCTAGGTGCTGGTCTCTAGAGTTTCAGCTGAGAAAAGTGAGCCATTAGCTTTGGAAGACCAGGTGAGAATGTGCAAGCTCAGGTGCCCTTTAACATGGAGGCCAGGCAATGTCAGGTCTGCCTCTGTCTCTCCTGTGGCAGTGCACAGGCAGGCTGCAGTATGAGGAGGCAGGGGGAGTGCCCAGGGGCAGCCCTCCACCCATGAGGGATGAGAGCTGGAGGACAATACTGGGGTTTCCTCCTGCTGTAGAGGGCACTTCCAAAGCACACTTGATATGAGTCCTTGTGCCTTCTGCCCAGAGATGAAACCTCAGCCGCTTGCTATAGTAACTGCTCACTAAGCCTTCATTGCTCCCACCCCACATCTGGTCTCTCTGTCCTATTGCCCCATTCCCTTGCAAGTGTGTCTTGGGATCACCTCCCAAATAAATTTCTTCCCCAAACAAATCTTTGTCTCAGATCTTTCCATGGGGAGACTAAATAGAGACAGAGAGGCAGAGGTGAGCAGATGAGCATCGCTGCAGAGGTACCCATGAGCTGAGGTAAAAGAAGAAGGAGGATGGGAAAAGCAGTCCAGGAAGAAGGAATAACACATGCAAAGCCTCTGAGCATGCAAGACTCACTCCATCCTTCTGCCTACCCACGGGCCAGTCCCATTTATGAGGAAGGCGCAGTGGGGTTTTTCAACTGTGGGTGACACTTTTGACATCTGAGACTTTATCTTTCTTGGTCGTGGGGGCCGTTCTGTGCAATGTAGGGTGCTCATCAGCATCTCTGGCCTCTACCCACTGGATGCCAGTAAAACCTCCCAATTGTGATGACCAAAACCAGCTACAGACATTGTCAAATGTTCCCTCGGGGGCAAAACTACCTCTTTTTGAACTGAGATATAGAGGCTCTGCAAGGATGAGTATTTGTCCAGAGAGGAGGAGTTGGCCACTATAAAGTCCTCCTTCCATAGTTACATTCTGGACACGTCCACTGACAGGTAGCCCGATGGCCAGTATCTGGCCAGCCTGCCTATCCTTGACCAGGTGAGGTGGTGGTCAGCTAAATGGCATATAACATGGACTAGGAGGATTCTGGCTTAGTTGTTTTTCAGACCTAATTCTTGCCTTTGAACACTAGATGGACCCATTGCAATGCTGAACCCAGGGGAAGCAGCAGGCCAGGAAGGCTCCGGTGAATCCTAGCTACTCCAGTTAGAGAACTTATGCTGGAGGCATTTTTCAGTTTAATGACTCCAGACATCTTCTGTCCCAGGATCCCAAAGTGCTACATTTCTCCCAAATGAATCTGTGAGTGGAACTGTGTGGAGTGGCATTGGAGAGTGTGGACTGGGAACTTCTGTGAGCTCACAATGGACAGAACCTCCAGGTTGTTTCATCTTTCTGTTGCCCTATTTGTAAAGTGGGAGTGAACAAAGGTCTTATCTCACGGTGGCTGTGAGCATTAAGTGGGATATCACATGTAAAGCTTGAAACCTGGCCAAGCACACAGCAAACACACAAAAGCATTAGCGGTCTCTTTGGAGGTTCCTCAACTTAAGCATCCTTTATCTGTTGAACACTTACTATGAGACAGGGTGGGTTAATCCTCATCTGAAGATATTTTTTCCATTGATATTATTTTTTATGGAGGGAGGAAAAAGAAGAGAGAGATATATCATGGGAGAGAGAAATATCATGTGAGAGAGACACATCCATTGGTTGCCTCCTGCACACACCCCACCACCCTTTGGTGTGTGGGGTGATGTTCTAACCACTGATCGCACTAATCGCTGAGCACACTGGCCAGGGCTCATTTTAACTTCATAAAAATTTCATGAAATGTGCATTTTTTCATCCTCATCTTACATAGAAGGAACCAAGGTGCAGAGTGCAAAGTCAGTGCCTTGCCCACTGCACACAGCTAGTCTCCAGTGAAGGAGGCATTGGAGCTTGGCCATGCAGTCCTATAGCTGAGCATCCCATAACCTCTCAGAGACTAGGGAAAAGTGGTCACTCAGATGCTGTTATTCCTTTTGAGAGGTTGAAGTTATTTAACAAGGAGGGCTCTGCAAGTTTTTGACTGCTCTGCAACCTGGGAGTCAGAGCAAGAATGGCATACACCTGTGTTCTGCTATTGTCGGGGGACCCTCCCAGAGTCTCCTGGAAGTGGGTTTTGTTTTATTCCTATAATGCAGGGGCCAGCAAACCGTTCCTGTAAAAGGCTGGAGATTAAATAGTTTAGGCTTTGCAAGCCATATGTAGGTCTCTGTAGCATCTAATAAACTATGTGATTGTAGCAGGAAAATAGCCACAGACAAAATGAAGACAAATGGATATATATGGTACCAGTAAACATCTATTACAAAAACAGGCAGTGGGTTCGATTTGGCTCATAAGCTATCTTTTGCTGACCCCTGGTCTAATACATGCATGTATCCAGAACTTGTACTTGAGGTTTTGGTCTGACCCACTATGGACCAAAGGCATGGCCCACTGAATGTGGACTGTGGCTCCACCATGGGACTCCTGTGTGGCCAGCGACAGCTGGCATTGGAAGTCTTTCCAAGAGAAAGAAATCTTTCCCCAAAAGAAACCAGTTAGTGTCCCTGAAGAGACAGGAAACAGCAGTGTCCCTAAGAAAAAGAGGGGCTTGAGGGTCATCCAGGAAGCAAGGCTGGGAACCACCTTAGAATGTTGCTGGTCTCTGACCTCTGGCTCCATCCCAGACAGATTGTAATTGGCCCACACGGGGGACAGCACCTCTTTGCCCTACTCTGGAAGCCTGAAACACGTGAATGCATGGCCTCACTTCTCACAGACCTGGCCTGCATGTGTGGTGCAAGTCAGCAAAGGCAGCTGTTGGCTGCAAGCCTGCTTTGGCCAAGTGCAGAGACCAGAGGTCTTGCCACGCTCCTGCTCTGCTGCTTCTCCTGTCTGTGCGTGGGCTCCTGTCTATCACTGCTGGAGGAGGAGCCATGACCTTGTCCTCTTATGTGACACGTTGCACTGATTGCCCAAATCCATCTATTGCCTCAGTGTTAGGACCCAGCAGTGGAAGCCAGAGGTGAGTTGTGGGTTGTAATTCCACGACAGTGCTCACCAAACCTGAAAAAAGTACCAATCCTTTGGAAAACAAAAAATTGTTCATGGAATTATTGTATCACCTAGACCTGCACAAAAATAAAACAGGAATAAACATACAATGATATAGCTTCTGAACAACAAATGACAGCCAAACACATTTATACATTTATTACAAACAAAACTTTAACACTAATAAATTCAAATTACCAACACGAATTTACCATGCTAGATGGAGTTTAGGGATGAAACTAAATTGTCATGTTAATGTAATAGGAGAAAGCTGTATTTGCATGCTTTCCTATATCCTTTGCTGTTAAGGGTGATGGACCGGCTTTTGTTACATCATCATTATTATTTTCAATATTTTTTCTTTTACTTATGAACTCATTTTAACTACACTTTGATTATTTGATGCATCAATCAATTCTAATAGCACACTACAGAATATAGAACTTAAAAAATAACACACAAAAGAAACTAATGACAAAAGTTTTCCTTCATATTCTGTAGATCGCTTACTGGGATCTGGTGCAAGGCCATAGCCTCGGAAAGCTTTTGGCTCAATAATGAGCCAGTGTAATTGAGTTCCAGTCACTTCTCTTTCGTAGATTCATTATAAGACTATTCACATTCCCTGGCTCTTGGCCACACTTAGTGACAGGGACATAATGGCAAGCAAAGCTCTCTGTAGGTGTGGAGCAATGCTGTCTTAGGGGTTCAATGTTATCAGGAAAACAGAAGTGAACATATTTGAAATTCTCATTTGAACTCAAAGACCCCCAAGAATACACCACAGACCTCCATTTAGGCTATAAATATGTAGGAAGATTGTTTTTACCTGCAACAAGTTTCCTTGATTAAACAATAATTATTTTCCCTCAGACATTTATGTTGCCACTTGTAAAAATTAACTAGTTTATATTCTGATTTCCTATCCAACTTCTTTTGAGTTCATTTTTTTCTTAAATGGGATTTTATAACATCTAAAAAGCAAATCATTTTCTGAAGAAACAAGTCTGATTTTGTTATGCAGAAGAGGGAAATAACATTCAATACACAAAAATTGAATTTATGGATTGTCCCAGAAAACATGCTTCCTTAAAAGTCAGCTATACCTGTACCTTTGTGTGTGTGTGTGTGTGTGTGTTATTATTGTTTTTAATCTTTGGGTCATGGAAGCAAGTGATTATTTAAATTAAACTATAGGCCAAAAAACAAATAATGGCAAATGTATATGATTCAACCTAATACAAAACATTCAGATATCAGCCTTACTGATGTGATACACAGGCATTTTCTTTGAAAAATTTTTTACAAAAACTAGATTCCATAGCTAAACCCAACAGTGACATTTCTAAATTAGCAAACAAACTGCAAATCTGTCCATCTGATGAGCATGGAGAGAGGCAGACCGGACAGTTGTTGGTGAGATATAATCGGGGGAGCCAGATGACTCCATCTTATAGCCTCTTCCCCAGTGACCAGTGTGTGATGCCACCATTAGTGAATTACATTCTTGTTAAAACCTGTTCTCAGAAGGTATAGCTCAGGTATGTTGCTAGCACGATTTTCTAGCTTTAGCTTTGAGCATCAGCTGGCACCTTGGAGAGAAAAGGTGAAGGGGCATCTGAGTCAACTGATTAAAAAAATCTCACCTACTTTACAATTTCCCTAAAGTGTGGACCTTTGAGTAGCCTGATGGTTTGTTATGGAAGATGGCGGCACACAGAGCTGGATGTTAGGGAGAAAATGACCTAGTGGGAAAAGAATTAAAAGAATGTCATCCTTGTTTGCTCTGGCTCGTTGTTTTAATACACCAGTCACCTTGACATTTCTTAAAGAATTTTTCAAGAGCATAAGTCAAAAAGCATGCAACTTGTCCAAATAAAGTATTTCAGGATCACAGGTGGACCCAATAAATTTTGGCCATGCTAGTTCTCTCTCAAGGGTGTGACTTAGATCTCATTGAAACAAAAAGCTGCAATGCTCTTGATGGTGAAAAATATTTTCCATTTCAGGTGGCCAGGAGTCCATGAGGGCCACCCTTTGCTGAATAAACGTCAGCACTGTTTAGTACTTGGGATGATTGCTCAGTGAACTTAGATAAGCAGTTTCCCTCTAACATTGAGGCAATGAAAATAGTTGATATATTCCAGTTCCTCAAAAAGGCCTGCTTCATTTGACAAACAACATCAGATATGAAAAGCAGTTAAAGCCCTCTTGGACTATCCTTATGTGTTTTTGTGTGTAGATTTTGAGTTTATCACTCATTATTGTAAAATCTATTAGACTGAGCTCCATTAAAACACCCAATAGTGGCCAAGCACAGAGCAATTTAGAATGGAAATCTACATCCATGATGTCATTTAATCTAGTGTGCAAGCAAATACATGGCTGGATTAAGAAATGGCTTTTGGGGAAGTCATTCGGAGAGATTTTTGAAGGATCAATAGAATTTGACATAGATTGGGCTTCAGAATCAAACCTCAGGTTCCAAATCTTTTGCTCAGAGCCAGGTTCTGTCATTTAATAATTGTTTGACTTTAGGAAAGTTGAGATATGATTGGGAGTCTCATTCCTCATTTACAGTCCTAGGGAAACAGGAATTCCTCTCCTATGGAACAGCAGTGAGGATTAACAATGTTTATAGAACAGTAATTCTAGGGGCTGGTACAGGTTAAGTACTTAGAAGCATCTGTTACTGCCTCTAGCGCTACTGTTTTGTTGCTATTATTATCATCTCACCACTTCTGATAGACTGCATTATTTGCTCTAAGTCTTTAACCATCCAGTATCCACACCCTTGCCTGGGTGAAATGCCACTTGACTTTGGGCTTGAGCATACAATCTGGTTTGACCAATATCCTGAAGGAAAAAGAGATATTTTTCTAGTTTGGTGCTTAGGATTAAGGAGCCTCATGTGCTTCCACTTTTGCTCTCATGCTTCTGCCACTAGCATGAGAGAAGATTCCCCTGGTTTGCTGCTTCTTACTCAGGCTAAGTCCAGAATGAGCACATGTGGGGCAGAACCACTCTTGCCAACCCACATGCCTGCCCTGAGAAGCAACAGCTCTTCAGCCAAGGCAGCCTGGAGCACAACTGCCTGCAAAACCCAGCCTGGGTCAGCTGAACCCTGGACACTGAGATTAGGAAAATTTGTTATGCAACAATAGCTAACTGACACATCATTATTTTTAATTCCATGAGCACAAGACATTGAATGAACAACAGGGCTGGTAGGGGTGGGGGATATATGGTGTGGAAACTATAAACATTGGGACAAATGGGTGTATGAAAGAGAAGTGTGAGAAAGAAGATGCTGAAGTCTGTAGAGATCACAGAGGACCTTGGTGATGAAGCTAAGAAATCCAGGTGTTGCCATTTTTCAGGTGTTATTATTTTTCAGATGTAACTATTGGAGGCTTTGAGGTTGGTACACCCAAGCAAGACTTTAGGGGAGGTGATTTGATGGCAGCTCTTTCACGGGCAGGCTAGGAGGGAGACAGGTTGAGCTACCAGACACCACTGCTTCCCACACCCTTCTCTTATTGTCCACTGGTTGACGCTGCCCTGTTGATGGTCTCCCCTCCTTTTTCCTTTTCAGGGTAGCTGTGATCATTCTTATACCTGATTTTATCATTTATAAATACCACAGGGGACAGAGAGAAGAGGTATCCTGCATCCCCTCTCCTTCCATGGTAAATCTATTGCTCAGAACATTGTCTAGGTTTGAGATTGTGGTTTAAACTAGCATAACAGAGATGTACTAAATAAGTGATCCACAGACTACCTGTGGCATATGCAGCTCCAACAGCATAGTGACCCCAAGAAAAATATATGTTCCAAAAAGGACCTGTTATGGCCCAAATTCATAACCAGAGTCTTGCAGCCATTGTTGCAGAGATCCCCCATGCATACAGTTCAGGGAAAAGGCACAGACCAGACTGCCAAGCCTTTATGCAAGATCCCCATTTGTATCTTTACTGACCAATCAAAGTAGCTCCAATCTGATCAATAAAACTGAGGATTTAGAGTCTCATTTGCATAGAAATAGATCCACTCTTCTCTGCTTCAAAGGAGCACAATTTCAGTTCCCATTTAAAGACTGTTTCCCCAGCCAGAAAGATAACACTGAAGTTTTCTCTGCAGAGCAGAGAGGAGCAGAGCTGAGCTGTGACACTGGAGCTGTGACAGTAGAACTGTTATGCCCAGGCCTACTTGCCGGAGCCGCCTTCCCCAACCTGTTGGTCCACAGTCAGGCTGTTTCACAATTGATCTGTTTTCACTGAATAAAATCCCCACCCCAAATTGGGAACTCCTTTGGCTTTGAATTGGTGGCCACAACCTTCAGTTGACTAACCCTCTTCCTCAGGGCTGTCCTCTGAAGAAGAGCCTCAGTGTTGTAAAAAACAGCCCCACAATGTTGGGAGATGGAACACAGGAAAACAGAAGTCCAGAGAGGCGCGACTTGCTGGAGTCTCAGCAGACACAACTTCCTTCATGTTTACTTCCCATTCAGACCCTGCCTGTCTGTGGAAGGCCACTTTGCTGGGATAGAGAGGCTTAGGAATCTTACAGAAGAGAGGAAAGAAAATTATGGGCGATGCAGGGCCCAGGAAAGCCCTCAATTTACATTATCAGGACCCAAACTTCTGCTCTTGGGCTTCCCATGTCTGAGAAACCTAGCCAATGAGAAGAATAAGTGGGGATGCCTCTTAAACCATAATCTGACTTTATAAGTTTATCACCTTTCAGCACTCAGAAATAATTCAGTCCCTACATAATTTCTGGAGCCACATTCAATCATAACTCTATTGCCAGGAGCTGTGAGCTGGAGGAAAGTTCTGTCACGGCTGTGTACTTTGGCTCCTCACCCCAAACAAGAGTAAGAAGGCCTCCCTCCCCGGCTTTCTGCAAAATGACACATGTCAGTACATGTAGTGTACTTAGAGAGGCATATATTGTATTTCAGATGACTCAGTAACTATCGAGTGCTATCATTATTGTGACTATCACTGTATTAGTTTTCTAGAGCTGCAGTAACAAAGTACCACAGACTGGGTGGCTACAACAGAAATATTCTGGCCTCTGGTGATTTGCCAATAGTCTTTGGTACTCCTTGGCTTTCAGACACATCACTCCGATCACCTTCCTCTTCACATGGCATTCTCCCTGTGTACATAGCTGTGTCCAAATTTCTCCTTTTTATAAGAACATCAATCATATTGGATTAGGGGCTTCTCCCACCCCCGTACAGCCCCACCTTACTTTATTGCATCTACAATGACCCTCCTGCCAAATAAGGTCACATTTTGCTGTGCTGGGGGTTACAACTTCCCCATATGAACTTGGGTGGGATGTAATTCAATCCATGATAATTATCATCATGCTCACTGTGAATAGTATATCATTGTTATAAGATGAAAGGACATATTGTAAAACCCTACCTATAGGTTTGTCCTCACAAACCTATGGGGTCACTGGCAAATGGTCTGACACACAGAAGGTGCTCAAGAAATGTTTTACTTCTTCATCACTGACATAAAAGTAGAAGATATTTGCTTATATTCCCATTGGCTCAACACCCACAGTTAGCTTATATTTGTAGTTTCATTCCAGCTTTAGGGATACATACATATGTGCCATTTATGATATTCTGTGTACATAAACTTCTGCTCTGCCTCCTTAACTTTATCTTGAAATCACATTTATTTGTGTAAAAGTGTTCATATTTATTGTTTATAATAATTGGATAATAAGGTGAAGAATAAAAATGCCATAATTTGCTCAATGCTGTCCATAATTAACTTAACATATTCCAATAATTTATGATCTTTTGTTCAATGATAAAAAAGCACAACCATGAATATCTTTGACTCCACCACCCCATTCCTAAAATTTCATTTAGTGTAAGACATTTTTTTTATGATTTTGTTTGTATTTCTTGAGTACTGGAAAGTCACTCTTCCCTGTAAGTGGTAACAATTTATATCCCCTCCCCTGTGTGTTGTCTGTCCCTGTCTGTTGGTAGATTCACTCTTACCTGCCCCAAAATCTGTAAAAAAAATTGGCTCTTTCTCTAGGACTAATCCAAGCTTCCTGGCCTGGCACTTATTTCAAACTAGAGGCCCAGTGCACAAAATTCATGCACTGGGGGTGGGGTCCCTCAGCCCGGCCTGCACCCTCTCACAGTCTGGGACCCCTTGGGGGATGTTCACCTGCCAACTTAGGCCCACTCTCAGCTGGCAATAACACATCCCTCTTGCAATACGGGACCCCTCACTTTTTACCTTAGCCAGCAGTTGAGAGGCTCTTGCCATGGCTACTGCACTCTGCAGCCCTGAGCCCAGCTTCTGGCTGAGTAGTGCTCCCCCTGTGGGAGCATACTGACCACCAGGGGGCTGCTCCTGCATTGAGCTTCTGCCCCCTGGTGGTCAGTGCACATCATAGTGACCCATTGTTCTGATGATTCCTCCATAACCCTTGCTTAGGCTTTTACTATACAGATTTGCTTACATCTGGCATAAAATCCTTCTCGGCAGGTTAGACCAAGTAGTCCCCATCCATGAGTGCTCACTCAGCAAGAGTATCAGGTTGTCTTCCTAATGAATTTTCTCCCATGGTTAACAGATAGAAAAGGGAGTTGGGGATGTGAACGATCCAAGGCTGTCCAGAGAGTCTGAAAAAGAGAGAATCTTCAATTACTTAATATGTTAACCATAGGCCCGGTGCACAAAATTCGTGCATGGGGGTGTGTGTCCCTCAGCCCAGCCTGCACCCTCTCCAATCTGGGACCCCTCGAGGGATGTCTGATTGCCTGTTTAGGCCCGATCCATGTAGGATTGGGCTTAAACGGGCAGTTGGGCATCCCTCTAACAATCCAGGACTGCTGGCTCCCAACTGCTCGCCTGCCTGCCTTCCTGATTGCCCCTAACCACTTCTGCCTGCCAGCCTGATCACCCCCTAACCACTCCCCTGCCAGCCTGATTGATGCCTAACTGCTCCCCTGCCAGCCCGTTTGCCCCCAACAGCCCTCCCCTGCAGGCCTGGTCCCCCCACCCCCCGCAACTGCTCTCCCCTGCAGGCCTGGGTCCCCCACAACTGCCCTTCTCTGCAGGCCCAGTTGCGTCCAACTTCCCTCCTCTGTGGCCTGGTCACCCCTAACTGCCCTCCCCTGCAGGCTTGATCACCCCCAACTGCCCTCCCTTGCAGGCCTGGTCCCTCCCAACTGCCCTCCCCTGCTGGCCATCTTGTGGTGGCCATCTTGTATCTACATGGGGGCAGTCATCTCTGACTACATGGGGGCAGCCATCTTGTGTGTTGGAGTGATGGTCAATTTGCATATTATTCTTTTATTAGATAGGATTAGATAGGATAGAGGAGTGGTGCACAGGTGGGGGCTGGCTGGTTTGCCCTGAAGGGTGTCTTGGATCAGGGTGGGGGTTCCCTTGGGGCGTGGGGCAGCCTGGGTGAGGGACCTATGGGGGTTTGCAGGCCAGCCATACCCCCCAGTGACCCAATCAGAGGCCCTGGTATCTGGGATTTATTTATCTTCTATAATTGAAACTTTGTAGACTTGAGCAGACCCAAGCCTCCTGCTTGCTTTGTAGCCACAGCCATTTTTGTTGGGATTTATTTATCTTCTATAATTGAAACTTTGTAGCCTTAAACAGAGGCCAAGGCAGGCCAGGGCAGGTGGAAAGCTTGGCTTCCTCCATTGCCAGGGAAACCCAAGCCTCCTGCTCTCTCTGTGGCCGCAGCCATCTTGGTTGGGTTAATTTGCATACTCGCTCCTGATTGGCTGGTGGGCGTGGCTTGTAGGTGTAGCAGATGTAGGGTCAATTCGCATATTACTCTTTTATTAGATAGGATAAGATGGCTTTGTTTTGTTTTGGTTTTCATTTTCAAGTAACAATTTAAGTGTTGAAAATACAGAAATGTATAAAACTGTTCTCTGAGAGATATCACCTGGCCCACAGCCTCTGGGCATGGCCACCTCAGAGAAGACCAGGGAGGAGATGGCCTCATATCCAAGCATAAGCCTCATCCACTCTGTCCTGCTGGCTAATTGCTATTAAGCACAGCAAGCTCACAGAGCTTTACTTGGTGGACTTGCCCCTCCTCTGCCCCACTTTCCAAGGGGAAATGCCCTGAAAAGTACCAGCTTGATTGGGGGCAGAATCTGGGGCTTGTTTGTTCCTTAAACAGAGTTTAGGAAGGTGACCATCCTCTAAAAAAATATGAATGACCTATACATTACAGAGAGAGAGAGAGACTATAGGTTAAAAGAAACTTGACTTGCAGCCTTATTTACAATAGCTAAGATCTGGAAACAGCCCAAGTATCCATCAGTAGATGAGTGGATAACAAAGTTGTGGTACATTTACATGATGAAATTACTATGCAGCTGTAAAAAAGGAGAATTTATTATGGTTTGAGACAGAGACAGCATGGAGGGACCTGGAAAGTGTTATGATAAGCAAAATAAACCAGTCAGAGAAAGCATGATCTCACTTATATGTGGAATCTAATGAGCAAAATAAATTGATGAATAAAATAGAACCAGAGATATGGAAGCATGGTACAGACTGAGGAATCTCAGAGGGAAAGGAGGCAGGGTGGGACAGGAAGAGATTAACTAAAGAATTTATATGCATACATGCATTGCCCATGGACACAACTATAGGGTGGTGAAGGCCTGGGGTGGGGCAGAAACTGGGTGGAGGGGGTGATGGGGGAAAAAGGGGAAAACATCTGTAATACTCTCAACAAAAAGATTCTTTAAAAAGAGAGACACTTGAAGATATATTAACTCATTGCAATATGTAGACATACTTTGGTTCCTAACTCAAAGAAACTGCAAAAAAAAGATTATAACATTTATGAGGCAATTGGAAATTCGAACACTAACTGGATATTTAATAATATCGAGCAATTATCATTCATTATTTTTACATATGACAGTAGTATTATGATCATATTTCTTTAAAGAGAACTTATCTTTTAGTTGTATACAGTGAATCATATACAGGATGGAATGAGCTGAGGAGTGAGCATATAGGAAACTTACTAAAGCAGTGACCCATATTTTTCACTGGGGAACCCTACTCCACAAATGTCAAGATGAGAAAAACTTCTCTCAAGCGAACATTCAGTAGCTCAAGAGAAGAATCCAACAAACTCGTATCAATAATGGGGGAAGGAGGAATCCAAGATGGCGGCATAGGTAAACACCTAAACTGCTGCCTCCCACAACAATTTAAACTGCAACTAAAAGATAAAACGTCTATCACCCAGAACCACGGGAAAGCTGGCTGAGTGGAAGTTCTACAACTAGAAGGAAAGAGAAAAGAGCACTGAGACGTGCACAAGCGCTGAAAAGCTGAGGTACGGAGGCGCGCGCGATCCGGGCTGGCGGCGGGCGACTGGGTGCGTTGCTTTTTTCAACCTGAACGGAGACAAGCCCCCGATTACTCTGAAATCCAGTCTCTGGGGAGACGTGGGGGACCCAAACTCCTACGGGGAGAAGCTGGACTGTCTGCCAGTGAGAGTGGCTTGCTAGCAGAGCTGCGCGCAGGAATAATTGTTTACGGCACTGGGGCACAGGATTCCAGGACACGGTCGGGACACAGAGCGGGCTTACTAGCAGCCATTGCTGTTTGCCACGCCCTAACCTAGTGATGCCCTGAGACCCCGCCCCACACAACCTACAAACCCACCCAAGCTCCAAGCAGCTCAATTAGCATAAGAAAGCCTGCCCTATCGCAGCTTAACCTAGAAAACTTGCAGCCCGGGTCAGACAGCTCCAAAACCTCCAAACCCCAAGCAAAGAGGAGAAAACTGCAGCTCTCACTGTAGCTCCTGCTGAGTGGCCTCAGACAGTAGCTGACCTGCACCCCATTGGAGATCCAGAAGCCAGTGTACCTAGTGGTCAGTGTGAGACACCAGATTTCAACTCCTCACATCCATAAGTGACACATTCAAGAGGCAGACTCAGTGAGCACCAAAGCCCCACTGAAACAAGTCCTGCCCCATAAGCGTGTCTTCAGCGCAGCACTTCTTCCCTTATAGACACAGGGAGTGCTCACAGCTAATTGGGCTGGAGGTCAATTCCTCCCAGCGTACCAACAGCAATTCAGGCTTAACTACACCAAGACTTTGCACTCAGTCCACAAAGGGGTGTACCAAGAGCATCCACATCAGGTGATTGGGGAGGCTGAGCTACTGCCCCCTATAGGTCACCTACCACACAAAGCCACTCCATCAACACAGGGAAGCAGCCAAAATGCAGAAACAAAGAAACATGTCACGAATGAAAGAAACGGAGGAAAGCAAACTACTGGATGACATAGAGTTCAGAATCACATTTATAAGGTTACTCAAGAATCTTCTAAAAACTGCCGAGAAACTTGATGACATTTCTGAGGAGCTTAGTGAGACCTTCAAGGACCTTAATGAGAATGCCAAAAAAATGGAAAAGGATCAGTCAGAAATGAAGCATACACTGTCTGAAATAAAGAATATACAGAAACTCAACTGTAGATCAACATACCCCAAGAATCAAACCAAAGATCTGAAATATGTGGAAACAAAAAACATCCAACCAGAAAAACAAAAAGAAAAAAGAATCCAAAAATATGAAGATAGTGTAAGGAGCCTCTGGGACAACTTTAAGCGAAACAATATCCAAATTTTTGGGGTGCCAGAAGAAGGGGGGAGAGAGCAAAATATTGAAAACCTATTAGAAGAAATAATGACAGAAAACTTTCCCTACCTGGTGAAAGAAATAGACTTACAAGTTCAGGAAGCACACAGAACCCCATACAAGAGGAACCCAAAGAGGACCACACCAAGACACATCATAATTAAAATGCCAAGGGCAAAAGACAAAGAGAGAATATTAAAAGCAGCAAGAGAAAAACAGTTAATTACCTACAAGGGAGTACCCATACGACTGTCAGCTGATTTCTCGGCAGAAACTATGCAGGCCAGAAGGGAGTGGCAAGAAATATTCAAAGTGATGAACAGCAAGAACCTACAACCAAGATTACTCTACCCAGCAAAGCTATCATTCAGAGTTGAAGGTCAGATAAAGAGCTTCACAGACAAGAAAAAGCTAAAGGAGTTCATCGCCACCAAACCAGGATTACATGAAATGCTGAAGGGCATTCTTTAAGAAGAAGAAGAAGAAGAAAAAGGTAAAGGTAAAAATTATGAACAACAAAATGACATCAAATACATACCTACCAACAAGTGAATCTAAAAATCAAGTGAATAAAAAATCTGAAGAACAGAATGGACTGGTGAATATAATAGAATCAGGGACATAGAAAGGGAGTGGACTGACGATTCTCAGGGGAAGCAAGTGTGAGGGGTGCGGGAAGAGATTGGACAAAAATCTTACTCCTATGGATGAAGACAGTGGCGGGGGGTAAGGGCATGGGGTGGGGTGGGGAATCAGGTGGAGGGGAGCTATGGGGGGAAAAAAAGTGGAACACCTGTAATAATCTGAACAATAAAGATTTAATTAAGGAAAAAAAAAAGAGGAACACCTGTAATAATCTGAACAATAAAGATTTATTAAAAAAATAATAATAAATAATGGGGGAAGGGTAGGACCCACCCCAGGCCACCTGTGCCTGGATAATGTGGAATTTAAAGAGAACCCACTGTCCAGCATGATGCCCTGCAGCATGCTGGCTTCACTCAGTCTCAGGTTATAAAGCCCTGTGCCCCACCCTGCCTTCTGCTGTGCCTGTGTATCTCATCAGAAACCCTCTGCCTTTAGTATTTCTGGAACTGTATCTGTCTGGGTTATAGCATGAGAGAGGTGTGGACCGGTCACAACTGCACCACCCCTCCACGTCCTTTCCTGAAAGCACTCAGGAGCCAGCCCTGCACCTCTGCATGGCAGATAGCCTTCTTCCCACAACACACAATGTCTCCTTCCACTGGTCTGTCTAGTGTGTTCAAATCCTAATTCCACTGTGAGTCCTGTGCACTAAAAGGAACAAGGAGTAGGCAGCTCAGTTCTTGGTAAAATGGTGAGGAAGCCTGTGGTGCGGGCCCCCTGGAGGCCTGGATCCAGCACACATTGTCACCAGCCAATAGTGCTGTGTAGACGTGTTAGTGGAAGTAGAAGAAGGCACCACCGCTGCTGTCAGTGGGTTCTGTCCTGGTTTGACAGTGTGAACACATCGAATGACAGGGGACACTTTGAGTTTCCACCATGAGGGCTGCTTCCTAACAGCAAAATCAGTGTGGTTAGCAGTCAAGTCCACACTGTGATAAAGAGTATTTATATGATATTCAGGCAGAACTAACCTATGGTGATAGAAATCAGGTCAAATGTTGGTCTGGTGGGATCAGGAAGGAGGTGGACTGGAGAGAAATTTGAGGGGACATCCTGGAGTGATGGAGTTGCTCTATATCTTGATTTCAGGTGACAATTACATCATCTGCCAAGCTTCATTCAACTAGAAGGAGTGACATTTCTCTGGGAGTACCTTTTTATGTAGTTTCGAGATCATGTTAATATTTTACATGTTGAATAAGCAAAACTAAATCAAAGTGTGCAGGAAATCAGCTGGCTAATGTAGGTCAGGAGAGATCCACTTTCTCTCTAGCACATACAAAGCAATCTGAGGCCTAAACCAGAGGTCCTTGTCCCAGACTCAGGATAGGTTATCATGGAGGTCCAAAACCCCCCCAAAATAGGATACAACAGAATTGTCAGTTGATTTTTCTAGAAAGAGTATCCACTGTTCCCATCAGATTCACAAAAGGGTCTCTGGCCTTGTGGGCTTAGAAGCCAGTCTTCAAAAGAAAATTGTCACCTGAGGCTGATGCTGGAGTATGCGGGAAGTATAAATGATCTTAAGGAACTGTATTTTCCCTAAAAGTTCCTGGAAATCCCAGAGGCTGGCACTTACTTCTCTTGTCCTCCAGAGTGAGAAGCAAGATTTCCAGGCAGCCATCCACCCATGGACTCTGAGAGTGAGGTCAAAGGCACCAGAGCAGGACTTAAGACGCTTTTACATCAAATATTCAAGCTCAGGTTTTAGCGGAATGCACATAAATGCATTTGAAAAAACAACTGTTCTCATATTCAGGAGTTCAAAACTTCTGTTTTGAGGCTTCTTCTAGTACAAAGTATCCCTTTGGTAATAATTTCAAATGTATTCCAGGCTGCCCAGAGCTCAGACCTTTCTCTATCAAGTTTCCTAATTTCCAAACTGGAAATTGCCTGCTAGCCTCTCCCTGGCAGGATATTTTACTGACATTTCAAGGGGATCTAGTGAGAGAGAGACCCAAGCAGAAGCCCCTCTTTAGGTTCAGTTCAGCACTAAACTTACTAAATAATCTGCCACCAATCATTTAATATTAGCTTGAGAACTGAAAATTTAAAAAAAACATCTCTATAGTAGGATGATAATATTATTACACTGAAATAGTTCTTGAGCTGCTTGATAGACATTAGTATACAAACATAAGCCTTACAGATAATTCTTCAACAACACCTACTATGTGCTATTCACTATTATTACTGGCTCTGCATTTACAATGGTGGATGACACAGAGATATCCTTTCTATCATATTAAACATTCGTTTATTCTGCTGCTCACAGACTCCCAGAGTCTGCTGTGGGCCCTTCAAGTGCTGTTCTAAGGAACCCACGACAGTGAGCCTGGGCAGACTTGGGAAATGCCCCCTACAGCATCACCTCCCCTTAGGAAAATGCAAAGCACTTTATTACAATACAGGATCTGCAAAGTCCTACAGGAAAGAAACCTCCTAACTACTACCCAGGTCCAAAATTGATTGATGACACAACCCTTTTTTTAAACACTGAATCATATCAAAGAGCAAGCAGTTAGATAGGTGGTGGTCTTTTGAATTGCTACGTCCCTGTGCTGATGTTGAAAGCCCACTAAGGTCAGTTGCCTTCCTTTTCCTCATCTTTCTGTTCTGCACCTCAGCTCCTTGACTGAAGCACTAAAGTTATCCCTTCTCCAGGTTCCAGGTTCCCTCTTCTCCAGGCCACTCCCCTAGCTCTGCCTTTGCCTGGCGGCCTTTTGCTCCATTCTATCCCTCTCTGTTGAAATCCCATCATTCTCTGAAGCAGAGATCAGGTTTATCCCTTCCTTGCCCTGACCCCCAGCCCTTCCATGAGCCCCTAGCACCTGTGGTAGATGGTCTGCAAAAATGGCCCATCAGTCCTTCCAGTTCAGTATCCACAACCCATTGCTCTCCTCCCAGTAAGAGGTGAATCTATTGACTGCCTCTTGAATTGGGAATAGACAATGTGCGTTGGCCAAAGAGACATTAGAAAATGTGACTCAGCGGAGACTTGAAAAGTGTGTGGGCATTGGCTCAGCCTTTTTTCCCCCCTAATTGTGGTAAAATAGATGCAACATAAAATTTACCATCTCAACAATTTTTAAGTGTACAATTCAGTAGTGCTAAGTACATTCACATTGTTGTGTATCCAGTCTCCAGAACTTCTTCCTCTTACAAAACTGTGCCTATTAAACAATAATTCCCATTCTCCCCTCCCACCCAGGACCTGTAAACCACCGTTATAAGTGGGATCATACAGTATTTATATTTTTGTAATTGGCTTATTCACTTAACATAATGTTCTTACATTTCATTCATGTTGTAGCATGTGTCAGAATATCATTCTTCTTTAAGGCTGAATAATATTCCATTGTTTGTATGTACCACATTTTGCATAGCCATTAATCTGAAGTTGAACACTTGGGTTGCTTCCACCTTTAGGCTATGATGAAAAATGCTGCTCTAAAAATGGGTGTATAAATATCTCTTTGAGATACTGCTTTCAATTATTTTATATATATACTCAGAAGTAACATTGCTGGATTATATAGTAATTCTATTTTTAATTTTTCCAAGAATCATTATGTTGTTTTCTATAGCAGCTGCACCATTTTGTTTTCTCTACATCTTCACCAACACTTGATATTTTCTTGTGTTTTCTTTTTTAATTTTATAGTAGCCATTCTAATGGATGTGAGGTGATATCACATTGGAGATTTAATTTGTATTTCCCTAATGATGAGTGGTGTTAAGTATCTATTCATATACTTATTGGCTATTTGTATATTTAATTTGGAGTAATGTCTGTTCAAGTTTTTTGACCAATTCTTAATTGGATTGTTTGTTTTTTGATTGTTTAGATGTAGGAGTTCTTTATATATCATGGATGATAACCCCTTATTACATATGATTTGCCAAATTTTCTCCCATTCTGTAGGTTGCCCTTTTTATTCTGTTGATTGTGTTCTATGCAGCTTGGACTCTTTGGATGCTTGAACACTTCTGCCATCAAGGGAATGAGAGTGGGTCAGCCTATTAGAGAAAATGGGACATGGCTATTGTACAGGTGACATTAAGCCAGGTGACATTGAGACCACCTACAGACTAGCCTTCTACCACTGAGCTAATCCAGTCTAGAACTGCTCAGCAACTGAGAAAACTTGGAAAATAAGTAGTGTTTGTTTCTTTAAGCTCTACATTTGGTTTGGTTTCTTACACAGCAAAAGCTGACTGATACAGCACCTGGGCAATTCCTTTGTGTGTACAGCCTGACTGTAGCATCCCTGATCAGGAATTACATTGTCTAGCATTCTCAGAAACTCTCTCAGGACTTAGCACTTTTACTTGCTCTTTAAAGTGCTGGGGAAATGTTTGCTGATTGGCAATTTTATCCAAAGTTTCTACTGGGCTTCAAGTAATAATTGAATTTCTTTAAAGGCCAATCTAGATCCCCAGGCACTAGCCTAAAACAATGCTATCACATCAAATTCTTCTTGGGAAAAAGCTAACAGATCATAAGCTTTGACAACAACTATAAGGCCAACAAAGAACTATTTGCTGGGTTTTATAGACCCAAGGCATTAAAGAGCCTTCCTCTCAGACACACATCCTCTTTCCTCTGAGTCCTCCCTTAATTCCTACAGAGAACTTGAGGAATGGATAGTTCAAATGAATTGATGCAGTAATGGTTAAAAACAGCATCACACAAGTAACAGGTAAGGATTTTTCAGCTGCTGAATTAGGGAAGCAAAATTTCTCTCTCTTTTATTTGATAGGTAAAGGCAAATTGCATAGAGATAAATGAAATTTCCTGTCATTTTAAAATTTCACTACCAAAAATATACAAAAGAGTTTCTCTTAAAGGCTGAAAGTATAAAATTGGACTATATGTTCAGAAAAATCTGATAAATACCAAATCCTATCTATAGTGTGACATCCTTTTGTTACCAGTTTATAACAAAAGGCAAATATTTCTACAAGGTACTGTAAAACAGAAGGTCATTTTGAACATTCTAAATTAGGAAGAGGAAGATAGGATTTCGGTAGTGTCTGTATTTTCAGGTCCCCAAAGTGTGTTAGTTAAGACAAGTACCAGCTGTTGTGGCATTGACATAATGCAATAGAAAATTCTTTCTTACTCACATGAAGTCCAAACATCCTAATAAGTGGCCGTGGAAAGAGGTGGGTTTTGGTTTCAGAAAGTGCTCAGCTCCACACAGTGGATCAGTCATCTTCAACATGAAACTGCCCAAGGCCACCATGGGTGTTGTTCTCCAACCAACAGGCAGAGGAAGAGAGAAAGATTATGCGTGAGAGTTTAATCAGCAGGCCTGAAAAAAGGTGGCTGTCCCCTCTCCTTGCATTTAATTAGTGAGACTCAGTCATATGATCACATCTAATTGTAAGGGAGGCTTGAAAATGTGTTGTTTCACACAGATTGCCACCAAGGTATGCCCCCTCCCTCCAATTATAATAGCATATTAAAAGCATCACATGGATGAATCATCTCACATCCAGATTGGGTGATACCATGACATGCAGTCAGTATGGAATTTTGGTAGGAAATCTGATTGCATGCCAATGTCCTTCTCATATAAAGCCAAAGCACAAACAGATTTAAAAACACTAGTTTATAATGTATTATATTCCTGATATAATATCATCAATAAATCAACAAACAGCAAATGCTGGTGAGGATGTGGAGAGAAGGGAATCCTAGTGCACTGTTGGTGGGAATGCAGAATGGTGCAGCCACTGTGCAAAACAGTATAGAGTTTCCTCAAAAAATTAAAAACGGAACTGTCTTTTGATCCAGTGTTCTCACTTTTGGGAATATATCCTAAGAAAACCAAAACGCTATGGAAAGAATATACACATAACACAGACACAGGCAATGATATGGTGATAGCCAGAGGAAAATGGGTTGGAGGCTATATGGACCTAGGCAAAGAGGGAAAAATGGGAAGAGAAAGAGACTTTGCTTGGGGCAATGAGTTCATGCAGTGTGCAGATGAGGTTTTATTAAGTTGTACAATTGAAAACCAGTATGATTTTGCAAATCAATGTCACCCCAATACAATTTAAAAATAAATAAAGAAAAAATAATTATAATCTCAAAAAAAGAACTAAAGTTTACAGAAGACAAACCACCATTTCTCCCCACTGGGTGGTTATATTCAAATTAAGTAGATGACATATTTACTAAAAGAGTGTGAATAATGCAGTATTTATTGATTTGTATGTGTCATATATGTGTGTATATTTGTACACTTTTCTAATATTCAGTACCAGGATATAAGAGATAAAATTGTTTACTACAAAGCATTGAAAACAAAACCAGTACTCAGATGCTAAAGGTGTGTTAGAATAATCAATAAATCCTAGGCTATAGTTATTAGAAAAGTCTGCAAGGAGAAAGTAAGACAAGCTGGACTTCAAAGAATGCTTAATGTGATTATTTTGGAGTGGAAATCAGAGGTCAAGGGGCATCAATGCTGATGAGGAGGACATTGGCACAGAATATGTGTGATGCTGGCAGCAAAAAAGTTCCTGTCAATAATCTTTAAAAAAATGTGTAATGGGCAGAGCAGGATTCAAATACCAAGGACCTGTACTCAATGCTGAGTTGGACCTTGGAATCCCACCTCAGGCAAATCCTACCTGGTTCTGCTTCCCCGGGTTGCTCAGGCAAGGTGGGGCTGGATGGTGGGGTTGGGGAGACTTTCTTGAACATGTGATATTTAAAGAACCCGAAGTCTACAACAGTTGTTGCTGAGAAAATCAGTTTCAATTTGATGCTCAGATAAGAGGGAGCTACAACAGGATCTTGTGAATCATGACATGACATAGAAGAGTTTTCATTTGGTTTTATTTTAAGACGTGAATATAGTGAAGGGGAGAAGGAGCAGAGGCAGGGATCTGCAAACACAAACTGGTTGCTAAGGTAATTAGGAAAAGGACTTTGAACGTCAAGAGGAGCAGTCATGGTTGGGATGTGGTCACAAAAGCCCCCAAACACCTGCCCTCCCCCCTTCCAAAAAGATGCTTTTCTTTAAGAGACTGTGAGCCACAGTTCAGCCAACAAAAAGTCAATGATAGTCTTCCTTCTGGAAGGAGCAGGTCCCAGGTGTGACGCTCTTAAAAGTCTCCAGCCAGGACTGGCTTTGAAACCAGGAAGCTGGGAGGAAATGTGCATCTGTAAGCCACGCGGAGCAACAAGGAACCTGGACACTTCCCAAGGGGGTGAATCCACATCCCGCCATGCGTCTCTCCCTTCCACATGACTGTTTGCCCACCTGAGCCCAGCCAGGTCCCCGTCCCCCACTGCTTTGGAGAAGGGACTAAGGATCTGCAGACAGCTGTTCTCCAAGTGAGGCCAGGAAGCACCTCGAGGTCCTCCAAGGGGGCTTTGCATCACAAGGGACTCATTATTTCCTTGACTGGGAAAGCTGTGTTTGTCCCAGGCCCCAGGGAGCTGATGAAGTGATAATATGGGGACCCCTGGTAACTCTGGATTCTTCAGCAGAGCTTGGCCTGACAATGGCCTGACAATGGCCTGGTGAGGTCTGGCCACATGGAAAGCAATTGCTGCTAGCCAGGGCATTCACTGATGTGTCTTGCTGGTTCCTCTTAAATAGCACAAATTAGAGATCTGCCCTGAGCACCCAACCCAGAGACAGTTCTTATGCCAGCATCTGTTTCCACGGTAGACAATGTGTTTCTTTCCTAGGGAGACCCTGTGCTACGTGTGGGGGCACACCAAAAGATGCGTGCGACTTGGGCATCCTGGTTTGTCTATCCCAGCAGGTCCTGTGCACAAGGTAGGGCCTAATTCCACAATAATCAGAGGTGACGGGAGAGAAGACCTTGGCCTTTTCAAAACCAATCTAGAAATGATTACAACAACAGAGAAGAAACTAGGACACTTGCCCAAGTTACGCAAAACAAAACAACTTCACAAATACTGAAGGCATGCTGTTTTTTATGCTTTAAATCGAGGCCATGTCTAAAGCCTGACACAATGTGAGGGTGCTTCTCACAGTAACCATGGCTATTTTGCAGAGAGGGACATGCCATCCTCTCTGCAAAGGATGGGTCTGGGCAGGCAGTCTCCAAGCAGAGCTGAAGGCACAGCACTCCCCTTGCCCTCCCTCTGAACTAACTGGCCAGTGGAAGAGCATACACCATGGCCAGGTGGTTCACAGGACTTCAGATCACAGTCCTGGATGCTGTTGGACCCTGCAGCTCAGATGCACACCATCTTTATCATGATGTGTACTTGGCCAGCACCTCAAAAACCCCCACAGCTGCACTCTGGAAAGCAGGGGCAGCATTCATTTTGTTTGTAACACCGGCTTATCCATACCAGGAGCCCAGCAACCACTTACTAAGTCAAGAAATTCATGCTATTATTCTACTCAGAGCTAAATCACAACTTCTAAAGTAATAGGAAAATGTACAAATGCTACTATACCCTGTGAGCAACCTTTTATTGATTCTTGGGTGACAGGTCCTGGGATCTGTCTCTCCCGCTCCTCATACCTGGGCAGGTGTGGGACCCTTCACACTGATGCTCTAACAGCTGCTCTACTGGGTTGAGGCTGACTTTGTAAGCGAAATTAGGGTTAGTTGTCAGGACCAGGTTCCTAGCACAGGCTGTATTTGCAGCAGGCACTCAACAGACACTGGTCAGAGGACATTTGCATCTTGCTTTCTCTTGATTTCAGGCAGGTCCACTCCACCTGAAGGCTGAAGAAGAGTCCTCGAAGGCTTCCCTGGGCAGACTGAGCATTTCTGGTCTTCTAGGCAAAGGAATCCTAGAGCATATTTGAGTCTACCTTTAATAGCACGTTGACTTCAAGAATTTCAGTACAAAAACAAACAAACAAACAAACAAACAAAAACACCATAAGTCATTTTGCCATGTGTCTTTCTGTCAAGTTTTTTAAAAATTAGATAAAATCATCTTTTTGGCAAATGTATGAGAAATCTGGTGTCCCTGGATGTCAAGACTTATGAGGCTTAGCTCTATTTTGAGCTGTTAAGATGAAAGGGGGTGTATATAGTCTATGGAGCCCCTTAAAGCCTCCAAATAATTTAGCCATGGAAACAGATGGTCAGCTGGGTCTGTGTGACTCAATGGTTGAGCGACGACTCATAAACCAGGAAGTCACAGTTTGATTCCTGGTCAGGGCACATGCCCAGGTTTTGGGCTTGATCCCAGAAGGGGACATGCAGGAGGCAGCTGACAGATAATTCTCTCTCATCATTGATGTTTCTCTCTCTCTCTCCCTCCCCCTTCCTCTCTCTGAAATCAATAAACACACACATGCGTTTATTCATGCGGGGCGGGTGTGTCCCTCAGCTCAGCCTGCACCTTCTCCAATCTGGGACCCCTTAGGGGATATCTGACTCCCAGATGTCCCTGGGATCGGGCCTAAACTGGCAGTTGGACATCCCTCTCACAATCTGGGACTGCTGGTTCCTAACCACTTCCCCGCTGCCTGCCTGATTGCCCCTAACCACTTCTACCTGCCAGCCTAATCACCCCCTGACTGCTCCCCTGCCAGCCTGATTGATGCCTAACTGCTCCCCTGCCAGCACAATCACCCACAACTGCCCTCCCCTGCCGACCATTTTGTGGCAGTCATCTTGTGGCAGCCATCTTGTGATGATGTGGGGGCATCACATGAGGGCCATCTAGGCTTTTATTAGTATAGATATATATGAGAGAGAGAGGAAGGAAGGAAGGAAGGAAGGAAGGAAGGAAGGAAGGAAGGAAGGAAGGAAGGAAGGAAGGAAGGAAGGAAGAGCTGGTTAGAACTGAAGGAAAAGCAGAGATAGAATTATCTGCTCCTCTATTTCTGCTCCCCTTTCAGATCAGACTCAGGGGACCTACCCAAATGTGCTCTCAAATTATTAGCAAAAGGATAAGACTGATTGGTGTTGCTTCCCCCAATGCCTTGTTCTTTGTCCTTCCTAGTCCAGAGCAGACACAAGGGGACAAATCTGATAACATGAACCACAGAGCTGATCCTTTGGGTTGCAAGCCCCCAGTCTAGTAGAAAAAGTGAGGAAGAAACTCTCCAACTGTGGGAGGCCTTCTTCTGGGTTCATACCAGAGAGGCTGTCCAAATAAGGAAGAAGGGGTGCCTCTGCATGACAATGGGCTGAGTGTAGACATGAAGTAGGGAGAGGCCCCCATTGAAAGAACCAGAATGCAAACCTACAAGCCACCATCCTAAACATCGCTACATCTATGGTGCTGAGTCTTCTACAAACCCCATCAAATTATCTGACACTGATATTTTCAAATGCTTATGTTACTGCTGACCTGTGACCTTACAAATGTAACTGCTTTTATCTTTCATTGCTTATCAGATATTTCAATATTTGAGACTCAGTCATTCAGACCTCAAAAGCTATGTTGTAAAAATGCCAGTCATGGTCTTTAATAATTCCGGATGGCTTTCTGCAGGCCCCCATGTGACCCCAAAGACTTCTGGATGGCTTTCACTTCCATGCTCTTTTCACAAAACACTTTCAGAATGTCCATCCCACATGAATAGTCACAGAAACAGAAGTTTCCCAAATGGATTATCTGCTCAGTAAGGTGGAGGGATCAATGGGGGAGAGGGGCATTTGTAATACTCTGAACAATAAAGTTTAAAACATAAAGTAATTGCTGATAAAAAAAATGTGATAATGGATCTGAGAACATGCTTTAAAGAAATATGACAGAGCCCCAGATTTAAGGAAATATTTTGATATCTGACAATTTAGGTCGTGCACTCTTCGCCTCCCCAAGTGTAACATTTCTCAGTATATTTTGTTGCGTTCTGTGAATTTTGTGGAAATTGTATTCATTTTGGAGCATAACAAGATCAGAGTTGATGCAGCCACACTTCCCAAGTGGCCTGATCATTCGCTGATTGTCTCTGATTAGCAGCTCCTCTGGGACCCTCTTCAGAATCTCAATCTGTTCCCTGAGAGCTAAAAGTTTTTCACAGGAACCCCCAGAGAGGAGGCAGGAAGAGAGAAACCCCCACGAGTGGTTTCAACATTATTGAGAATAAAGGCTTCTTTTCAGTTTGTATGTTTAGCAACCATTGAAAAGGGGAACATGTTATCCTAAGTTCTATAACAATTGTTAAATAAATCTGAACTTTACTAATCTGCTGTAACAACATGTCTACTTTAACTTGGAAATAGTGCATTCAATATCTCATCGATTATAAAACGTACTTTTTAATGTATACTTTAATGACTGTAACATTGGCATGTTTTTGACAAATGACAATGTCCTTATTTTCTAATAATGCATAAATACTGGTGGCTTTGCAATTCGTGGTATCCTAAATTCAATGGAATGCATCTTGGGTAGAAAGTATAATCTTTACTCAGCCCATGGGCCGTGTGCGGTGCGATTTCCCAGTGCTTGGAATTCATTATCATTCTCTACAGGGATCCTCTGCTCCACAGGCTGGGAAATGACTACTTCAACGTACCCTATCATGTGTATAATCCGTGTGCCTGGTCGGTCGGTCTTCAGTGGCTGATACGGAGGGCTCTGCAGGTCCAGGTTGGCTGCGTAGCACCAAGCATCTGAGCCTTTCCTTCAGCGCTTAGACAACAAAGTTGTCTTTTCTCCTGATCCAGCAAGGCATATAAGTTACTGTTTAGATGAGTCAGTGGCCAGAATGTTTTGCACAACCCATTGTGTATCTATCACAATGTCCGAAACAGTATAAACCCTATTAGTAAACTGTTTTCAAGAACTTGCAGTTCATTTGCTACAAAGTTAAGCATTTGGAAAAGAAAGGAATACTATACCATGAGGTCCCAGTTGGAAGGTACCTGGAATTTCAGAGCACAGGTGGGGAGGGGAAACGCAGGAAGGACAGGAGCTGAGACAAGCATGAGAGAGCTTGAGCCGATTTATTGGACATCAATTATCTCATGGGTCCTTTTGTTCGCTCTCTTGCATTCATGATCCCATAGCCTCATTTTGCAGTGGTTACGGTTCTCGAATTGTAGAGCTAATAAATGACCCAGGTCTGGCCGACTCCAGACTCCATGATTATCATTACCCCACATAATCCCCCTAAACGATAGGCAGGAGCTCAATAAGTAACAGGGAGGGAGGTTTTTCAGGAGGGAGAAAGGAAAACAAAGGTCTGGTGTCAGGAATGTGTACCTGGTTAGGCCAGTTTCTACTGGAGAGTTAATGTGGAGCACAGTGGGTGATAAACCCGGGAGCTTATCCCATAGATACAGAGAAGAGTATTGAATAGCAGATTGTACTGTTAAATGTGTGTTTTGAGACAATGCCTCTAACTCACTGTGCAAAATACATTGTGACACATATATAGCTGGTAAGAGTAGGTGAGAGAGGGACAGTGAGAACTCCTAGTAGGAAATATTTTAATGAAGAAATAAAAACTAGCAGTGTTGTTTACAGTCATATAGACTGCAAATAGACTTGGTTAGAATAAACAGCTAGCATTCAGTGGCTATGTTACCTTGGGCAAGTGAGTTAGCATCTCTGAGCTTCAATTAGTTTATCTGCAAAGTGGAGACAATATTGTTTGTCTTGCTGTATTGAAATCTTAAATCAGATATTAAGAATAAAACATCATAATTGGCAATCATAGGCATTAGCAAAACATAATCATCTATTACCACTGTTGTTATACTTGCTCTAATTAGTCCTTGAGTGGCTTTCCAAAAAGCTAGTTAGAAAGTTCTGGAAGATATTACCATTTCTCCTTTCCAGTCCAGGTGTAAAATGTGACCCTTCAGAATGAGGTATAGTCCTTTCATTTCTCATCCTAGGAGATGGGTATCAACTCGAGAACTGTCACCCAATCTGTGGGCAGATCACACTACTTGTGTGGAAAGGACTGAGCCAGGAAACATCTGCCAGGAGAGAACAGAATCACAAAATCCCCCTGTGAACCGAGAAAAAATATATCTACTAACAAGGGCTCTTAGTGGATAACTGGGCTCAAAACAAAACAAAACAAAACAAAGCAGAGCTTAGCAGTCATTTCTGCACAGGGGCCTCTCACACAAACTGCACTTCAAGAAGAAGTTTGTGTTGAACTGCCTGCTTGCACTGTGCTTCTGCCATTTGAACCAGCCCTTCCAAAGAAGTTCCTGGAATCATTAGGACTGAGCCTTTCCCCATTCAATTGGAGCTATGCTGCTCCAGCCAATCAGAATGGCTCTATTCTGACCAATCAGGACAGTGTCTTTTGGACCAATTGAACTTCGAGGATTTAGAGTCCATGTCTGCATGAGGATGGACCAAACGTGGACCAAGGATGGGGACTCCTGTCCATGTAAGCCAATTCTGGCTCAGAGACCCCACTTTTCCATTTCATCAAAGACTATAGACTGTATATCTATGAAACAGAGCAGACCAGTGCAGCACAAAGCAGTCCAGCAAGGAGCAGAGCAGACCATTGGGAAGCAGAGCAGATCATTGGGGTTGAGAACCACTAGCAGGGTCGCCTAAGACCATCAGAAGACACAGATATTTACATTCTGATTCATAACAGTAGCAAAATTACAGTTATGAAGTAGCAACAAAAATAATTTTATGGTTGGGGGTCACCACAACATGAGGAACTGTATTAAATGTTGTAAGAAAGGTTGAGAACCACTGGTGTAGGGTATTGCTCTCTGCATTTCCCCAAAGATGAATTTATTCCCTTAATATTGTCCTTTAAAGAAAGAGAATAAAGCAAGTATTAATTTTTGAATGCATTTTTTACATTTTCTAAATGCATTTCTTCCCTAATTTTCTAAAAGCAATACTTATTCCTTTAAATAAAATATTTGTATTTAAAGATATAACCATTTTGCATACAACACTGCAAAAGAGGAAATAAATATTTTTAGTTATGACAGATCATTTTTTAAATCATCAGCCAAGGAATGTTTTATTGATTTGAGAGAGACAGAGAGAGAGAGCGAGCAAAAGAGAGAGAGAGGAGCATGCGCGCGAGAGAGATCAGTTGCCTCCCATACATGCCTTAACTGGGGATCAAACCCCACAACCTAGGTATGTGCCCTGACCAGGAATTGAACTCACAACCTTTTGGTGTACAAGATGATGTTCCAACCAACTGATCTACCCAGCCAGGGCTCAGTTTTGACAGATATTGATTTAATAGCTATTTCATTCATTCAATAGCACCCACAGCAATGCAATCGATAGCTCTTGAGTTTTGCCAGATTTGAGACATTGTCTAACTCTGCTGCTTTCTACTATTTTTAAGCATCCTTGTTGCCTCTGTATGGAAGAATTTATCTCTGTTATTGAGGTGCATGTGTGCAGGATTCCAGTTAGAAAAATTCCTTGGATAATGTCCACATAGAGAAATTCCACTTTTACCTAACTCACACAAATTGGTGCCTGATGGTCTACTGACACCAGGTCCATGGGATCTATCTGCCTTTTTCTGAGAACCTACTTGGGAAACCCACTGAATGCCAAAGGTTGCCCAACTGAGCATATGCTGAGCACTAAGAGGTGCTCCTGAAATCAGCTCACACCTGGTCCTGCTGTGAGCTGCTCTCTCTGAACCTCAGACAGAACTCAGAATAGCATTCATAATCCCCCTCCAATTTACTATATGAACACCAATGTCCACAGCAGCATATTCACAACAGCCAATAGATAAACGTAACACGTGCCCATCTACAGGTGAATGGATAAGCAAAATGTACAATGGCATATTATTCAGCTTTAAAAGTGAAAGACATTTTTACACATGCTACAGCATGGATGAACCCTGAGAACATTATGTGAAGTGAAATAAGTCAGTCTCACACACACACACACACACACACACACACACACAAATATTGTATGATTCTACTTATAGAGGTGTCTAGAATAGTCAACTCTATAAAGACAGTAAGTAGAGAAGTAGAGTCATAGTTGCCAAGAGCTGGGTAGAGGGACAAATGGGGAGTTATTACGTTTCAAAGTTTCAGTTTTCAACCTGAAAAAGGTTCTGGAAATGGATGGTGGTCATAGTTGCACAATAATGTAAATATACTTAATGCCATTGAACTATAAGACCCTTAAAAATGATTAAGATGGTAAATTTTATGTTATGTGTATTTCATCACACACAAAATAAAACTGATTCTGATGCAGTCCTTCTTCCTAATTTTTTCTTCAGTTTTACTACCTGCTCCAATGACATCAACACTTACATAGAAGGGTGTCTGGTTTTTCTAAAGAATGAGGTTTGGGGCTCAGGGATCCAGAGAGGAAATTTAATGGCAATTGTCTATATCACTCTAGTTACTTTATTATATGGCCCTATGAATAAGGACTAAGAGGAATTATGAGAACATTACAATCAGTTTCATTGGTAGAAAAACGGTATGAATACATTTTTATTTTAATAACAATAATTAAAGTGTCCAAAAACACATTCATTTTTTTTATAATACAGAGCAAGGATCCTGATTCACCTTCTGTCCCCAAAGCAATGTCAAAGCTCGGTGAACCTGAGCTGTCTGGGGTCAGACTCATGCCATATTTGCTAGACTTCCATTTTTTAAGACAACTTCAGATGAAGAAGAACAGGTGACTCATTCAAAAAGTTATTTCATATGAAACAGGCAGTACATGAAAACACCTGGAAAGGAGGAAAGGATGCAGAGAGGTGGCCAGTTTGCATAAGATAAACTTCAGCTGACAAAATACAGGTAATCAAACAGGAAAATGCAAACTGCTTATTAACTTCTGAGAGTCAATGAACCTGGTCATGAAGATTCAACCAACCAAGGAGAATCCACCCACAGGCCCCCAGTTGGCCTCAAAAATATCAAGGAAGTCAGTGTCTTCCACACAGGACACGGGACAGAGAAAGTAGCAAAACTCTCGACCCAAACTTCTATCAGTGTCATTGGGGGCACTAGGGTAGTCCTGCTCAGCTGGGTTTAGGGGGGAGGTGTCCACAGAACTGAAATGACAAATGTCTCCACACTTTCTGAAAATGTTCAGAAGAACCAGAGACACTACATTCATTCATTTGAGTGATTTTTACACCTGTGAATGTGCATGCTAAAGTGTGTGTGAATGACAGTATTTAATTGTGTGTAAGGGAATGAATGTATGAATGTGTATGTGGGTGTACAGATGTGTGAGAGTGAATGTATGTGAGAATGTACATATGCAGGATAGTTTATATGAGCGTGTGTAAGTCTGTGAACTGAGCATAAGCATGTGTGTGCCCAGTATTGAATCGTCTCTATTAGTGTGTGTGACAGAATGTATACACTTGTGCATGTCCACATATATGAACATGTCTGTATATTTGCCTGTGTGTTTAGATTGCATGCCTGTGTGTGAGAGTATAGGCATTTGTGTGCATAGTTGTGTGTGTATGTGTGGATTAATATGTGTGCATGGATGAATGCTTTTGCACTGGTATGTGCGTGCATCTGTGTGTGAATGTGTGCATGTGTGCAGTGTGCATTGTGCATCCCCACCTGGTTCTCTCTCAAGGCTGCCCCTTCAGTGACAGGAATGTGCAGGTGCCAATTCTACCTCAGTAATTGTGCATTCCCCTTACTGAAGGCACATGTGAGACCCTTTTGTCCCCCTTCCTTTTCCATCTGAAAGCAACTCTTGAAGTGTAACGAGGTTTGTTTGGAGAATGTCCTTCCTTAGGTGAGCCCTGTTTGTCCTTGTGAGCGACAGGCTTTGGACAAGATGTACAGCCTCTGGCTTTAAAATAGCTGTGCACTTACTCCCCTGCCCTCCAGACACAAGCTCGACCCTGTGGCCTCTCAGATTCATTCTCAGGCAAACACCAAGACAGGCCACAAGCCGAAGACCAACCAGCGTGGTAGCAGCTGTGCCACGCCATGGCACCCGACGCCGGACCTGCGCAGGAATGTTTGCTGTCACCCCAGGCTGTGGGCAGCAAATATTTTCCAGAGCTCACCAGAGAGAAGGTTTCATAGGGAGTCTCACATAGATCAGTTCTGAGGGAATCTGTGGCTGCCTTGTTCCAGAATTTATGAGCCCGTGTAAGGATTCTCTTAAAAACGTGAAATTGAATTCTCAGTGCTCAATCTTAGTTAATTGAAAACTATAAACTTCTAAAACTCATTCAATCTTTTAAAAAGTGCAGGGAAAGATGAAGCCTTCAGGCTGGAAAGCAAACTGTGAGAGTTATCCAGATGTCCAACATCTGTTTACAGGTTATGACTCAGACCCTGTGAAGTGGGGGCCTTTTTGCCCTGTACCTGGAGCACAAAAATACCTTAAACAGGGAAAGTCGGTTCAGCTCCAGGGAAATGAATTTGCTGTCTGAGCAAAACATTAAAATGAAACAACGTTCCTGAATGTTAAACCGAATGGTTAAGACTCCCTAGTAGATGGCATGTGGAGAAAGAACAGGAATGGGTTTCACAGGGCAGGAATGTTCATCCCATCGGAGAGCAGAGGGGAGCCTACAGCCTTTGTCTCATCTCTGTACCACTTGTTTGGAGTATATCAGAGGGCTTGGGTTGGAAATAAACCTCCGTGAGTCTTACCTCTTCATCTTTCTTGTGGAAGATGGGCTGGTGTTGGACAAACCTGGATCCTTTTGCCAGGGAATCCTCCTCCTAGTCCTATGATAACTGGTGTGCTTTTGACAATGGCATTCAGATTCTCTGGCTGGGAGTCCCCCATCCATAAAATAGGGGTACAGACAACACCTGCACCATGGAATGCCATGAGGAATGGTGGACACTGAGTAACATGAGGTTGAACATTTTCGTTGTTTCATTTTCCACTTCCTCCTAATAAGCAGTGTTAGAATAAAGTGAGAAGCAATGTACTCATTCATTCAAAATATACTTGGATGTGCTGTGTGCAGCCTTACACCAGGGGCAAGAGATAAATAATGAAGGAGACACCTCTAAGTCGCAAGGAGCAAAGAGGAGGAATCCCTTCCTTTTGTGCTGCATAGAATCCCATGTGGCATGGGACACAGTGGGAGCAGTTTCCCCACCTGCCATGGAGCTGCATCCCACCAACTGCTGTGATGCCTGGACAGCATGGTAGTCTGCACATTTCTGAGATAGTGCATTTTCCAACCGCCATGTTGCTCTTCCCATGCAATTCTCTGTGAGAGGTAGGTGAGTTTCTGCCTCTGAACCAGGTATACCTGTGCAGCATTCCTGACACTAGAATGTGGTGGGAGTGATGAAGAGGCTTCTGGAGTAAGGTCATAAAAGGTGATTGATTCTACCTGGCACTTTCTCTAGGGACCTGCACTTTGAGAACCCTAAGTCTCCTGAAGGAGGATGCCATGCTGGAGTGATCTGTGAGACAGTCACACCAGGGGGTGCCTTGCTGTGTGCACAATTGTGTCCAAGTACCACACACATGAGTGAGGAGTCTTCAATCTTCCATCTAAGGCCAGAACATCATGGAGCAGAGACAAGACATCTCTTCCATGCCATGACTGAATCCTGGACCCACAGGCTCTGCGAGCTTAATCTATATCACTGTTTTAAGTCATTGTTTTAGAATAAGATGTTATAGTAACTGGAACAGACAATAGCATAAAACACCAAGGGAAAGATTTCAACCTGGCAGTGGAAAACTGGTGACAGAATTTAGAAGTTTGCTTTTTCCCATCAGACATCCTATATAATAAAAGGCTACTATGCAAATTGTCCCCTTGACCAGGAGTTTGACCAGGGGGTGGGGTCGGCCAGCCAACCACCCATGGCCCCACCTCCCAGCCAGCCCGGCCTAATCAGCTACAATTGGGGTGGGCAGGCCAGACTTCACCTGTGCACAAATTTGTGCACTGGGCCTCTAGTTCTTTTTTTTTATTTTAATTCTTTTCTTTTCTTTTTTTTTTTAAATATATTTTATTGATTTTTTACAGAGAGGAAGGGAGAGAGAGATAGAGAGTTAGAAACATCGATGAGAGAGGAACATCGATCAGCTGCCTCCTGCACGCCCCCTATCAGGGATGTGCCCGCAACCCAGGTACATGCCCTTGACCGGAATCGAACCTGGGACCTTTCAGTTCACAGGCTGACGCTCTATCCACTGAGCCAAACCGGTTTCGGCATCCTCTAGTTCTTTCATAAAAGCAAATCTCTATTTAATTTTATTAACCAATGTTACCTCAATGAATTCAATTTCAAAAGGTAAATCAAGCCCTAGTCGGTTTGGCTAGTAGATAGAGTATAGGCCTGTGTACTAAAGGGTCCTAGGTTTGATTCTGGTCAAGAGTACATGCCCAGGTTGTGGACTCAATCCCCAGTAAGGGGCCAGCAGAAAGCAGCCAATCAATGATTCCCTCTCATCATTGATGCTTCTATCTCTCTGTCCTCTCTTTCTTCTTCTCTGAAATCAATAAAAATATGTTAAAAAAAAGAGAGAGATAGTTTTCTGGCAACATATTTTTAAAACATGTTATAGAGTGATGTCAGCAGGAATGGGGCAACAAGGCCCACCCACAGAAAATTCACTTGTCCACAAAAGCAAGGAGAGCCCAGGTAAAAATGATCAGAATAAACCTTTTCAGAATTATGAAAATTAACCAAACATATAGAACAACCTGAGGAGCATTTATTAAAATAAAGGGCTGATCTCAGTAAGAACAGAGAACTTTGAAGCATTTCAACTTGTCTTATTCTCATTCCCATCTTTCCAACTCTATAATAGCCTTGAAAACCAATGGACACACAACTGTGGTACATCTACACAATGGAATACTACACTGCTTTAAAAAATAAAGAACGCTTACCATTTGCAACAGCATGGATGGACCTGGAGAGCAATATGCTAATCAAATAATCCATTCAGAGAAAGATAAATATCACATGATCTCACTCACTTGTGGAATATAATGAACAACATAAACTGATGAACAAAAGTAGATCAAGAGACATAAAAGCATCCAACAGACCATCAAACCTCAGAGGGAAGGCAGGAGAGGGTGGAGTTGGGGGGTAAGAGATCAACCAAAGGACCTGTATGCATGCACATAAGAATAACCAATGGACACAGACAGTAGGGTGGTGAAGGCATGTGCTGGGGCTTGGGAGTGGCTGGGGAGAGATCAATGCCAGGGGGTGGGGGTGGGGGGGTAGGAGATATATATAATACTTTAAACAATAAAGAATTTAAATAAAAATAAAAATAAACTAAAGGGGAAAAAATAATGAAGCCCAGCAACCTAGCAGACACTGAAAAAATCAGAAAGAAGTTTGCGAACCTATGGAGCTTTATTCTGAGTTAAATTATTATTTGAGCTAAATAATAACTCTAGGAATTCCCTGGAAAAGCTTATCTCCATTCATTCTGTCTCAGAAGACTACCAATACAAACAAACTTTTCCCTAGGGTCTTTTGTCAGAAATAATCAGTGAGGCCCTGGCTTGTGTGGCTCCATTAATTGGAGCTTCATCCCATACACTAAAGCACGCATGTCAAGCTTGTGGCTGGAGCGCCACATGCCGAGGTTTGTGGCCCGCTGGCAGCAAGTTTGACATGCTTGCACTACTAGTAAAGAGTCATGGGTTCAATTCCCATTTAGGGCACATACATCGGTTGCAGGTTTGATTCCCAGTCAAAGTGCATACAGGAGACAACTGCTTGATGCTTCTCTCACATTGATGTTTCTCTCTCTCTCTTTCCCCCTCTCCTTTCCTCTCTCTCTAAAATTAATTAAAAACAAAAACAATGAATTTTGGCAATTTTTAAAAACACCATAGATGAATAAGCAATGAGAAAAAATTGAAGCAAGCAACAAAATGAAAAAACATAGACATATATCTTTGTGACCTTGGATTAGGTAGTGCTTTCTTAAATATACATTTAAAGCCCAATCAACAATAAAACATAGGTGAATAGATGAATTTTATAAAAAATAAAAACTTTTATACTATAAAGAACATTATCAAGAAAGTGAAAAGACAGCCACAGATGAGAGAAAAAGCCAAATAACCTATTTTTTTAAAATGGGCAAAGGATTTAAATAGAGATTTTCCCAAAGAAGATATATAAATCATCAATAAGCATATAAAGTTTTTGAAAACAATGTCCACATAAATATTGGTACATGATTATTCAAAACAATCTATATAATAAAAGTCCAAGCGACCATTCTAGCAGTGACCAGAACAACCAGTTGCTATGATGTGCACTGACCACCACGGGCCAGACACTCAATGCAAGAGCTGCCCCCTGGTGGTCAGTGCGCTCCCATAGGGGGAGCACCTTTCAGCCAGAAGCAGGGCTCACTGTTGGCGAGTGCAGCCGTGGTGGTGGGAGCCTCTCCCACCTCCACCGCAATATTAAGGAGCAGCGAGCAGGCAAGCAGTAAGGAGCGAGGGTTGCCGGACTGTAAGAGGGAGCAGGCTGGGCTGAGGGACTCCACAGGTATTATTCATAATAGTCAAAGGTATTATTCATAATAGTCAAAGTATTATTCATAATAGTCAAAGTATTATTCATAATAGTCAAAGGTAGGAACAACTCAAATGTCCATCAACTATTAAATGGATAAACAAAATGCTGTATATCTATACAAAGAAATATTATTCATTAATAAAAAGTAATAAAGTACTGATACGTGCTAGAACATGGATGGACCTTGGAAAAAGTATGATAACTAAAAATGTCAGACACAAATGGCCATATATTGTATGATTCTATTTCTATGAAATGTTCAAAATAGACAAAGTAGATTACCAGCAATCAGTGGTGGGAACAATGAGAAGGATTACTAATGGTTAAGGAATTTCTTCTCAGAGTAAAGAAAATGTTTTGAAATTTGAAAATGCTCCCATAATATAGTAAAAACCATTGAATTTTTATATTTTAAAATTATAAACTTTATGATATATGAATTATATTCAAATAAAAAACATCATACTACAAAATCTTTGTAGTCTTGATATATCTAATCTCAACCTTCGGCTGTAATCTTACATTAAAAGGCAAGGGCTTTATGAACTATTGTAATTTTTTTTCCTCTTAAATTCTACCCCAATGCACACCTCATGGGATCTAATAACTCATTACTCCAGCGGGTTCTTTCCTCTTGCATTATTTGAAAACCAATAATAAATTGTTTCTACTCTTTTTACTAGACCACACATTCTGCACAAGGCAAACTAAAATTCTCTGCCTCCTCATACCCTTCTGCTACCACATAACCTTAAAATCAAACAATTGGGTATGAACCTCCATTTATGCAACCACTAGAAGCTCACATTTAAAGGTAGGAAGAGGGCAAAGAGGGGATACATGGGGAAGGAAAGAGCCTTTACTTTTGGTGATGAGTGCACAATGCAGTATGCAGATAAAGTTTGAATTGTACTCTTGAATCCTGTATGGTTTTGTTAGCCAATGTCACCCCAATAAACTTAGTTTAAGATAGATAGATAGGTAGGTAGGTAGATAGATGAGTAAATATATATATATATATATATATATATATATATATATATATATATATAAAAGCTTAAGTGACGACTACGACCCGTCGACTGAATGACTAGTCAGCTGGTTGCTATGATGTGCACTGACCACCAGGGGGCAGATGTTCAATACAGAAGCTGCCCCCTGGTGGTCAGTGCACTCCCACAGCCGGCTGGCCTCGATCGCTGGCCAGACCGAGGAACCCCACCTGTGCACGGATTCATGCACCAGGTCTCTAGTAAATAAATAAACAAACTTTTAAGAAAACTATACTTGTGACTTGCCTTGCACTACTAACACAGTCCCTGGAATACTGAGATCCTCAACTTGCTTCCTAAATGTTATTTATCTCTTAAAAATTATCCTTCTCATACAAAAATGAGAAGGCTCTTCTTTTAGGAGAGTTCACAGGGACTATTAATTGTTCTGCAGGCTTAATAGAAACCCATTCTCATTAGACAGGTAAGGAAATAGGACATGAAATACCAGGTCAATCATTTGGAAATCACAAAATTTTAGGTCTTGGGAGAATATCTGGTCTTTTATCTTATTTTACAGATGACAAGACTGGTATGTGGAGAATTCAAAGGCTATGCAGCAATTGTGTGATATCCAATGACTCAGGGTAGAATCCCAGTTTCCACCATGGTTCAATAAGCCCTGCACCAATTGCATTCTGGACACTTGTCCTATCTCATTTTCCTCCACTGTTCTCTGGTTCATTCTATTTTTACTCCAGTGTCTCCTTACTGGTCCTTAAATATGCCTAAGAGGTTCTTACCTCAGGGACTTTGCATATGCTAAAGGGCTCTCCACCAGAATATTCACCTTATCTGGTCTCTGCTTATATGTCACCTCATAAGGAAGAACTGAACCTAAAATTGCCTTCCCTAGCCCAATGTTCTCCCTCTCTTTAGCTCACTTTACTCTTTATCTTAGATGTTACGTAAGACCATACCTTTGCTTGGCTTCTTCGTGAACTCCCTTCTTCTGAGAACCCTTCCCCAATAAACCCCAGGTATCTGAATGACTCCAGTGCTGCTTCTGGGAGCCAATTTAAAATGCTGTGCATGAGTGAGATAGTGTATTTAACAGCATTGCCTGAAATGTTCTATGCATATATAGCTACCAATCAAGATTAAATGTTTGTGAAATACCCAATAAAACTCTTAAGAAACACAAAGCAAATCCTTAAAAGTAAAATCAGAATCTGTGGTGGTCACCTTAGTAATTATGCAATCTTTGGTTTGCAATGCCAAATGACTGGTTCCGGAGATGTCCTGGGCATCTGTGCATCGTGTTGACCTAACTAAATGTGCTGTGGCCAGCAGCAAACTGTCAACAGATGTGTGCTAATTTTTTTTGTCTTTTCACATGGTTTGAACCACACAGTCATTTTGCTTATAGCTTACCCCATGTTAATCTTCACGGAGGTATGTTTTCTAAGTTGCTAACTATGTCATCTGCCAGGCAAGGCACACTTATGGCAAGAATCTTAACTACATCATGCCCTTTGATAGCAATGCCTACTGGCCTTCACTAGCTCTTACTACAACGTGCTGTATCTTCAGGACATCTTGTTTTGGTCCTCCAGGAAACTCCAAAACATGTTATTGCCAACTTCTCCTGAAATCTCTTTGGAGACGTAACTATTACTTTAAAAGTCACACACATTGTTATATTTAAAATAGCCCCTGCTTTTCTCCTCTCTGTTCAAAAGCCTAAGAATGATACTTGATCAATAATACAGTATATACAAAAATTCAGAATTGAAGAAAGTTAATTTAATAAACATTCCAGAAGGAAGTTTCTTTAATGAGAGAGCAGATTTTCAATTAAGGTTAGAGTTTCTCCACATTCAGGATTTTGGATCCATGCATGGATCCATCATTTGAGACTCTGTACACCAGACTGAAGTAGAATGCAACAGCTACAGTCTACCAATATTTCTGCGGAAATTCAGTTTTTAACATAAGGATGATCGTGACAGATAAAAAATGGGAAAATAAAAATAAAATGGAAGTTATGACCTTTAAGGTAAGATTGTGCTGTGGTTCAGAAATGCATACAAATTTATTTTCCCCAAAGCAAATTCTCTGAAATAGGAGTACCACAATGTGCTGGGAGGGGGCATTAAAAATTATCTGACCACATATGTGTGGGGAATATTGTGTCCCAAGACCCCCTTTTAGGGTAGTCACAAGGCACAGTAGCCTATGATTGGTTCTGTGTAGCCATATTGCAGGAAGAAAAACTTTTTCATCTTATTTGACATCTAAATCCCCAAACTTATACACGATAGAACTTTTTTTTAAGTAATAGATTTTAAAATCTCGGAAGTGAGTCTTCTAAAAATAATATTTTGGGATTCATGGTCATAAAGAGCTTAAGGATTTCACCTTCATCCATTTAAACAGAAATTCAATGTGCTGGACAGCAGCAATGTACAGACAGCTATTGCAAACATATTCAGAACAGGACACTTTTTCACTTTTGCTTCTTTTCCAAGAATAAATAATCATGTTAAATAAAAACAAAGGATGTAAAAAACAAACCACTATCATTTTGTGGACAGTTTTGAGTTGAGATTGTGTAACTTCAAGCAAAGCTGGAATCATTTAACACATTTGCAGTGCAGATGGTTCAAACGCATTATTTGGCCTTTCTTACATTAAATAAAACTCTTAGAAAAAGAGGGGAAAAATTAGTTTAAGAATTTCTCACTGACTAAAGAGAAAGAACAATGACAATACATCTAAATTTCACATTTTCACCTTTAGGTGTCAAGAATATTGGTGATCTTTTTCTCTAACTTATAGTTTTTTTCTGCACTTAGGTTGAGAGTATTATTGTGTTGATAAAGCATACTTACTGTAAAAAAGAATTATGTAATTATATTTGGTATGTAGATCTCAATAAAAATATGTGGGTTTCCTATTGCACATGTTCTCCAAGCCAAAGGTGAGGGATCCTCGGTGGGGTAGGGGCCTCACTGCTTGTTACCTATTCAGAGTTCCCTTTGGCTTTCTCACAACTGAATCATCAAGTCAGCGGCTAACATGAATGGTGTCAGGTAAGCCTTAATCTTCCACAGCTGCAGCATTTAAGCCTCACCCCTAGCTATTATGTTGTTGTTTTGTTTTTTTTTAATATATTTTTATTAATTTCAGAAAGAAAGGAAGAGGGAGAGAGAGAGAGAGAAACACCAATGATGAAAGAGAGTCATTGATTGGAGGCCTTCTGCATGCCCCACACTGAGGATTGAGTGAGCCCACATCCCGGGCATGTGCCCTGACCGGGAATTGAACTGTGATTTCTTGGTTCATAGGTCAATGCTCAACCACTGAGCCACACCAGCCAGGCAGTTTTAATTATTTCTGATTTAGGCTCTTCCAGTCAAACTAGAGGAAATGAAGAGTTTCTTAGCATGACTTTTTAAAAATATTTTTATTAATTTTAGAGGGGAAGGGAGAGGGAGAGAGAGTTAGAAACATCAATGATGAGAGAGAATCATTGGTCAGTTGCCTCCTGCATGCCCCCTACTGAGGATTGAGCCTGCAACCCGTGTGTGTGCCTTTGACCAGAATCGAACCTGGGACCATTCAGTCTGCAGGCTGACACTCTATCCACTGAGCCAAACCAGCTAGGGCAGCATGACTTTTACTATGACTAAAATTTGCACATGTTTTACAGAAAAGAGGGCAAAGTTTGAGGAATCATACACTCAGTAGTGTTTGCCTTTCCATTTGTGGAATTGCTGGATCCTATGTAGTATTGGGCAAAACCTACTCCTAGTCTTTTGTTGAATATTTGACAGTAAGATTAATAATATACATAAAATTGTATACATAAATTGTATTTATGATGAGTTGAAAATAAATGTTTTCATAATGAATATACATAAATTGTATTTATGATGAGTTGAAAATGAATGTTTGAGAAACAAAAAAAAATATTCAAGTCTGCAGAAATTCACAAAAGAAATATAATAACCAGGTAAAATGCCAAGACCTTCATGATGTCAAAATATTTTGCCAGGCTTAATTTTTCTCTCCAGCCACAGCCAGTTACACCCCAAAGTTGGGGAGTGACCCAAGCAAACAGCAGCACCAGGAGTGGCAGGTGGCAGAACCCATCTGGCCTCTGTGCAGTGTGTACTCACACCTCAGCCCTTGCCAAATGTGCCCGTGGTTTTTTGGATTGAGCCATGCCAGCACTGCTCCCAGCATGCAGAGCTGGAGGACAACAAAAAATTAGCATGAGGATTTGTGGGGAGAAGAGACCAAAACAAATCGGCTGCCTTCCCGAGGATTTTACCTTAAAAAGAATCCAGATTAACACATACAACCCAACTTCAAAATTTCATTTTCTTTTTATTCTCTGTCTTTATACATTTATATATAAATGTGCACACAGGATGAAAGGACATTTCCTGTATGAATAAACAAGAAAATCCCAGCTTTCCCTTCACGCTATAGCTGCTGTGTCTTAGCATCTCAGCTTATTGAAGCAGCAGATCAGATCATCAAATTATACTGTTTCCTTATTTTCTTTGACCTGATAACAAGATTGGAACAAATAGTTACCTTATTATTTGAGTCATCTAGACAACAAGTTTAACTCAATGTGATGCATTAAATTATACAACAGAGGATGAGAGATAATTTCTTTATGGCCAAAGGAGAAAAAAAACCTGAATTGCTCATCAAAATATTTAGCCTAGTTGACTCTTAAATTATTGCCTAGTAACAATATGCTCATCAATCTTAGAAATCAACAGATATATAGATATAAAAGATAAATATGCACACACATATTTATGTTACATAAAATAAACATGTAGATATATATGTGTGTGTATATACATTAATCATGGGTAGCTTTTCATCTTGAAGGGAGCTCCAAATTATCTGTGAAGAAGGAAATATTTCCTGTTTAGCACAATTAACAACTGAGTTAGCGTAAAAATGACTCGAGTCAGACAGTTCATAAATGCATGAGAAGTAGGAAACATGTTTTTTAGAAGGTTGAGATAGAATAATTTTATCAGTTCCTCATAGGCCCTACTGGACCAGCCCCCAGACAGTAACAGACAAGACACAATTGCTGACCTCAAGAGGCCACTGTCTATGTGCAGGCAGCCTTCTTTACCTTTGTCTAAAATCCCCTGGTTTCTTTATTCTTTCCCATAAGAACAAATAGAGGTCATTTTCTAAAAGTTTAAGAAAAATCTTGCCTTAAAAAAATTTAAATGTTACATACAAAAATTCATCTCTTCTCTATTCCTTCCTCCTCTTCCTTTTTCACCAGCAATCCCAATGAAAGGATAATGATTTGGACTGGTTAACGCTATATAATTATTTAATAGTACATAGAGGGTTTTTTTCCCCAAAATTATTTTCAGCAACTGGAGTTCCTATGACTTGATAGGACAGAAATACAGAAGTTGAAGGCTGGATTCTGATTTTGACAGGCCAAATGGATTTTGGATGATACAAATCTCCCAGACCCAACCCTCTTGATTTTTAAGGAGTCATTTAAATATTAAATCAACACACTACACTTGCGCTTTATGGAGATCATTAAATTCCCTAAAAAAAAAATTGTTCATGAATTAAGAATAGCCCTTAGGTGGTAAATCTAATTAGCACAAATTCAGCTCTGGAGTTCTTCAACTAGCAAAGTAAATATTATCCAGTATAATTTTGATAATTCCTATTATGCCTTCTCATACATGGTTAGTACTGTGGAAATAACTTCACAGAGCAGAGGGAATTCTGTTCAAAACAAAGAGCATAATTTCTTTGAATATGATTTTCTGATGGTAGGCTGTGAGGAGGGATTTCTGCCTCCAACACAAATCTCCATTTGAACTGTTTATGTTCATGTATGTTGCACACACTTGTTGAAAAATGAAGATTCCCCTAAATTTCTACACATTTCTTTAAGGTTTATGTCCTTTTAAAAACAGCTTGAGGTTGTGTATTAATTGCTTTCCTATTGTGTTTTACCAGGAACATTAGAAAAAGATTAAGCAATCCTTAGTTCTCTACTACTTTTTAAAGAAGTAGGGTATGTTGGGTAAAACTGAAGTCTTTCTGAGGTCACTTCTCAAGATGTAATAAAGAATTTGAAAAGAAATTTTCATTTCTGTTTAGGTCAGTGGTTGGCAAACTGATAGAGGGCACAATGAAAGGTGATAGGTTCCGTGTAGTTGGAAGCTGTGAGGATTAGGCAATTGTGGCATATTGTGTGCAAAGAGGTAAAGGGTAGTATATGACAGTGGTCAGCAAACTCATTAGTCAACAGAGCGGCAAACAGCGGCTCGCGAGCCGCATGTGGCTCGCGAGCCGCGGTTTGCCGACCACTGGTTTAGGTGAATCTCATTAACAACTCCATATTTGGGGATTTTAAAATAATTTTAAAATTTTACAGCCAGTTCTTCAGAGTCACCCACTATCCAGAGGTTGTTCTTCGAGCCTTCCCCATCTCCTGGTCATTAGCATCTCCATCAGCACTGAGGCAGTGGGACAGGAAACAAGTAAATCAGAGTGCACCTATTCCCCCCCCCCCCCCACACACACACACACACTGGCCTCACACATGCTCACTGGATTACAGGGAAACAAGGCTGAGGTTTTGAATCCACCCCTACCTACTGTAGCCCCCAGTAGTCTATTGGAGGTGGGGACAGGGATGGAGAACCTATCACCTTTCATTGTGCCCTCTGTTAAAGTAATTGAAAATCTTAATATTTCCACAGGACTAAGAAATGAGGCAAATAGACCTAATAGGACCTAGACATTGACCCACTCATATTTGGAAACTTGACATGCAAAACAAATTCCAGCTATATGATACTCAGAACATAGTAAACACTAACTGAAACACTTACTATATGCTATGTGCTGATCTAATGCTCTTCACATATTAACTCCTGAATCTTCACAAAAAACCTATGAACCTGGCATGGCTCAGGGGTTGAGTGTTGACCTATGAACCAGGGGGTCATGGTTTGATTGTCCAGGTTATGGGCTCAATCGCCAGTGTGGGGTGTGCAGCAGGCAGCTGATCAATGATTTTCTCTCATCATTAATGTTTCTATCTCTCCCTCCCTTTCCCTTCCTCTCTCAAATAAATAAAAATATTTTTTAAATGTCTATGAATCTGTGTGGGAGACATCCTCTAAGTCTCCCAATGATCTTAACTCTCTTCCTTGTGGAGTCCTCTCTCCCTTAATGTGAGCCGGACTTCCTGAGGAGGAGAATATGATGGCCTTAAGAAATGGAATACAACAGAACTAATGGGATGTCACTTCTAAGATAAGATTATAGAAGGACCATGAAATCTGGATGGTAAAGAACTGAGGGACACTTCTTGCCAACAGCTCTAAAGTAACAGAGGCCCTTAGTCCAACTGACCATGAGAAACTATATCTTGCCAACAACCACATGAGTGAGCCTGGAAAGAAATCCTCCCCCTAACTGCCCCTCAGATGTGACTACAGTGCCCATCAATACCTTGCTCCCAGCTGTGTGAGAAAACCTGAGCCAGAGCTTGCCAAACCCACAGAATCTTTGAGAGAATATATGCTGTTTTAAGTTACAAGGTTTGGGGGTAATTTGTTAATAGCAATAGATTACAAATACAGATAGGTCCTGCTATCAATCTAATTTTATAGACAGTGAAATCAGTCACTCACCATTGGACCATTTAATAAAGGAACTCAGAAAATTGTATATCCATTTAGTCAAAAAAATTTTGTTTTTTACCACATACCACTCACAAAAATAAATTTTAGGTGGATTAAATGCCTAGATGAGAAGGATAAAACTTAAAGAAGCTATAGGAGAAGATATAGGCACAAAATATGGGATTTCTGGATCAGGATGCAAAAAGTAGAAATCACTAAAGGAAAGTTTGATTAAATCAAATACATTAAAGTTTAGTACTTCTTTGTACTAAAAGAAACCTGCCAACTGAAAGAAGATATTTGCAACATATACAACTGACAGAGAAGAGTATCCAGAATATATAAATTAAAAAGATCAAATATATCTCAATAGAAAAAGAGGTCAAATACAAGAAAAAAATCTGAAAAAAATAGAAAAAGTTAATGAGCATATTAAAGAACAGATGCTCAAACTATTAGTAATAAGGGAAGTAGAAGTTAAAACCACAATAAAATAGTATTTCTTCCCAACAGATTAATACATGTTTAAAGTTCTGAGCTTTCTAAGTCCTGGCAATGAGGAGGAGCAGTGACTCTCACCTACTCTGTTATTGGGAATGTAAATTGGTGCAACACTCAGAAGTTGGTTTGGCTGGTTCTCATGCACTAAAGCCATTTGAAGAAGTGTATGTCCTATATCCCCGTAAGTCCACTCTTAATTAAATACCCTGGAGAAACTCATATAAGAATGTTTGCTGTGGCATTAGTAATAATAGCAAAAATATGGAAACCCAAATGCCGACGAAATGGAGAATGAATAATAAATCAAGGTAAATTCAGACAATTTAATACTATACAGCAATGGAAATAAACAAAGATAGATGCATTAATGTGGATGACTGAAGAAACAACACCTTGTGTTAAAGAATCACTTCTAGAAGACTATATATGGTATGATTGCATTTAGATAAAGTGAAAAGCAGCACAAAAGTATACAACACAGGTACATTTTCTATGGTGCTTTTTAGGGAAGAGATGCCATGGGTGGCGAAGAGTGAAGTCTCTAAAATATTGATGATGTTCTGTTTCTTAACCTGCATGGTGGATAGATAAGACTTAACTTGTTTATATTATTACATTTGTAATCATATATTTATATTATATACATTCTTTTGTGTATATGACATCTTTGATTAAAAACAAATAAACCAAACAGGAAAAAGGAAACCCTTTTATTTTGCTGCCAAATTTAATCTAAAGAGGAGGTTGGCTGTATAGCATCTTACCATCATAGCTGGACTAGGAGAGGATAAGACATGATAAAGATAGCTAAGAGAGACAAAGGAATGAGGGGCAAGGAAGGAAGTTAGAAAAGGAGGGAGGAAGGGGACAGGAGAGGGAGACACAGAAGAGTAAGGACGACAAGCTGTTCTGGTGACTTCATTTTAATTTTTGAATAAAATATTATCTAGATCCAGATCTACCTTCATGGCCATTAACTTTCCTCATTTGCTTGAACCAAAATATGAGGAGAAAGTTGCACACACGCATACATACACACACACAGTGGTTTAATTGGTCCAGAATTTTATTTTTCCTGTTAAACCAGCTATTATTGAGCTTGGCGGTACCAGAGAATTATTTGGGAGCTTCAAAAACCGTAGTGGTCAGATCTCACACCAATGAAATCAGAAGCTTTGGGGGTAGGCCATACAAGAGCCTATTTAAAGCTCACCAGTTTGTACCAAAATGCAGCTATGTGGATCACCAGGCTCCAGGCAATGCTCTATCAACATTCAAGTGAGACTGGTGACATGCCAGGAGCTACTGTCTGTGAAATAGAAATCCTCATAGTACATGTCCAAAATACCTACTGAGGCTGTCAGAAAGTGGAATTGCAGGCCATTGTCACAAAGAATGCTATTATCAATCATAATCCATTTGCCCTTCTTTGCAGTAATGGACTGGGCACTGTGGATGCCCAGCTGAATACATTTCCCAGCCTCCCTTGCAGCTATGTGTGGTCATGTGATGCAGTGCTCAGTGTGAAATATAAAAATATTAGTTGAGGAGTTCTCTGCTCTAAGTCTGGGGCTGTACCCTTCTTCCCTTTTCCACTGTCTGAAACCTGAGCATAACTGCAGTGGAGTTATGATCATGGAGCTGTTAACAATGAGCTTGGGAATGTAACAGGAAGAAGATGGAAAGAATCTGGGCTCCTCCCATGTAGACAAATCCCATATAGACTGTTATATGAGAGAGAACTGCACTTCTGCTCAGCTCTTATGGTTAGCTAAGCTGCTGAATAACAAATACACTTATGGAACCCTGCAGTCTGAGGTCATGGCCATTCCAAGGGAGACCCAATTACTGTTGGCCACAGGGGTTCAAAGGCCTACCTATCTTAATCCACATCCATTGAATGGTTATTCTAGCTTCAACAGTCCCTATACAATTGGCTGAGCGTGCCTTGCAGCTCAACCATTCCCTCTGTTTACTGTTGATTACTCCCCTCCTTTCTTCTAGTGATCACTCCCAAGGGTGGTCCTTAAGAAATATTGTGTAATGAACTCAGTCTCAGATATGTTTCTTAAAGAAGCCAACCTATAACCCATTGGAAGTGCTCAATAAATACTTGTTCAGTGAAAGAGCATATAATTAAATAAATGAAGCAAGCCTAGATTTTCAATATGCCAAAGAGAAATCTGAATATGAGTAAAAAGCACAACAAAGGGTTTCTATTATTTATTTCTAACAACAGGGACTAGTCTAAGGAAATTCTAGTGTTTGTATTTCTTTATAAGTTTTCATATGATAGATAAAATTCCAAGGTATTAATACTCTATATTAAGTATTCAATAACCCACACTGGGAAAGCTAAATTAATGCTAATAAACATCAAAAACTATTTGCATGTTGGGGAGTTAAAAGATGGCTGTGGAGTAGGTGAAGGTAACACACACCAAACTGGAGTCACAGCTAAAATTTAGAGCAATCGACTAGAATAAACAGCAGGACACCTGAACAGGAGTATTTTATCCAAGGACTGAAAAAAGAAGCTACACACAGACTGATGAGAAGAGTGGAGACACAGAGAGGGCTGGTCCCTGCATCCAGAGGCAGTGACTGTGAAGCTGGAGAAATATTGCAGCTGCAAAAATCCCCCCAAAGGAAAGTGGGGTCTCAATCCCATGCCAGGACCCCCAAAATCAGAGCACCAGGCTGGGAAGAAGAGTCTGTATAGCATCTGGCAGCAAAATTAAGTGGGGACTTTGTCCACTGGAAAGAGGAGGGAGTCTGCTTGAATCCCAGGTGATCTCTTTAAGGGCTAATGCACAGGGACTCGCTTGTGGGCACTCAACCAGGGCTCTGGTAAAGGGAAGGAGACTCAGGATATATGGAAGCCATAAAGCGAATATCTGGGTGACATAACTCCAGAGATCTGGAAGGTAGGCTTCTGAGGTCCCAGTCCTGAGCTAACATCCTACACTGCCCCCAGGCATCATCTCCCAGGGTCCAGCCCTTCTATTCTTACAGCACCAGCTGGAGAAATGCACTAACCCCATCCTCCAATTACTGGCAACATCACTCTGCCAAGCTCTAATCCAGGAGAATGGACTGTTGGCTGCACTCAACAGGGCCCAGGCCTGAGGTACACTTTATTTCTGGAGAAGCTATAGACAGACTCTTAGATGATCACTGAACTGAGTGGCTTTGGAACAAGGGTCAATCTTCCCCCCACACACAGATTAGGCAGATGCCACCCCCAAAGGAAGGCTCCCTTATTAGGGTCTCAGGTAGCAGACAGCTCTGGAGCTAGGGAGAGGCATATACTTGCACCCATGGCCCTGAACCACCCCCAAGAAATTTAAGCATTTGCCTCATGTTTAGACATGTATGTAAAATAGTCCTAATATTCAATTTTAGTTAGCCAATCAATCAGACACAAACAGAAAAAAATACATTGAATGGACATTCATCAAAATGAAAATAGCTGTCATCAAAGTTTTTTTGTTTATGTAGCTCTATTTTTCAACAATCAACTCATAGTTCTTAAATTATTTGAAAAGTTTCACAACATATAACCCTTCCCTTATGGCCTGGGCCTTTCCTGCTATCCTGCGGAAAATGCAGGATGAACAGCAGTTTGGCCAAAGTCCAGTGTCCACTCCACCCACGGCAGACAAACAGGTTGGCCAGGGCCGACTCAGCTCTCAGAAAGGCACCTTCTCCTTTTCCCAGGTTAAAATATTCAATTAATTTTGTCATTTTGCTCCTTTTCATTTCCGGGCAATTTTGTGCTTCCTGCTTTTAACTACATGGGCAGCTTCAGAGGTCTTCGCCCTGGAAAAGATATTTGTGGCTTGTCTGCCCCAGACAGAATCTGGAGGGAGAAAATTTCAAGTTTATATGTAGAGAGGTTTGCTACATCCCTAAGTAAATGGAAGCAAATAGAAACTGATGAGTGAGAATCAGCCAGGCTGGGTGCAGCCCTGAGCAGGCAAATGTGTGGGCGCACTCCTGGCCAGCCACAGAGGTACGTCTGGTGTGTGGTGAAGACCAGGCTGGCTGGTGTCTGACAGTGATTTAATACATGGCTCTACACAATAAGAGACTTTAATAAATGTTGTTGACTGTCCAACTGGCTTTGACCTTGCTTGAAAAGGAGGTGAGAGTGCTAAATAAACTCAAGGTATTATCATAATAATACCTGCTGACCAAGAATGTTGCCCAGATGAATGCACTCCTTTGGAAAGGCAAAGTGTGCTCCTCTGAAGAATGATACTGGGTGAAAACTAAATTCAGCATCACTCCAATAGAACTTTGTGTTGCTTCAGACTCTGCCCTGATTACAATACTAGCTAGAGATCTCCTGGAAATGCAAACACTGTCTTGTTGAGGCTTTTCGGCCAAAATGTGGCCCATCTTGGCACTATAGATTTGTTCTGCCTTTATTATCTTGGAATGCTAAGATGAAATGGATCTTGAAAGATTGAATACTTTGTCATCCACTCAAGGCAAGACTGCACCAAAATCATCTAGAGGTGAGTCCCTCTCTCTTTACACCCCTATCCCAAACCCAACCCCAAGAAGAGAAATTCCCCAACTCTCCTAGGTAACCGTTCCTAGTATCTGCACCATATCCACTGTCAGGATGACCTCTTTGTTTTGAGTCTAATCCTTTGAGAAATGATTTGTTGATTATTGTTTTGTCTTGAGTGCAAATAAAGAAAACCTGATATTCTGTGCCTCTGTGGAGATGCAGACTTAAACCACACACACACACTCATTAATTCACCTACTTGGGGCTTTAAAAAATTGATTGTGTGATTAATTTAAAATAAACTCTAGTTCTTCACTGTGCATTTTACCTTTTTTCTGATCTCCCTTGTGCTCCTACTCCCTATAGACCATTTTCAATTCAAGCCAGAACTTGGCATTTATTGCAAGAAATTAACATGTAAAAAGTTACATATCACAAAAACGAATGCCTTTGATGCAACATTTGTGTCTTGTCTTTGTTTGGGAGGTGCCCTGTGAGGTTGCAGACATGTAGAGTTATTCTTCTACCCTGTGATAGTGTTATTTGCTAAGTGAGTAGGGTCCATGTGTCACCTTTGCTGAGAAATTCATGACTTTGTGGCTTCCTACAGAACCCCAGAAAGAAAGCTGAAAAGTCAAATTAAGTTAGTCAAGTATTTTATACAAATGGGAAGCCTAATATTTATCACGGAACCAAAAAAAAACTGTGTTTATATCAGAGTAGTGAAGCATGAATGAAGTCAAAATCCACCCAAACATCAGTGATTTTCCATTGATTTCTCTGTGGTTATACTTATTCAATCTGTCCTGTGTGTGTTTGGTGCATTACATATGCAACAGAATCGATCAGCTGACATTATCTCCTGTAGCACCCTAAAATTTAAACTAGAATAATTGAACACCTGGTCAACAGACAAAGACTCTGAGGCTCTAAAGAGACACAGACAAAACTGAGTTTGCCTCCAACTTTTTTTTTTTTTATTTTAATTTATTTTTTGGAATGGTTTTCTGAAAGAAACTTGTCTTGAGGTGTGTGAGCAAAAACTGTTAAATTAGAGAAAACTAATTTCATTTGTATGATGGATACGCCTGGGATTATGTGAGGGAAAGAGCAATGTTTTGAACAGCCTGATTCATGGTTCCTAGACGTTGAGGTGTGTGCACGACAAACAGCTTTTCTTCTCCCAGCTCCATGTGCCACTGAGCAAAGATTCCCTGGGACATTTTAATGACTAGGTTATAGGAGTAAAAACAAAAACATATGAACAACTCAATGGCTCCCCTTCCTTGGAAGAAACTTCCAGGGGGAGTCAAAAGTAGTCATTTATGTGACATTTTACTAAGTTGTCCTGCTAAGTCTTCCTGAAACTTTTTTTTCTATGTTCTGTGCTTTTTCATAGTCTTTTCAGAAGAATAATTTAAGATGTTTCTTTCACTGTCCTTGTATCAATCTGGTTTACACATGCAGGTTCTTTATTGAACTGTGTCTTCTCAAATGCGAATTGAGAAAGCTGCAAGCCTGGGCTCCTATAGCAATTCCCTGGAGATCGGGAATTCAGGTCAGTTGCGCTTTTCAAATGCATTCTGAACTTAAAGAAGGGGTGGTGTTCCACAGACAACAGTGAACATGTGAATTATTTCCACACAGCCATAACGTGTGCTTTTTGGAGACAGTGTGGTCACCCTGGTCATGAGTGCAGTCTTAGAGAAGAGACTGCCTGGATTCTAATGCAAATCCAGGCTGGCTGCCCACTAACTATGGCCTTGGGCTAGTATTGTCCCTTTTGGAGTCTCATCTGTCAAATGGGGATAGGAAGAGTCAGGAGAATTAAATGCATTCATGAATACAAAGCACTTAGAGCAATCTGGGAACCAAGGTATATGTCATCAAGACATATGTTCATGGCCTGTAGAGAATTTAAAACTGCAATCCCCTGACATTATTATCACCATACATAGGCAATTCTAAACATTGTTTGGGATGAAATACTCCTCCCTGAAAAAATTGCTGGTCTGAAAAACATTCTAAGCAATTGCTATGGTCACTGCAGAGTTTTGAAAGAATCATACATGTGTAGGCATCAAATTAACATGTGTTTATTACCCATTCTTTCTTAAACAGCTTCTTTAACATGGAAATTATACAGTTGGCTATGGACAGACAGAAATTCAACTATGTGTGCTTGTTTCTAGAGGAAGATCATTAGGGTTTAGAATAGTTTGATCTTACTTTGGGCACAATATTGCATTGAAACAATGGATTGGGGGAGTATAATAGCAAACTGATTAACACATAACTAGAATTACTTTGATTTGTGTATAAATCATTCTCTGAAACTTGCAGAATTTATTCTTTTGTATTTTTCCAAGAATACTTTGATGTAATTAAAAAGTATTAATCTATTTCTTGTTTCCTTTTTTGAATTTTATTGTTTTTATTATTATTGCTTGCCTGATGTACTACACAAAGTTAAAAAAAAAGTTTTCAGCCATAGCGGGTTTGGTTCAGTGGATAGAGCATCAGCTTGTGGACTGAAGGGTTTGATACCAGTCAAGGGCACATATCCCGGTTGCAGGCTCGATCCCCGGTAGGGGGCGTGTAGGAGGCAACCAATCAATGATTCTTATCATTGGTGTTCCTGTCTTTCTCCCTCTCTGAAATCAATAAAAATATATTTAAAAATAAATAAATAAATAAATTTTAAAAAACCATTCAATATCTATGTTTCTTCTCTGACCATTAGTATTACTTATTTTATTTCAATTGTATATTAAAGTAATTACATAATATGATGAGTTGTTAAAAAATGACCTGTTTGGAGAAACCAAGATGGTGGCATAGGTAAGCACCTAAACTGCTGCCTTGCACAACAGTTTCAAAACTACAACTAAAAGACAGAATGGACACCATCCAGAACCACAGGAAAGCTGGCTGAGTGGAAATTCTACAACTAGAAGGAAAGAGAAAAGTTCACAGAGAATTAGAGGAATGGCAAAGGGTTGAGGTACGGCAAAGGGTCTTTGTGCGCACAGAGAGGAAGGGCAGCTGAGAGCCTGGCTGACTTTCTCTGGCAGGAGGGGGAAGGAAGCCCCCGACTGCACTGAATCCCAGTTCCAACTGCACTGAAGCCCAGTTCTGGGCGAAACCCCATGGACCCAGGCTCATACAGGGGGAGTCTGGACTGTCAGGTAAAGAGAAAGGCTCAGAGACTTGGAGACCCGGGGGAGGGGGTCTGGAGGTGCGCGCACCAGTGAGCACAAAGACTGAGGAGGTTGCCATAGGCTTTCCCTAGCAGAAGGGAGTCAGAAGCTCCTGACTGCACTGAACCCCAGTTCCAGGCAAGCCCCTGGGGACCCACGCTCTTGCTGGGGGAATCTGGACTCTCTGGCAGAGGCATAGGAGCTGGGGAAGGCAGAGGTCTGGAGGCGCATGCACGCAAGGGCAGGGCTGGCAGGAAACCAAGACTATCTGCTCCGCCCTGAGACTCCAACCCAACCAAGCTGAACACAGAGGCTTTTGCAATTTGGCAAGTCTAATCCTATAAGGCTGTCTCCAGCACTGAACTTCTCCCAGCGTAGACACAGCTGATCCTCACAGCCAACTGGCCTGGAGGTCAATTCTTCCCAGTGATACCAACAACAATCAAGACTTAACTACAACAAGGCTGTACACACAATCCACAAAGGGGTGCACCAAGAGTGTCCACCACAGGTAACTGGGAGGCTGACCCACTGGGCCATATAGGAAACCTAGCACACAAAGCTACCCTACCAACTCAGGGAAGCAGTGAAAATGGGGTGACAAAGAAACAGATCACAAATGAAAGAAATGGAGGAAAACAAACGACGGGATATAGAATTCAAAACCACGGTTATAAGGCTTTTGAAGAATATCCTAGAAAAGGCCGATAAATATAACGAGACCCTCGAAGACATGAAAAAGGACCAACTAGAAATTAAACATACACTGACTGAAATAAAAAATATTATACAGAGACCCAACAGCAGACTAGAGGAATGCAAGAATCAAGTCAAAGAATTGAAATACAAAGAAGCAAAAAACACTCAACCAAAAAAGCAAAAAGAAAAAAAATCCAAAAAGTTGAAGATAGGGTAAGAAGCCTCTGGGACAACTTCAAGCGCACCAACATCAGAATTATGGGGGTGCCAGAAGAAGAGAGAGAGCAAGATACTGAAAACCTATTTGAAGAAATAATGACTGAAAACTTCCCCCACCTGGTGAAAGAAATAGACTTACAAGTCCAGGAAGTGCACAGAACCCCAAACAAAAGGAATCCAAAGAGGACCACACCAAGACACATCATAATTAAAATGCTAAGAGCAAAAGACAAAGAGAATACTAAAAGCAGCAAGAGAAAAACAGTTAATTACCTACAAGGGAGCATGCATATGACTGTCAGCTGATTTCTCAACAGAAACTATGCAGGCCAGATGGGAGTGGCAAGAAATATTCAAAGTGATGAATAGCAAGAACCTACAACCAAGATTACTCTACTCAACAAAGCTATCATTCAGAATTGAAGGGCAGATAAAGAGCTTCACAGATTAGAAAAAGCTAAAGGAGTTCATCACCACCAAACCAGTATTATATGAAATGCTGAAAGGTATTCTTTAAGAAGAGGAAGAAGAAAAAAGTAAAGATAAAAATTATGAACAACAAATACATATCTATCAGCAAGTGAATCTAAAAATCAAGTGAATTAAAAACCCGAGGAACAGAATAATCTGGTGAATATAATAGAATCAGTGGCATAGAAAGGGAGTGGACTGATAATTCTCAGGGGAAAAGGTGTATGGAGGTGTGCAGGAAGAGACTGGACAAAAACCGTACACCTATGGATGAGGACAGTTGAGGGGGGGGCGGTGAGGTAAGGGCAGAAGGTGGGGTGGGGACCGGGTGGAGGGGAGCTATGGGGGGAAAAAGGAGAAACAATTGTAATAATCTGAATAAAGATTTATTTTAAAAAATGACCTGTTTGTGATGTCAAATCACCAGGTATTCCCCTGCCTAGGATTGACTAAGCTTTCAATAAATGCCAGTTACTATTGTAAGTAATAGCGTTAGTGTACAGCACTGTATGACGATATCCAGGAAATGCTTTGTTCATAGGAGCCCAGGGTAGGTATCAGAAATATATCACCATCCCCTCTCTTATCAGCACCTCACCTTTGGTTCAGTCTCCACCAGATACCGTTCAGCACGCCATGTTTGTCAAGTATGTTATCATCAATCATAAGTTCCTCCAAGAAACAGCCGTGGAAGGAAGGCCAACTTGGTGGTGCCCATTGTAGAGATAAGGAAACAGAACCTGTAGGGAAAGGTCAGCAACTTTGCCAGGTATCAGCTGAGTGACCCAGGATCAGACTTCAGCTTCCTGGTACGAATTATTTGTGCACACTCGGCATCTGATACCTTCAGAACACATCACCAACCCACATTTGCAATTGGGGAAAGAGAGGCACGAAAAGATAAATTAATTTAATCTAAAGCAAAAGAAACTGTAGAGCAACAAAGAACCTCTCAGTGACATTAATTATTGGGCTGAAATGTCCTTGAAGATATTAACAGTAATGAGTTGTTATTTAGTGCAAACTTGGAGTAATTGCTTCTTCTTGTTACCTCATCATAACAGAAGTAACTCCATCTTACATAAGAGGAAGGACAGCCTGCTAAGAAGTGAAGGAACTAAATTTAAAACCTAGTTTGTTTAGTCTCAATCGGTGCACACTAATATCAGAGAGCCAGTTAGAGTATAAAAGCAAATTTGTTTAGCTTGAATTCCCATGTTTTTAATAGACTACTACATTGTACCTCTAAGTCATAAAATGCATGGAAATAAACCAACATTTGATGCATGCCCACTATTATGGAGACTGTGCTGCCTACCTTGTTCAGTTCTGAGGATGTGCTCTTTGTCCTGTCCATTCTCTAAGTGTGAGGCACCTTCTGCCACAAGCATCCCATAAACTCCAAATGTTCATATTAATTGGTCTTTCAATTTGAACTTGTTTTTGCACTATATTTTCTCCCCACTGACAGTCCCTGCTTTCTGATTATCTGCTCAAATCCAGGATATATTAATTCTGGGTCTTACAGTATGCACAAAGCATTGCAATAGGCATGGGGATTACATAAGGGGCAGTGGAAACAATCATTTTGCAATCATGAGGGAAAGGCTGAAAGAATTTCAGAGATGTTGACCCATAGTTCTGAAGTCAGTGAGCCCTAAACCATGCCAATCTACCTGCAGACTTGTTATATGAGGGAGGGAAGTGTCCTGTTTGTGTAAGGTATCCCTAGCCAAATGTTCTAATAGCTGGAGCTGGACATATCCTAATAAAGCATGTGGTATCTTCATTTTTATTTTTGTTCAAAATCATTTGCATAGTTGCTTTGCCACTGTTCATCTTGTTCATGCTTAAAAAGAGTGGTTCTAGCCAGACATTCTACTTCCTGTGACCTGATATCACTAAATTGGATTTAACCTCTTCCTCACTTATATTTGAATCCTGAGTATCCTCCCTTTTGAATTATAATTTAAAGCTAATGATTGCAGTCAATCAATATTTCTGTGGAGATTTTATTTTATGTTCAATGGGAAGTCATTTGAAGGCTTCAAGATAAAAGAAATATGATCAGATTTACACATTTCAAAATTTCCTCTGTTTGCTGTTGGTTGGGAGCAAGCATAGAAGCTGTTGAAGCAGTCCCAAGAACTAACAAAAACATCATGAATTTTAAAACATGGGGACAACAACAGTAGAGGTGATGGAGGTGTTTGAAAGCAGAGCCAACAGGTCTTGCTTGTGGAACGGACATGAAATGTATGGTAAAGTAAGAAAGCAAGGACAAGACTTTGGTTTGGAACCTGAACACCTACATGAATGGAGATTACATTTACTGCACATGAACCTTGAGGAAGAAGGAATGTTGGACATGGGATGGGTGGAGTGGGAAAGCAAGAGTTCTCTTAATCACAAATGAGAGAGAAGCATTACAGGAAGGACCCAGCATAGATTATTCTCTTCTTTGAATTAAACTTTCCCATGATCTGGATTTTTCATCTTGTGATTTTGCATGTTGAGGAGACACTGCAGTTGCCTACACATTGGGCATCCTCCCAACTCATTTTTCTTATTAGCAGAGCCCAAACTTCATTTGAGTTGCAAGAAGAGGCATTGGTCTATGCAGAAAGTGGTAGGAGGCCATGACAGGAAGGACCAGGCTTCATTTTTTACTTTGTGTCAAGGAGTGGTATTAGGTACAAATTTGTTCATTAAATATTAACCCTCCTTTTGTGAGGTTGCTGTCTCACACTACTCTCAATTCATAGACAAGGAAATCAGTGTTCAAAGAAGTTAAGAAAGCAAGTCTGTCTCATCTCACTTCAGAGTCTGCATTACTCTAGCACACATCACTCATTACTCATAAGATTCTACCAAGTCCATAGGAATGCTTCAGTTAAGTTACCTGAACCAGAGTTTAATGACCCCATCTGCATGACCATCTGAGATGTCCCCAGTCCAGTAGCAAAAATATCCCGATGTGTACTTGCTGTCCCTTTCTCTGAGACAAGTCTCTTTGGGAGTGGTATTGGGCAATGACATTCTTCCCTTTATTAAAAGGACTTGAAAGACTCACCCCCACTCCCTCTTCTCTCACTCCTCTACCCACAATAGCCCAGAGCATAGGCACAAACATAGAAAGATAGCATTGGTTTTCAGAGATTGACTCTAGACAAAAGGCCATTGAAAAGGCACAATAGAAAAATAGGCCTTAAAATTTGATGTAAAATGTTCATTCCTATGAATGGGAGAGAAGTTGCCCTCTACTAAGGGCAAAAAGCACCAACCAGCTCAAAGAGAGCCTGTGGGTATGGACTTTTAACTGTCCATAAGCACTCTGAAATACCTTTGTTTGAATGTGTCTTCTTATTACAGTAATGAGAAAGTCTTAATGACTCATTTAATGAAAATTTTAATGGTAAAATTAAATTTTGAATAAACACTATAAAAATCAAATATTAGAAATCCATTTCTTAACAGCTTGCAGTAGTGACTTTTTCAGTATACTATGTGAGCTTAAATAAGATCATTTCAGATTATGTGTACAGTGCTGAACTATTTAAATCCAATTATGGCAAAATTGTGTTTTTATTAAGACTTCTTCCTAATGAAAGAATGCTAATAAATTTATTTTTATTAACATTCTCCTAATAATCTGGTTTAGAAAATGCATTTACATTTGACCAGGTAGTTGTTTCTAGACATGGTGATGCCCAAATGGGAACAAACACCACCTCCCATTCTTGATGGGGCTGCTGTGAGAATGAAAAGAGACACTACTACAGATTAAGCACTTAGCTAAGAGTCTGATGCACATCAAGAACTTTAAAAAGTGCTTATTATTTTTGTGATTATCAACCTCCATCTATAATTATGTCATCTCTGGCAACAAATATGTAGGTAAAGAGAGGTAGTTGTTGGCCTCCAAATTCTGCAGCTATTTCTTGGTCACAGTTCAACATCTGATAGCCACTGACCAATACAGATACTGAAAGCAACTTCCAGATGCCACCTTCCATGTGGGCTCAGTTATTGGAGCATGTCTTAGTCCAGCCATCGAAATTCTCAATGATTGGTAAAGAGAGAGTGAGGGGTGGGGAATGCTCAGATATTATCAAGGCAAAAGTCAATAACACCAAGATGGTGAAGTTTAGGTTCACAGCCATTGGGCACCTAGGAAAACTGTAAGAAATTACTTTTAAGGCCTGGGGGGTATCAGTGGTACTTCCTCCACATAGAGGGTTCTTAGGGCACATTGATTATGCACTGATTAATCCAATTATTAATTTCACAGACATATGTTAAATGTTTCCCCTGTGGCAGGAGCCATCCCAGGTTCTGGAGATAATGAAAAGAAAAACAAGACCTCTGCACCCAGCTTCTTACCCTTTTCAGAGGAAGCAGACAGTAAACAAGACAAGTAATCAAACCAGAGAGCTTCAAATGGTGATTATACTTATGAAGAAAACAAAAGAGAAAGTGTGATATGCAATGAGTAGCAGAGCAGGAGCACAGTAGGCTGTGTCAGTGGGGGTGAGAAGGGGCATTTGAGCTGGGAACCAGAGCCCAGACAAGTCAGGATTACTTACTGTTATACAGTACTAGCCCAATAGCTCCCATGTTACTTCTCTCCAATCCTGAGGATCAGGGCTGGGTGACACCAATGAGGAAAGAATGGAAGTCATCTTTCAGTACAGGTTGACATTATCAGACAAAGCCCAGATAGAAAGGAGATACAGGAATGAGACACTTCGGGTGGAAAGTGGCCTTGAAAGACCCCAGAGAAGTTGTAAGCAATTGGAAAAATAAGATTATTAGGAAAATCATCTGTGTTTAAATATTTTTCTGATATGGTGGTGGAGTAGTAGAAGTTACACTCACCTCCTTCCATGACAAAATTGTAATTACAACTAAATTATAGAACAGTCAATCTGAATAGCCAACTGAAGACTAACTGAACACAAGTCTTATAACTGAGGATATGCAGAAGAAGCTACACGATACTGACAAAAAGGGCAGACACACTGTAAAGGGCTTCCCCACACCCATGTGTAGTGGTTGAGAATGTGAAGGGATATCTCAGCTACAAAGGTCTACTCTGAGAAGCTAGGGGTTTTAACCCCATGCTGGGCTCCCGAGTCTGAAATAGCAGTGCTGTGCACAGGAGCTCACTTAGCATCTGGTTGTCAAAGTCAGGAGATTTTGTCCCCAGTGTAAGACAAGAGATTGCTAGAAACCCAGGTGCCTTCTTAAAGGGCCAGGGCACAAAATCTCATTTGTAGGCATTCACCCTGAGCTCCAGTGTGTGGGCCAGCCGCTAAGATCAGACAGGAGTCCTAGGGTGAGAAATTGGGGTATGTGACTTTGGGGAGGGCTACAGGGCCAGCCGCCATTGTCCCTGTGCTAAGTCCCTTTCCCACACTGCCCACAAATTATATCTTTCCTAGTAATAGAGTCACAATAGGGGAGTATAGCATCCTATTAAAATCAATGGGTAGATCATCCAGACAGAAAATCAACAAGGAAAAAGAGGCCACAACCAGATACATATAATTGATATTTCAGAGCATTCACCCCAAAGCAACAGAATGTACATTTTTTTCAAGTGCAAAAGGAGCATTTTTAAGGATAGATGACATGTTAGGCCACAAAACAAGTTTCAATAAATTTAAGAAGCTTGAAAGCATATCAACCATCTTTGACCATACTGGAATAAAACTAGAAATCAATTATGAGAAAAAAACTGAAAACACACAGACATGGAAAATAAGTAACATGTCACTAAACAATGAATTGGTTGACAGTGAGATCAAGAAAGAAAAAAAAAATACATTGAGTCAAATGGAAATAAAAACATAACAACACAAATCTGTGAGACACAGAAAAAGCAGTCCTAAGAGGGAAATTCATACTATTGCAGGCCTACCTCAACAAAGAAGAAAAATCTTAAATAAACAATTAACCGTATACTTAAAGGAGCTATAATAAGAACAACAAAGTCCAAAGTGAATAGAAAGAAAGAAATAATAAAGATCAGAGTAAATATAAACAAAACAGAGTCTATAGAAAATACAAAAGGTCAATGAAACCAAGTGCTAGTTCTCTGAAAAAATTTTAAAATTTTTGATAAAACATTAATCAGACTCATCAGGAAAAGAAGAGAACCAAAACAAATAAAATTAAAAATAAAAGAGAAGTAACAACCGATAACCCAGAAATACAAGGATTATAAGAAAATATGATAAACAATCATATGCCAACAAATTGGACAGTCTGGAAGAAATAGATAAGTTCCTAGAAACAACAATTTTCTGAGACTAAGACAAGAAGAAACAGAAAATTTGAACAGGTCAATTACAGTGAATGAAGTCAAAATAGTAATTAAAAAAAAACTACCAACAAATCAACAACAAAAAAAGTCTTAGAATGGATTACTTCAGATGTGAATTTTATCAAACACTCAGAAAAGAAAAAATACCTATCATTCTCAAACTATTCCAAAAATTCAAGAGGACAGAAGACTCTCAAGGTCAATTTATGAGGCCAGCATTATCCTGATTCCTTATTAAAAACACTGCAAAGAAAGAAAATCATAGACCAATATCTTTAATGAGCACAAATTCAATAATTCTCAACAAAATATTAGCAAACTAACTTTAGCAATACATTAAAAAGATCATATACTATGATCAAGTAGGATTTATTCCTGTAAAGTTGGAATTATCCACAAATCAATTCCGTGATATACCACATAAACAAAATGAAGGGTAAAAATCATATGATTATATCAATAGTTGCAGAAATAGTATTTGACATAATCCAACACCCATTTATGATAAAAACTCTCAGCAAGGAGGAAATGGAGGAAACATAGCTCAACATCATAAAAGACATATATGTCAAACCCACAAGTAACATCATACTCAATGGGGAAAAACTGAAAGTGTTTCTCTTAAGATCAGGAATAAGCCAGGAATGCCAAACTTCACCACCCTTAGTCAACACAGTATTCACAGTCCTAGCCTCAGCAATCAGACAATAAGAAGAAATAAAAAACATCCAAATTGAAAATAAAGAAAAACTGTCATTATTTGCAAGTAGCATGATACTATATAGAGAGAATCCTAAAGATTCTATCAAAAAGGGACTAGAACTAATAAATGAATTTAGTAAAGTAGCAAGACACAAAATCAGTATTCATAAGTGGGTTACACTTTATACACCAGTGATGAATTATCAGAAAAAGAAAATAAGAGAATAATCCCATTTACAATGGGATAAAAAATACCTAGAAATAAAACTAATCAAGGAGGTAAAAAACCTGGACTCAGAAAATTATAAGGCAATGAAAAAAGGAGTTGAAAAAGTTACAAATAAATGGAAGCATATAGCATGCTTATGGATCGAAAGAATTAACATTGTTAAAGTGTCCATACTACCTCAAACAATTTAATATTTTCAGTGCAATTCTTATCAAAATACCAATGACATTTTTCACAGAACTTGAACAAATAATCCAAATTTTTGTATGGAACTACAAAAGACCCTGTATAGCCACAGCAATGTTGAGAAAGAAGAACAAAGTTGGAGGAATCATGCTATCTGATAGCAAACTATACTACAAGGTTAAAATAATCAAAACAGCATGGTACTGGCATAAAAAGAGACACATAGATCAATGTAACAGAATAGACAGCCCAGAAATAAACCTATGCCTACATGGTCAATTAATATTTGACAAAGGATATGAGAACTTACAATGGGGTAAAGACATTCTACTCAATAAATGGTATTGGAAAAATTGGACAGATACATGCAAAAAAATGAAACTAGACCACCTTCTTATACCATTTACAAGAAAAAAAGTCAAAATGAATTAAAGACTTAAACATGGGATTCAAAACCATGAAACTCCTAGAAGAAATCATAGGCAGTAAATTCTCTAACACTTCTTTTAGCAATCATTTTTCCTGACACATCTCCTTGGGCAAGGAAAACAAGCAAAGAAACAAATAAGACTACATTGAACTAAAAAGTTTTGCACAACAAAGTAAAACATTATCAAAGCTAAAAGACAACCACTGAATGGGAGGGGGGAGGGAATATATTTGTCAATGATACATTGGATAAGGGGTTAATATCCAAAATTTATAAAGAACTAATACAACTCAACGCACGCACACATACACAACATAATCCAATTAAACAGTGGGCAGAGGACTTGAATAGACATTTCTCTAAAGAGAACATACAGATGTCCAATAGACATATGCAAAGATGCTCATTGTCACTAATCATCAGAGAAATGCAAATTAAGACCCCAATGAGATATCACTTCATACCTGTCAGAATGGCTATAATCAAGAAATAAACAACAGTGTTGGTGAGAAAGTGGAGAAAAGAGAACCCTTGTATACTGTTGGTATGAATGCACATTGCTCCAGCCACTATGGCAGACATTATGGATGTTCCTCAAAAATTAAAAATAGTACTGCCTTATGACCTCCTGTGTATATATCCAAAGAAACTCTGTGTATATATCCAAAGAAACCCAAAACACTAATTTGAAAACATATATGCACCCATGTTCATTGCAGCATTATTTATAATAGCCCAAATATAGAAGTAATCCAAGTGTCCATTAACAAATAACAGAATAAAAAAGCTGTGGTACATATATGTATACAATTAGATATTACTCAGCCATAAAAAATGAAATCTTACTATTTGCGACAGCATGGATGGGCCTAGATGGTATCATGCCAAGTGAAATAAGTCAGACAGAGAAAGACAAATACTGTATGATTTTGGTAATTACAACACAGTCACGGGGATGTTAAAGTACAGTATAGGGAAAATGGTCATTAATCCTATATAATAAAAGCTTAATATGCAAATTGTCCCCTCAGGGCGTCGATTGACCAGGAGACCGGGAGTTAGACCACTCGCTATGGCATGCACTGACCACCAGGGGGGCCGCACGGAACATGGTGGGCATTGGCAATGCAGCACTGGCAGTGGGCGGCAGCGGAGGTGCTGCGGGCCCCAATGGACCCTGATGAGAGTGGGACCGCAGCGGAATGGTGGAACAGGTGAGAAGGCAGCGCCAGACCAAGGCAGGTGCAAGTGGGGGCCCAATCGCCCTGCAGACAGCAACCAGTGGTGGCAGTGGGGGCGGGGCCGCCGCCCAGCCCCCAGGGGCAGGATGGTGGAGCAGGTGAGGTGGTGGTGTCAGGCCAAGATGGGGTGCCAGTGGGGCTGCAGGACTGTGAGGCTGGGGGCGCTAGCTGGGGCCCGATCTCCACAGGCCACCCGGAGGGACCCCACCCATGCACAAATTTATGCACTGAGCCTCTAGTATTGTAATAACTATGTATGGTACTAGGTAGGTATTTAAAATGTGAGGGGAGGGGGAGCTCTGTAAAATATATGATTGTCTAATCACTATGCTGTACACTGGAAACTAATACAAAATAATATTGAATGTCAACTGTAATTGAGAACTTAAATTAAAAAAAAAAAAGATATCACTGATGGAGTTCCTTTTAGGCTAACCCAATGTCAATCATACAAGTTCATGACTATTCTGGCTCTAAGGTGGTCCCCAATGACCCCACCTCCTGGTATTGGTGCTTTTGTATATTCTTCTCCCCATGAGTTTGTGCAGGATCTGTGACTTGCTTCTAACCAATAAATGAGGGATGAGCTATTCCTGCCGTGACTATGTTACAAGAGTTGCAGACACTCTCCCCGCTGGTTTTGGTGAAGTAAGGGACTTGAGAGAGTGATTAGCCAATAACCAGAAGAAATAGTCCAATTCAATAGGTGGTAAGGAATCAAACTCTGCAACCTTTACCGCCTTAGAAGGGGAGCTTGCCCTGGTTGAGCGTTGAGATAAAATCACAGCCCGCCAACCAACACCTTGAATTTAGCCTTGTGAGATATCCTGAAGCATCCGGTAAGTTGTGCTTGGACTCCTGCCCATGGATATTGTGAGGTAATGTATTTTGTGTTAAACCACCAAGTTGGTAATAATTTATTATGCAGAAATATAAAACTTATACAGTGACATTAAGGAAGGTTGACAGACTGCTTAAGCATTTAGAGAACCCAGGAAAACATGACTTGGGAATGAAGAAGTCAGGATCACAATCAGCCCCTCGATTCTGCACGGAACACTTAATACCTTTTATGTTTCAGGTGAGGCTTGAGCACAGGAACACTGAGAGTGAAGGCTTGTCCTCTGGGCATAAGAAACTCAACCAAAAAGAGGTTGTCAGAGAAACTGAGATGAGTTTGGGGAACATCAATGGTAGTAAACAGGAAGTGGTCTGGATTAATGTAGTAGATGTAGAGTCATGGCCACAATAGATTTTTTGTTTATTAAAAATTATACAAGCTTGATTATAATGAAATAATCTATAATAATAAAAAAGCATAATATGCTAATTAGACCGGACATCCTTCTGGACGACCTTCCAGACAAAGCCGGGGCTGCCTGGGTCCCAGGTGCCTGCTGGCAGCTGAAGGGAAGCCCAGGTCCCGGGTGCCCAAGGGAAGCTGGTGCCAGCAGCCAGGGAAAGGAAGGCCTACTCTTGCACAATTTTCATGCATCAGGCCTCTAGTACATATATAATGACTTTTTAAAACCAAAGTAATCCAAAAGGGTATAAAATTCAAAAGGTAAATTCTCCCTCTTCTCCTCTCAGATCCACAGTTACATATCTAAAAAAGTATCAGTCATCATAATTTCTTATCAGTCCTTTCAGAAATTGTCTGCAAATGTACAGTGGATTAAAGTATACATACTGTTCTGTCCCTTTCTTTATTTCAAGCCTGCCTCTTGGCTATCTCTCAATGTCTACACATTCCCATTAGCCTGTCCTTTTGCATTGCTGCATAATATTCCTTTGTATAAATATTCTTTCATTTATATAAAGAGTTCCCTGTTAATTAGCATAGAAATTGTTTCCATGATTTGCTATCACAATAAATGCAATAATAAATATTTGCTCCCCTCTACAGCTGTGGGATAAATAACTAGGAGTATTGTTGTGTGGTAGAATATGCTGTCAATCTATCCCCAAAGGTTATACCCATTTTACTCTTATACCCAGTCTTAATAGTCACATCCTAGCATTTTGATCAATGCTATAAGTTAAGAAATGTTAAAATCTTTGCCAATTTAATAGTAAAAATGGTGTCTAGGTATTGGGTTTTGTTTTTGTTTTGTTTTTTTGCATACATCTGAATTTTTACAAACTTCTTGCAGGCTGAATCTACATAAAAGATATAGATAGAGTTTAGACATTAGGGATGAAGGGGAAAAAGAATGAATTGTTGTCATGTACTGGTAAGAACATTTACTATATGGCGATGTACCCAACACTCCACAGGTGGTCATGATCTTGACAGCCACCCATAAAAGTTTAGAAAGTTCCCTTTTTTCTTCTAAATTGCCATCTAGTTTGCCTAGGGTAAAAGCAGGGCAGTATAAGAGAATCAATATGCATTAGGCACAATTACAATATACATTGAATACTTAATGAACATCAGAAATGACGTGACTGGAATGTCCTTCCACAGGAAGCTTGAGGAAGAAAAGCTTATGTTTCTGGGGTAATGCTTAGTGTGGTCATGTTTAGTGGTTAAAAGAGCCCAAATGCTTTCTCTTTACTCTTTAGTTCTTTAAAGCTAAAGAAACTTACTTAAAAGGCCTACCTTATACAGAAGAAGCCATAGGATACTGGTAAAATGTAAGCCAATAGATGTTATTGGGAGAATAAACTTCACAGATTTATAGGAGAAGAAAAAACTGGAAATGCTTAGTTAACATGTATGAATATTCTGTTTCAACTGCGTTCAACACCTTTGAACCACCTATGAGCTCACCAGGTTGCGGGCTCCCTGCAACGGCAAACCCGGCGAAAGTGAAGGGGCTACTCAGGTCGCTCCATCTTGGAAGAGACTTTGCCAAAGACTGGATTATTTTTTAAGTCTATTTTTGTAGTGAAAGGAAGCCACAGGCATCTGAGTACTGGCTCCCCAGCCCGACACCTAATTTCTGCCAGGACATGAAGAGCGCCTTCTGAAACGATACCTCTGGAATCTGGGTGGGTTCAAATCAAGATTTGAGCCTTTGGGTGGCTTTTGTGTTTGTTTCCTACCCAGGTCTCCTTCATCCTAGTATTTCTTTCCTCCAAGGGACACTGTGTGCTCACCACACTTACTCCCCATCATCCCAAAACACAAATCCAGGTTCATTTTTTAAAGACTAATGACTGAGGGCTTGTCCAGTATTTTTGTTTTCCCCCACCTATAGTATACCTATGCCAACAAAAATGAGTGTATTCATTTATTTTTAAAAAACCTCTTATAAATCTTCAGTGACTCTTTGAGTATAAAATATTCATACCTTGACTCCAAATTACAGCTGGGAGCCTAACCACTCAACAAGTACTTTTAGTTCAGATTCGTTTTAGATTCACACAAGCAGGGGAATGAAACACGAGATATACAAAGCATCCTTTGAAGGGAGAAAATCCTGAATGGAGAAATGGGTGGGAAAATACTGCCATTTCAAACCAACCCCAACGCCTATACCACCAGTTCAGAGTTATTTAGGGTGGAGGAGCCAGCAGCTTTGGCAACTATGGAAGGTGGCACAGGGCAAGGACAACTGAATTGAGGAGCTTCTCGGGCAATAAAGTGATTTACAGAATTAAGGTAAATCAGCTAAATATGACTATGCCCCAGATGCATCTACTTTTACCAAAATTATTCAGCATTTTTGGGAGAGCTACTCTGATTATTTAATGCAATCTCTTCCAGACAGCTAGAAAGTTGATTTTACTATGAATTTGGATGCTGGGGGCTAGGGGGGTGAGGTGGGTGGAAATGACCTGGATATTCAAAACCCACTTTTTGATTTCCATAAAGTGCTACCAGGCAGTTCTAGTTGCAAATGATTTTGCAAATGCAAATACCAATCCCAAAAGTTTGGGGACTTTTTCTTTTCAGTAATCCTTATAGTTATAATCCTGGTGTTGGTATTTTTAGAAGGAAAATGCCTCTTTGCTGTAAGCCTCAGACTTTTTGAATGCACACATCTTGCAAATTGGAAATGAGCATTTTCGTTTGATGATCGTTTGAGGGATATTTACCAGCATTTGTGAAGTGTGCTTGGCTGTGAGGTATTTGAAAGGTGCAATCATAGAATTACTGTTTTTACCAATGAGGTTTTACTTTGCTAACATTTCAGCTACTCCCCCACCTGCCCCCAAGTTCTTGCTGGGAGAGACCACTCCCAAACTCACACCAGAACGAACTTCAGGGATTACGTTACGTCACTGGAGGTCCAGAGGGAGGGAAGCTTTCCAGTTAGTTTGATTCAAAGGTATAGCAGGCCCTGGATTCATTCTGTTTTTTTGTTTCCTGTGTGTGGTCAGCTTTATACAGGACTGCATATACCTCCTAAAACTCTCATGATTGCAAAGATTTTCCACCACGTCCAGGAGAGTGGAGGTCTCTCTTAAGAAAAGCAAAGCACATTCTTTTCCCAGACATCCCTAGCACATGTTCACCGAGGCTAATTTTGAATGGAGAGCCCATCCTACCGCTGAACTCACACTTATGGTAGGAGGTGAAGTTGAACTAACTCAGGCCTGAACCCAAGACAGTTGTGACAGCATCCCCCAAATGCAAGGACCTCGTGGAAAATGTCTGGATACCTAAGTTATAGAGTTACAAAGAACTAAGCAGAAAAACAACTGGTGTTGTAGAGCCGGCTTATCTAGAAAGGAGAGGCATGGGTAGTCACAGAGTGGCCAGGATTCCTAGTAGCCCCAGGGTCCTCACAAACCTCAGCAGGTTGCCGAGTGTCCAGTTGACTTCTGGGGCTGCTGACAAGGTTATGACCATTTTAAAAGGAGGGCTTCTTGGAATCTCCCCATTTCCCCTGTTCACCCCTGAGTCAACTATAGAACTATCCCAGCCACCTTGTCTCTTAGACCAAAGCTGTCCCTAGGAACCAGGGACAGGTTGAAGCTGGCAGGTTATTGTTCATGGGCCCTAGCCACATGGCCTTCTCTAATTCAGCTCACCATATTCCAGCTTCTTCAGAGCAGCCAGTGATGGTCTCTGACCTCAGTAAGGGCTAAGGTCATCTTTAAGAGCTCACCTGATGGAGTCAGGCTCAACTGGAATCATCTGCCTTTGATTAATGCAAACTCCGCTGATTTGGGACCTTAATGACATCTACAAAATCCCTCCCCCTTTGCCATAGTCTTTTGGCTGAAGCAAAACACAGGTCCCATCATGGGGGGACTCTATAGGTCATGAATATCAGCAGGTGGGAGTCATAGGAGAGGTATTAGAATTCTGCCTCACCCTGGCTGCATTTTTCTCTCTTCTTTCACCCCCTCCCCAAATATAGTGCACCTGTTAAATTTTTCACAGGCCACTCCCAGGATCATATACCAAATTGAAGATGTGCTGCCCTGTATCCATGAAAATGAGAATCTAGAGGGGAAAATGCTTTCTATCCACCTAGATCTACACTGAGTGGCCAGATTATTATGATCTCTGAATGCATAATCATCTGGCCACTCAGTGTATATCCTATATAATAAAAGGCTAATATGCAAATTGTCCCCTCAACCAGGAGTTCGACCAGCAGGCAGTCCGGCCAACCACCCATGTCCCCTCCCCCTGGCCAGGCTGGCTGGACCCCACCCATGTATGAATTCATGCACCGGGCCTCTAAAATATATATATATTAAGTGGCCAAATTATTATGTGTTCAGAGATCTTAATAATCTGGCCATTCAGTGTGTAATCTTTGCGTATTTGCATTCCACCCTGTGGGTTTTTAGAGTGTGATTGCACACCTATGTTGCAAGGATGGCAGAACCAATGGAGATTTTTGGCCATGTCAGCTCTGCTTCAGTTTTTAACTGCTCACCAGAAGTCACTCTTACAGACTTGAGTCAATTGGCATTGCAACAGGAGCCAAATATAGCCCAGTAGGTAACTTTTGAGTGACTCAAGTTGAATTTACTATACAGCATTAAGGACTGGGGCATTACGATGCAGGATTATTGGAAAACAAGAAATAATGTGAACAAAACTTTTCAAGTGTTTGTACCCTAAGTACAATATAACCAACAGTCAACATAGCCTGTAGGCCTATGGGTTTCTGATTATGTGACCCACGAATGAAAAAAAACAAAAATAATCTTGAAATTCCCAGTGAGTGCTGATGGCCTAAATACCATTGAGAGGTAATAAAAGTAAGTAGGGCCCTCATCCCCACTCTTTGTTCACCAAAATTCTGGGTTGTTGGCCTAGACAAGCCCCAGGAGAAAGCATGCACCGCCATGGTGGGCCCCTCATTCCCTTGGTGGATCTGGAGTGAAGGCTCAGGGCAGAGCCTTCTTCTGAATGGATACCAGAGGCAGAGTTGAGCTGGAAAATTCAAGCAGGCACACCCATTCCAGGGCGAAGAAGAAAAACAGCAATTTGGCAACAAAAAAATTAGAAAAAGTTTCAGAGTAAGGAGACAGCCAAGAGAGAATGCTTGGAGGCCCTGTCTGAAGGGGCCAATATGCACCCATCTTAAGGGGCTACCATGGTTATTCCATCTTAACATTTTTGTAGTGTCAGGCATTACTCACATGTTTGCGATGATACTGGCATAAACAAACCTACTGCCCTGCCAGTTATTAAAGGTATAGCACATTTAATTATGTATAGTACATAATACTTGATAATGATAATAAGTTCCTGAAACTGGTTGATGTGTTTACTGTTATTATTTTTATCATTATTTTAGAGAGTACTCTTTGCATTTACTAAAAATAAGTTTGCTATAAAACAGTATGTTGTGTTATGCCAGTAGTAGCCCCATACATCTTGTGTTTACCAAGTCTCTTTTGAGCATCATCTTCTCTTGTGCTTGATTTAATCTCCTGTTGTTTGGTACAGTAACATGTTGTATAGGCTAGTAGTTTCAGAGTGATAGCCTATCCCATATAGCCTAGCTGCCTAGCAGGCTGTATCTTCCAGGTGTGTGTTAGTTGTAGAGGGCTGCCTGGGAAGGCACATGGGAATTTCTTTAAATTGTTGTCAGCTGAGCCTGAGGCGATTGGCAGAGCCGTGTCTCTCGGTTACACCCTCCCCAAGAAGGTGGGGGTGTTATCAGTACTGACTTTACCTTTGTTCAGGTGTCGGCCTAGCAGGCTTTGATATGTAAATCCAGGCAAGCACCAAGAATGCTAGGGATACTTCCTGGTATTTGGGGGTATAAAATAAACTTGCTTCATGGGCTCGTCGTCGTCGTCGTCGTCGTCGTCGTCGTCGTCGTCGTCGTCGTCGTCGTCGTCCCTGCCTCTCCATCAGAGAGGATGGCGTCCCACCTGGCTCCCAGCTTTGTTTCTATCTTCGTGTCTGATCTCTTTCTTTCTTTTATTTCCCAATCCCTGGCCGCCTCCACTTAGAACCGGTTCATTCATCTCTCTTTCCGTGCTGGATGTGGAAAAGAGAGATCCCCTCCATGTCTGGCCCCCGCCACAGCTGGCCCCCGCATCTGGCGACCAACGTGGGCCACGAAAAAGGCAACAAGAGGTAAGAGGCAAGGGATTGCTCCAAGAATTGCTCGCGCCACAGATTTGAGGAAGTGTAAGGTAGGGGAGTGGATTGTTGTGATTTGAATTCAATTAGCTGGGTGTAAAATATGGGTAATCCTCAAATGCTTAAAACTATGCTCAAAGCTCAAGGATGCTCTGTTAAGCGTAGTCAGATTCTTGATTTCTTTCTCAAGTTTTGTTGATGAAATGTGGGAAAAGGTCAAAAGCAGTTGCGTGACCGATACTCAGCAGAAGGTCCAGAGAAAATTCCTATTCCTACTTTAATTCTTGATTCAGCACAGGAGAGTTTAAGAATGTCTAAGAGGGATGTGGTCACAGCCTTACAGCCGCTGCCTCCGACCGCTGTTCCTGCAACTGTAGCTAAGAGCCCGCCTGACAAAGATTCACCTCCTAAACATGAGTGGGAGCAACAGTTTGAGGAAAAGAGAGGCAAGCATCACTGTGAGCGGGATAAGAAAGGTTTTGCTCGCAGCTGCCCAACCTTTATGGCTGGATGCAGGCGCTTGGCCGAAAGTGACTTCATATTTCATTTTGTTGGAGGCTCAAACTATTTGTAACTAAGTAGAAAGGATTAAAGGGATTTCTCAGAAACTGCCAATAATTCTTTATCTTAAAAATTCTCTTTCTTTCCTTAAAAAATAAAAATAAACAAAAATTGAAAAAAATAAATAAATAAAATAAAAGCAGTAGATGCCAGACCATCACTGAATTTTTCCCCCAAGGAAGGAAGGAGGTGGGGGAAGGGAGACACGTGGCAATCCAATATGGACGCCACTCCCCGAGAAAGCCATTTTAAAAGGCCTCATCTTCGCCATTTTTTTTTCCCTGCTAGTGACTTAAAGCTTCTACAAATTCATAAATGCATGGGGGATTTCTGTGCACATGTAAAGGGAAAGGCCAGTTTAAAGACATAGTGCACACAACTGTCCAGTATTTGGGCATTTTAGATAGAGTTTTTGAGCTGAGCTGAACTTTTTACTGTGTACAGAATAAAAACCCAAGACTTTTTATAGCCTAAGAAAATGGCGGATATGAACCAGGAAAAAATACAGGCTAGTTTCCCAAGGTGATCTAAAGTAGCTCTTTTGACATTTCCTGCCCAGAGGCAAGTAACCAGCAGGAAGTAGACAGCAAATTTACATGTGAATAGCTACGGGTATGCTTCTTGACTTCCCCAGCAGGAAAATTGTGACCATTTTGAAAGTTAGCTGCTGGGCCAGGCCTATCGGCTGGAAACTTAAAAGAACTTGGAACTTTACTAAATCAAATGATAAAAACTTAGATATAAATGTATTGAAATGATATAATACTGAAATGTTGATCTGAATATGCCTAGTATGAAGTCTAGAGGATAGAAGTTAATCTATTAATTGAGTATGCCTTATATTTTATTTGAAATGTATTCTTAAAAAATGTAAAAGTATTATTGATTTGAGAAATGCTAAGTATTTAATTTGCTACCTAAAATTTGAAGCTCTGAAAGTTTAAGGTCTCTTCTCGCCATGAAAAGGTTTTAAAGTTACACCCTTTGTTAATGGAGGAAGGGGTAGACGCCCTTCCCGCAGAACAGGTAGGCCAGTTCCCACCAGCAGCCATCTTTAAAGAATGTGTTAATTTGCATTTAGATGGCTACACGTTTGCTAGCCTCCCTTCCCTGAAAAAGTGAAGGGGCTAGGCCAAAAGGTTTTTCCTGAAAAAGTGGCTTCTTTAAAATCAGCTTTCCACCAGTAGTCATTTTTGAATACCTACAAGTTTGCTCCTCAATTTCCCCGGGCAGAAAAAACATGGTTTGAAGTTACTGGATTTTGAAGTATATTCTTAAAAGTATAAAGGGTTATTAATAAGGAACTGCTAAATATTTGACTTGCCACCTCTAAAAGTTTAAAGTGCAAATTGAATTGGGAGAAATTATATAAATGTGGTAATTAAATGCCTAAAATATAAAAACGTGTTTTTGAGAAAATAAAATACTGTGTTTTCTCTGCTAATTAGGAATTCAAAAAATGTTACTTATTGATCTGATTTAAAAAGGAGGATTAATTTGGTGATTTAGTTTAAATTTAATTGATATTCTTTAAGATAATTTAAGTATATAATCTTTAAAACATATACATGAATAAATATATTTGATCTTTTCAAGTGTATTTCAAGGTTTTGAGAATAACTTTTGGACATTTCATGGGCCCTGAAATGTTTTTCAAAAGTCTGTTCTCTCTTAAAAGAAATATTTTTAAATTTAACCGATCTAATATACTTGAAATCGCATGGAAAGCTTTATCAAATACAAATTAATCAATATATTTTACTTAAATATATATATTAAATGTTATGAAGGTTTTCGCCTCTAAGAAGGGCAAAATCAATATATGTCTTAAATATAACCAATTTTTTCAATAGCAATAGAATTTCAAGAAAGACAAAAGCCCCAAGCAGCCTGCATTTTGAATGGGCTGGGGGTGGGACAGTGTTTATGCTTTTGGATCAGACCAATAAGTATCAGACCTGTAAGTTTTACTGAATAAGTTTCTTTGCCTTTTTTAATTAAAGATACCTACATAAGTATAAATTAGATTTTTAAAATGTAATCAAGATCTCATATAAATTAAATTACATGAGAAGCCAATGTATAAGTAACTGAATTCAAATAAATCTAAGAACAGATTGAGCAGCCGCCATGATGGCCACATGTCTTACCACTCACCTGGCTTGGGGCCCACCATCTTGAATTAAAAAAGGCCAACCCCCTTCCTTTAAATAAGCTAATATCTTTGTAAGCAATTTAAATAAGTCTTCTAAAAGGGTTACTGAAGTCTTCCCATGATCCCTCTGTATATGCAAATTAGCTAAAACGGGAATACTCTTAAAACATAAATTTCTAGCTTAATAAAAAGGAGAAATTTGAACATTTTGAAATCTCTTTCACTGGTATTACAGGATAAACTGAGGACTGTTATTAAAATATTAAATCTAATCCATACTAGTGGTCACCATAACCTTAAGAGAAATTGTTTCATGTGACAAAGATTTTTAAATGAAACACTCTAGCCTGAAAGTTATTTTGGAAGGAAATAAAGAGAGGTTTCCTTCAAATATCATAGGGATTGTAATTGATAACCAATGCATTAGGCCTCCGAAGGTGGAGATAAGAAAAGATTGTCTTAAAACTTTAAATGACTTTCAGAGATTATTAGGGAACATTAACTGGTTAAGACCTTGTCTATACAAAAAGAAATTGATAGCCAGCTTGAAATTGAATTGCCACTGCCTAGAGCAAAGAATAGCCTTACATGATATTATTCTACAATTTCATTATAATTTTTGATATTTTACAACAGCATATTGTACATTTATCCCAAACAAACTTACAAACTAATTCTTTGAATATTTGGCAGCAATTTAAAAGGACATGAAAGGATTTAATCGCTTCCACTGTGTGGAAGGCCCCCTGGGAAGGCACTTGAGCATTCTATATTGGCCCTTCTTGCTCCTTTTGCCAAGAGGGACCCTCTTCTCACAATCCAATTGCCCACAGCTATTGCCTGAGTTTTCAGTTCATGCTGAGGTTGAAGCCTCATGGTGGCTGGTACCATGGATCTGTCTCTCACACAGTGGTGTGAGCTGGGCCCTCCCTGGAGAAGAAACCTGGGTTCCCCAAGATGTGTGATCAATGCCGGGGCCCCGCCAGCAGGCGAGGAGATCCCAAGGCAGGTGCTGGGCGTGGAGGCCACGGGGGCATAGGTCCCCAAGGAGACAGAACGGAACCTAACATCACCCTGCTTGGCCCCGGAGGATGGCTGGTTAGCCAGAGACGGGTAAGATTCCTCAGGGAAGGAATAACCTAAGACAGGCACAGTCGCAGAGGGGCCATCAGGAGAGAACTTGGGGGTCAACAGATGTGGGGCACAGATCCTCACCCCCCCCCCCAACATTACAGGGGCTTGTACACTCGCCCCTTCTGAGGGAAGTTTCCTGCCCCATGGCTGCTTCGCGCTTCCCATGCCCAGCTTAGATCGGGACCCAGGCAACATACAGAGACTTGGCCCAGCTCAGATCTAGACCCAGATAACAGAAAGAGACTTGGCCCAGCTTGGATTGGGACCCAGGCAACAAAGAGTTGGCCGATGGCAGCTGCCCTATATCTAAATCCAGAAATGCTCAGGGCTTTCTCAAGGATGCAAATAATACTTTCCATTAATATTTACAGGGTAAACTAAGATTGTTTTTAGAGTATTAAATTTGACAGTAAAATAGTCAAGTTTTCAGATTAATTTAAATTGGCTAAATGAAATAAGTGAATATTCAAGAAAATCTAATTGTACAAAAAGCTATTCCTAAAGTATTAACCAAAATTTCTATTGGTAGTTCATTTCATGGTAAAATTGCTTAACATGCAATGAATCCAAAGCAGTCCTATTTCTGTGTAAAAATAAAAGGTTATCAAGACTGCATTAAAAATTTTTTTTTACCAAAGCCTCATAATAACACAATAAAAAAGGGGATTATTAAAATAATATCCTGTAAGAAATATCCTGTAAATAAATTATATCAAGCCTAAATTGCTTTAAAATTTTATTCTAAAATTAATTTTTCATTAAGCCAAAGGAAAATCATTTGAACAAAAATCAAAAGGATCCCAAGTCTAATTTATAGAAAAGATTTCTTTATTAACCTTTAGTCGAGAATGTTTGTTTATTTCCAGAAAAGCCCATATGGATTCCTGCAACAACGGATCCCAAAGAGGACCTGATAGGACTGTTCAAGCCACAGAATAAGTAGTGGTCCCCGAGAACAGAAGAGAAACAGTCCAGAAATAAAGATAGTGAAGAGGCCTTGCCATGCTAGCAGTCAGCAGCTGTACGTTGCTGCAGGTTGCCCAGGACCAAGGGCAAGGAAGTTCGGTGTGCGTGCTTCCAGACCATGTGTGCACACCCTTCTGCATAGAAGTCAAAATGTTTGATGTTTTGTGTTCTACCAGGACCCCTGACTTGGGGGGCTTGCCTTATTTCTAACACAGGGAATGGTATTAACTGCCACATTAAAAGAGATGTTATACCTCAGGCATTAACCATTTTTACAGATGGATCCAGTTCTGGAAAGGCTGGATCTACTGCAGCAGGGTGAGCAAAGGTCCTTCAAAACCCTTATATTTCAGTAGGAATACAAGCTCTTATTTATGCCTTAACAGATTTTGCTACGGAGCCCATCAACCTATAGTGTTAATGCTTATGTGGTAAGTATGGCAAAAATTATTGAAACAGCTATTATAGGGCACACTAATTTGGAGGAACTTTTTCATTTAATTTTCAGCCTTTAAAATGTTATTTGAGAACGACTATTTCCATGTATTATTGGAAGCAATGTCTTCAGTGTGTTATCCACCTCCCTGTGCTAACTTTAAGGGTAAATCCCTGAGGACTTAAACCTAATCAAATCTGGCAAAATGAATGTCACTCAATAGTGGAAAGAGCCAATCATACTCTTAAAAATCAATTATTAAAACAAAAAGGGGGAGACAGATGTTATGTGTCACCTCAAAACAAACTCAGTCATGCTCTTTATACTTTAAAATTTTTGAATTGTGATGCAGAGGATCGTACAGCAGGTGAAAGGCATCAGGCCCCCTGTACAATAGCCTCTACCAAGTTAGCTAGGTGGAAGGAAGCATAAACCAGATAAGAGTTTTATCAGATTCAGTAATAATGTGGGGAAGAGGTTGTGTTTTATATCTTTCCAGAAGGAGCAGCACACCCAATTTGGGTGCCAGAGCGTTACATGTGTCACCACAATGGACCAGACAAGTTCCTGTGTCTCTTCACTCAAAGGACTAAGTACTGCCCCCATGACAGCAAAGCAGAAGGAGAAAACTGAAAGCTATGCAAGGGACTGAAGTGCCAATAGGGAGTCATCTGAAGAAGTTAACAACTGAAGCGCAGCAGATTGTGGAAAAGCAAGAAGTTGAAGCTACTTCTTCAACCATGTACCTGCTCATGCTAGCAACTGTTAGCTGCCAGTCTTTGGCAAACTCTTGTGCAGCCAAGTCCAAGGACTCTGAGTAAATATACACCAGCAGCAAAAGAGACTTTATTTCATTTAATAGCAAAAAATGTTAACATGTCTATAGTTTTGATTTCTCTCTTATTGTTGTTTTGCTTTAGCATTGTTTTGTTATTATTTAATAGCCAGAGTTTTGCTCTTGACGTTCAAGTTTTGAAAATGATAACATGTATGTAGTTTAGTTTTTGCATTGGCATTGTTTGTAATTGTTTTAACATTATATCTTTATTCTTAATGTTTAAATTTTACTTTTATTAGAGTAGCTTCAAAACAAAAAAAGGGTGAGATGTAGAGGGCTGCCTGGGAAGGCACATGGGAATTTCTTTAAATTGTTGTCAGCTGAGCCCAAGGCGATTGGCAGAGCCGCGTCTCGGTTACACCCTCCCCAAGAAGGTGGGGGTGTTATCAGTACTGACTTTACCTTTGTCCAGGTGTCTTTGATATGTAAATCCAGGCAAGCACCAGGAATGCTAGGGATACTTCCTGGTATTTGGGGGTATAAAATAAACTTGCTTCATGGGCTCGTCGTCGTCGTCCCTGCCTCTCCATCAGAGAGGATGGCGTCCCACCTGGCTCCCAGCTTTGTTTTTATCTTCATGTCTGGTCTCTTTCTTTCTTTTATTTCCCAATCCCTGGCCGCCTCCACTTAGAACTGGTTCATTCATCTCTCTTTCCGTGCTGGACGTGGAAAAAAAAGAGAGATCCCCGCCGCAGCTGGCCCCCAGTTAGTAGTGCACTCTCTGATGTTCTCACAATGATGAAATACCTTATGACACATTTCTCAGAGTGTATCCCCATCACTAAGCTGCACATGACTGTATTAGTATATACAGGAGTAGAGTATTTAGGGTGTGGTTCCAGACCACTGCAATAAAGTGAGCCCTTATCTTTTTTACTGGTGGGAGGTTATGCCTTCAATTTATTTTTTTTAAATGCAACATTATTACAATAAAGTGAAGTGCAATAAAATGAGTTATGCCTTATGTTTCATTTATATTTACTAAAAATATATGCATACCTACATATTTGCCATTTTTCTCAATAAATGGCAGCAAGGTTGAATATGTAAAGATTAAGAAATCTAGGCAAGCATGAAAATATGTATAATGCAATGTCCTATTTTAAGAGTGTAAACTATCAGGTTTAATATCATTTTAGGTAAAATAAGTATCTATACATATGTCACAGACTTCAAGAAAAAATATAAATTAAATGGTTTTGTGTTGCGACTTAGTTTATTGTTAAATTGATTAAATGATGCTGTATCTGTATCAGGCATGGCATTATATAGGACTGTTCCCATGCACCAAGAAAAAAAAAGTGGTTTCTTTATTTCCTATCTTTGAAGTCCTTCCCACCTGCATTTCCTCTAAAGACTGAGGGAGGGAAGAAGGAGCCTGAGCAAGCCTGCTAGTTAAAAGTCACACAGTCTCCTCTGTTTAAGCAGTCTGTCAGCTAATTATCACATCTCTTCAAAAGCCACCTTCCCAACCAGAGCAATTTACCCCTCTCCTGCCTCTTCAAGAAATGCTTACCTGTCCTCAGGTGATGGGGGAGGCCCCAGATCCCATCCAGGAACTCCTCTGGGTCTGACTAATCCCCAGGTGAGGAACTTCTCTAACTTGGAGACATTAGTGCTGGCCCTGCCTGGTTCTTCTGGGGGACTGTGGAGTTCTCTGTGCTGTAGTGGTACTCAGCATGTAGCTGGATCAGTACTGGGGGACCACACACAGGACGTCTGACTCAACTTCTAGAACTACAGATCCTCTGACTTCCAGGCATGTTCACTTTCAGTCCCTGCTTGAAATCTTTATCAAACAGCCTCTGACAGAGTTGTCCCTCCACCCTTTACCCTGCAACCCATAGAAGGCAAGATACACTGAGTGGCCAGATTATTATGATCTCTGAACGCATAATAATCTGGTCACTCAGTGTATATCCTATATAATAAAAGGCTAACATGCAAATTGTCCCCTCGACCAGGAGTTCGACCAGCAGGCAGGTGGGTCAACTGCCCATGTCCCCTCCCAAGTCTACTCCCAATATCTTTTCCAAGCTGTTTAAAAGAATGCCAATAAAAAGCTTGTTTCTTTGGTTTTTAGAAATAACCACAAAAATAAGAAAAATGCTTGCCTTGAGTTAGAACAATTTGGTTCTTTTATATAACCTTCTGTGAGAGAATAGGATATGCCTCTAAGATATCAACCTCAAACATTAGGATTCCCACACTCCCATAATGAAGAGGAAAAGGAGGGAGAGGTAGAAGAGGGGAAATAACTAAGTATCCAGTTTTATTGAAGGAAGCATCAACCACCCTCAAAATAAACATATACCTGCCACCCTGGGACTCTCAGAGCTCTACAAAGGGAGTTTCTCAGGCACCACGCAGCCTGTGTGGTAAGTGAGACCACTTCAAAATTCAGTGACAATCTGTTCAGCTGTTTCTACAACCTGCAATAACGATTGTATAGAGAAATCTTATTGTGTTTGTATAGGTCATGATTAATACATCCAGCAGGCTTACTGTGAGCCATCACTGGGTACATGCCAGGCATGAGGTCTACAATGCTTAGAGAAAGGAATAACCATTATCTTCTTTGAGAAATGAGGAAATTGAGTCTTGGGAAGGCTAAGTAACCTAACCAAGGGTACCCAGCTCATAAATGGCAGAAACAGAAACTGAAATCAGGGTCTTCATTCTTTAGCACTACCACTCATCAATTTATCTCCTCAACCAATGAAAACCTTTGGTCTAGACCACCTGTTAGACTGGATGATAAGTCTCAGGGAGGAGCAATCGCTGGCAGAGTCCTAAAGGAAAAAGAATGCCCAGCAGGGGGGTGATGAAGGACCTGTGTGGATAGAGGCAGGAATCCCCAGGAATCAAAGGTGATGACTAACAGAGAAAGTCCTGCCTACCATGTTGACACAGTTGCAGAGAAAAGGTGGTGCTGATGACTAAGGCTAAATAGCAAAGCTGAGGTTTTTCCCAGACCCCATTCCAGCTCCTTTTCATACAACCCTTTGAGAAACAGAGATTTCAATACATGCTAGTGGTGTGCCTTTACCTTTTCTTATAAAATTTTAAGTAAACTCAAACATAGCTATTTGAGGTACTGGAATTCCACAGTTTTAGTACAGACCATGGAACATTATTTTTGTTGTTGTTAATCATCACCCAAAGATATTTTTTAGAGAGAGACAAACATCAATATGAGAGACACATCTATTGGTTGCCTCCCACATGCACCCCTAAGGGGCCAGTGATCAAATCTGTAACCCAAGCATGTGCTCTTGACCAGGAATTGAACATGTGACCCTTTAGTGTGCAGGCTGGTACTCTAACCACTGAACAACACTGGCCAGGGCCAGACCATTGAACATTTTCATGTAGAATTTCCTACCAATCTGATGGCCAAAGGTTCCCTCCCCAGTCCATTTTCCAGCACATTTTCCCACAAGGAAAAGCAGTGATCCATGCAATTGCCTACATAAAACCAAGAAAGGAAACTCTAGGAATGAGAATGTTCCCTGATAAAAAGACTGTTTCATAAAAGGAACCAACCCCACCACCCACCCCTCAGCAACTGCACACACATCCTGCTGGCCACTCAACTCATCTTTTGCCTGCCTTCCCAAGACTAGCCAAAATGGAGGCCTCCACTCTGATGCCTTATGATTGGTTGCTATTGAGCACTGATGTCCAATCACCATGCTTGGAGAACACAGACCCTGCAACAGACACCAGCCAGTGGGATAAATACCAATTTTTCTGCAAAGACCCCTGGAGAATTCAATATGTGGGTTGTTCTTCTGAATGCTCCTTTAAAAATGCAAATCCCTTCAGCACTGCTGTACTGCTGATTGAATAGAATATGAATCAAAGGCTCAGCCTTTTCTGTTATGCTCAGATCATAAAGTATGTAATATCTTGTGGTGTGTGTGTGTGTGTGTGTGTGTGTGAGAGAGAGAGAGAGAGAGAGAGAGAGAGAGAGAGAGAGAGATTTTGTAACCAGAGGAAGTCAAGGCTTTTTGTATTATTCAGTACTGTTCCAAACAAGACTAGGAAATGAGAATTAGTCCTTCAGATGTTATCTAGATTCAAAAATCTAGATAACATCCAGATGATTAATGTCTAGAACATAAAATTCAATTATAGGAAGACTATTGGGATAGTGATAAAAATAAAGAGAGGGTGGAAATTCCAGATAAATTCTGAAGGACCTTGTGATTGATTTAAGGTCCTATTAACTGCATAGGAATCTAATCAAAGGCTTTTTGTTAAAAGTAAATCTGAAATTTAGGGAATGAGAATTTATATAGGATGGGAGAAAATCCATCAGTACTTTGTAGAAATAGTCCTGAAAATGGGATCTCCTTCCTCACACATGTCGGGAATTATCACAGTTCAGGTATTTGCACAAAAGTGCTAAGGGTCAAATTATAAGAACTTTCCTCTGTAATCTAAACTCTATTTGAGCCCCCAGTGAATTGTACTTTCTAGCCCCCAGAGTTTAGGGAGCAGCTAGAGATTCAGCATTTACTATGAGGATTTTCCATGGAGATGTAATTTTATCATGAGTCCCCTTTCACTACAAATGAATCATCTCACCAGGAAGCAAGGCAATAGTTTACTTTTTATTTAATAGGGAACAAAGTTCAACATTACTCAATATTTCAGCTGACTCTTTCACACTGAGTGCTGGAAATGCATAGTTTTAGAAGGTTTCTGCTCAAACTAGATATTTCTACCTGCCTTCCTTCAAGTAATACAAAGGACCTGTGGTTCAGTGAACCTTGTGGGGGAGACAGAAGGACTCTAAATCCTGTTAACTCTCTAGTTGACATGGACCTCGCTGTTCCTAGATGTTATCCCTATAAGGTGGGAAATAACATTACTAAATTCTGAGGTATTTTCCTGAATAGTTCATTTACTACTTCTAGAGAGAGTTGGCAAAATATAACATTTGGTGGATGCAGGTGATTCAAATTTGAAAGGTTGATTCTATCTTGAAGATGTTGGAAGGGAATGCAATTCTGGGTTCCAGGGCATGTGATAACCATTAGCATTATTATAGAGCTACTTGTCTCTTTCCTCCACATCACTTATTCTTAAATATATTATTGGAGAGCTAAAGCAAAGTCACATCTAAAGCTCACAACAATTATGTGGTACTTATCATTATCTTTGCTTTACCATTAAAGGGCTGACACTCATGGGGCATTAGGCCTCCAAACTCTTGCCATTAGAAAATGGAGACACTAGAACTTAAACAAAAGATATCAGGGCCCTAAATATGTCCCCTAACCCCAATTTCCATCTTCTAATTTGTGTTTGCGATGTTTTCTGGCAGAAGAATTCTATCCTTCCCACCCAGGATTAGAAATGCCTAGAGAAAGAATACTTCCCAGCAATAGCTGTCAGTCAACAACTGACAGGAACCGGTGGATAAATACCTCACCTCCTTCCCCATTTAATAGGAATATTTCTGAGGTGCAAGCTCTACTTTTCCTCCTGAGGCCCCAGCAGGTGAAGACTCAGTTGCCTATGGTAGAAACTAACTTGATGACCTGTCCTTTAATAGATGCTTTCCATTCCTAGAGAAACTTCCCAACCTTTTCAGTGAAAGTGATCCAAATTCTCTGCTTGCATTCAAATCCTTGGAGGTACTTCTGAGGAAGCCTAAACTAAGACACAGATCTTTTGAAACCCAGGTCTATATTTTCATTTTGAGTAGGAATAGAAAGAAGTTAGGGGAAATTCCTGATGAGTGGAATGAGGAAGTAGGAGGAGACTTCACAGGGTGATAAGTTTCTAGGTCCTCTGACTAGAGCCTCCAAGTATGATCAGAAGAAACAGTTTAGGGCAGAAAACTCCTGTGGTGGTCACATAAGTGAATAACAGCAAGAACTGGCTAAAACCAGATCAATCCAAGGTGGAGGAAAAACTGTCCAGAGAAGAATCTGAAAGTTCATTACACCATCATTATAATAAAAACTGACACTACAAGTAGAAGAGGAGCCAAGGGAGATGAAGGCCATGACACTTCTGGAATGGACCACCCCCTTAAGGCCCTGCTTCTGGGGAGCTCACCTGAGCTACTGACAATAGTAGATTGACCAAAGAACAGTGAAATATGCATATTGCACTGCCATGGAAAATAAGGTCATTCTGTATGTCTCAACATGGGAAGATCTCAAAAACAAATTAAAATGTGATATGACTATATGTGTTAAAATTGTGTTGATGAAAAAGAATACCACTGAGCAGTGCTACTGGGAATATTCCCCTCTGCCTACCCCCAGGCATTCCTGCCCTGCAGTCTATTTCCAGCCTGACTTCTGTGTTTCCAAGCAGTGAGCAGATTGCCTGCTGATCAGGGGGATCTCTGCTCTCACTTGCCAACTAACCAGGTCCCATGGAATAGGGGAGGATTTTCCATCACTGAGAGTAAGATTCTATTTTCTTATAGAACTGGTGGTTACATTAGTCAGCTTAAGAGTATGAGACCTTCAAGTTAGCTAAAATAAATCCAAGCAGCAGTTTGTTTGTTTTGTTTTGTTTTGTTTTGTTTTGTTTGTTTCCTTGTTTATCTAATGGGTAAAACTTGGAAAACGTTCCAAGTGCAGGTTCCAAGCTGATCGAAGCAGCCAGGGCGGGGAAGAGGGCAGGCTGCCTCTGGCAGCTGAGGGTCCTTGTACAGAGACAAATGAAGGAAGCTTCTGTGGGATTTGGGTCACCTGGGGGAAATCACTTGGGTGGGAGATGGCTTTATGAGTGGGAGAGAAGGGGAGTATAGAGACTATCAAGAGAATAGAATGGGAGTCAGAAAGAGAAATCTATATTACTGGGAAGCGCAAAACGGGGAGTTGCAAAAACATTTGAAATCTGAGGTTTTCTGGACCAACTGACTTCAGGAAGAGGACAGAAAAAAAGGGGAGATGGTTTTAGCATGTAGTAAAGGGTTTAGAAAGAATTCAGAGCAGGGAGAGGTTGGGGGTTATTGTCAGCATAAAAAATGAAATGCTGAAGTTAGCCTTCAACGGGAGGAAAAGCCATGGAGTTGAAGCCATGTCTAATTCTTGTCTAAGAAGAGTCACAAGTGGGTGAACACATTTGCTAACCCTGGAGCAGTCCCTGGCTCAGAGCTCAGTGCAGCTCTCACATCACGCAAAGAGAGGAGAATGGTCTTTTCAAATAGGTTGTGTCATTTTGAGCAAGTTTAGTTGTCTTTTAAGAGGTTTGTTTTGGTTATAGCTGAGAGGAAATATTATAAAATGTAGGACTAGAGTGCATGTCTCTGTGCAAAGCATTGAGATCCTCCTCAGTGTCTTGCTGAGAAACTGCACAGGATGCAGGGGAGGAAAAGCAAGCTTGATCAGACGTTCTCAATATGCCAGGTGCCTCAACCCATTCTGTCCTCACCCAGTCCATGAAGGTGACTCCTGCTATTACGCTGAGTAACAGATGAGAAGTTTGGAGCTGCTTTGCAGGGAGAGCTAATGAGCCCTCAGTCCCCAGCGTACCTGGTCTTTCGGGCTTTTTAGATGAGAGCTCAGAATAAAGAATGCATTTTCCCTCATGATGCAGATACACACACTTTTATAATGAAAACAGATTTTTCTAAAGTACACATGCTTTTTCTATGTGAGATGCACTGATTCTCTCCCTTTCCTTTATTTAGTAATAGTTTCAATAAAGTACTAGTAAATTGCAGCCACACCATATAAATGAGACATCAATTGGAGTTTGAAAAGCACTCAACTAAGATTTGTTATAATCTGATGTTACCCCTCCAAAACCAGTCCTTGCAGGTAAACTATGAGTTTTTAAATCAAAGTCCTATGGCACGAGGGGAGTGAGGGCATGAGTGGGGGGTGGGAGGGCAATGGGGAGATAAGGAGACATATGTAATACCTTAATCAATAAAGAAGAAAATAAAAATAAAAAATCCTATGGCATCTTTCCTCTATTCATCCATCCACCCATCCATCTATCCATCCAACAATAAATATCTATTAGCATGCAGAAGTTGAACCAACTTTATGGTCTGGGGTCCCCATTACAGGGAATTGATGCTATCTCATTAATCTTCAGCTCCCAAAATGAAAAAAAACAAACTGGAATGATTGGACCATGCAAAGAATCAGTAAATGGCAGACATACACCATAGAAACACCCAACAGAGCAATTATAGATGGCTCCAGAGCTAACATCTTTGGGCATAAACCACACCCCCTCAACAATGAAAATCTTCCTTCAGACAATCAGTCACAAAGAAAAAGAAAACACAAATAAAAGATAAGAGAAGCAGTCACCGTAGCATTCTGAGGTGTCAGTATTAAAGGCCTCATACAGCATAGAAAATGGATGGGGAAACGAAGAAAACTGAAACCACACCATCCGTCCCCACAGCACTCTCACTTCTTGCTTGCTTCTGAATTTGTGTGAGTCCTGGAACCGTGACCACAGGCTGCTTAAAATTACACCATTTACCTTATTTAATTTTCTCCTGCAGTTATAAATATTAATTAAGCTCAACCACAGAGAGGCTGTATTTCAATCCATGCACCGCCTGAGGACCAAAGCAATTAAGAACCACAGCAATTTAAGTACTATCTGGTTCTATAAGAGTGCCCTGTGACGTCCACTTTTTTTATTTTTAAAATTAGGTCAGATTTATTAAATTCTAGTGGCTTCTTTTCCTACCTAACTTCTCCTGCCTTGTGAGTGTTCCCAATTTGATTCTTCTCTTGCAAATATGATGTATGTTCCTCCAGAGGACTTGCTCATTTTCTCTAAAATAAGATGCCCCAACATGTATATTTTGATTAATAAGGTCCAGAAATATTTTTGTGCAGCCTGTCAGCTAACTATTCAGTGGAAAGAACATACTTTATAGTGTTTGCTTATTTACTATTATTTAGTGACAAAACCTTTAGTGGCAATTGTAAAAATGAGGGATATATGAAGTGGAAAGTGAAAGACTTCTCCCAACTTCTTCCAAACCCAGTTTCTGGGGGTTAGTTTTGAACAGCTTTGTGTGTGACCTTCAGATATTTTCTATGCATACACAAACAGAGTCAGAGCTTATTTTTATAAAAATCAAATTGCTCATATCTGCAACTAGTTAACCCTTCATTGTGAAATGGATATACTTTCTATATTATTTCATCTATAATAATAAAAGCGTAATATGCAAATTGACTGAATGGCCGAACAGCAGAACAACCATCTGGACAACCTTCTGGACAACCTTCAAGCCCCTTGCATGAATTTCGTGCATTTGGCCTCTCTCTAGTAGAGATTAATATAATTCTTTATAACAGCTGTGAACATTCCACAATAAAGTTGGATTATTGTTTATTTTATTTTTTTAGTTTTTAATAATTTTTAATCTTTCAATTACAGTTGACATACAATATCACTTAGTTTCAGGTGTACAACCCAGTATTAGAAATTCATATAACTTACAAAGTGATCACTCCAATAAATCTATTACCCATCTGGCACCATACACAGTTATTAAATATTATTGACTATATTCTCTATGCTGTACTTTGCATCCCCATTACTATTCTGTAACTACCAATTTGATTTCTTTTTTTTTCTTATAAATCTTTATTGTTCAGATTATTACAGGTGTTCCACTTTTTTTTCCCCCCATAGCTCCCCTCCACCTGATACCCCACCCCACCCCATGCCCTTACCCCCCGCCACTGTCTTCATCCATAGGAGTAAGACTTTTGTCCAATCTCTTCCCGCACCCCTCACACTTGCTTCCCCTGAGAATCGTCAGTCCACTCCCTTTCTGTGTCCCTGATTCTATTATATTCACCAGTCCATTCTGTTCTTCAGATTTTTTATTCACTTGATTTTTAGATTCACTGTTGAATATTTCTTGCCACTCCCTTCTGGCCTGCATAGTTTCTGTTGAGAAATCAGCTGACAGTCGTATGGGTACTCCCTTGTAGGTAATTAACTGTTTTTGTCTTGCTGCTTTTAATATTCTCTCTTTGTCTTTTGCCCTTGGCATTTTAATTATGATGTGTCTTGGTGTGGTCCTCTTTGGGTTCCTCTTGTATGGGGTTTTGTGTGCTTCCTGAACTTGTAAGTCTATTTCTTTCACCAGGTAGGGAAAGTTTTCTGTCATTATTTCTTCTAATAGGTTTTCAATATTTTGCTCTCTCCCTTCTTCTGGCATCCCAAAAATTCGGATGTTGGTTCGCTTGAAGTTGTTCCAGAGGCTCCTTACACTATCTTCATATTTTTGGATTATTTTTTCTTTTTGTTTTTCTGGTTCGATGTTTTTTGCTTCCACATATTTCAGATCTTTGGTTTGATTCTTGGGGTACGTTGATCTACAGTTGAGTTTCTGTATATTTTTTATTTCAGACAGTGTATGCTTCATTTCTGACTGATCCTTTTCCATTTTTTTGGCATTCTCATTAAGGTCCTTGAAGGTCTTACTAAGCTCCTCAGAAGTGTCATCAAGTTTCTCAGCGGTTTTTAGAAGATTCTTGAGTATCCTTATACATGTGGTTCTGAACTCTATGTCATCCAGTAGTTTGCTTTCCTCCGTTTCTTTCATTCGTGACATGTTTCTTTGTTTCTGCATTTTGGCTGCTTCCCTGTGTTGATGGAGTGGCTTTGTGTGGTAGGTGACCTATAGGGAGCAGTAGCTCAGCCTCTCCAATCACCTGATGTGGATGCTCTTGGTACACCCCTTTGTGGGCTGAGTGCAAAGTCTTGGTGTAGTTAAGCCTGAATTGCTGTTGGTACGCTGGGAGGAATTGACCTCCAGGCCAATTAGCTGTGAGCACTCCCTGTGTCTATAATGGAAGAACTGCTGTGCTGAAGACACGCAGGACTTGTTTCAGTGGGGCTTCGGTGCTCACTGAGTTTGCCTCTTGAATGTGTCACTTATGGATGTGAGGAGTTGAAATCTGGTGTCTCACACTGACCACTAGGTACACTGGCTTCTGGATCTCCAATGGGGTGCAGGTCAGCTACTGTCTGAGGCCACTCAGCAGGAGCTACAGTGAGAGCTGCAGTTTTCTCCTCTTTGCTTGGGGTTTGGAGGTTTTGGAACTGTCTGACCCAGGCTGCAAGTTTGCTAGGTTAAGCTGCACAGGGCAGGCTTTTCTTATGCTAACTCGGTTGCTTGGAGCTTGGGTGGGTTTGTAGGTTGTGCAGGGCGGGGCCTCAGGGTGTCACTAGGTTAGGGCGTGGCAAACAGCAATGGCTGCTAGTTTGCCGGCTCTGTGTCCCCAAAGGCATCCGCGAGTCCCGTGCTCCAGTTCAGTAAACAATTATTCCTGCGTGCAGCTCTGCAAGCAAGCCACCCTCACTGGCAGACAGTCCAGCTTCTCCCCATAGGAGTTTGGGTCCCCCGCGTCTCCCCAGAGACTGGATTTCAGAGTAATCGGGGGCTTGTCTCCGTTCGGGTTGAAAAACGCAACGCACCCAGTCGCCCGCAGCCAGCCCGGATCACGCGCCTCCGTACCTTAGCTTTTCAGCGCTCGTGCACGTCTCAAAGCTCTTTTCTCTTTCCTTCTAGTTGTAGAACTTCCACTCAGCCAGCTTTCCCGTGGTTCTAGGTGATAGACGTTTTGTCTTTTAGTTGCAGTTTAAATTGTTGTGGGAGGCAGCAGTTTAGGTGTTTACCTACGCCACCATCTTGGATTCCTCCAATTTGATTTCTTAATTCCTTCACCTTTATCACCCACCAGAGGCCCAGTGCACAAATTAGTGCAACGGTGGGGTCCCTCCATCTGGCCAGTGATCTGGGCTGATCAGGGCCATCTCGCCTAGTCCCAATCAGGGTTGATCGAGGCCAGTGGCTGGGGTGGGACCAAGGGAGGGACTGTGGGAGGACTCCAGGGCATGTCCAGCCCTGTCTTACCCAGTACCGATCAGCAGGACCCCAGCAGCAACCTAACCTACCAGTCAGAGCATCTGCCCCCTGGTGGTCAGTGCACGTCATAGCGAGCAGTTGAGCAGCCTTAGCATATCATTAGCATATTATGCTTTTATTGGTTGAACAGATGACTAGAAGACTGGACACTTAGCATATTAGGCTTTTATTATATAAGATTCCCCCTAAACCTCCTCTCATTTGGCAACTGTCAAAATGTTCTCTGTATCTATGAATCTGGTTCTGTTCTGCTTGATGATTTGTTTTTTAGATTCCATATATAAGTGAAATCATATAGCATTTGTCTTCTCTGACTTATTTCACTCAGCACAGTACACTCTAGGTCCATCCATGTTTGTGCAAATGGCAAGATTTCATTCTTTTTTATGGCCAAGTTATATTATATATATATATATATTAGAGACCCGGTGCACGAAATTTGTGCACAGGGCCGGGGGGGTGTCCCTCAGCCCAGCCTGCACCCTCTCCAATCTAGGACCCCTCGAGGGATGTCCGACTGCCCAGTGGGATCAGGCCTAAACGGGCAGTCGGACATCCCTCTCACAATCCAGGACTGCTGGCTCCCAACTGCTCTCCTGCCTGCCTTCCTAATTGCCCCTAACCACTTCTGCCTGCCAGCCTGATCACCCCCTAACCACTCCCCTGCCAGCCTGATTGATGCCTAACTGCTCCCCTGCCAGCCTGTTTGCCCCTAACTGCCCTCCCTTGCAGGCCTGGTCACCCCTAACTGCCCTCCCTTGTAGGCCTGGTTCCTCCCAACTGCCCTCCCCTGCTAGCCATCTTGTGGTAGCCATCTTGTGTCCACATGGGGGCAAGATCTTTGACCACATGGGGGCAGCCATCTTGTGTGTTGGAGTGATGGTCAATCTGCATATTACTCTTTTATTAGATAGGATAGAGGCCTGATGCACGGGTGGGGGCCAGCTGGTTTGCCCTGAAGGGTGTCCCGGATCAGGGTGGGGGTTCCTTTGGGGCATGGGGCGGCCTGGGCGAGGGGCCTGTGGTAGTTTGCATGCTGGCCACACCCCCCCAGGCGACCCAAGCAGAGGTCCTGGTATCTGGGGTTTATTTATCTTCTACAATTGAAACTTTGTAGCCTGGAGCGGAGCCAAGCCTTCTGCTTGCTCTGTGGTGGCAGCCATTTCTGTTGGGATTTATGTATCTTCTATAATTGAAACTTTGTAGCCTTAAGCAGAGGCCTGGGCTGGCCAGGGTGTGCATAAAGCTGTGGCTTCCTCCATCACCGGGGGCAACCCTAGCCTCCTGTTCTTTCCAGCTCCATGGCTGCCGCCATTTCTGTTTGGATTTATGTTTCTTCTATCATTGAAACTTTGTAGCCTTGAGTGGAGGCCTAGGCTGGCAAGGGCAAGCGGAAAGCTTGGCTTCCTCCATTGCCAGGGAAACTCAAGCCTCCCTCCTGTTCTCTGTGGCCATAGCCATCTTGGTTGGATTTATTTGCATATTTGCTCCTGATTGGCTGGTGGGTGTGGCTGGTGGGTGTAGTGGAGTGATGGTTAATTTACATATTACTCTTTTATTAGATAGGATATATGCACCACTTCTTCTTTGTCCATTCATCTATTCATGGACACTTAGGTTGCTTCCATACCTTGACTATTGTAAATAATACTGCAATGAACATATGGATATATATGTCTTTTCTATTTAGTGTTTGGGGTTTCCTTGGATAAATACACAAAGAAGAATTTGTGGGTCCTTTGTCTTTTGTTATATCCTTTGTTTTAAGATCTATTTGGAGGAACATTTAAGATCTTACTATCTAGCATATGTCCTCAGTTTGGCTAAAATAAACTCTTAATTTTTTTTAAAGTCTATTTCATCTGTTGTAAGTATTACCACCCAAACTTTTCTTAAATTCCCATTGTCGTGAAATATATTTTTCCATTCCTTTATATTGAGTGTGTGTGTGTCTATTACTCTGAACATATATAAGGGTCATGTTTTCTTATCCCTTCAGCCATCTTATGTTTTTTATTAGAGCATTTAATTTATTTGCACTTCAAGTAATTGTTAATAGATATGTATTTATTGCCATTCTATTATTCATATTTTTTATGCTTTTTCCTATTTCCTTCTTAAAGAAGACCCTTTACCATGTCTTTTAATATTAGTTTGATGGTGATAACTCCTTTAGGTTTTTCTTGTCTGGGTAACTCTTTATCTGTCCTTTGATTCTAAATGATAATTTTGCTGGGTAAAGTAATCTTGGTTGTAGGTCATTGCTTTTCATCGCTTTAAATATTATGTGTCAATTCTGGCCTGCAAAGTTTCTGTTGAGAGATCAGCTGATAGTCCCTATAGATAACTAACTATTTTGTTCTTGCTGCTTTCAAGATTATCTCTTTGTCTTTAACCTTTGGCATTCGAATTACATTGTGTCTTTGTGTGGGCCTCTTTGGGTTTAAATTATTTGGGACTCTTCTGTGCTTCCTGCGCTTGTACATCTATTTCTTTCTCCAGGTTAGGAGAGTTTTTTGTCATTATTTTTCCAACTAGGTTTCTCTTCTCTTTCTGACACCCCTATAGTGTAAATGTTGGTACACTTTAAGTTGTCCCAGAGGCTCCTTATATTATCCTCATTTTTCTGGGTTCTTTTTTTCATTTTGCTGTTCTGATTGGGTGTTTTCTGCCATCTTATCTTTCAAATCATTGATTTGATCTTCTTCTTTATCTACTCTACTGTTGGTTCCCTGTAATGTATTCTTCATTTTAGTTACTATATTCTTCATTTTCAAGTGGTTCTTTTTTGTTTTCCATCTCCGTCTTTATGTTTCCTATCTCTTTGTTGAAGTTCTCACTAAATTCATCTACTCTTCCCCTAAGTTCATTGAGCATCCTTTTAACCAGTTTTGGATTCTGCATCTGATAGATGGCTTGTCTCTATTTTGTTTAGTTATTTTTCTGGAATTTTGTTCTGGACATGTTTTTCATTCAGGACATGTTTCTTTGTCTCCTCATTTGGCTGCCTCTCTGTGTTTGTTTCTATGTATTAAGTAAACTGCTATGTCTTCCAGTCTTGGTAGAATGGCCTTATATAGTAGGTATCCTGTGGAGCTCAGAGACAACCTCCTTGATCACTGAAGCTGTGTGCTTCAGGTGTTCTCTCATGAGGGCTATGCATAATCAGTCTCCTGTTGTAGTTGAGCTTTGCTTGCCGTTGGCACATCAATGGGAGGGATTTACCCCCAAGCTGATAGCCTTTGAGGACTGGCTGCTAACATGGCATAGGAGCTGCTATGCAGGGCTGACTCTATAGAACATGACTCACTTCAATAGGTCTCCAGTGCATGCAGAATCTGCCTCTTGAGTGTGTTGCTCATAGAGGTGAATGGGCAGTGCTGTGGTGTGGTCTGAAGCTGTCCACCAGGTGCACTGGCTTTGGGGTCTCCAAGGAGTTTCAGGCCAAGATCAGCTGCCACCTATGTCCTGCCATGGGTGACCTGGCATAAGCTACAAAGCTGCTTGTACTGGTCTTGGAGGTGCCTGAGAGAGACCATGCTGCAAACCAAGGCTGGCTGCTGCTATTGCCAGGATTGAGCCACTTAGCAAGAGGTATGGGACATGGAAAGGCCAGATGTTGCTTGTTTGGGGTGTATAAATCTTGGAGAGATTTTTTAAACAGTCCACAGCATGAGCCAAGACAGGGCTGTTATATGGAAAAGCCACTGGAAGCAGCTTGGGTGGGCCTACAAATTTGGTATAGTGTAGTCTGCAGGTTGATGGAGACCCAGATATGGCACCTGCCTGTGCCTGCAGGAGGATGGCTCAACAAAGGAACAATGGGAGACTATTTCTGGGAGGGGAAACCAAGATGGCGGCATAGGTAAGCACCTAAACCACTGCCTCGCACAACAATTTCAAAACTACAACTAAAAGACAGAACGGACACCATCCAGAACCACAGGAAAGCTGGCTGAGTGGAAATTCTACAACTAGAAGGAAAGAGAAAAGCTCACGGAGAATTAGAGGAATGGCAAAGGGTTGAGGTACGGCAAAGGGTTTTTGTGCGCGCAGAGAGGAAGGGCAGCTGAGAGCCTGGCTGACTTTCTCTGGCGGGAGGGGGAAGGAAGCCCCTGACTGCACTGAACCCCAGTTCCGACTGCACTGAACCCCAGTTCTGGGCGAAACCCCGTGGACCCAGGCTCATACAGGGGGAGTCTGGACTGTCAGGTAGAGAGAAAGGCAGTCAGAGACTCAGAGACCTGGGGGATAGCCGGGGGAGCCCCAGCGGGCAGGGGCCTGGAAGCGCGCATGCGCCAGTATGCACAAAGACTGCAGAGGTTGCCACAGGCTTTCCCTAGCAGAAGGGAGTCAGAAGCTCCTGATTGCACTGAACCCCAGTTCTGACTACATGAACCCCAGTTCCAGGCAAGCCCCTGAGGACCCACACTCTTGCTGGGGGCAATCTGGACTCTTGGGTGGAGGCTGGGGAGGCAGGGAAGGCAGAGGTCTGGAGGCTTGCGCATGCAAGGGCAGGGCTGACGGGAAGCCAAGACTGTCTGCTCCGCCCTGAGACTCCACCCCATCCAAGCTGAACACAGAGGCTTTTGCAATTTGGCAAGTCTAATCCTATAAGGCTGTCTCCAGCACTGAACTTCTCCCAGCGTAGACACAGCTGATCCTCACAGCCAACTGGCCTGGAGGTCAATTCCTCCCAGTGATACCAACAACAATCAAGACTTAACTACAACAAGGCTGTACACACAGTCCACAAAGGGGTGCACCAAGAGTGTCCACCACAGGTAACTGGGAGGCTGACCCACTGGGCCATATAGGAAACCTAGCACACAAAGCTACCCTACCAACTCAGGGAAGCAGTGAAAATGGGGCGACAAAGAAACAGATCACAAATGAAAGAAATGGAAGAAAGCAAATGACGGGATATAGAATTCAAAACCACGGTTATAAGGCTTTTCAAGAATATCCTAGAAAAGGCCGATAAATATAATGAGACCCTTGAAGATATGAAAAAGGATCAACTAGAAATTAAACATACACTGACCGAAATAAAAAATATTATACAGAGACCCAACAACAGACTAGAGGAATGCAAGAATCAAGTCAAAGAATTGAAATACAAAGAAGCAAAAAACACTCAACCGAAAAAGCAAAAAGAAAAAAAAAAAATCCAAAAAGTTGAAGATAGTGTAAGAAGCCTCTGGGACAACTTCAAGCATACCAACATCAGAATTATGGGGGTGCCAGAAGAAGAGAGAGAACAAGATACTGAAAACCTATTTGAAGAAATAATGACTGAAAACTTCCCTCACCTGGTGAAAGAAATAGACTTACAAGTCCAGAAAGCACACAGAACCCCAAACAAAAGGAATCCAAAGAGGACCACACCAAGACACATCATACTTAAAATGCCAAGAGCAAAAGACAAAGAGAGAATATTAAAAACAGCAAGAGAAAAACAGTTAATTACCTACAAGGGAGCACCCATATGATTGTAAGCTGATTTCTCAACAGAAACTATGCAGGCCAGATGGGAGTGGCAAGAAATATTCAAAGTGATGAATAGCAAGAACCTACAACCAAGATTACTCTACCCAGCAAAGCTATCATTCAGAATTGAAGGGCAGATAAAGAGCTTCACAGATCAGAAAAAGCTAAAGGAGTTCATCACCACCAAACCAGTATTATATGAAATGCTGAAAGGTATTCTTTAAGAAGAGGAAGAAGAAAAAGGTAAAGATAAAAATTATGAACAACAAATACATATCTATCAACAAGTGAACCTAAAAATCAAGTGAATTAAAAACCTGAGGAAGGAACAGAATAAACTGGTGAATATAATAGAATCAGGGACATAGAAAGGGAGTGGACTGATAATTCTCAGGGGGAAAGGGGTATGGGGAGGTGCAGGTAGAGACTGGACAAATATCGTACACCTATGGATGAGGACAGTGGTGGGGGAGGTAAGGGCAGAAGGTGGGGTGGTGGGGGGGGGGGAAGGAGAAACAATTGTAATAATCTGAATAAAGATTTATTAAAAAACAAAAAACAAAGGAACAATGGCCTCTACCAGCATTTCTCCCTGGGAGAAAGCTGCCTCTCCAGCTCTTGCCCTAAAACCAGTCAATTCAGCTCCTCCCATTATGTATCATTGCACCTTTGGGGCTGCTGCCCTTTTAGAAGAACACCAGAGACTCCAGCAGCCTTCTGTCTCACTCAGCCACACTCCCTGCTGGTTTTCACAGCCAGAAGTTTTGGTGACTTCTTTTCAGGACACTGGACCCCTAAGCAGGGGAGCCCAGTGTGAGGATGGAACTCCTCAATCCTCCAGGGAGCCTTCCACAGCTGAAATATCTTTCTTGATTTCTGCCACATGTGGGTGTGGGGCAAGCTTTTTCCTCATTGCATGCCCCTCCTACCAGTTTTGAGGTAGCTTCTTCTGTATACCCTTAATTATAGAACTTCTATTCAACTAGATTTCAGATAGTTACAAACTATGGTTGTTCTGCAGTTTAGTTGTAAATTTGATGTTGGGTTATTATTTATTTAACCATACTCTTCATGACCTTGGACATATTGTTGATAAACTACACATACACAGCCCAGCCACAGTGGCTCAGTGACTGAGCGTCAACCTATGAACCAGGAAGTCAGGGTTGGATTCCCGGTCAGGTTGTCGGCTCCATCCCCAGTGTGGGGCACTGCAGGAGGCAGCAGATCAATGATTCTCTCTCGTCATTGATGTTTCTTTTAAATATATTTTATTGATTTTTTACAGAGAGGAAGGGAGAGAGATAGAGAATCAGAAATATCGATCAGCTGCCTCCTGCACACCCCCCACTGGGGATGTGCCTGCAACCCAGCTACATGGCCTTGACCAGAATCTAACCTGGGACCTTTCAATCAGCATGCCGACGCTCTGTCCACTGAGCCAAACCGGTTTCGGCTCATCATTGATGTTTCTATCTCTCTCCCTCCCTCTTCCTCTCTGAAATAAATAAAAATATATTTTTTAAAGTTTTAAATAAATTAACTATACACACACACACACACACACACACACCATACTAATAACTGAAAACTTCCTGTGAGCATGTTCTTTTCCCATCTTCTGATATCTTCTCCATCTCACTGAAGGAATGTCTGCTGGGAAGGAAGAGAATATAATGCAGAAACAGGTCAATATTTGGGTTAGAGAACTTGGGCTGGACTTGAAGGGCGAGTGACCTGGGGAAGGCCCCATTCTGTGGCAGCAAAGAGAACAAGCTCCCAGATGGGAAAGACTGGTTTGATGCATCAAGTCTGAGGTTGCTTTTAGCTCCTTCCACAACTTCTCTTTATTTCCCAAGATCCAAGTCATTTGGGGGGCAGGGAACTCCAAGAGTGAACATAAAGAAAATGTTCTGTATTTCTAAATGCAACATGTTAAAAAGGAGAAAAGAATGAAAGAAACAGGGAAGTAGAGATATGATTTCTCTTTCTACTTTCTATGTAACTCTAAGGATTGGGAAGTAGATCTCAGGTCTGAGACACAGAACTCCCACCAGGACCAGATGTTCCTCTTCATTAGCATCTACTTAGCACTTTATTCTGAAGACTTAGAGGAATGAATTTACGAAGTTTTGTTCTTAAAGGGATAAGCTAAAATCAGGATTTTTAAAGGTATAGACCTATTAAGCAGCTTAATACAATCTCTTCATCAGCTTTCTTATCCCCAATCCACATTGCTTTAACATCAAACATAGATTAAGTACTTGGGCCAAAATTCTCATTGTGTTTACATTAATTCTTCATGTGCTTATATAAATATGATAGAAATAAGAAGAATTTGCCCACAGGAAAAAAAAGTATGTTCCCAAGCTTTTAGCAGTTCTTACCTGGTAGAAAGGAGCCCTTTTCAGAAGGCATGCCTTACAACAAGGGTAAGATGGTCTTAGCACTAATTATTAGTGCATATTGCAAATAGAATAACCCTTAAGAAAACAACCTTAGTTTTTAAATTCTTCTCACCTTTGAGACACAAATTTTAATTCTTAAATGTTTCCTGTTACGTATGTTGGAAGATATTTGGGTGACAAAGCAAGGGAAACAGTGTGTTTCTTAATGAGGGTGGGGATGGGGTAACTTGGGTATTGTCTGTGGGTTCAGTTTTCATGAGCCAGGTCATGTTATTTTTCTCATGTGTTGGCAGGCAGTGCCACTTCGGCATCAGGTCAAATTCGAGGGGGGGGGGGGGGGTACCATTCCCAGTGGCTCTCACAAGAGGCCCAGGTCTTTTCCAGGAGGACATACAAACTCCACTCAAAACTCAATAAACAGGAATCTTCTTGTCACTTTCTCTTCTTTTTGATCTTTCTATTTTGCTCCTTAAAATGCATATTAGGGTCAAGAGGTTGGAAATATTTAGGACCAGTCAGTCCTGTCTCTTCTTTTTCAGAGGTTCACAAAAAGGCAAGATAAACTGGGTTCCCTGAGGCCTCTTCCTTAAGGAGAAAAGTTACGGGGGCTCAGTGGACCTTAGATGGCACAGTGTGATTGCTGAAACTTTGCTTAGACCATCTTCCACGCTTGGAAAATGACAGCTTCCATCTTGCAAACTAATAGTTGCTGTAGGTCTCCTCTCCTCCCCAGTCAACCAAGGAGGTCCCTCTTTAGAAAAAATGCAGCCCAGGAAAAGAGGTGTAGTGGGCGTTGGGAGAGCTAACAATTTGTGGCGGGGGTAGGGGAGAACTTTGCTTGGAGTAAGTTTAACCCACTACTTGGGCTTCTGGCAGAAGATGGGTTCTGAGTCCTGTGGGCTGGGAAGGTGAATCCTGGCATCCTGGCAGTGGGGAGAGTTAGTGTGGCTGGTGGGAATAAGAGAACTGTCAGCAGATGATGAATTTAACACAGCTCATTTTATCAAATCACATCTCAACATCCAGCTCCAGACAAGATAAGTGAAACAGTACTTTAAGGGCAGGGCTATTTCACCTGTGGTCAAAAACCTTAGGCAGCAGCAGTCACTAGGAAGCTTGTTAGAATGCAAACTCCTGACCACCTCTCCAGATCTGCTGAATCTGAATCTGCATTTTAACAAGATCCCCAGGGAGTTCCTATGCACATACAGATTTGAAGGGTGGTCCCAGGCCTGATTAATTACCTCAGTCCCAGTGAGTCACTGTTGCTGTAGTATGCTACCCCTCCCTATAAAATAAAGCTCTGGGATTTTCCCAGAAACTCCAGGATCCTTCCTTTGAAATTACCTTTGGAAGTAAAATTGACCAAGAGTGAATACAGACATGTACATTAGAAACACTTGAGCACTCCCTGTGTGCCAAGCCCGGAGTTCTCACACAGACAGGACCGGGTTCTCAAGCCAACACCCACCACCAGCAGGAGCACTTTCCTGCTATTTCCTCCTTCTTTTGAAAGCTGGAACCCCTAGCACCCCTTTGATGGAAAACTGATACTCTAGAAAGGTGACAAATGGTAGTGGGAGAGCATTGGTGTACCTAGTGCTCCTGTGTGACTGACTATACTCTGGCCAGACCTGTTCAGCTGATGCCATGCTGACTGCTTCTAAGGACTGAGTCCTTGGTTTTCCTATCAATTCTGAGTCAACACAGGCAGAACACTTCTTGGGTTTTAATGCATCCCTGCCAGCAGATAGACTACTTCTGAAGGGTGAAATGCAGATTCCCTTTGCAATGGGATTTTGACACTTGGAAATTCCTGGATCATGGCTGAAAAGAGACATGAAAACAGGAAAAAACAAGTTCTGCTGGAACCTGTGACAGAAAGAAGGGAGGAAGTAGAAGAAGGAAACAATCTCTCTAAGCTCATGGCTTTGCCTACCTTGTTCAAAGCTGTATTTCCACTATCTGGAATATAGTAAATACTCATTAAAACAGTGGCTGAGTGGACCAGAAATATATAAACTTGTCTTCATTATCACTGCGTAAGTTAGAGCAAGTTATACATTCTTCTTTTATGTTTACACAGAGCCTCCAGCCTCATCACTTTGAGATGGAAACAAGAAGCAAACAACTGCTTCATACGCATAAGACTCAAAATACATGCCTGGCTAAACTCTTTCTGATCCCCACATCTGTCAGATGCTTCAGCCTTTCATACTTATTAAAAGTGTATTTATCCAAGTAACTAATCAGTGTCTAATGAAGCCACATCTGAATTCTCTCCCTGAGTAAGGTAAAGGCTTCCTAAGAAGCAGTGCTGGGAGCCTGATTCTCCAGGTCTGTGACTGACTCACCATGGGCTCCTGTTCTTAATGAAGTTCAGTGCTTGCTTTTCAGCAGGAATAACTGAGACTTCCTCCAAGAATAACATCCAAATGTATGAAATAGCTCACAGGGCCACAAATGCAGATGCATCTAATTTAGGCATACCTCAAAAGGCCATTTATTCTCATTCACATTGAGTGCTATTATTGCTACTAAAAGTTGCTGTTTCTTTATTTTTATCTCTTCCAATTATTTTAATTGCCTGTTATAATAGTCCCACATACCAGAAATATGCTTTAAAACTCAAGAATGGTGGACAGGATGCCAAGCATATACCAGAAATATTTGTCAAACCCTGGACCCAAGTAGGCCAGCACCAGCCTCCCCACAGACCCACACAGATGAAGCAGAGTCAACCCAACCAAGAGAAAACCCACAAAAGGTGAACAATTCATAACTGCGCCCAACCTTCCAAACAGCTATCCAATTCTACATCCACAGAGAATAATCCATGTGCCAAATTCCTCCTAACAGTATCCTGAGGACAGAATCTCCCTTCTTTCCTATACCATGTTAAGAAATCACCATCTGTTGTTGGCATGAATGTATCACTTTCTTTCCTACCTCAACTCAAGAAAGAGTAGAGTTGCCCTAGCCGGTATGGCTTAGTGGATGGAGCGTCAGCCTGTCAACTGAAGGGTCCTAGGTTCAGTTCTGGTCAAGGGCACATGCCTGGGTTCTGGCTCGATCCCCGGTGGGGGGCCTGCAGGAGGCAGCCAATTGATGATTCTCTCTCATCATTGATGTTTCTATCTCTCTCTCCCTCTCTCTTCCTCTCTGAAATCAATAAAAATATACTTAAAAAAAAAGAAAGAGTAGAATTCACTTTCTGACATAAGTAAGGAAAAAAATACTGATTTTTTTTTTCAGAAGTCTAACTCTTGGTCTGTTGAACGGTGGTCACTGATCTTCTTTCAAGTGTAAGAACTGAACAAAAATCTGTACAAGTTATTTTTGCTAAAGTTTCCATGATATCAGATCTAATAATCTAATTACAAACTTCACCATTAAATAATAAACATGTAATAATAAAATATGTTATTTTATTATATATCACTATACATTACCACTATACTGCATGAAAAAAAGTAGATTGCAGATATAATTCTACCACCCAAAAACAATTAGGGCAATTAGCATTGTATTGATTTTACATTTGTATTGATTATCAAGTTTTATTATTAATAATTTCCCATCTTTCCCTGTGAATCTTGCCCAGAAGAGCTAGACTGTGTGCAGGTGCATTGTGCACTAAACTTACAACGTTGGTCCTGGCCCATATGGCTCAGTTGGTTGAACTTTGTTCCAGGCACCAACGGGTCCAGGCTCCATTCCCTGTCAGGGCACATGCCCGGGTTTTGGGACCCCATCCCTGGAAGTAGGGGGCATCCCTCTGCCTTCCTCTTTAAAGGCAATAAAAACATTTTTTTTGAAAACTTACAATCTTGTATCTTGTTCCCCCCACACACTTTATCAGCATTTTCCTGTGTTTTTGCAAAAGACTGAGACCTGCTGAATCTTTCCTGCAGTCTTTCCATAAACCCCCTCTGATAGACAGCTCTTAGCTCACCTTTTCAGTTGTCCTCTTCATAAACAACTAGTGTTTGGCCAGCCAAGAACTATGAAAGCCAGAAAAAGAGTATCTGAGGGTGTGCTCAAGTAGACTCCTTTTAATGGTCTGATTTTTTAAAAACAGAATTTCAGAAATAACAACCCATCCACAGAAAGTGAAAGATTGATTATAACCTTTCATAGAATTCTCTCTTCTCTCTCCCTCTCTCCTCTCTTCTCTCTCTCTCTCTCTCTCTCTCTCTCTCTCTCTCTCTCTCTTTCTCTCTCTCTCTCTCCTCTCTCTCTCTCTCTCTCTCTCTCTCTCTCTCTCTCGTGTGTGTGTGTGTGTGTGTGTGTGTGTGTGTGTGTGTGTGTCTCAGACTTGGGATGGAGGTGTGGGCCACTTCTGATTTTTGCCCAGAGAAAAGCTTATTTGAAAGTAAAATGTATATTTTCACAAGACTTTGCCAAGTCACCTTTCTGTCTCCTCTGTGTTGACCTCACCTGCAGACCTGCCCGAAAGGCCTGTCCCAGGTATGAATTCTCTGAAAGGCTTCAGGGGTTGAAGTATCGATCAATGGAATGCAGCTTTTCGCACATCTGATATTTGACTGGTTATCGCTTAGGGAAGTTCTGTTTATTGATGTCCCCTTACCCGGTCTAGTTTCATATGACAGAGGATTCTGAGAGGAAGGAGTTTTGCTAGGGGATGCAGGACCATAGCGTCGTCTTCTCAGGAAGACAAGAGGAGACCCAGATTTAAGCCCAAGTCAAACCCGTTGGTACAGCGTCCAGAATAAAAACAGCGTGTTAACCCCAAGCATAGTCATCGGTTAAAGGCATCTTTATTCGGAACCTAGGCAGGCAGCACGGAAGGAAAGGAAAAGAAGGGGAACACGGGCCAACGAAAGCTTTGTGGGTCTCAGTCCTACTAGGTGGGTTTAAACTGAAGGGGACCAGGGGAAATATCTGTTTTCAGCCCCAGTTACCCGCGAACGTTTTCCTGGAGAGAAGCTCCTGGAGCAATTTACAGCATTCCAGCCCAGGCCGCCGTGCCAGACGCTCTGAATAAACCTTCACAAACCAACCGAAGCTTCCGGGAAGGACCCGGCGTGTGTAGGGAGGTGGCACCTCCAAAGACCAGGCGCTGGGGAAAGAAAGGAACCCTAAGCCGGGTGAAAGTCCGGGATTCCTGCAAAGCCACTGGTTCTGGGTTCCGAGCAGTTCCCCTCTCCCTACCCCCACCCCACTCCTGAGGCCCAGCGCGGAGAGGGTCCCTGCTCAAGGCAGTGTCTGGACCCAATGGGAGTCCCAGGACCCTTCGGAGGCGGGAGGAGGCCGGTTTCAGTTTGCGCAGAACTTATGGGACTCCGAAGAAATACCAACCCACTGGAGGCGTGTTCCGGGAAATTGTGAGAGGCTGGCGCCTGGGTTTAGGGGTGAGGAGCGCGGGTAAATGAGGGCTCTGGTCGGACTCAAGGGCCGTGAGGCCGACAGGGGGCGCTCTGTCACTGCGGACGTTGGTGCGGAGCGCTCCTGGGTGCCCACTGAGGCCGCAACAGAGGATGGGGGAACTAGTAAGGTTCGCTCTTTTAAAAAGGTAGCTTTCTTCCCTCCCGTGGACCTCCTCTCCCCGCCCCGGTCGCTCCTTTTACTCTAGGAATAATTTCTAGAACTATATTTAGACCAGGAGCCAAAAGAGAAAAGGAGGGACTCTCATATACATGTGCGCACCAGAGTATTCTTTTTAGTTTTCAATTTCATACACACTAGAAAGCTGTCTGTTGTCGTTGTTTCGTGGGGTTTGTCTATTTGGCGTCTTTTTTTTTGTTTTTTTGTTTTTTTTTTCCTTTTTCTACTGAATGTGAGAAGCAGCAGTAGGAAGGAGGAAGGGGACTTAAGGTGGTGTGTGTGCGCGCGCGCACCTTTCTGGCTTAGGCCTGCGCATAAAGTTTTAAAAAACAGGCAACTGCGCCAGTGGCTACCCTTCTTTCCCAAGTCCTCGGAACTCCGTGACAGATGCTGGTGCTCTGGTCCCTGAGCCTCCCCTTTGCGCATCTACATTACCTGTGCATATACTCCCAGGGGACACAGCCTGTGCTGGGAACCCTCAGCGCTACGCATGGCTTCCGGGAGACACAGACTTTGGCTTTGGGGGATCCTGCCCTGGAACGTGTTCAGCGTGCTCCTTAACGCCCTCAGTATCAATTAGTCAACCCATCCTGGCGTTTCAGCTCTAAGGAGGCTGCCACTGGCTCCAACTTTGGTTCAAAATGATGCTGGGCCGGCCTAGTGACCTGGGGTACAGGGAGGGCTGGAAGCCCTGCACCCACTTGCCTTCTAATCTGACCCTCAGGGCCCTTCCCTTCCTTGTGTTCATCCCTCTGCCTGCCACCTCATTTGTCTTCTGCCACCGTTACCCACAGCTTTGGAGAAGTGAGCCAGGTGCCCATAATTTCTAGATTTTCCTCTATCTTTGAGGTGGAGGTCTCAGGGCTGGGATCCACAGGCCCAAGATGGGTTTTTAGAACCAAGAAAGGGTTCCCACATCTGAACACCAGGTAATCTGGGCTCACTGGGGTCTAGGAGCTGGTCCAGGGCAGGTGATCATTTGAACCCAGAAGCTGGAGCGAACATTAAAAGTGAGTATATGGTTGCTGGGGTTTCCAATTCTTACAAAACAGACCCCTCAGGAAAGCAGAGAGGACAGAGACCCTCCTGAAGGTATTCCACGCGCTGCGTATTGATTCTTTTATTCCTTTCTCTCCTCCCGCTTTACTCCCACCCCACCTCCTGCCCTGTTTGTTTTAGTTACGAAATTCTGTGGTCACCTCCGTTGTGACTGAAAAGTAACCTTGAAACACAGCGTCCTGAATGTCAGAGACAAATTACAGTCTCCCAACCGTCGGCTGCAGCTGGCGGGGCCGCGTGCGCGCTGCGCCGGGACAGCGTTTCTCCCGCCGGCCACCCCCCTGTAGGTCGCCGGAGGCCGGGCTCCGAGAAGGCAGAAAGCCAAGGCGGCCGGACCGGCGCGCCCCGCGCCTTCCGGGCCACTCGGAGTCTTAACTGTAACAGGGAGGGGCCTCCTAGGAGCAGCGGCGGGCGAGCTAAAGGTGTGTACACAGTTTTTCTAAATACGACAGCGCTTTGCAAATTGGCTCTGTCGCCGTCTTGTTGTTTTGACAGGGAATGAACACTGAGAGCGAAGAAACCGGGATAAATAAATGCGGCTTTTATAAGGCTCTGCAGAGAAAAACTGGGCGCCGAGGCTGAACGCGCCCTCCGACAGGAGCCTTAGGCGCCAGGCGCTATGGGACAGGGAGGGGGTCGGAGCCCTGGGCCTCTCCGGGGATGGCTTTCTCCAAGAGCTCTACCACGGTCGCTCCGGGTGAACGCGGAAGGAAGGGGGCCGTCCTGGGGAGCCCTGGCGCCCACTCGCCTGGATCGCCGGTCCGGGCCCCGCAGTGGCAGTCGGGCGCGGCGAGCTGTGGCCGCCGAGGGGCAGGTGCGGGGCGCTGGCCGCGGCTCCCTCTCACCTAGGTGTGAGCTGATTATTCAAATGGGCTGCCCGGGGTCTGGGGATTGGAGGCCCGCGCCAGCGCGCCGCGCTATATCACCAGCCGCCCACGTCACTGCGGCACTTGTCGGCTCCGCGGTCCACACCTCCTCCTCCTCTCTCCACCCCCCACCCGCCCCCGCGCCGCGCGCTTCCCGCCGCCTTCCCGCAGCTCCGCACTGCCAGCCTCGGGCTCCACTGGGCAGCCCGCGAGCGCGAAGGCGGCGGGCGACGGGCGGTGGGCTCTGCGGGCACCCAGGCTCCGGTCAGGCCCCCTCCGATCCTCAGCCTCCTCCTCAGGCGACTCATCTCCCCCCTCCCGCCCACTTCCAACTACCGCCTCCGGCCAGCCCCGGGAGAGAGAGGGAGTGGAGCCCAGAGAGAGGGAGCGAAAGAGAGGGAGGGAGGGGACAGTGCCTTAGCTGACTTTTTTTTTTAAGAGGGTGGGGGTGGGGGGGATTGCTGGTCGTTTGTTGTGGCTGTTAAATTTTAAACTGCCATGCACTCGGCTTCCAGTATGCTGGGAGCAGTGAAGATGGAAGGGCACGAGCCGTCCGACTGGAGCAGCTACTATGCCGAGCCCGAGGTAGGCACTCGCCTTTTCCGGGGGGACGTGGGGTGGCGGAGTCCGCTCTTTCTTTCCCCAACCTCGGGACCGCTTTCCTCGCCTGCATCCGCCCCCCACCCGCAGCCGCTCTGGGCAGCCACCTTTTCCACCCTCCTTCCACTCAAATGGGTCTCTTTTTTATACGACACACTGTTAGCCTTGAGATAATATTAACTTTGTGATCAAATATTGACTTGCGGCGCCTCCAAATCCTCTTCGTGGCCGAGCCACGCACTATCCTAACAGAGTTATGTTTGGCAGCGCGCGGCTGGGGAGGGGTAAGAGTTCGGCGGCGAGGGGGTGGGGAGCTGGAGGGAAGAAGGTGAGCACGAGTTGGGGGCTGAGGTGGAGGCGAAGAGTTAAAGACTAGAGGACAAAGAGAAAGTTTGTGGCTGCAAGCCCCAGCCGCCCTAGTTCACTTTTGCCGTCCCCTCCCTATCCTTTCATTCAGTGCCTCCGGCTGGCCCCCGACTCCGCTCAGGCCCTGAGTTTCGGTTCCCCTGGGGCCAAGAATGGGCTTCTGAGAGGAAAACTGAACTGAGAGGAACTTGGGACAGCCCTCTCTTGAGACCACCCGGGTCGCCCTGCGCGGGGTCCCACAGGTGGCTCGCTATGGCCTTGGCGGCGACTCACTATGCTGGCCAGAGTTGTGGAGACTCTGGGCAGGGCAAAGATCTTGAGGTGCCTGGCCTGGGGTGCTCCAGGGGACCCTTGTTTTAGAATCCGAGCCCGGTGGAGAAGGGCGAGGAGCTAGCCACACTCAGAGAGCAGCAACCCTCTGGCCACCTCTTCAAAGGCGATCACGGCACTCTCTGAGTGAACCGGGCGCGATGTGCTGGAGGGAGAGAAGTGGGGGGTACGAGGGATGGACTCCCCAGAGGGTCAGAGCTGACCTGGTAGCTGGGAGGTCAGGGCACAGGGCGCGCTCCAGCCCCGGTGCTAACGCGTGTGCCTCCGTCCCCGGGTTCTGTCCGCAGGGCTACTCCTCGGTGAGCAACATGAACGCCGGCCTGGGGATGAACGGCATGAACACCTACATGAGCATGTCGGCGGCCGCCATGGGCAGCGGCTCTGGTAACATGAGCGCCGGCTCGATGAACATGTCGTCGTACGTGGGAACCGGCATGAGCCCGTCCCTAGCAGGCATGTCCCCCGGGGCGGGCGCCATGGCCAGCATGGGCGGCTCGGCCGGGGCGGCCGGCGTGGCGGGCATGGGGTCGCACCTGAGTCCCAGCCTGAGCCCGCTCGGGGGGCAGGCGGCAGGCGCCATGGGCGGCCTGGCCCCCTATGCCAACATGAACTCCATGAGCCCCATGTACGGGCAGGCGGGCCTGAGCCGCGCGCGCGACCCCAAGACGTACCGGCGCAGCTACACGCACGCCAAGCCGCCCTATTCTTACATCTCCCTCATCACCATGGCCATCCAGCAGAGCCCCAACAAGATGCTGACGCTGAGCGAGATCTACCAGTGGATCATGGACCTCTTCCCCTTCTACCGGCAGAACCAGCAGCGCTGGCAGAACTCTATCCGCCACTCTCTCTCCTTCAACGACTGCTTCCTCAAGGTGCCCCGCTCGCCCGACAAGCCAGGCAAGGGCTCCTTCTGGACCCTGCACCCCGACTCGGGCAACATGTTCGAGAACGGCTGCTACCTGCGCCGCCAGAAGCGCTTCAAGTGTGAGAAGCAGCTGGCCCTGAAGGAGGCCGGGGGCGCCACGGGCGGGGGAAAGAAGGTGGCCGCTGGGGCGCAGGCCTCGCAGGGGCAGCTCGGGGAGGCCTCCGGGCCGGCCTCCGAGACTCAGGCAGGCACCGATTCACCCCATTCGAGCTCCTCTCCGTGCCAGGAGCACAAGCGAGGGGGCCTGGGAGAGCTGAAGGGGACGCAGGCCGCGGCGCTGAGCCCCCCGGAGCAGGAGCCTTCACCTGGGCAGCAGCAGCAGGCCGCTGCGCACCTGCTGGGCCCTCCCCACCACCCGGGCCTGCCGCCCGAGGCCCACCTGAAGCCCGAGCACCACTACGCCTTCAACCACCCCTTCTCCATCAACAACCTCATGTCCTCTGAGCAGCAGCACCACCACAGCCACCACCACCACCAACCCCACAAAATGGACCTCAAGGCCTATGAACAGGTGATGCACTACCCGGGCTATGGTTCCCCCATGCCGGGAAGCCTGGCCATGGGCCCAATCACGAACAAAGCGGGCCTGGAAGCCTCAACCCTGGCCGCGGACACCTCCTACTACCAGGGGGTGTACTCCCGGCCCATTATGAACTCCTCTTAAGAGGGCTGCGGCCTGGCTAGCCCAGACAAGAGAGAGCAAGTGGGGGGCATGGGAGGAGACTTTGAGGTAGGGGTGTTGGAGAGATGCAAGGGAGAAGACATCCAAGACACTCCCACCCCCAGGGACAGCAGTCTCCCCTCACCCTCTGCAGCTCTTTTCTCCCAGATGGGCCACACTGATATGTATCATTCATTCTATATAAGGAGGGAAAGGGGACAAAAAGATGAAGTCAAAAAAGACAAAACGAAGAAAAGCCCCCAGTTTCCACTACTATGTAGATGCCTGCTTCTTGAAGCACCCTAGAATTCTGAATGTTGTTCTCACTCTCCTCCATTGCTGTTGTTGCAGGGAAGTCTTACTTTATTTAAAAACAAACAAACAAACCCACAAAAAAAAAAACCCTCCATAGAAAACAAAACAAAAAAATCCTACAAACTTTTGTGACTCGGTGTAAAACAATGTAGTTTTAACAAAGAACCGGAGAGTTGTGCTATTGTTTAAAAAGAGATAAAAAATGATGTAAGGGTCTGTTGTTAATGACCAAGGGAGAAAAATGCATATTCCTGTTCTTGAAACAGTGAAATCCAGGTCTCGGGTCTGATTAATTTATGCTTTCTGAGTGCTTTATTTATGGAGTATAAATATGTGTTCTGGCTGCAAGGATCAGAGTTCCCCAAATCTATATTAAAGTGTTATTGCCGGTTTTATTCCTTGAATCATCAAGATTTTTTTTTTCTTTGCCTGACTTAAAAAATAATCAGGTCTGGAAATTATTTAAAAGTGGACGGAGGGTGATCCTGGCCGATGGCAGATTTAATTTTATTGGAGGAGGGGTTGTTGCTTTACCAACATTTTATTACAATTTTCAGACATACTGAATTTGAATGGATTTTACAGAAAGTACACATGTACCCATTGCCCAGATTTTACAATTATTTCACTGTTCTTGTTATATTGCATATCTATCCACTTATTTAGATGCCATTGGTCAATTTGGCTTATATTCTAAGGGCATTTCAAAGTAAATTTCAGACATTAGTGCATTTCCCCTAAGCACTTAAACAAGCACACCATTAAATAGAACACAATATTGTTTATGGTTACTTTTGGAGTTTTTAGTTTATCTTTACACACAATGAAACACAGATCCCAGGCCCACCATTCCATGGGTTTGATGCAGGTTTATCTTTCAAGCCCGGAGCAACCCACATATCTTGATTTTCCACCTGAGCCATGTGAAGGTTCAGTGTTGCTGACATCTCTTGGGCTCTAGTGCAGGCTTCTCTGGGAAGAAGCCTGGATTTTACATGCTTTGCTGTATTTCCTATATTAGCTCCCTAGACCCTTTAAGTAAGTGAGCCCAGGTTGAATTTGCAAATTCCTGGTGCAGTACTTGCCCTTTTCATTGCTGCATCTCTGTGGCATCCGTTACCCTGTGGAATCGGAGCTCTGTCTATACTCCACCACCCTTTCCCAGCCTCCTCCTTCACTTAGGTGTTCTGCACAACATTGGCAGACCTAGCTGAAACCCGGGACTAGTGAGGGGTCTGGAGAAACAGATGACTTTCTCTTGGAATTGGTTTAAAGGGTATGCTCGGTGTGATGTTCCAAACCTCCTTTTATATTTGGCCCTGGCTGGGTGGCTCAGTTGGTTGGAGCATCCAGTACATCAAAAAGGTTGCAGGTTCCATTTCCAGTCAGGGCACATATCTAGGTTGTGGGTTCAATCACCAGTCAGGGTGTGAATAGGAAGCAACTGATTGATGTTTCTCTTTCACAATTGATGTTTCTCTCCTCCTCCTCTCTCTAAAATCAATAAAAACATAACCTGGGTGAGGGTTTAAAAATAATAAAATAAGGTGTATATTAAAGTGAGGCGGAGATAAGGGGGTGTCTTGCCGGGCTTGCCAAGTGACAGTGGCCAGTGGAGAGATCCGAGTCTGCAGGGTCTTCCTCCCAACACCCTAGCACAGCGTACAGTTAGCAGGATTTGGCAAGCTAAGATTGCCCTGTGCAGGGGATGAGGGTTATTTTGTGTGTGTGTGTGTGTGAGCCTAAAAGGAAAATCCAAACTTATAAAGAAATACCCAGAATAAATTCTTACAATCCTGCTATCTCTCCCCACAGACACCCTAAATCAATGGCCAATCACAGTGGGTACCCTGGAGGTGAAGCACAAAGGCACCCCCCATCCTCCCACCGCTGCTCTCCCAGACTTGGCTTTGCTCAGGGCATCTACTGGCCTGCAAGCTGGCCCAGGGAGGTCAGGAGCCAGTGTCTTTGAGGGCCCCTCAGACTCGGGGCCAGCCGGAGCACAGCTTAGCCAGCTGTGGGTAAGAAACGCAGGTTTCCAAGACCAGGACTTTGTCTTCGGGTTTCTGAAGCCCAGGATCTTATTTCCCGGACTAATCTTAGGGCTTCCCGACCAGCCAAACCTGGAGTGTCCCAGCTTCTTCCCGACCTTAGAGACTGCCTCTCCTTGCACCCTCTGCCACCTTGAGAGGTCTCTGTCACCTCCAACCCTGGCCTTCCCACGCGCTGAGGGAGTTTGCCCTCGCCTCCTCCACCCTCTCCCGCCTCTAAATCCTTGTTTTTAACGTGCCTCATTGTCCTGAGGAGCACTGGGAAGAGAATTGGGGCGGGGTAGCAGTGGTATCCGGAGGCAGAATCCAGTTATCAGGGCTGTCTCTCCCCCTGGCCAGGACACACACGTCGTGAGCCCGGCCTGAAATGTGTTTCATTATCACATAAAAGGCTCCTGTGGCGAAGGAGCGGAGAGGCCGAGCGGGAGGCCGAGTGGGGGACAATGGAGGCTGAAAGCGCTGCCCTAACCTGCTATGTTTCGTATCGCACGCCCATTGTGCTAGGGTCGTTTTAAACTACTTAGAGCGCCCCCCCCCCCCCCCCCCGCCATCCCGGCTGATGAGATAGAGTTCTGTCCGAATACATAAAAAGGACGTCGGGAGTGGGCGCTTTCGGAGGTTTCAGCGCTTCTCGTTCCTTTCACACCCCACCCTCCGGCCACCGCCTCCTTCCCCCAGTCCAGGTTCCCAGCTTACTAGCTCACAGCTCGCCCTCCGTCTGCCTTCCCCCAACTTTAAATATTGCAGGGTGCAGCGATTCTTTTTTCCTCCCCCCTCTCTTTTCTTCCTCCACCCTGCCACCCCCGCCTCGAGCAGCGAACGCGCCGATTTAAGCAACCGTGATCTGTGAATAAACAAAGTCAGTAAACAACCGAAAAAAACATTCTGGATCCGAATTCCAGGAGGGTAAACTTTCCATGCCACGTCAGACTTCAGCAAATTTGCACAGATATTATATTGCCTCCCCCCGCCTTTATTATTCTTTTTTTTTTCCAGGATCCCATTGTACTTAACTGAATTTTATAACGCTGATCGATATCTTGGTAAAATATTCATTTTTAAACTAGCGGGCAGTGAAATCTTTGCTTTGTGTGCTAAAGTCAACAGTCGCTGGGTTTGAGCTCAAATAAATGCGGGGATGCCTGGGCTGGGAGCAGTCGGCCGCTACCCTCCGCGCGCCGGACGCTCCGCCGCCCGCAGCCCGAGCTCCGCAGGTAGGCAGTTCGCCCAGTCGGGGGCCGCGCCCCGGGGTCCTCCGCGCGTCCGACCCCCACCCCACTCCTAGTGGCGTGCCTCCCCTCCCCCGGTTAGTACTTATCCCTTCCGAGACCTCCGATCCCAGGGAAGGGGGGTGAGGATTGGAGGGGGAGGTAGTGAGAAGCTAAATCCGTAGACCTAGGAGTTTGTAAGATGGCCTTTCGCGGGGGGTTGTTTTTACGGGAATTTTCTAAGAATGCACAGTGTGGGAAGATGAGGAGTGGAAGAGTTACAAAGTCGGACTACATCTGGGCTCTGAGCTCGGCTAGGTGTGGTCCCATGCTCTGGGAAGCCAAGGCCCGTCCCCGCCGCCCCTCGGGTCTGTTTCCCAAGGAAAGTGGGAAGGTGAGGATGGGATAGCACCTTGGCCTCAGAGTCAGGGTGGGGGTCAGAGGAAAAGGGCGTCCTGGTAGTGGGGTGGTTGCAGAGACAGAGGCTGGAGAGTAGCGACACACGCCCCCAGCGCGCGAGAGTTCGAGTCCAGCCCGGGCGTTTCCCCAGAAGCCCTGGGGCCTAGGCTGTGGCTCGGGTCAAAACCCAGCGGAAGAAGGGGAGGGTCGACGGCTTTGCCAGCAGCCGGAGAACTTTTTTGTTCTGGCGATCACAAGCCGCTGGTGGCCTTTAATCACAGGCGCGCGCGGCATGCGCCTGGGAACCTCCAGTGTTATGAGTCCGGTCCAGGAGGAAAAGGCAGAAACTCACGGCGGGGCCATTTACCACCCCACTGTCCCCGCACATGGCTTGGCAGGGACGCGCTGCGGTGCCTAGGGACGCGAGTTTTAAGGATCAAACAGAATTGAACGCATCTTTATAGGAAGGCGCGGGCTCAGGAAACTCGGAGTTCCTTCAAATACTGCCAGTTGAAACCTCAGGACCCTCCGTTTCCAGGGAACAGAAAAAGGTGTCCTTCCTCTGGGGTCTCACCATGTACTCCCTCGGGAGGTTTATTTTAAAAGAAATGTATCCGGCCTTGTAAGAGGCCCAGGCCGGCTCGGGTACTCTAGATACCTCGCCAGTGAGATGCGCTAGGCATCGGGCCCACAGACATTGCCCGCCACCCCAATTGGGAAGCACTCCTGCTCTGTGTCAGAGTCCCCGGATCGGGAACACAAATAGGCAGAAATCGATCCTGTCATTGACAGCGTCAGTTATGCGGGCCCTGTCTTGTGTGGCAACCTAGGGCGCCCCTCTCCTTCCCTTTGTCCAGCTGAGTTGCTCGCCTGCTGCCCTCCGAATCCAGTCTGGCTCGCGTGGCTGGTTATGTGCGCTGAACAACAGGGAAAGTCTGCAGGACACAGGGCCAGGCTAATCGTTTTTAAATAATTAATGCCTCCCCGTTCCGCTGGTAATGCGCGGCCTCGAATTCGTCAATTACTTGTCATTAGCCGTGTGTACTCCGTGGCCTTCCCGGGTCCTTTGATGGCGCCGGGTCACCTACCCGGCCTAACTGTGGCCGAATGAAATGTGCGGGCCTTTGAGAGCCAGGTGGGAAGTAGCCGCGACCCTTCATTCGGGGCGAGTTTTGAAAGAAAGACCCTCGCTGAAAAGATGTCATCTTCCAAAGGGACAATTTAAAGGGTTCATCTTTGTCACCCGCCTACTGCCTTTTCCGGCTTTAAAAAGAGAAGCTGGTCCTCAGTGTTTTGGGAGCCTGTTAATGTGGGGGTGGGGAGAAGGGAAGAGAGAGATGAGGTTTAATAGGGCAGGGGTAGGGCTGTTTGCTCAAGACGGTACCTAAAGACACCTGAGGTCACTGGTTTTGTTTGGGATAGTGCCGCCTAGATAATATCTTCTGGAATGTGTAGGTTAGGACTGTCCGGGAAAACAGCAGGAGGGGATGTAGGAAAGGGAAGCTTCGATGAGTCCTCACCCATCCTTGGACCTGGCATTGCAGAATAGTCCGTGCTGGCTATTGCCCATAGACTTGTAGGCACCGAGTCCTGCCATACAGAAGAGCCCCCCTCCCCCTATCACCCAGGTTAGAGCCACCAGTCCCAATCTGCTGTCCCCTGTTGTAGCAGAATAATATTTTGAAATGTCTTCGCTGGGTCAGGGAAGCTGAAGACACTAGCACCATGGCAACCCAGAGCAGCCAAGGATTTGTGGAGTGAAATAAAAAAAAAAGAAAGAAAAAACTTCCCGAAAGCTTGCAGCTCCATGTGATTACAGTTCTGTTTCTTCTTTCCCATCAAGTGTTCTTTTTCCAGTAAATAAGTATCTGAGGGTCTCAGAACCTTATATGCCCCATTGTGAGCCCAAACAATGTGCAGGAGCTACAGCTCTCCTTGCTGCAAAGGCATGTCTGGTCCCAGTTTTACAACAGACTTCAGATCACAGTTTCTTATAGCCTCTCCCCCCAGGGACTGGCTTTTCTCTGAGAAGAGGAGACAAGAAGATATTGGAGATGGATCAAAAGATTGTGAGGCAGTGGGGGAACGGGTTTTAAAAATGAATGGAGAGAGGCTGCCTGGAACTTGCCTGTGTGCTTGGCCGGCCATGGTGCCTGGGCAGCTCTTTAGGCCTTTGGTGTCACACTCACATCCTTTCTAGGACATGTCACAATGAGCGGGATTTTTTTTTTTTTTTTTGGAAAATTTCTTTTTGATGAGATGCACCGGATATGGAGAGGAAGTTACAGGCACCTCCAGAGATTTGCAAACAAAAATCGCATGGAGTCGATAATTCCATGGAATAGTTGCAGGTCCTCAGTGAGGCTCTGCAGGGTCCCCGCTCCTTCTCCCTTTGACAAAGCTCCCAGGGAGTGCCCTACCTCTGAGCGCTTCAGGGGTTGCCACGGAAGCCTAAATCCTGGGGCATCTTCCCCATTCTGTTCACAGCCTTCCTGCCCACTCTCTTATCCTTTTTCTCCTTTCTTCTTTAAAACAATCATGTGTGTACCCCACCCCTGCCCCCTCCTGCCATTGTATTTGCTGATGACCTAACACGCTCACACCGAAAGCCACACACAGAAAACCAACAACGTGGGATGGGAGGAGAGACCAATTATGATGGAGGCTAACAAGCCCAGAACACCCAAGTTGAAGCTGGCTGTCTCCTGGGAGACTGATGGAGGCTTATTTTACAAGCTGTCATTCCACCCTGGTCCCTATTGCCAGACTGGAGGTGATTTCTATTCTCCCCTCCCCCTGAATCCTCGGGGCTTATCCCCTGCAGCAGCAGCTGCCACCACAGCCCCTTTCATGCACAGGTAGAGAGGACAGGGGTGTTTCACATGCACATCTTCACTGCAGTGTGCTTATTATTATTATTATTATTTACATTCGTGGCTGTTTGTCAGAGAGCTCCAAGCTCACTGCCAACAAGATATGGACTGGTCAGTTGTCACTGTCACACTCGCTCTCCCTCCCTGCCAGGTTCCCATGAAAAGGCATTGACTTTTCCTTTATGCTACCTTTTCCTTTACACCACTCTCCTCTCTCTCTCTCTCTCTCTCTCTCTCTCTTTCTCTCTCTCTCTCTCTCTCTCTCTCTCTCTCTCTCTCTTCTCTCTCTCTCTCTCTCTCTCTCTCTCTCTCTCTCTCTTTCTCTCACTATTAGATAACACAACATATAGCTGGGAATGCTGAAAGAAGCAACCCAAATTAAGTTGCATTCATTCATTCATGCTGAATTAGAGTTCTTACGTTCTCATTACGGCAAGTGCCTAAGGTGTGCTCTCTCCTGAAGCTGACTGGAGGCAGCACCAGTCCCTGCAATGCAGGACATCATGCCAGCAACATCATATATATATTTTTAAACTAAAAAACTTCAAATTAACTGAAAAGGAACGACCATATACATGTGAGGAAAACATACTGGCATTATGCACATTGCAATTTTGCAATGAGAATTGTTTGTTGTGTTTTAGTTCTACTTGCTTAAGCAGTTTCACTTCTATTTTATAAAATGATTGAGGACTAGATTTTTTTCATCGGCAAATCAGCTTTTCCTTTGTTTCATTTATCTGAAAAGAATAAAACAGGTTTTAAAAACAAGCAGGAAGGTTTCAGGTCAGGGTTGTAATAACCCCAGCAAATTAAAATAGGATCGGATGCATGTCAATTTTGACTTGCTGTTTCATTAGAAATAGGATCTTAATTAATCATTTGTTCTTTCACAAAGCAGACCTGGTTGTATAATGGGTTGTGTTGGAAAGTTTTTGTTCACATCAAGAAAAGCATGTTTCCTAATTTGAAGACTTATAAATGTTAAAAGCTCACTGCTTTAAACTACAAAATGTGATCTTGGGGAGTATTTGGAGGAGAGGGTTTGTGAAGAGCTAAGGCATGACATGGATGGCTGGAGAACCAAGAAGGAAAGATAATGATCATATGACATTTTTAAATTTTTTTTATTATTGTGAAGGAACAGGGTAAAGTGTTAGCCAGGGCAGGACTTGGGTCATAGGGATCTCTGTATGGAGGGTGAGGCATCTTTAGAAAAGAAATCAGGAGAGCAACATGTGCATACTCTGGTATAAAATATGTAGGCCTATACTCAAGCTTTCTGCTTGCTATATGTTCAAAAACCCAATTTAAGAAATTTAAAATAAAAGACACCAATTCCACTATATAGTTTCAATTTAGTCTGCAACTCTGAACTCCATTAAACTGGGTTGTTCACACATAGAAGTTCTAACTTCAATAACATGCTGGTTGAGAAAATTCACCCTCTCTACCCAGATAAGTGAGTCTATTTCTTGGCAAAACATTGCCTTTTACTGTACCATTTTAGTGTTTCTTAACTGGAATTCTCCCTTTTTCTTCATCACAACTATATTCAATCCAACTACCATAGAGTAGGGTAACCTGTGCACATGCAAGTTGTCTCAGGAACATGACCTCATTTAAGCTTCCCCATACCCCACAGGTAGATGTCAGAATTGATGGGTGATGGCCCTGGGACAGAGAGAAATTAGGGGATCTGCTTCAATTTCAGAGCTCAGCATTGAGCTCAAGTCTTTCAGCTCTATGTTCTTTCAATTTCTTTTGACTTCGTATTACCTTGAACACAGATCTCTCTGATTCATATTCTGTAGGAAGTATGTCTTCACCAGAAACCCAGGTTTCAAAGTGAGTTGCTTTTGGTAGAGAGTGAAACCCAAAATGCTGGGGGAAGGCTGGAAAAAAAAAGGAAGATCTCAAGAAGAGTGAGGCTTGGGTACACTCCCTCAAAGGATGGGGGAAATCCCACCCACTAAATTAGAAGGCAATAAGGTGGGTTACCACTGGGATCAGGCTGAGTTCTTATTTTCTCTTTTGCAGCAACACAGTTAGAATTCCCATGTGACCTTGGTCCCTCAAAGCTGGCTAGAGGTTCAGTCAGGCCTGAACCTGCCACTTTTCCTCATTGAAACTACCAGGGCCAGCTGGTGAGTGCCAAAAGGAGGAGACAGCTCTTGTATTGTGATTAGCAAGAGAAAATGCCAGAGAAGATTAAAAAAAGCCAGCGGCAGAAACAATGGACTGACCTATGGGCTTAAAACAATACCAATAGCCAAATTATCTCTTGAGAGGCAGCCTGTCAGCCTTATTCCTTACTGGGGATTCTGAAGCAGGCCTAGGAATGTCTTGAGACTCTTGCCTCTGACCTCTCCCTGACCCGCACCTGGTGGCCTGACAGCACAGGTGACAGCACAGCTGGAATGCACACACCACCCACAGCTGGGCTTCAGTACTTCCTTGCCCCTACCCCAGCTGCAAGAACAGCAAGACCCCAGACCCCACAGCATGCCTCCCTCCCACATTATATAAATGCAGATCTGTATAAACACCTGCCTCAGAGGTTTGCCCATGAATAGGAGGCTGGCTAGACTGACTGCCTAGTTCTATGACAGAGGGAGGATGTGCCCCAGCACTCAGTAGGCCTTCAGTCTGGGAGAATTGCACCATCTAGTTGAGTGCACAGGAGCACATGGGTGTCCAAGCCAAAGATGGCTGACACCTGCTTGCACCAGGCTCTGGGGACTTGGGGCTGATTGAGCACTGGCCATCCTGACAACAGGGTCTCAGGTTGGACATGGAGGCCTCTTTCCCCTCACCCCCTCCCCAACACACATTTTTAATGTAAATTCCCCCCGACTATCTGTTTTTAGTGGTGTGGGATTTTCTTCAGACTTAGCATTTTCCATTTGGGGATTTCAGGGGAGGCTCTGGACAACTGGATTCTAAGGACAGCTCCACACACAATGATGTCTAAGATAAAGTGAATGGGGTTCTAGATTAAACCAAATTCCCCATTTCAAACTGGATAATTGAGGCATGATTAAGGTGGGGAGAATACACTGAGAATGACAGTTACCCAAACTCAGATCAGGCTCTGAGCCTTCTAAATATTGCAAGAGAAGGGGAGAATGCAATTTTAGGACTATTTATGGGGGTAAGTGAAGGGGGGCAGGTATCCGATCTATATTTTGTCTGCTCTCCATTTTAATTACCACTCCCCTCCCACCAGCAGAGTTTGCCAATTAAAGGCCAATCTCTCTTGATTTCTTTGCTTTAAAAAGGACATTTCGATTCACCCAGGCAGACAATTAAATCCCCCTCTTGCCTCTCCCTTCCCAGAGCTCGGGAACAAGATGCCTCCCTATCTCTTGCCAGCATTGAGCAGTGGAAAGGAGTTGATCTCAGGTGCTAACCTGCAGTTATCAGAATGCCAGACTCATTTAGGGAGCTCAACTTGGGAACCCCACGCGATCTTTTCATTGATTGTGGAAAGAGCTGTTTAGATTTCACCCTTGCTCAGTAAACAACTAAAAGTAACTGCCGGATTTCTTCCTTGCATTCAGTGAAATCTCTCTCTCTCTCTCTCTCTCTCTCTCTCTCTCTCTCTCTCTCTCTCTCTCTCTCTCTCTCAACACTTCTTCCCTTCTTCAGGCTAAGTAACAACCAGACTGTGTTTCTTTTATAACACCCTAAGCTGACCTCCCCATCCCCAGGCTTTTGGGGGATGCTACAACTTCCTCTGAGGACTCAGGTCTCTCCCAAAGAACATAGCCTCCCAGTTTTCTAAATCTGTAGGGAACATTTTTGAGAAAGTGTTGACCCTTTGGCTCCTTACCCTGTCATCTCCAAAAGTTCCCACCTGGCTAAAATACATGCCAAAGACTTCTCAGTGTCATTCCTCCCTGGCCTCTCTTCCCTCACAGAGGTCACCATTCCTGGTTGGTCTGTGACAAGTCCTTGGCAGCTCTGACCCAGGTGAACGAAATAGGGGAAGGGGGTTAAATTTGTTAACTGCAATGCAAGAGCACTGCTTCTGCACTCTGGTCCTGGATACGGCTCTCTTTGGGGGTAACAGGAAATTAAATTGGTAAGCTTACTCTGATGATCAAACTTTTAAGATTTTTAACAAGACCCCCATTTTACTCCTCAATTCTGAATAGAAAAAAAGGGTGAAAATGTTTCCTCTTGTACAAAATTTGCAATTCTCCGAATTGACCATTCTTTAAATTGGGCGTCTTCATCTAGCTGCATCTCTAGGAATAGGTTTGCTCTGAAGGGATCCTGTGCAACATGAACACTGTGTCATCTAATTGTGCAAAATAAATAGATATACTTGCCAGCCATCACTACAATATAAAAGATTAGTATAAATCCTAATAAATGATACTTTCAAATTCAATAATTCTTTAAAAATGATTTGATAAATGATAAAGAATAGTTTTTCTGAAGACATTTGACACTATCAGTCTGCAAGGAGTGTGTTTTAAAAAATTAAGGACTTCTTTTTTTAAAGTTGGTACGATTTCAAATGGATTTTTTTTCTTGTTTGTTTAAATGCCCTTCACATGATAAAAAAAATATTTTTGAAATTAGATCAGTCAACTTAAAATACAGTTTTCTTACATGTGTCAGCCTCAAGCAAAAAGCCTTTTAAACGTCCCACAAATCTAATTTCTGGATCTGTTCTTTTCAAGATGCTAAACTTTAATATCTTTTCTTTTTTAAAAACCACTATCTTGTTCATGAGCTATCCAATTAGAAAAAAATCCTAAAATCCAAAACACGGATTTCTTAAGATTTAAAATAGAAATATCTTCCACAATATCGTGTTCCATAGTAAGAAACATAAGCAAATATATTTTTTTAAAAGGAGAGTCCCTGAAATTAGATTGCTAATTTATTATATGAGGTACCCCTGGACAAATCAATAAAGTATGTCATTTCTTTGCTCCTTGCCGTTTCTAGGACAATTTTGTGAGATAGAACATGCATTGGGAGTTCCGATATATTTATTATGTGCCATCTACCTGCACATTTAATGAGGCTCAAAAATGTCTTTGCACTGTGTGTAGCCCCTCTGGTGTGTCCTGAGAAATCAAAAGAATGACAAATGGCCGTCCAGGCGAGTTACAGCCTTGGGGGCAGCTGCTCACTTGCTGGTCACAGTATCCTGGCTTGGTTGTTACTGACTGCTTTTTTGCATATCGGCTTTGATGTGACTAATGATAATTACCCAATCTCACCTCATATTTGTCTCTAAATCTTGTATTTGATCTAATAGCTCACTGGCGCTAATTAAACCTCTCCTTACAAAGACAATTTCTCTGTATTTCTCAGTGTTTGCCTTTCTAGCTATGAAATTTACCTGGAAAACATTTCTGGGGGAAGCAAATATATTGATTGTTTTTGGATTGTTGGAAATATTTAATTATATATATATATATATATATATATATATATATATATATATATATATATATGTTTCTGAGTGAAATAGAATAGATTCTGCATAGACTAGGAATTGGTTTTCTTCACCTCCTCTCTGCGCAGTGTTTGTGTGGGTCTCCCCACACCTGGGCTGTTTAGATATTTTGTAATAGTTCACCATCTCCCAAGCCCAGTCAAAGCCACGTTAAATTCTGAAAAATAATTCAGGAGAAACCTGCAGACATTAGTGGGATGTGAGGTATAACCTCCCAGGGCACTCCGACACAAGCGGCATGCTATTTGGTGCAAGGGGCGAAAAACACGACCTAACAGTGTTTACATGTGTATTCAGCCATGAAATTGAATATTATCAAAGTTGGAAAAAATGCAAATCAAATTAAAACCAGGGAAAATTGTCTTTGGAATTACTGCGGCCTGGAGCCCCCAAGTGTTTGCTGAAATTGAAGCATTTAGAAAATGAAAAACCTATCAATTGCTCCTCGCTGTTCCCTGACCCCTAGGTATGAAGTTTGTTCATTAATTCCACTACAAATGTGTTGAGGCTCAAGAATCAGTCATTCGTCCGAGGCATCAGTCACATTAGAAAATAACTTTTTTTTCTAAAGTTAAATGTCTCCCTTTAGTGTTACTAAAGTCGAGCCTCGTTACTAAACCGAAGGGCACCCGCTTTCCTCACTGGGCAGTGAGCTCCGAGTCGCTGGCTGCGAGTGTCCAGGACGCTCTGCCAAGCCCAGCCCAAGTCACGCTCTGCAGATGGGCGGAAGGGTAGGCGGGCGGCGGTGATGCGGTCCCGGTCTCCTCGGCCCCTACCCGGGGCCGCGCAGCGCAGCCAGCAGCTGGGCCCTGGATCCGCGGAGCAGCGGCCGAGCCTGGGAGCCTTCTTCGCGCGTCCTTCGGACTCCTCCTCGATGTTGGAGATGCGCGAAAAAGGAAAACCTGAAAGGGTGCCCATGGGGGCTTTGCGTCGGTGCCCGTGGGGAAAAGGGGCTTTGCCTCGCTCCTCTCGATGCTCACTCCCCTAATAGCATTATCCGGAGACCTGTTGGAGGAGACCGAAAACGGGAAGTGCCAGATATATATATTAGGGAAAAAAGAGAGATAATTATAAAAAAAGCAATAGGCAGACCAGAGATCATCTTACCTTTTCCAAGTTCTAAAAGCCCAGGGAACCGACCCAGTGGACCGGCCAATCCCATCCCCAGTCACCTGGGCACTGCAAACTTTATTCCCCGCCGCCCTTCACCCCTCTCCCGCCTCCGCCCCCGCCCCCGCCCTGCCTCCCCCCTGCCTGGAGCACCCCGGCGCGTCTCGGTTTCTTTTTGCAGGTGCCTTGGTCGGGCGATGATCCGCACGGCCCCGGTGGCGGTGGCGGTGGCGGCATCTGGAAAAGCAGGTGGACCCGCGCTCTGCGGTGACCCGGTCTGCGGTCAAGGGTGGGAGCGGGACCCAAGCAGCCACGCCCACCTGCCTTCACCAGAACTGTGGGGGTCGCCGAGGACTCCTGGGAGGGCTAGGCTGTGCTGCCATGGCCTTGAAACAACTTTCATCTCATTCGGTGACTTGTGAGGATTTCCATTTAGCCCCTGAGCCCGCTCTCCCTCCGGTTCTAACACCCATCTACCCCATCCCAGCGCAGGAGCCGGGTGTCAGGCCCGGGATCACCAAAGGCAAACTGGCTATTACTCCCTGGGGAGGGAAGGCAATTGGGGCCTCGGAGTCACCGCATCTTCCCTCCTAGCCTCCTCCTCAGTCGTATTTTTTGGGGAAGCCCCAATTTCAGAAACATAATAATGACTCCAGTCCAGCCAGCCTGGATCAAAAAGGGGTGGGGAGTAGCGGAAGCGGATTTTCATTAGAAACCTATACTTCCTTTACAGAGACTCCTAGATAAGATCCATGCTCATCAGAGTTTATAACGTGCTTAAAAGCGGTGGTTGCGTTTTGGAGATTCAGGACCCTCTTTCCAAGGAGAGTTGCAGGGGATGTGTTTATATTTGTTAATTTCCAAACTAAGCAGAGGAAACAGCCACCAGTTAAAATGAAATATTATTATTTGCCTCGCAAATTGCCAGTGATTTGCCCCCAGGGATCCACAATTTTCCCAAGCCTGTTAACGGGTGACAATGAATGAGTGCCTGGAGTAATTTAATTTTCCTGTCACAATAAATAGAGCTACATTGTAAACCTTAGATCTACTCCTACTGATAGGATCGCCTTGTTTTTCCATTTGCACCATAAAGACCCCCAAAAGGGACACTGTATTGTGACCTGTACTCTTGAATTATTCAAGAACTTAATGACATTTTCCATTTTAAAAAGGGAACTAATTGCCATTGATGTAAAGCATGTGACCTTCTTTGGGTGCCCAGTATGAGAATGTAACCATCTGTACTCTGTGCAGACCTCCAGCAAAAACTGGGGAAAGATGTAAACACAAATGAGCTCAAAACGGACACCGGAATCAGGCATATTTAATTCCACCCCAAGCCATGACGTGTATTTCCACCAAGTTCTCTTACCTGACCTAAAATCGGTAAAAAAAATCTCACATCAACCCAGGCCTGTTTTTGGACATGGCATGACTTTTTAGCTAGGACAGGAACATTTAAAATTTTGAAATCTGGTATCCTTTTATTAAAGTGAAATTACTTTGTGCAGTGTCAAGCAAAACATGTAATAATGTGCTCTCCTTCTCCCTCTCCTCTCTCTCTCTCTCATGCTTTTCTTAATTTAATTACTTTCTTACTCAATAGAAAAAAGAAAAGAAACTTACACTCTAAAGAATTTGCACCTCAGTATTTGCTATTTGAATTAGTCTTGAGTTTCAAGGAAAATGGCATTGAAATATTTCAGTACCAGAATTCTCATTCTTCAAAATACTTGAAAATGAGTGTTTATCCTTTTCTCAAAATAAAAACACATCCAGTGTATTATTTCCTACTGTTCTTTCACTCTTTCCCTAACTCCTAGAGGAACCCAAAAGGAGAGAAAAAATGGGCTTCTGACAATGTTTTTTGGTTTCATAAACTCACAGTTCAGAGTACAAAGATGCTTTTCCTGATTTATCCAAGTAAGTCTGCAGACAATATTAACCATTTTAAAAGTGTGAGTGAGTTGGAAAGTAAAACACTTTCCCTGTGCTGGGCTGCAGACACTTCTTTTGAACTTTTCAGTGATGTTTGTGACAAGAAATTGTCATTTTGATAGTTCCTTTTAAAATGATACCCTCAATAAAGACTTCCTGGTTTCATTGAGAACTTTCCTCTCTGTGAATTCACATCTCTATCTTAGAATTTCTGGAAAAGAATTTAAACTACACTTGAATCAAGTTCACCTAACTTGATTCTAATGACTCCTACATCATAGCAACATATTTGACTCCATACAATTGCTGCTGTTGCAGCCTAGAGTCATGCACAGAATGCCTGACATGCCATCTGTGCAAGTGCATTAAATGCTATTTTAAAGGAGATTGTCATAAAACCATTACTACCCAAGTTGTGTAATAGAACAACTGTTTTTATATTTTAAAAAAGAAGCCTGTTTTCCTCTTAATATTATGTGGTCTTTGTATATAGCAATATGACAAGGATAACATAGTTTTTATTGTTGAACAATAAAGGGCATGCTTAATAAATATATTTGAAAACATTTTCAAATCAAGAAAAATTAGGACATATATTGAATGAGTGGTGATCCACCTTCATGTGTGATTCCTGTGATAAAAGCAATACTTTATAGGTCAAATGTTAATTTAGTTTTAGAGATTTTTTATTTAGTTCTCCACACTAAAAAACGTTTAAACAATTGTAAGTCAAAGAATAAATTATCTATTTTTCATAGCATGTCTATACCCTCTCTAGCATCCTATAGTTTATAATTTTTTCCCCCACTGTGACAGAATGCATTCAAAATGAAAATTTCATTCACCTTTCAGATTGTCATCATCCATGAGTTAGAATTATTTTTCTTTTAATCTTAAACAACTCTCTTGAGCTAGGACCACTTGAAGGAGATTTTAAATCCTGTGGAAAGTGTGTGGCATGTTTAGGGCACATCAAATCCCTCTCCTGACCCTATTTCTATATCTCACCCTCTTCTGAGTGGATTTCTGTGTTGACAAGTCAGAGACCCAAGAGGAGGAATTTTATCTTACTGAGCTCAAGTGGCTGGTTCCAGAGGAGTGTGCAGGAGATTCTGATTTAAAGCTCTGTGTTATCCAGGTTTCCTTCCTACCAGCCCTCCAAAAAACAAACAACAAAAACACCAAATACCCAACTTTGGAAAACATTCCTATTTGGCCTTTAGAAAGAATAAACTTAATACATCTACCACAGAGGGCATGGATGACATTTTAGTTATTCGTCTATAAAATGTGTTCCTTATTTCTTCATTAAGCCTCCTGGTATGAAGGAACATACTGGGGTTTGGGGGTTTGAGTCTCTTATATTGGTGGAGATCAAGAGTGCTCTGTAATTGGTTATTTGTTTTTTTAAAATATGTTTTTATTGATTTCAGAGAGGAAGGGAGAGGGAGAGAGAGAGAGAGAGAAACATTAATGATGAGAGAGAATCACTGATTGGCTGCTTCCTGCACACTTCCTACTGGGAGCCCACAACCTGGGCATGTGCCCTCGGCAGGAACCGAAGCTGGGATCCTTCAGTCCACAGTCAGATACTCTATCCACTAAGCCTGTGGTCGGCAAACTGCAGCTCGAGAGCCACATGCGGGCGGCTCTTTGTCCTTTTGAGTGTGGCTCTTCCACAAAATACCATGGCCTGGGCGAGTCTATTTTGAAGTGGTGTTAGAAGAAGTTTAAGTTAAAAAAAAATTGGTTCTCAAAAGAAATTTCAATCGTTTTACTGTTGTTATTTGGCTCTGTTGACTAATGAGTTTGCCGACCACTGAACTAAGCCAAACTGGCTAGGGCTGTAATTGGTTATTTTTAAAGATTCTGAGCACACACTAGAAGGCAAGAGTGAGGCAATTATTGAGGGGGAAATGAGTTAGCATATGATACCTAGGGAGATAAGTATGACTAGGCCTGCTTGCATGATTCAGATACAATTCCAGTTTCCCAGGTTCTAGTAGATGCTCAACAACTGCAGTATGCCAACAGCCTGAGAGTCTTGTCTTAGCCTAGCCAACAGGACCAATAGGTGCATGCTTGCACCCTCATTCCTGAGCTTGTTTACACTCCTCGTCTCCTCCTTTAAAGATTTTAACTGCTGATGTATGTTTTTTAAAATGTCAAAGCTAGCAAACATTAATGACAACTTCCTGTTTTATTCTATTTATCTGAATGTATTTAATGGACTTCTGACTGTCCATTTTCTTCCCCTGACATTATTCCTAAGAATACCTTTAAAAATGTTCAGTTTCTTCTGTTTAATAAATATTTATTTTATAAACATGGATTGCAATCCGACTCTGAGTCAGAATTCTGCTTGTCAATGGAGCTTTGTCCCTGACTGAGAAGATGGTGTTGATGACATTTGCGGGGCACAAGCAAATGTGTCTGTGGAAGTATAAACACCCTCTTTGGTGCATTCTCCTTTCTCATGGAACTTGGGGCACAACACTCCTAAAGGACTATCTGGATGATGGGTAAATTTCATGAGTTATCATACGGGTTCTCTAGTGCTCCAAGTAAGTGTTTGGATAATGGTGAAATTAAACCATGGATAAAATACACCTTCAGTTCAGGGAGGCTCAGTACTCTTGGCATAGAAGGCATCAATTTTGTAATGAAAATATAGGGCCTTTTCAAAATGTTCCATCAGGATGTAGTTCACTTTTCAAGCATGATTCCAATTCCTATCTTACTTTCCCTGACCGCAGTCTTATGTTTCTCTAGATTTGCTTATTCTCAGCTACTGGGACAAAGAGATGAGATGGAGGGAGGACATTTGTTTTCTTGAGCCTCACATGACCATAAGTGCATAAGTGAGTTTCTCCCCATGCAGAACTTGGACCATCACCAGTGTCCTCTAAAGGCCATACCCTGCTTTCAGATTGTTCCAAGAAGCTTTCCTCAAAATTTTCCATAAGGAATATGACATGAAACAGACTGTTAATAGGTGATGGTTCAGATGGATACAGAGTTCTTGGGATAAGGGAAAAGGGCATATGAAAATAAAGACGTACAGATTTGTGCCAACCTTCCAGACCAACTACCATTAGGATTTAGCAACACAAAGATATTACAATATACGTCTTGATTTGTTCTGTTGGACAAATTGACTTGTGACAGTCAAGTTGCCCAAGAAGACATTTAACTTTCTCTGGAGTTACTAAAACTTGCTGTGAATAAATAATGGTTAGTGAACAATTTTTATAAATCACTGAGCAACTGGCCTAAGACATCATTACTTTCAATGACCAGAAAAAGCCCACAAATTCAGTAATTGTTAGGGAGGAAAGGCAGTCTAGTACCCATCCCCTGTGGGCCTTTCTTTGGTGGCCCATAAAGCATGGAAAATGAGACGTGACTCACAGAAAGGAGACCAGTGGCCAGAGTGTCAAGAGGCCCCACGAGGCCCCCAGGCCAGCAGAGTGGGCACTTTCCCTGGGAGCCCTGAACCTGACAGGCATGAGAACAGCCCAGGGCACTCTGGTCACTGCCTCTGCCATCTGCCCCCAGGGCTCACACATGCAGTACAGACAGTGCCACATTCCAAAAGGAAGGGGGCCACCAGCCTGGAGCATGGTTCGTATAGAGAGAGTTGGACTGTTCCTAATACTATTTCTAATTATTGGGATGAGAAAGGGCATACAAAGGATGAAACTCAACTTGTTTATTGTAAAAATGTCAAACCCAAGACACGCGGCCCACCTCTCTTTCCCTTTTGAAGACTGAGTGTCCTTCACATGCTGGCCATTTGCTGCTGTCGGGGGTGGGGTGGCGCTAACATAATGTGATTTTTCAGTGTGCTTTGTTTCTTTGGAGCGGCTTCGAAGGCCCTGGAAGTGCTCAGCCTTAAATCCATGTTAATAGGGGAAGTTGTTTTTCTTTTTTTCTTTTTTTTTTTTTTGATAGGTGTGGAGGTTTGGTTGAGAGGAACATTGACCCAGACTGCACTCTGGGCAAACTAGGGCAAAAGACCCGATATCATCTGAGGGTACTTATTAACCACTGCTCATTTGTGGGATCAATATTTCCAGCAAAGCAGTCAACACTCAAGATACACCACTATGTCTCCCTCCCTCTCTCTATTTTTTCTTTCCTTGACACACAATTTATTTTAAAAACGCATCTGCTGGAGAAGAAAAGGCAGTCCTAAGGACTGTGTCTTTTATCTCCGGGATATGCAAAGCACATTTATTTCCAGCTTTTATCTCCGGAATTGTATGTTGATCCCATACATATAGATTGATTTTGTTCAGGTAGATAATGAAAAGTCAAGTGGAAAATTACACAATGGCGCTCACGATCCTGGTCTTATATCGGTATATAAATTGGTTTATTATTTCATTTTAAATAGGCACTTTTTTTTTTTTTTGCACTAGGATCACTTTAAATTGCGTCATGTTCTCAGCCTCACTGCATTTTCTTTTGAGGGGAGAAAGTGGGGAAGGGACTAGAGGCAGGTGATTTCTTCTTCTCCCTTTGCTAATTGCATTGGCTAAATAAGCTTTCACAGAGCAATGTCCTTGCCGCTTTCTATACCTCAGCTCATTTCAGGGTCACACTTGCGGTTTCTATAACTCTGCTCCCCTCCTGGGCCCGAACAAAGATGTTCATCATACGGGTCTCATTATATTGGTGAATTTTTACACCCAGGCAATTCTAAAATTTGTTACAATGACTGAAAGAAGCGAGCTGGGCAACTCCCCCCCCCACCTCCTCCCACCCCCAAATACCAAGAGGCCAAGGGTGAGAGGGTGGCAGCCGGATAAAGGCCACCACCAAGGGACAGATTGAAGCCAGAATCCTGGAGGAAGTGTTATTAATAAACATCTTCTGGACATTTGGTAGCCTGTGGAGCTTGCTCCAGCTTAAAGCAATTAATTCAGGACACTGACATCAACTCTCCAGGTCTTTGACAGCTTGGAGCCGAAATAAAAATGCTAGTTCTCCGGGGAAGGGAAGAGGCTGGCTAGCTCTTTTCTGGACTGTTTGCTTATAGGCCCAGAGAGCAACCTTCCTTGCAGAATGAAATGCAAGGGCACAAACAATGTACCAGGGAAAGAATAGAAGATGGGAATGAACAGTTTGAACTATTTGCTCAACAGAAGGGCACCACAATGCCGGGGCAGTGGTTTTCCCAGGCATCCACTATCCCTTCTTTGGTGTCTTTTGTTGTCTCCTGTCTCCTTTGGCCAGATAAGAGCACAGCTGCACCATTGCAGCTAAGTAAGGCTGCACTGATCCCCCTAAATCTCAGGGTGTCTTTACTGTAACAGGTTAGCCTCTGCTCCCTTTTATTTTACAAGGTGATGGTGAGGGAGAGAATGGAGGAGGGCAGGGGGAAGCAAAGGCTATAACATTGCCTGTGTCTCATTTCTGATTTTTTTTTTCTGACTGTGATCAGACACATCTCCGTGGAGCATTTAAATGTAAGGGTCCAGTGATTTGTGCTGTTCTCCAAGCCAAAATGTTGCCTCTTGGCAAATGGCAGGGAAGGAGGTGTGTGTATAACGTAGAAAAGTGTGGAGGAGGTCAAGGCAGAATGTTAGGTTTAAATAATCAGGCTTTTCTGGCAGTGGAAAAGTGGGAAATGTTTTGAATTGGCAGTTTAAAAACTTTTCAGTGAAGATTTGTCATTTTTAAAAACCATTTTGGAATTCTCTGTTCCACACTCATTTTGTTCATAAGCCTAATAAGTAGAGGTTGCTGGATTGAGTAAAAAGAAGATGAACTGGAGATAGAACATAAAATATACTTTTGTCATTGCCATAATTTGCACCTCTAATCAGAGTAAATGTCACCTAAAGTATAATCAAAGTGATCTTTCACATTTGCTCTTTTAAAGTCAGAGCCTATTGTAAATGCCATTAGAGAAAATAGACGTAATAATAACATAAAAATAAGCACCAAGTACCATTTTCATTAAGTTGATTTTAAAGTCAAAATCAAATACAGATCCTCACTGTAGGGTGTTCCAATTCAGTGGGTTTTGCCATCAAATTGGTTTTGGGAGACAGGCTACAAATGCTTATTTCTGTTGTAATAGGTCTATTTTGCCTGGATAGTTTTATAAGTTGAAAAGGTAAAAAGTTTAACACCAAAGAAAATTAATGGTTTAGTACTATGATTGCATTAAACATTCACAGGCCAGAAGCCCACCTGGAAATACAAGGTTTCAATGCTGTGGGTTTGTTTGTTTGTTTGTTTTGTTTTCACATTGACAAAACTCCCAGAAAAAAACACCCAACAAAACACTCCGTATATATTTCCTGCTGGGTGGTCAGAAGGAAAGACCTGGAAGCCGAAGGCCTCCCAGGGGGACTCTGCTCTGAAAAGAGCCGACCTCTTGTGCTGCTGCCCTGGAAATGAGAGCACCTGTCGGTCTGGCTCCGAGGCTCAGTGCTCTGTGCTCAGGAATGGCCATGTGCCTCTCCTATGGAGGTAACAGGGGTTTCTCTGAAGAGAAACACCCACGAGACATAGTCCCATGCTGGGCTCAAGACATCATGTAAAATGTCCCTGTGACCATAGACCAATAGAGCTGCTAGGTAATATTAAGGGCTATATGAAATTTAGTCAAAACTCTGTGTGTGTGTGTGTGTGTGTGTGTGTGTGTGTGTGTGTGTGTGTGATGCAGGGAGAGGGAATGGAATATGAGGGAAGAGTTCTGTTTAGACATTTGCAAGTATTTGATGGCACCATGAAAAAAAAAGGATCCTATAAAATATATAATTTTTGCTATGATTTTGTATCAACTTGTATGGATAGATGATAATCTCTTTTTCTATAAGAATTGTAATCAAACGATCAAGTACAAGTTCTGCATTTTCTTTGCAAGCACAAATTTTAAGACTTTGTATTTAGTGCAGATGTAGTCTTATTTACATAATAAAGGACAAACACCCTTTTAATTCCTGACTAGGTGCTTAGACTAAATGTATTTCAGCTTTGTGAAAACTGAGGTCAAGATGAGGAAATTGGAGTCTGCCTGGGTAAATGTGCTTTTTTTCTCTCTAACTCTCTACATAAAGAAAAACTTGTCCAGGAAAAAATTTCCAGCATGACATTTTAAGTGTGATCTGAAAACCATGTTGAATTATTGTGGGTAACTCAGAAAAATGATTTTCTTCCTTTTGAGATCATGGATTTCCACATGAGAGAAATGGTTTTTTTATTGCCAATTTTTGCAAAGAATGAACATGCGAGTGTTATGCAGGATACAGCTGCACGTGTAGGGAGGCCTACAAGGAAAGAGTTCCACAGCAAAGGGCAAATGCACAAATACAAATAATGAATCGAGTTTGAAGGACTGCGGTCAGAAGCAAGGAGCAAGTAATACTGATCTTATGTGAGACTGGCTTGGTCATCACACCAGCTGCCACAAGGTTTGATTAATGAGGCATTAAGGAGATCGAGTGACACTTACAGCTAGTTACTTATGGTGCTAATTTCAAAACACTTTGCGATAGACAAAGAGACTGCTCATAAAGCAAAGTAATTTGTGGTGTGTTCCTGGTGCATGCATTTAGCGAAGCAAATATAGTTATGCAGAATTTAAATTAAGGTTGACACTAATGTAAACAGAGCCCAAGAACCACTGTCCAATAATTTGATGAGGACACAGGTTTTAATCAAGCCTTTTCCACTAAAATAGCAATTTAAATCCCCATCGCTTAAACTGGATAAAATGCTTAAGCCATGCAGGTTGGGGGCGGGAGATTGTTGGATAGAAATTTACTAGAAAGGAAAAAAGGAGCACAATATCTCTGGGGAAACTGTGACTATATTTTGACCCAACAGAAGGATATCCATGTTGATTTAAATATCAGGTTGATTTCAAGGCCAGATTCTGGGAATTTGAAGGCATTTGCCATGTATCTTTTCCGTTGTTGTGAAGTGTTAGTTTAACACATGCTGGTAATACTGATCTCAGAATAAAAATGATTCCGGTAATGAGAAAATGGAGACTCTAAGCTGACTGGGAGGCCCCAGAGTATTTGATTTATCAAAAAGAGAGCCCATGGTCCCTGTCCTCTTAGGAAAGAGTCCACTTCCCTTCCCTGTGGCACCCTTACCTGTGCAGTGGTAGGAAAGACTCCACTCTAGCTCTGCTAACTAAGGGAGAGCAAGAGAGCTCATACTCCTTGCCCCCAAGTATGTCTAGAGAAGGGGAAATTTGAGGACCTTATTCCTCAGAATTAGAGAAAATGAACTGAAAATGCGTCAGTGTGAGCCATACCTTTAATAATAGTGATCCTGGAAATACTGAGTCCACATTGTTCCTTGTGTCAAAAAAGACAGACTTTTTGGCGCCCTAACCTCAGGGTCAGAGGAGAGAGGAGGGGCATCCTTGGAGACTGTTGGGAGGTGGCTGAGGCTCACACACTGGACAGGCAGCCCACAGGCTTTTTCTTCTCTTGGCTGCACCACCAACAGCAGAAAGTGCATGGAGAGGGTGGGATGGGAAGAGAAATATACAAGGCAGACTTGGCATATCAGAGTGTCTTCCAAAATAATGGAAAGAAATAAAAACAACTTATGAAATAATAACTTTGGGACCTCCAGTGTTTGGGAGTGTTTTGGGCTCCTCTTGGGCCCTATCTCCCAGCCTCACATCATCTCTGATGCCTGCTGTGACTGTGAAGAGCCATCCCTGAGGGCTGTGGTGCACCTGGGATTGATACAATGCTGACTTCTGCCTGTGGGAGTCAGCGCCCTGTGTGTGCTGGCCAGAGTCTGGCAAAGTTACTGCTCATGTCAGTTCCCAATCCCTGTGCGCAGGGGTATGTGTTGCCCCTCTAGGGACACTTCTGATAGGAATTCTGCTCTGCTGTTCAGGGGCTCTTATTGGGCTGGAGCCCTTTCTGCCCAAGGCAGTGATCAGCCCATTGGTGCTTTCCTGAGCTGGCTTTTCCTCTTGGTTGCCTCATCTTCGGCTTCCTGTGGTCCCCTTCCTGGAATCCACATGCACACACATTCCCATTTTCAGCTGAGAAAGTTATCCTCTATGAAAGTTATCCTCTACCATGTGGTCACTGGTCCTGACCATCAGTCCATGTTTGAGGAGCAATTTAGGAGAGCTACTTAGCCCTACCCCTTATTTTAACATTCTAATCACAATTCTGGAGATCTCATGCCTCTGAGATCACATGTCACATGCTCTCAATCGCATCTGATTCTTTCTTGCTCTGACACACTGGTGCACAATTGACTTGAGGGTTGCATTTAATCCTTTGCTGTCCTGTGATATGGGTGAAAGGCATGGGCATGCCAACTTGTCACTTTTGGCCTTAGTGCCTCTCTCTCTTTCTCTCTCTCTCTCAAACGAAACCATTTCAAAGACTATTTAAAAAAAAAAAACACTGCTTCTCAAAGTTTCCTGGAAATGAATGATGCCCGTGTTGGTGATGTGTTTTGGACTCATTTCTTGTTATAGAAACCTGGGGTGGAATAGGGTGTGAGCAAAGCCAATAAGTGGTCAGTAGTCAGCTCTTCAAATTCACTAAAAGCCCTCACATTCTTTTCTTGCTCTGTGAAAGAAATCCAAACCTGTTTCACCTGCCCTACCTCTAGATTTGGAATCTCAGTGCAAATCCCAACATCAACAAGGTTGCTATGGTTTTTTATGATTATCTCAAGAATTTGTCTCAAGTGAGGCTCAAGTACTGCCAGGGGAAGGTGCTGGGATCCCAACCTGCTAGCCCACTGCTCTCACCAGTTTTCTTCCTTCCTGTCTCCTGCACTGCCAAGGCCTCCTTCTGACATACAGAACCTGCTTTCTTACAAGAACCAGGATCTTTTGCCAGGTAACTCTGGGCTCAGAGACCTCCTCCAATTTTTTCTTAAGTGGAGAAGAGATGACTAATTCCTTCTCATCACCTGTAAAGCATTCTCTGTTCATAGGAAATATTGATTCCTTCCACACCAGACCACCAGGACCCCTTGCAAAGAACCCTTCGCCCCTCAGCAGCAGGCACTGAGAGGGTCTGGTTGTCTGGGGAAGGCTCTTTCCAGGCAGCAGCAGTCCTACCCAGTCATCTTGATTGACACCTGATTCTCTGTGCCATGTGGGCAGCATCTGTAGTTGAGTCTCTTTTCAGGGAAGTACCTGGGAGTGAGGAGACCTTGCCCTGAATCAATATAGATAGGAATGGGTTGGTAAATAGGTTTTTCTTGTCTGAGAATGTCTACTGATAAATAGGCTTAGTGACTGGCTGGAAGGTTTGCCACTGAAATCCTAACCCACTGAGATCGCCATCCTTTATCCTAATGCACTGCTTCTAATAAGCATTTTTGGGGGCCAGTTCCAGGATAGAATAGTTTTTCTTAGATATTTATTCCTAGCTTTCCTGACCTCTTTTCCTCTTGTTTTCTTCCTCAACTTCAGTGCTCAGGTCTGGGCTCCCAGGTGGCTCATGCCTCTTTTGTCAGTCTTCAAGCTTCCATCCCCCAGGCTCTGCCATGCACAGGATCATTAATAACATTGACTGTATAGGAGAGCTCACAATTTAACTTATTCTATAGAATTCTTTATATGTGCAGGGGTGTTGGCAGCTCCCAGTGTATTTACTTAACCAATTCATTACACAGGAAATGAAGCATTTGGGTATTTTTCAGATAAATAGGTTAATATTTTATTTCCTTAATGTGCTACTTGGCACATGGCTCAGATTTTTAGACTATCCCATAACAGTGGGACTCCTGTTATTTATTAGTAGTTTTTTTTTAAAGAAATATAAAGATAAAAGAGTGGATTCTGATGACTTAGGACATTTCTGGGGTTAGCTGAACACACCGATTATTTGCAAAGTTAGAGTAACACCAGCTGAGATGTCCATTGACCTAAACCAGCAGGGCATTTTTCATGTTCTTGTGAAATTTACAATTCACATTCTTATATTACTTGAGAGTTGGTTGGCCAAACTACTAACAATATCTCAACTCTCCCTTTCTTTAATTATTTACCAAATACTGTTAATTCTTCTTTCGTAATATCATATTTATCACTACTTTTCCATTTTCTCTGCCAGTATAGGTCTTTTATTTCTGACAAGGAAAATCAGCTTCTAGCACCACCTGTGTTACTCTCAGTAGTTGGTTTTTAGAAGTCTGTATCAATGCTCACAGAGGGGTCAGTTTGCACAAGTTGCTTTCCGATCAATTATCATTGTACTTTTCATTAGGCATTCCGTACATGTTGTATTTTAAGATTATGTTTTTATTGACTTCTGAGAGAGAGGAAGGAGAGGGAGAAAGAGAGAGACAGACATCAATGAAAGAGAAACATTCATCGGCTGCCTCCTGTATACCCTCTATTGGGGATCAAGTCCACAACCTGGGCATGTGCCCTGACCAGGAATCAAGCTGACAATCTTTTGGTGCATGGGACGACACTTAATCAACTGAGCAACTCTGGCCATTGAAATAATACTTATTATTTCAATGTCAGTGACAGACCACATTCTGAACATGGCTTTCATTTTAGATAAATCAACTATAGTTTGTCATGGATATGAACACATAATTTTTAAATTTAAGAACAGCCAATGTTTTATATGTGTTGTCCTACATATCTATAGAGTCTTGAATATGCTTCTAATCAAACTAGATTAGATTTTCTGTAAGAAAGTGAGAAGTTGTATTTTCCTGCCAACATAGTGAAAAGTAGTAGAAATTTACAATAGGCAAACGGACTAGATGGCCACACACATCAATCTCAACTTCACAGAAAGAGAAGTCACAGACATTTGCCTCTTCTGATGTGATGCAGCAGGAAACATGCATTTTTGACAAAAATCAAACATGAACCTCATCATGGATCTAACTCCTAGCTGATAAGAAATAAAAGTGATGAAAGAACCTGTTAAATGGCACCATATCAGCAGTGTCAGTGAAATCTAGATGGTTGGAAAAAGGGCATATTACCTGCTTTTCAACAAATAATCCTCAAGAATAAAAGGAGGGATAATTTATAGAATAAAAAAGATGGAAAATATATGTTAGTAAAATGCCATCTGTGGACTTTGCATGGATCTTGATTTTAATTAAAGCACCCTCTCCCAGTAGTATGAAATAATTAGGGAAATTTAAATACTTATGGGGTACTCAGAAATTACTGTTAACTTTTTAGATACATCAAGGGCATGTGGCTATACTTTTAAAAGACTGTGTTTTATAGTGTAGCATTCAAGGAATTATTTAAAGAAGGGTGATTTAATATCTAGAATTAACTTTCCTTTTTTTAAATTTAATAAATCTTTATTGTTCAGATTATTACAATTGTTCCTCTCCCCCCCCCCCCCATAGCTCCCCTCCACCAGGTTCCACCCCACCCTCTGCCCTTACCTCCCCCACTGTCCTCATCCATAGGTGTACGATATTTGTCCAGTCTCTTCCCGCACCTCCCACACACCCATTTCCCCCCGGGAATTGTCAGTCCACTCCCTTTCTATGCCCCTGATTCTATTATATTCACCAGTTTATTCTGTTCACCAGATTTTTTATTCACTTGACTTTTAGATTCACTTGTTGATAGACATGTATTTGTTGTTCATAATTTTTATCTTTACCTTTTTCTTCTTCTTCCTCTTCTTAAAGAATACCTTTCAGCATTTCATTTAATACTGGTTTGGTGGTGATGAACTCCTTTAGCTTTTTCTTATCTATGAAGCTCTTTATCTGACCTTCAATTCTGAATGATAGCTTTGCTGGATAAAGTAATCTTGGTTGTAGGTTCTTGCTATTCATCACTTTGAATATTTCTTGCCACTCCCATCTGGCCTGCATAGTTTCTGTTGAGAAATCAGCTGACAGTCGTATGTGTGCTCCCTTGTAGGTAATTAACTGTTTTTCTCTTGCTACTTTTAATATTCTCCCTTTGTCTTTTGCTCTTGGCATTTTAATTATGATGTGTCTTGGTGTGGTCCTCTTTGGATTCCTTTTGTTTGAGGTTCTGTGTGCTTTCTGGACTTGTAAGTCTATTTCTTTCACCAGGTGGGGGAAGTTTTCGGTCACTATTTCTTCAAATAGGTTTTCAGTACCTTGCTCTCTCTTTTCTTCTGGCACTTCCATAATTCGGATGTTGGTACACTTGAGGTTGTCCCAGAGGCTCCTTACACTATCTTCAACTTTTTGGATTCTTTTTTCTTTTTGCTTTTCCAGCTGAGTGTTTTTTGCTTCTTTGTATTTCAACTCTTTGACTCGATTCTTGCGGTCCTCTAGTCTGCTGTTAGGTCTCTGTATAATATTTTTTATTTCAGTCAGTGTATGTTTAATTTCTAGTTGGTCCTTTTTCATATCCTTGTGGTCTTGCTAAATTTATTGGCCTTTTCTAGGAAATTCTTGAAAAACCTTATAACCATGGTTTTGAACTCTATATCCAGTCATTTGTTTTCCTCCATTTCATTCATTTGTGATCTGTTTCTTTGTCTCCACATTTTTGCTGCTTCCCTGAGTTGGTAGAGTAGTTTTGTGTGGTAGGTGTCCTCTAGGGCACAGTGGCTCAGCCTCCCCAGTTACCTGAGGTGGACACTCTTGGTGCACCTCTTTGTGGACTGTGTGCTCCGCCTTGTTGTAGTTAAGTCTTGATTGTTATTGGTATCACTGGGAGGAACTGACCTCCAAGCCAATTGGCTGCAAGGATCAGCTGTGTCTACACTGGGAGAACTTCTGTGCTGGAGACACTCTTATGAGACCAGACTTGTAACATTGCAAAAGCCTCTGTGTTCAGCTTGGATGGGGCAGAGTTTCAGGGCAGAGCAGACAGCCTTGGTTTCTGATCAGCCCTGCCCTATGAGGCCCCTGGGTCTCAGTGTCCCTCGGTAATCGCTGCAAGCACCTCTGAGAGAAAGCCGCCCTGAAGTTTCGCCTGCTGCCAGACAGTCCAGTTTCTCCCTGAATGAGTTGGGGTTCCCAGAAACTTGCCTGGAACCGGAGTTCAATGCAGTTGGGAGCTTCTGTCTCCCTCCCGCTTTAGAAAGCCAGCCATGCACTAAGCCTCCTGTGCATTCAGCAGTCAGTTCTCTCTGTGCGTGTGCACGCCTCTGGACCTCTGCCTTCTGCAGCTCCCGCATCTCAGTGTGCTTTCTCTTTTCCTGACAGTCCAGATTCCCCCCGAATGAGTCTGGTTTCCCAGCATCTCACCCGGGACTGGAGTTCAGTGCAGTCAGGAGCTTCCTTCTCCCTCCTGCTTTAGAAAGCAAGCCACATACTCAGCTGCCCATCCTCTCCGCGTGTGAGTCTCCATACCTCAGCCTTTTGCAGCTCCTCTGAGTCTCTATGTGCTTTCCTCTTTTCTTCTAGTTGTAGAATTTCCACTTAGCCAGCTTTCCTGTGGTTCTGGATGGTGTCTGTTTTGTCTTTTAGTTGTAGTTTTGATATTGTTGTGCGAGGCAGCAGTTTAGGTGTTTACCTATGCCGCCATCTTGGTTTCTCAGCTAGAATTAACTTTTAAATAAACTAGCTGAGGGACACAGTGGGTACAGTAAAAGATGAATCTGGATTGGCCATGGGTTGGTAGTTGTGGGAGCTAACTGATGTGATTTACTATTCTCATTGTGTTTGAAAATTTCCAAAATACAAAGTGAAAATATTGGGGGTCACAGTATTGAGATAAGTGGGATTCTAGAGGGCTGTATTCCTGCCACATGCTCTTCTTCTAGACCCCTCCTTAATTTCCCACCTAGGGGTGACTGCTGACCTAGTTGAAGAAGTCCTCTGTAGGTGATGCTGAAACTGCCTTTCTAATTGGGTTCTTCCCAACTCTCTGATGCTTTGTTTGCTAACAGAGCACTTACAAAGGTTGAACTCTGAATCACAAACCCAATGGCCACCTCTCTGTGAACATGGCAGTGAGAGACATCATTCATCAGCCTCTCCTACTTGAAAGACCTATGATGATGCAGCTACTAATTTTCTTCTGAGGCTGCAATCATGTTCTTAACTGTGCATACTCCTTCTAGCCCTCCATGGAAGCTGCTTTGTGGGTCCAGGGATCAGCATCAGCTCTCTGTTTTTTCTGTTAACTATTCCATCTGAGAGGCTTCATCTGCTTTAAATACAGCCCTCACTTTTGTGTGGAGTACTCTCCACTCAGCCTCTATCCTTGCCTCCTTCCTGAGAATTTTTGTCTCATCTCTTTTGCTGATTGCCAGACATCCCTACCTGGAAGTTCTGTTATTTCCTCATATCCAATGTTTCTACAAAATGGATTCCTTCCTTCACTGCCCACTCCCATGTTTCCCGAGGCACCATATTTACTGTCAGCTCTTCTTTCATAATATATAATCTCTCCCATTGATCTTCTTTTCCATCCTCACCTCCAACACTCATGTTCAGGCCCTTTTCTCTTACCTTCTTGCTGAGTTTCCTAGCATCCTTCACTCTGTGGACTGGCATCTGGAAAGTGTCCCTGAACCGCTCTGCTTTGGTGCTCACCCCTGCAAGGCCATCAGAGAGTTTCTGTTTCTTGCAAGATGATATTCTCAACTTATTTTTTCACCATCCTTTATCTGATCTTAAACTACTATTTTAGTCTTATTTCTCACCACACAAATTCCACACTAATCTCCTCACTGACAACACCTTTCACCCAATTTCTGAACCTCTCCAGTTCCTCCCTCAATGTTTCAAGACCCAGATCACTGGCACTCATGGATAGGAACTCTACTGACAGTTTGCCTCGCCTGACCTTCACTTTGCACATAGTGGAAAGATGACTCTGAGCCAACTAGGTCTTTAAGGTGTGTGGCCTTCAACCAGCATTCAACCTCTCTTGTGCATTTTAAAATGGAGATAAACCCAACTCAAATGCCCACCCCTGCCTGGGTAAGCTGAGCAATGTGCTGAGCCAGTAGAACCCATAACAATTAACTTACTATTTTCACCCACAGTTTTTTCCTCTCTTAGATGAGAATATAAACATTTAGGGTTGAGTCACTTACCTCATGGCTCTCAGTCCTTAGCACAATGTTTAGAACTGAAAGTGTTCAGTAAGGGTTGTTGAGTAAATTAATCATTTATGATCTTTTTCCCTCCACCCAGCCCTAAACCCAAACATGATCCTCTCAGTCATAGGTGCAGAGATGCCTGCATGTCTGAGCATGTGTCAGCAGGTTTGCTGGGAGGTGCCACTTTCAAACACTCTGCCATTTTTTCCCAATAAGTGTACTTGTCTGATTGTGTACTTGCAACTTTTGGTTTTAAAAATATCACTGACTGGGGCACACTTTTGGTTTGCATGGACTGGAACTTTCCAGATGTTTCCCTCACTGACATAGGCAACTTGGAGTGGGTGGTGGGCCCACAGGGTGGACTGGGTGGGTGCATGCTGGGGAGATATGTGGCTATTACATAGAATCACCCAGCTCAAGTCTTTTACTCCTTACGTCTCCAAATCATCTCATGTAAGCTGCCTTGTCTTTTTCAAATAAGCTCTGAAAGATAATTTATAAACATAATTTTTTATATCTTCTAAACATTAAAATTGAAAGAAAAATGTTATTATTACAATATATTTTCATTTATTAAACATATTTGGACACTTGCACTATGTCAGCAACTGTTCTGTGAATTGGGGGAGGGTGCAAGTTTAAAAATTATATTATCCCCTGAAGAGTTCCTACTCAATGGAGAGACAGACAAGCCCATGTAAAGTGATTTCAGCTCCTCAGTGGTTAAGAACAACATCTTTGAAAGCAGAATGTATTCTTTTTCTAGGGCTGCTGTGACAAAGCACTGCAAACTGAATGTCTTAAAGTAGCATCAATTTATTGTCCCACAGTTCTGGAGGCTAGAAGTTTAAATTAAGATGATGGTGCGGTTGGTTCCTCAGAGGGCTGTGAGAGAGACTCTTTTCCATGCCTCTCTTCAAGCTTCTGGTAGTTTGCTGCCAGACTTTGGCTTATAAATGCATCACTCCAGTTTTCATGTGGTTATCTCCTTATGTCTCTATCCCTTTACATTATGTTCCCTCTGTGCATGTCTCTCTCTCTGTCCACATTTCCCCTTTCCCTAAGGACACCAGTCATACTAGTTCAGAGCCTACCTTAATGATTTCATTTTTACTTGATTATCTTTGTAAAGATTATTTCCAAGTAGGTCACATTCTGAGGTACTAGTGCTTAGCACTTCAATATATCTGTTTCAAGGGGGACACAATTCAACCCATAACATATAGGAAAGGGGAAAAAAGACACAGTCCAAGTTCTGCACCAGGCTGTGTTGCCCTTGAGCATTTCCTTAAACCTTTAAAGTATAGAATTGGGATGTTAACATCTCCCTTGCAAGGTTTTTGTGATGATCAACTTAGTTAAAGAGATGGTGCCCTTAGCAACTTGTTTGGCATACAGTATGTGTTCAATAAAAATTAACTACTGTTGTTATAAAATCTACATGGCATATGTAATACATATGCCAATTCCATTATATATTTTAACTTAATTTTTCTTAATTAAAATATTGTGACTGAGGCTATAGTATGATTTTTTTTTGGAATGAAATTTTTATATTATTAACAAGGCATAGGGTGGGTATAGATAGAAAATAGATTGGAAATTTCAATAGATTTCTCAATTTTCTTATCTGTCTAGCTAGCTGTTTGCCTCTCTGTCTATTCATGTTCCTCAAAACAAGCCAATTTGTTGGGTGATGGAGATGCAAAGATGGAGATATCACATTTCCTCACCTTCTAAAGTTTATAGACTGGCGGGAAGGTAGAAATATATAAACCCGTAGTTTTAATTATAATAAGAAATGTGCTAGAGTAGAGGGATTAATAGATGCCTGAGAAAACCAAATGGAGGCATTTAGCTCAACCTGGAGGCTCTAGAAAGACTGCCTTTAACTTTTAAAGAGTAAGACTTATCCGGGTATGAGAGATAGATGGCACTCTCTATGATTTAGGTGCTTGAAGTGGCACCACCAATGTTGAAATCCCAAACAATTCAGTATCACCACAACAGTCATAGTAGCTGACATTTATTGAACACATACTATGTTCCAGGCATTATACTGAATTCTTAACATATTTTTTAAAAATTTAAACTTTGCCAAAACCTCTGAGTAATCCTCATTCTCATTTTATAGAAGAGGGAGCTGAGCATGGATAGTCTGAATGACTTGCTGTAGTTTACCTGACAGACCTTTCTTTTAAATACCCCACAAACTAAGTGTCAAGCTTGAGGAAATCTCAGAGAGAGGGAACCAGAGCTGCCAGCAGGGATGTGATGTCAAGGTGAAAGGTTAGGATAGGCACTGTGGGGGGTCAGTGACAGGTGTTCAGCTGGGAATAATGAGTTAACTGTGAACCCAGATGCTTCTGTGGGAAGGATAGACTATAGGGGCAAGCATGGAGCCAAAGAAAGGATGTAGGAACCTATTAAAGTTGTCCTGAGGACTTCCTGGGGTTCTCAGTCTTGGATCTCCCTCAGAGACTGTCTTCAAGAAGTACCATCAGAGATGTCTCTGGGGACAGCCAGCCACGGGATGAAGAATTGTACACACAAGTACAATGGGAGCCCTAAGTTGTGAATCTTATTTGATAAAAAACACACACACACAAAATAACACACACACACAATAACACAAATGCTTTATTGAATACCTGCCAGGAACAGGGTAGTGAGGAGTGGGGGGGAGGGGAGCAGGAGTTTTCTCATTTTTACACCATTTAATCCTCACAAAAACCCTCTTTCTCCTTAACAGGTCAGAAAGCCAAGGCTCTGCAGAGTTGATATCCTTGTCAGAGACCTTGTGATTTAAGTGAAACGGTCTCCTTTCCAGCTTAGGTCAGATTGATCTAAAAGGCTGTACTGACTGCCTGGGTGCACTGGATCCAGCTGTTCTTTAGTCCAGCCAGTGGGGAATGAAGTGCAAGTATGGACCAGAAAGCCTAGGGACTGCATGCAGGGCCATTTTGCTGCACGACACCACCACCCCATGATTCCATGGGAGTAAAGATGAGGAGGTAGGTGGTGCACAGAGTCCATCTTGCTTCCAATTTTTCAGGAAAAAGAATGGATTTCAATCATAATAAAGTTCTGCTATTTTAAAGATTTTGATCTACTAATGCAGTTTTGCTAATGGTTTGACCTAATAGTTTTAATGAAACTTCCAAGAGACTTTAACAATCTATTTTAATTACAAAAGCTTGTCTTAAACTCTTCAAATTCTAGTTGTCTCAAAGGGAGGTTCCAGAGGAACGAGCAAAGCACAATTAAAGAATGAGGGACAAGTGTCTAACTTGTTGGTGAGTTAGAGGTGGTTGTGAAGGATGAGTAGAAGTTTTCTAGGCAAAGGAGCTTATAGGAAGCCTATTCCAGGCAGAGAACCTGTATGCCATCTCTTAGTCCTGAATCTCCTGCTCATGTCAATGGCATTAACTTCTCTTACTGAATTGGGTGGGGAGTTAGACTGCTTTATCTGTCTTGCCCTCTGCTGTGCCCACAACATCAAGAGCAGTGCCTGGCACAGAGTAGTCAGTCACTCAGTAAATACTTGTGATGTTGAACAAATGGCATCACTATGCCCAGCAGTGACTGGCTAAAGGAAAGGTCATTTTCTGGCTTATTTCACTTAGCACAATGTTCTCCAGTTCCATCCACGGTGTCGCAAATGGTAAGAATTCCTCTTTTTTACAGCAGCATAGTATTCCATTGTGTAGATGTACCAATAAGTGAAATAAGCCAGTCAGTGAAAGATAAATAACACATGATCTCACTCATTTGTGGAATATAAAGAACATTATAAACTGTTGAACAAAAATAGATACAGAGGCAAAGAAGCATAGAAGAGACTGTCAAAATACAGCAGGAAGGCAGGGGAGGGTTGGGGAGAAGGTAAGAGATCAACCAAAGGACTTTATGTATGCATATAAGATAATCAATGGATGCAAGATACTGTGGGGAGGAGGTGAGGGCAAGTGTTGGGGGGGTAGATCAATGGGAAAAAGAAGGAGACAGGGGCTGAATCCAAGATGGTGGCGTAGGTAAACACCTAAACTGCTGCCTCGCATAACAATTTCAAAACTACAACTAAAAGACAAAATGTCCATCACCCAGAACCATGGGAAAGCTGGCTGAGTGGAAGTTCTACAACTAGAAGGAAAGACAAAAGAGCACTGAGACATGCACAAGCGCTGAAAAGCTGAGGTATGGAGGTGCGCGATCTGGGCTGGTGGCAGGCATTGCTTTTTTCAACCCAAAGGGAGACAAGCCCCTGATTACTCTGAAATCCAGTTTCTGGGGAGACGTGGGGAACCCAAACTCCTACGGGGAGAAGCTGGACTGTCTGACATCGGGTCGGAAAGTGAGGGTGGCTTGCTTGCAGAGCTGCGTGCAGGAATAATTTTTTACTGCACTGGGTCATGGGACACGGGGACATGGTCGGAGATGCAGAGCCAGCTAACTGGCAGCCATCGCTGTTTGCCATGCCATAGCCTAGTGATGCCCTCAGACTCTGCCCCGCACAACCTACAAACCCACCCAAGCTCTAAGCAGCGGCTTTAACATAAGAATGGCCTGCCCTGTAGCAGCAGCTTAACCTAGCAAACTTGCAGCCCAGGTCAGACAGCTCCAAAACCTCCAAACCCCAAGCAAAGAGGAGAAAACTGTAGCTCTTGCTGGGTGGCCTGAACCCCATTGTAGATTCAGAAGCCAGTGTACCTAGTGGGCAGTGTGAGAAACCAGATTTCAACTCCTCACATCCATAAGTGACACATTCAAGAGGCAGACTCAGTCAGCACCAAAACCCCACTGAAACAAGTCCTGCACCATAAGCGTGTCTCCAGCACAGCAGTTCTTCCATTGTAGACACAGAGAGTCCTCACAGCCAATTGGCCTGGAGGTCAATTCCTCCCAGTGTACCAACAGCAATCAAGGCTTAACTACACCAAGACTTTGCACTCAGCCCACAAAGGGGTGTACCAAGAGCGTCCACCTCAGGTGATTGGGGAGGCTGAGCTACTGCCCCCTATAGGTCACCTACCACACAAAGCCACTCCATCAACACAGGGAAGCAGCCAAAATGCGGAGACAAACAAACATGTCATGAATGAAAGAAATGGAGGAAAGCAAACTACTGGACGACATAGAGTTCAGAACCACATTTATAAGGTTACTCAAGAATCTTCTAAAAACTGCTGAAAAACTTGATGAGACCTTTAAGGATCTTAGTGAGAATGCCAGAAAAAAAAAAAAAAAAAAAAAAAAAAAGGAAAAGGACCAGTCAGAAATGAAGCATACACTGTCTAAAATAAAGAATATACAGAAACTCAATTGTAGATCAACGTACCCCAAGAATCAAACCAAAGATCTGAAATATGAGGAAATGAAAAACACCCAACCAGTAAAACAAACAAAAAAAAATAATCCAAAAATATGAAGATAGTGTAAGGAGCCTCTGGGACAACTTTAAGCGTACCAACATCTGAATTTTTGGGGTGCCAGAATAAGAGAGAGAGAGCAAAATATTGAAAACCTATTAGAAAAAATAATGACAGAAAACTTTCCCTACCTGGTGAAAGAAATAGACTTACAAGTTCAGGAAGCGCACAGAACCCCATACAAGAGGAATCCAAAGAGGACCACACCAAGACACATCATAATTAAAATGCCAAGGGCAAAAGACAAAGAGAGAATCTTGAAAGCAGCAAGAGAAAAACAATTAGTTACCTACAAGGGAGTACCCATACGACTGTCAGCTGATTTCTCAACAGAAACTATGCAGGCCAGAAGGGAGTGGCAAGAAATATTCAAAGTGATGAACAGCAAGAACCTACAACCAAGATTACTCTACCCAGCAAAGCTATCATTCAGAGTTGAAGGTCAGATAAAGAGCTTCACAGACAAGAAAAAGCTAAAGGAGTTCATCACCACCAAACCAGGATTACACGAAATGCTGAAGGGTATTGTTTAAGAAGAGGAAGAAGAAGAAAAAGGTAAAGATAAAAATTATGAACAACAAAATGACATCAAATACATACCTACAACATCAAATACATACCTACATACAATGACATCAAATACATACAACAACATCAAATACATACCTACCAACAAGTGAATCTAAAAATCAAGTGAATAAAAAATCTGAAGAACAGAATGGACTGGTGAATATAATAGAATCAGGGACATAGAAAGGGAGTGGACTGACAATTCTCAGGGGAAAGGGGGTGTGAGGGGTGCAGGAAGAGATTGGACAAAAATCTTACACCTATGGATGAAGACAGTGGTGGGGGATAAGGGCATGGGGTGAAGTGGGGAATCAGGTGGAGGGGAGCTATGGGGGAAAAAAGAGGAACACCTGTAATAATCTGAACAATAAAGATTTATATAAAAAAAGGAGACATATATACTTCTATTTGTAATACCTTAAACAATAAAATAAATAAAATAAAAAATAAAAATAAATAAAGGAAAGGTCATTTTTACTCTCTTGGTTCTCATACTGTCAGTCTGCTGCGATGTCTTTTCTTCTGTTTCTGCTCCCATCCCTTTAGCAGGAATCTCATTACTAAAACTAGTGCAGTGTTTCCATAAATAATCTTTCCACTTCATGTATGTGAGCACTCCATTTATTCTACCCAGTTAGAATATTTTCTTCCTCTGCTCAAAAACCATCAAGTGCTGAGTACAAACATATCTCAGCTTTCAAGACATAACAATATATATATGAGCACTCTTCTTTTTCACCTGCAGAGCTTACGTCATTTTTTTTTTTTAATTTTATGTTGCAGCAAAATGGAAATATTTCCTGTTTTCATGACATGGGCTCTATTTCCCTCACCTTTAAACTTTTCCTTCATGTGGTTTCCAGGATGTGGAAGCTCTCTCTCCCTGTGAAGTACATCTGTTGTGAGATCTATTCATCACCCAAAGGCAAACTTGGGCACCACTACCTCCATGAGTCCTTTCTGATCAAGCCTTTCTAAAACTTTGCATTTTTGTTATATACTTGGAATTTTATTCTCTGTACCAATATTTCTATCTCAGATCCTTGAATAGTGTAGAAATTCTACTATATTTGTGGGATTGAACTAAGCACCAGTTATGTACCAAGTCCATCACTAGATGCAAGAGTTACCTTCTGAGGATGATATACTAAGAGAAAGCATGAGGAACTACTTTGTATGAACATTTGAGGTATATAAAGTTGGTGATGAAGATGATGATGGTGATGGTGGTAATGATGGTGAATGTGCAGAATATTCACATTTCTTCTCCAAACCTACTCTCCACCTTTCTCATCCTGCTCTTTCCCCTGGGAGGCTGACCCCGTGACTGTATCAGCCAGGCTCCTTTGCCTTTTGGTTCCTATTCTTTTTGACCAATAGGAAATATATTATTGAGAGACCTGAGAGTGAGAAGAGAGACAGTGTGGGCATTTATCCCCCTAGCTCTCTTTGCTGGGCCTCTCTTTGCCGTGGTTGCATTCGGAATGTCACTATCCCTTTCAGCTGATCCCTCCTGTACAGTTAGATTCATTCTCATAGCCAATCCTTACCTTGTCCCTTCAGGACTAGGATGATAATGTCCCCCCACCCATCATTGTTGCCATTCCCAGAGTATGTTACTAGTCAATTCCCGTAACTCTGCCATAACCATCTTTACAAAACTCTCACAATTTTCCCTATTTAGTGTGGCATCTGCATTTCTTACTGAGACCAACAATGACTAGTGAAGATGGTGGTGGTGACAGTGGTTGTGGTGGTTTTTCTCCCAGCTCGTAGTCTGAGAACCCTAATACAATAGGTCCTCAGGTTACATCAGAGATCCATTCCTACGGCGCGACATAAAGCGATTTTCGCCATAAGTTGGAACCCACCTACATAAGCACTTACATCGCTCACATGGAGCACATACACAGCAGTAATGAAGGGAAACAGTAAAAAAAAATTAAAAGAAAGATAACAATTCCTGACCTTTACTTGTGGTAAATAAATAATAAAAAACATAAAGCACATATGTACATATGTCGAAATGATGGAACTTTTTAAAATTTTTTATAAATACTGTAAATGGGAGATGGCGACGTAACCATGAAACGACGTAAGTCGAGTCCAACGCAACCCGAGGACTGCCTGTATGTAACTCCATGCAGAGAGGCTGGAGAATTGTGCAGAGACTAGCAAGGTGCTCACTGTATTAGTTATCTATTATTACTGTGTTACAAGTTATCCAAACTTAGTGGCTTAAAACAATAATAATAATTTATTATTTCTTATCATTTTTTGCAAGTCAGGAATTTCACTGGATATAGCAGGATAGCTCATTTCTTTTTAAAAAATATATTTTTATTGATTTCAAAGAGGAAGGGAGAGGGAGATAGAAACATCAATGATGAGAGAGAATCATTAATCAGCTGCCTCCCACATGCCCTACATTGGGGATGGAGCCTGCAACCCAGGCATGTGGCATGTGCCCTGACTGGGAATTGAACCGTGACTTCCTAGTTCATAGGTTGATGCTCAGCCACTGATCTATGCCGGCCGGGCAGGATAGCTCATTTCTGCTCCATCATGTCTAGAGTCTTCTGTAGAAAGCTGAAGAATTGTTCACTTACAGATTTAACAGTTGATCCTGGCTCTTGGCTGGGGAACTATTTGGGGCTGTCAGCTGGAACATACACATGTGGCCTCTCTATGTGGCCTAGGCTTCATCATAATATTGTGGCTATAGTCCAAAGATGAACATTTAGAGACATAGAGAGAGTGAGCCATACTGTCTTTTATAACATGGTCTTAGAAGCCATGCACTGGCACTTCCAGTATATTCTGCAGGTGGAGATAACTATAAAGTTCCATCTAGATTCAAGAGGAGGGAATGTAGGCCCACCTCCCAGGGGAAGAGTGTTGATGTCTATGATTTATTGTTGGCTGTATGATGTGGACCAAAATAATATAAGCCACTTCTAGACCTACACACAATGCTCCATGAGCTACCCACTCTTTTTTTCCCCATGAAGTGGCAACAGTGTAGAATGCACATTGAAGATGATAATGACACTAAAGTCAAGGGGCCTGGATCTCTGAGTCATCACTTGGATGAGCACCAAGCAATCCATATTGATCTTTGTGAGTGTGATAATTAAGCTTTTTATGTGTTAATTCTCTAAGATCTGGTAATTGCTACAGGAATTGTATCCCTTTCTCCAAACTTTGTCTGAGCCAATGTATTTCTACTCATGTATTAATAGCACATCTATCAGGATGATAAATCTGTGATGAAAACAAGACACCAAAATTAATTCTTCTTCTTCCTTATAATCTAAGCAGCTACTCCCACTTTAAGTAGTACTGAGCAGTAAAATGACCATGAAAGAGAATAAAGTCATGGTACTGCCTAGGTCTTGACCAACAGGATCACTGACTCTATCTAAGAAGATCCTGGTCATATCAAACAGTGTAAAAGGGAAAATGTTGAGATAACTTTGGTAAATATTCATTCCTTCTCTGGAGGATTTTGGGGAAAATGGAGGTTGTGTTGGAAATGATTGGCAGGCAGGTGTCTGCAGGGGCCCTTACCACACCAGAGAAGACATTGTCTGAAGGAGGAAGTGTGCATGATATTTGTCCCAATAAAAAGCCTGGGAGAAACAACTGTAAGGTGATATTTAGAACTGATGCTTTTATAAGGATCCTGCTTATAGGTATAGAGGATTTTCACTGGGCTTGGAAAACCACATTTTCCATTCTTCCCACACCCACATTCTGTAATTAAGCAATGCTCCTAGTGCTAAATGTGTGTAAAATGACATGCTTGAAGGATACATTTTTAAAAGGTTTTATTTGGAAAGAATTTTGACAATAATAATAAGTTCAATAATAACAAAATAATACAGATAATAATTTCAAGAAATAATATTTTTTTCCTAAACTGAGAGAAAGTTGCACACATTCTGGCTCTTTACTCCTAATTTTTTTTTTCTATTTACTCTTAAATATTTCAGTGTATATTTTCTAGGAGTAAAGATATTTTTACATAACCATAGTACAATGATCAACCTCAGTAAATTTAACATTGACAATATTTTATCTAATCCATCATCAGTATTCAGATTATATTATTGAGCCAATAATATACATTGAGCATTTCCCCCCCCCCCAAGTGTATGTTTTCAGTCTATGATCTCCTTTAACCTGAAACATTTATATAACCTTTCTTTGTACTTATGATATGACATTTTTGAATGATACAGTTCCATATTTTTCTTTTCCTGTTTCCTCATGATTAGATTCAGGCTGTGAATCCCTGGCAAGTGTATGTTTAAGATTTTAGGGGACTGACCCAACTGTTTTCCAAAGTTGCCATAGCCATTTTCACTCCCAGTAGCAGTGTATGAGAATTCTGTATCTTGATATTGTCAGCATTTTCTTAAAAGAAATCTTAATATGGTCATCATTTCATATGATTATTTGTCCATATATCTTCTGTGGTGAAGTGTCTGTTCAAATTTTTTGTTGTTGCATTTTTTTCTTTTATTGAATTAGAAAGTTTTCTATGTATTCTGGGTAAGTTCTTTATCTGATATGTGTTTTGTAAATATTGTCCCCCAGTTGATTGGCTTGTCTTTTCATTTGTTAACAGTGACTTTTTAAGAATAGATTTTCATTTTGGTAATGTTCAATTTACCAACTTTTCTTCATGTGTTGTATTTTTGGTATCATATTTAAGAAATATTTATCTAATCCAAGGTCACAAAGATTTTTTGCTATGTTTAATTTCACATTTAAGTTTACAGTCCATTTTAAATTTATTTTTACATATGGCATGAAGTACAGATTGAAGCTGTGTATATTTTCCATGGTTAATTTTTAATTTGTTTTCCTGCAAAGAAGATATTAAGTCAAAGAGACATCTTACAAATGATAGAGTCTTTAACTGAAAGAAGTACAAGAAATATAAGAATAATGCTGCCTGGCTTAGTTTTAATGAGAAAGACTTAGAATCAAGGTAGACTGCATGCTCACCTAATATAGACAGTGTGTCTCAGCTGTTAAAATAGGCTGACAATTTGGCATCTAGGTCAAAGAAGGTACTAATTCTATTATTTTCCATGCTGGACAAGCTATTTTGAATTGAAGTTAAGTTTTTGTGTGATTTTTTTTTTTTTTTTGAGAAAGACATTGACAAAAAGAAAGAAGGATGAGAATAATCTTATTAGGTTTGGCCTATATGGTTGGGGACAGGAAGGTGTGAGTACACTGAGGGGCTGGACATCATTTCTGAGGAGCAACGAAGAGTCTATTCTATGGAAAGGCAGCCTAGGGTTAAAACTCACACTTTGACATCAGCCAAACTGTTTTTAAATCTCAATCCTTTATCACTCTATTTGTGGAACCTTAAGTGACTTACTTAACCTCTCTGATTTTTTTTTTGTTGTTTTCATTCTCACAAAATGTAGGTAAGAAAAACCCCTATCTCATAGTTTTGTTTTTGTTTTTTATTTTAATTTATTTAGCCTATTATTTATTTTTAAATATATTTTATTGATTTTTTTACAGAGAGGAAGGGAGAGGGATAGAGAGTTAGAAATATCGATGACAGAGAAACATCAATCAGCTGCCTCCTGCACACTCCCCACTGGGTATGTGCCTGCAACCAAGGTACATGCCTTTGACTAGAATTGAACCTAGGACCTCTGAGTCCACAGGCCGACGCTCTAACCACTAAGCCAAATCAGTTAGGGCCTATCTCATAGTTTTTGTCATGAGCAATTAAAATAAGATAATCCATGTTAAATGTTTAGTTCAATGCCTGGAGTTTTGTATGTGCTTAAAAAATGCTAGCTGTTTTTTGTTTGTTTGTTTGTTTGTTTGTTTGTTTTTACTATTTATTATTTTTCCATTGAAGTTTTAATCATTGAGTTTCTACCATGTATCAGGCATTGGGGGCATCAAAATGAGATAATCCCTTAGGAAGCTTAGCCTTGTAGAACTGGAAATTGGACCAATAGAGGTAGGCTAGTAGGGACTAAATTTAGCTGTTTGCATAGGAGCTATCTTATGTGCTTGTGTGTGCATGTGTGTTTGTGTGCTGTGTGAGCTATGACTGGGGATGTGTACATTTATCATGGTGGAATTTTTGTTTTCCTGTATAGAGATAGTAAGCCAAGGATGCATCTTTGAGATGATGGAATCTTCAATTGAAAGAAGTATGAGAAATGAAAGGTTAATGAGCCATCTGAGTCAGCCTGGGGGCAAAAGGTCAACCATAGTTTTCCAGAGGGCTGACCCTTGAACTAAGACCTGAAGGAATCAGCCAACCTGGAATAGAGTGGGGGCAGGGCATAGAAGGTGGTCCACACTGAGCAGTCAGCCAGCTTTCTAGAGCACAGTGGCGAAGAGCATGGGTTATGGAGCTAGATAGACCTGATTTTGAAATTTCTGGGCAAGTGACTTAACTTCTTTGAACCCCATTCTCTTCACTTGTGAGGCAGTAATTTGTATACCCCACATACATGTATGGATGACAGGACAATTGTGTAGCTCCTAGTGAAAAACCAATATGCTTAACTGTTTTTCTAATTATCCTCATAACTCAAGTGATCTAAATAGTCTGGAGCACAGGATGAAGCAGGGAATGGTGGAGTAGCCTTGAGAGGCAGCAGGGACAGAAGAGAAATGGGCTGGGTTGTATGTTAAGGAAGGTAGATGCTATCTCTGAGACAATGATTAGCCAGGAAAGAGTCTTAAGCAAATAGTACAAATTTTAAAAAAAAGTTCTTGGGCACCAGACAGGACAATAAACTACAGCAGGTCTGACTGCAGGCAGGGAGAAGAGTTAGGAGACTTGCTGAAATCCAGGCAAGAAATGAAGCCTGCGCAACCAAAGCCATGCAAGGGGGTTAAGAGTAAAGGGCAGAGTGGGCAGCATTCAAGAGGCAGCACCAGAGGTTTAGTTGGCTGTCAGAGGTGAAGTGAGAGCTGGAGGTATGCAGGACTTCCAGGCATCTGACTTACGTGAGACAGGAGAAGATGGGATGGAACAAATTTGTAGGAAAAGAAAATGTGTTCACATTCATCTTGTGGTAGCTGTGGTCCATCACATGGAGAAGCCCTGTGCACAGTATATTGAAGTCTAGAGCCTAAAGGAAGGATCTTCCCTGGAGAAGCTGACATGGTGGATGTAAATAGATGGGTAAACAGAATCTTCAGTGATGACTGATGTTAAGCAACAGCCAAATAGCCTATGTTTACATGCCTTCTCTGACTGATTGACCTTGAGCACATTGTTTAAGCATTCTGAGCCTCAGTTTCCTTATCTGTTTAGGGCAAAACTGTTATCTCACATAATATAACACATCCATATAATATTATTTTCATTTTACAGCTGAGCAAACTGAGTCCCAGAGAGGTTGAAAGATTTGCTCAGTCACACCACTGGTAAGAATATAGTCTGATCTCAGATTGACATGGGTTTAAACTCTAAATTCAATAGGTGAAGGTAGAAGGGAGAAGAAAAGGGTTCCAATTAGAAAGAACATTTTAGCAATTAGAAACACCTGGTGATGGACTAAGCCATATCACAAAGAAGGCCCTGTTATGGAGATGTTGGCACACAGCCTGGATGAATAGCCTCTTTGGGTAAATATACATTTATGTGCTTGTATCCTTCACCAGAAGATGAGTTTCTTAAAGTTTTATTAACTTCTTAATTTCTTGACTTAATGCAGTACCTGGGATATAATGGGAGCTCAGTAGGTGTGCTGGCTGGCTTTAGAGGGGATTCTTGTACTCAGAAGTTAGACATTATATCTGTATTCTAAGACCCTCCCTTGGTCTAAGGCTCTGAGTTCTCTGAGACATAAATAAGAAATTTCTAACAGAGCAGCAGAGGTTGGAAATGAAAGATGAACAGGCACCAGCAAAACAAAAAGGAGCACGTATTTGACCTCCATTACCCAATTCACAAATATATGGGAACAGAAGGAAACTAGACTTTTGGTGGTGGGTACACAAAAAGTATAGAGATATCCAATTATAATGTTGTACACCTGGATCTTATATGTTATTAACCAAGCTTGCATACAAACTAACAACAAACAAAACAAACAAACAAACAAAAACTACAAGAAGGAGCAGGGAGGTGATTCAAGGTCAGGAGTCCAGTTCAGAGATAAGAACCAATCTGAAGTATGGGTGGGGGAATGCAGACACCCAGCTTACCAAGGCTTTGCTACAAATGCCTACTATTAACAGCAATCCAGGATGGGACAGGATAGCTGACACTGAGCCAGTCAAGTTCTCAGGCTCTACTCTGGCAAGTAGCTTAGACCCCATGGGGCTGGGCCATGTTTGCATTTACCCCAAGAATCCTGGGTGAACTAAAGTGTTGTCACCTGGATATGCTGGGGAAAAAGTGAAAAATCCTTACCTGTTTGGCTGGACAAAAGACAAGAGCACCTTTGAGAATCCTCACAGAAATGCTTTGAAAATGAAGGGTTGCCCTAACCAGTTTGGCTCAGTGGATGGAGCGTCAGCCTGCGGACTGAAGGATCCCAGGTTCGATTCCAGTCAAGGGCATGTACCTTGGTTGCAGGCACATCCCCAGCGGGGAGTGTGCAGGAAGCAGCTGATCAATGTTTCTCTCTTATCGATATTTCTAACTCTCTATCCCTCTCCCTTCCTCTCTGTAAAAAAAAATACAATATATTTAAAAAAAGAAAGAAAATGAAGGGTCAAGAACAAGGCATGCCATATACATTATATGAATCAGTGTTCAAAGCAAACCAGCCAAATTTGTGTGATGACCCTGCCTTTATTACAAATAATACTGAAGCTCTGAGAGATTCAGCATGCAGTCTAGGATCACAGAGGTAGAAAATGGGAAATATGGAGCTAATCCCAGACTCCCAGGATTAGAAAAAGAGAGCTTCTCATATCATGAAACTTCTTAAAATTTGTCTTTTCTCCATGAAGATACCAATACCAGAGATAAAACACTGATGTAAAATTAAGGCAGTTCTTTTAGAGCTGGGGATCTCATTTGAGAGAGAAGAAAGACTTAGGTTGTGTTCCTTAATTCCAGATGCAGGACTAATGATCCCAACAAACTTCTGGATGTGACTGGAATTACTCTCAGAAGCTAGGGCAGTGTTTGGAATCATTGGAGGAGATCATGTCTAAAAGTGTCAAATGGGGTGACAGATGAGTAGACAGAATGTGGTAGCGAGAGTATGTGTGGCTGTTGAATTAATCTTTGCAAAGGATGGTGTGAGGAACTCATTCTGTGCAGAGTTTGGAAAGCATTGGATAGCAGGTTCTTTGTGGGAGCTAGATTCCAGTTCTGCAGGTGGCAGGCATCTCTTGGGTAGCTCTCCAAGCATCAGGCCTGGAGAATGACTTCAAGTACTTTAGAAGTGCTTTGTTCTTTCCTTTCGGCCCCCACTGGCCTTTGTTCCTGGCTGAGCTAATTTGGCTCAGTGGTTAATTAACAGACTCCAAAGGTAAGGAGAACAATGACAGAAGTACTGGTATTCCCTCTACCTGGCTTTTCATTTTTAGGAGGTGGGTAATGGGGGATGGGAGGACTTGTGTTCATACCCACTCTTCTAAGCTGTTTCCTCAGTCACATGATGTGCTCAATTCTGTCTCTTCCTTAACTCAGCTTCTGGTGCTGTGACATCTTTAGTAAGTCCATGGGTTGACCTGGTAACCACCAGAACCCATTTGTGAGAACGCTGAAGATTTTTTTTCCCCTGAAAGGTAAGCTGCCTCTATCTGCAAGGATAGAGAAGGCAAGGGGACTCCAACCAGGATTTACCAGATAACCCATGATAGCATATTTGACCTCATAATGTTCCCCAAAGCTCTGGCTTACCCAACCTCAGAAACATGCACAGATGTTGTCAGGTTTCCAAGCTTTGTGCAATACTTACACAAATCCTCAATTTGTAAAAAGGTCTATTGTGATCTCTACAGATTGGGGCAAGGCTTCTTACTAACCCAGCCTCTGAAGGTTACCCAGGCCTGTTTATTTCTGGATTCTTGGTCACAGGAAAGACTCTTAGAGAGTTTTCAGTATCTGTTTTTTATTTTTTTTATCTTGGGATTCAGAAAGGCTAATAAATTAATCTGCGCTCACTAAGGGGTAACTAAGACCATAATTTTCATAATTTTCAGCAGGACCCCAGCTAACCTTGGCCCGCTGATATCACAGATATACTAAATGGATGCAAGGATTAAGGCAAAGCCACATGGGGGTGAGTCTGTTTGTTGTTGTCCCACCTCCTATTCTTCCCCTACCACACATCTCTAGTGTTTACCTGGAGGATTGTTTCTCTAATTAATTCACATTGAGTGAGCAGAGACAATGTACCCCTGCTCCTACAAGATCATAAACTATAGAGACTAAGAAAAACTCATAAAGAGGGTTGGGATCCCCAATTTTTCACTCATGAGCTACAGGATCACTGGCCCTATCCTGTGACCTTTTTGTACCTCAGTTTCCTCATTTGTAAATGAGAATAACAGAACCTATTTACAGGGTTATCCTGAGATTAAATGAATTACTATGTGTAAAATACTTAAAACAATGATTTATTATTATCTTTGCCTTTTAAAAAGAGATAGGTAATGATATAAATCCAAGAACATTGCTCAATGAGAGTAAAAACTATGAAGCAGTGGCTTTCTGGGTGGTTTATGGTTTAAGATCATTTCAAAGTGTTTTGTTCTATAGTTGGCCAATGGTGAATATTGTATTCTGTGTTTTGTTTTTTTTTCTTCCCCCAATGCCATGCTTTCTAAATACTTTGATTCTCTAAGGTGATAACTGATATTATTGACCAATCAATTTTATCAGGTATTTTAAAAAAATAGTCAGAATAACCAACCATTATATAGGAACTTAAAATATAAAAATGCTTCTCTTTATGTGGCATGCAGTCTGTAAGATAACACCAGTGGCCCTACCTCCTGGCCTTGTGTAATCTTCTTCCCTGGAGTAATGTGCTTCTGACAAATAGAGTATGGGCATGATGAGGGAATGGCTCTTTCATGATTAAGTTACAAAAGATTGGGACTCCTTCTTGCTAGCAGTCTCTGCCTCTTAATGCTTTGATGGCACACGGTACCATGTTGGAGAGGCCCACATGGTAAGGAAATGAGTGGTGACCTCTGGCCAATAGCCAGAGAGGAACTGAGGTCCTCATGTAACTGAATCCCACCAATAACCACGGATGTGGGCTTGGAAGTAGATTCTTTTCCAGTGGGGCTTTCAGTTGAATCCCCAGTTCTGGCCAACATCTCAAATGCAGTCTTATGAGAGATCTCAAAGCTGAGAATCCAGCTAAGTTATGCCTGGTGTTCTACCAACAGAAACTGAAATAATAAATGAGTGTGAAGTTACTCAGTTTTAGGGTATTCATTATACAGTAAGAAGCAAACACTTGATTATCTCATTTAATTCTTGCATCATTTCTCAGAGAGGCCAAGAAACTACTGCCAGATCACTCAGCTAGAAAGTTGTAGACCCGGCACTTGACCCCATTCACAGTTGCTTTTCTGAAAAGAACACAGGGTCACAGAGTGTTTCTTAAGATTTCCTTTATGCACTTTAGCTCTGGTTTTCCAGAATGACACCCCTGCTTTCATTGTCTGGTGTGGGAAAAGAGCTAATGATCACTGATCACCAGTCCTGCTGGGAACTTTGCACATGTCACCATACCCAACCCTCCCAGCTTGGTAAGGTGGGTGTCACTGTACCCAATGCACTGGGTTTCCTAAGGTGGGTTTTGCAGGCACAGATCCCTCCAGGTACTCTGTGAACAGTGTTCCATGGCCCAATATGTTTGGGAAAATCCCGTATGTCTCTCTTGGAAACTCACTCTGCATGTGAGTCCATTAAAGGTTCAGAGGAGTTGCAGCAAGAGAAACCTACCTAATATTTTCTAACATTATAGATCTTAGTTCTATCAGACTACAAAAACTTATCTCACAACTCTCATCTCAAGGAATAGTCCACAAAAATACACCTTTGGGATGCTGGTTTACAGGCAGGTTTGACACGTATCTTTTTCAACCATACCTCACAAGAACTTTGTAATTACAAAATGGCATTTTCCATTTTACATATGAGAAAACAGAATCAGGGAGTTGTGAAATCATCATCAAATAGTGTTTGCCCAGGAATGGTGGCTGATCTCTGCAACATTTGTGGTTAATCTTCCTTCCATTTCCCCTCCTTTATTTTTTTAATTTCTCCTAAGGTCACAAGACATATTTTAAAATATATATTTAAAATAAATTGTTCTGTACCTGGCTGCACCATATCACATTCTCTTGCATTTTCAGATCCTCATCACCTTTTCTGAATCCTTGTCATCTATCAGGTCCCTTAATGTCTGTGTCTCTTCTGCCCCCTTTAGCACCTCTCCCTTGGGGGTTACCTCACTCACAGAGCTGCAGCTTAGCCGTGAACAGTGGTGATATTCAAGCCCAGCCCCTTCCCCAGACCCCTCCCTGGAGTTCAGATCCTTATGTATAATTCTTCCTCAATAGTCCTCCGGATAGATACTCTATCAGTGTCTCAGGTTCAAGCTAAATTAATCACCCCTTCCATTCCCATCTTTAAGCCTTTTCTTTCTTTTGTGTGTCCTTTCTAAGCTGAGTGACATCTATTCACGAACCTGGGAAGACATCTATATTCCCACCTCCTGATGAGTTACATTCAAGTCTTAACAATCCCACATTCCTCACTCCTCTGTTGGCTTCTTGAGACCACTATCTTCTCATCACCACCCATCCTCCCAACTGCTTCCCTCTATGGATATCTTTCATACAAGCAAATCTGATCCTAGGCTCTGTTTGGCACCTTAGAAATGGGCCCCATTATCTCCACAATCAAGTTCTTGTTCTTCAACGTCTGTATAAGGAAGTACTTTCACTCACCTTCCTCAGCATATTTCCCAGGGATTCCATGAACTTCCTGCTTTACTTAAAATCTTCTATTCTTCAACTTGGACTCAGCTCACATTCCTGGCCACATATACTTAATTCTTTCTTAATATACTGCTTGATAAGTGATCAACTGCTGACAAGTAAAACATTCTGCTTTAGAGTACACTTTGGGAGATAATACCCAGTGTGTATCAAGCATTTTTAGAAATGTTCCTAATTCTTGATTCTGTAAAATCCCACCTCTGAGAATTCTGGCTTGGGAAACAATATATATAAAAGCCTAAGTGACTGTTATGATGAAAGGACCAGAATGACATGTCGCTAAGATGAACATTGACCACCAGGGGGCAGACACTCAATGCAGGAGCTGCCCCCAGCCCGCAAGCCTCGATTGCCAATGGAGCCTATTGACCAACCCCCTGGTCTCTCCCCCTCGTCTGGCAGGCCCCAATCACCTGATGGGGTCCAGGCCCCCGGGCTGAGATGGGGAACCAGGAGTGGGTGGTGGCAGATGTTACACCTTTCCCAGGGCGGCCGAGGGCCAACTCCCTCCTAGTGGCTGGCGGCCAACCTCCCAGGTCCCTCCCCTTTTTCTCCCCTGGCCAATAGGCCCCATTGGACTGCCGCTTGCCCACAGCAGTGGTGGTTGGCCCCTCCCCCCAGCTGGCAGGCCCCAATTGCTTGATCAAGTCAGGCTCCAGGCTGGGATGGGGAACCAGGGGTGCGTGGTGGTGGGCACAGGCTGTGAGGAAAGGAGGAGGCAGGGAGGCAGGGGACCTGATTGGCCCTGATTGCCTGCCAGACCTAGGGACCCAACTTGTGCATGAATTGCATGCACCAGGCCTCTAGTGTAATATATGAAACATGCTTTAGACCTAGAGATGTCCATCACAATGTTATTCCTAAAGAATGGTATAAAAATAGGGTAATAGTCAAGTTGATTACAGAATATCCACCACACAGAATACATTCATGTGACAAATACAAAAATTATGTAGCAACTTTGTACCTGCTTTAAATTTAAGCAACAGGAACACAAGGGAGGCAAATTGTTATATGTTATATTATTGAAATTGTTAAATATGTGGGGGAAGTGCAATGAAAAAGCATGCAAAACATCACTGGTTATGGGGCTTTGAGTTACACAAAGAAGTTATTATTTTGATTAAGAAAAAAAATGTGCAGGTTTATGTTGCTTTTATATTGAAAAAGAAATATTTTTATTTAATGTTACTCAGAGATTTTGAAATAAATAAAGGAGGACTTTCATTCACTGAACCCTTAAACTGAGAAGCAATGGTGAAAAGCCCACATTGGAGCAGTACACTTCCAAAACACCTGAAAAAGTTCCCTAGCCTTTCTGTCCAAAGCTAATGCTTCATGACACCTGTCACTGTATGAGAGACAGCCTTGGGGTGGGCATGGGGGTTAGGACTGCAGGCTCTGGAGCAAGACTGCCTATGCTTGCTTCTCTGTGTCTCAGTTTCCTTCTTTATAAAATGCACATTCTAATAGGACCCATGTCATAGTGCTGTTATGAAGATTAAATCAGTTAAATTAGGGGAAGTCCATAGAATAGTGTTTGACAAGGAGTAAGGCTCAACAAACATTGATTTTAACAGCTACAACAACAATGATAACATGGGCTATGCCTATCTGGATTCGTTGTGGATCCCTAGAGGGTATCTTTATTTATATTTACCACCTTAGCTCCTTACACATGGAAGGTCTTTAAGCAATATTATTGCTAAATCATTGAGCTAAAAAAGAATGTAATGTTCTCCAAAACAAAATGAGCACCTAGGACCCTTCCTGAGGAGGGCTGGCACCAGATCTGAATCTCTGGGACTTTGAGGCCTCTGGCAACCCAGGAGCCGGAGAGGGTCAGAATTCCAGGTCTGCAACCTTCACAGAGTGCACAACACCCTGCTGCTGTTGGATTCTGACCTCTCAGCCTTGCCCAGTCCTGGTTGGGAAACCAGGAGCTTTAGATGTGATCTTCTGAGATGTGACCCTGACTCCTGCTGCCCAAGAACAAAGAGCAATTATGGCTCTTTTGTGAGAGGCAGTTTAAGTGGAAGCAAAGGGCTGGTTCACCAAAGGCTGACCTGGATCAATTTCTGAAATAAATACCCTGCCCATACCCAACTTCTCTATTGATAACAGCTCAACCTTTGCCTGGAGGTCTCCAGCTCTTCCTGACACATTTCTTCAGGGATTATGTTGATCTTTAGGGTCATTTTGGAACATCTTGTCCCCACTCCCAAGTCTATGGTCTCCAACATAATAAACTTCACACTCTGAGAAAATGGGCTCTGTGAACCCAACTTCAAAGCTTGGCCATATGGATGTAACAATGGGCTTGAACCAGACCTAAAAAGGGCTGCCCAGCAGGCACTCCTTAACTTGGCAACTATTGTGTTTCAAGTCATTTCTGCGTCCACAGTTGAACAATGCATTTGGTAACCCAACGAGGTCTTCTTCCAAAGCAAAGTTACTCTTGCCAGCAGTACCAAGTAGAGGGCCCTGGGTATAGAACACTCCATTTCTTTTTTTCAAAATCAAAGAATTACACTAAGTGAAAATAATAATTTTTTTTTCTTAAAAAAATGTCATATAACCACACCAAAGGTAACATTTGCATAAATGAAAGAGAGTTTTCCTATAATCCTAGCCCCATTATCAAATCATCAGCATCTTTTTAAGTACCTCTACTTCTGGTCTTTCTGTTTTCCTTTTTAACATAGTTATAATAAGTATTAAAAATTTTGCCTCTCTGTTGCTTGTTTTACTTAGCATTATAATAGGCATGAAGTTGCTGTATCATCTTTTTACCTAATGTTTTAATGGATGTAGAGTCTTCCCTAAGAGTAATGTGCCATAAAAAAATGTAAACTGTTTTAGAGGAATGTTGTGTTATTATAAATAAGATTTTGATGAGATTTTTAAAATTTGTTTTGCATTTTGATAAAACTGCCATTTTTTTCTCTCCCCTAAAATGCAGACTCTAAATTCACTGCAGTATAAGAATGTGGTTTTGGACTAAGGCAAATAAAAAATCTTCCAATAATTTATTATGAAATATTTCAAACATACAGAAAAGTTGAAAGAATTTAATATGCTGATTCAGGGTGACTTTTGAGCACAAATACATGTCTTTGAAGATGCTGAACAGTAATTGTGCATATATGTTGGATTGTCTCCATTTAAAGAAGAATCCAGGAGGAATCTGGATGGTTCTGGAGGCAAAGGGTTCACTCTGGAAAAGCAACTTCCAACACCATTCTCTAAAAGTGCTGAGGACTAGTAAAGACAAAAGTCCTTGCACACAATTCAAATGTGGATTTCCCCCATTAATGGTAGCTCCTTCAGAACAGCTCAGTGCTCCAGAGTTCAATTCCTCACCTTGGGATGTAGGCAATGCTCAAGAATGCTACCAGAAGTGGGATCTCTGCCCTCACTCTGACATGGTTTCTGGGATCTGAAGTAGGAGGAATTGTCGCTGATCTCACAGGTTGCACTTCCCCAACTTCCTTTTCTTTATTCCTCCATAAAAGCAAGTCAACTGTCTCTATTCTTGCTAATAACACATTTAGCAAGTGCTGAGCCCACTGCCAACACAAGCGTCGTTGTTTCATTCTATGGATGCAGAAACTGAGACTGGGAAAGATTAAATGGTGTGATCTTAGAAGAAATCAACTCATCTTGGAAGCTATCTAGCCAGGGCTAGAACTCACTCCTCTTGACTCCGAAGTCCTGTTTTTTGTTTGTTTGTTTTCAACCTGGCCCTGGTTTCCACTTCGCACATATAAGAAGCTGTGCTTATGTAATTTGGCACTCCTCCATCCTTGTGTCATTTTGGACTCTGGGGCCACTCTCATTTTGTGTAAACAGAGGTGTCCTGGTCACAGCAAACTGTTGTTAGTGTGGAAACGCATACCAGAAGTCAGAACCAGAAGTCACGAGAGCTCACAGAGATGGCTGCCCTCAGGACATGAGATTTGGGAGATGGCTTTCTAGAACTGGGCAGCTTTCCCTACAGAAAAATGCCCTCTGCCCTGTGCATATTCCACAATAACCAACTTTAGGGTTGTTTTTTTTCTTTTTCTTCTTCTTTTTTAACCTCCAGAAAAAGCAGGTATTTAATATGAAGAATAAAGAGTGAGTGTTGGAAAACTATTGGGAAGACCTTTTCTAATGGGGCCATCTGCTTGCCCTTTGGAAAAAATCAATGAATTTGATTTTTAGACAGCCAGTTCCTTAAGCTTGAAAATATTCATTGGAATACCATGGGTGAACAAAGTCCACCCTTCCAGCCCTCATCGATTTCTCTTAGTTTGGTCAGATGCTGTCAGGTCTGGGGAAGTTTGGTGGTGAAAATCACACCCGGAAAGGAGCTTGCATGAACCAGCAGTGCCTCCATTGCAAATAGGACAGTGTTCTAAGCAGAGGACATTTTTTTAAGACAACATGGCTCTTCCCAGAAACAAATACAAATTCTGTAACAAAACCCATTGGACCAGTAGAAATACAGTGGTGACGCCTTCATAATTTGGAACTTTATAACTTGTAAGTTAATATTTTGTCCCAAGATTGATGATAAAAGCTACCCAGAAACAATTGGTTATGAAATTCATTGCCAAATTGGCCTCCTTTTGTGGCTGGTGGGTGGGGAAGTACAATCGATTCTGATGAATTAGAGAGAAGTGAACCTGGGATGTTGGAGATTGGGAAGGATTTTGTTGAAGGCACATGTCTTGGAGGCCCACAAATTTCAGCATCTCCCAAGAGAGTGGTGTACAATTTCACTCTTCATGGGGGAGGGTTCAGGTCCCCTAAGTACCAGTCTATCTCTCTTCACATTTTGACTTGTTAACCTCTTCCTTCAGCTAGTAGCTTCTACTTTATTTCACTCCATCATTATTTCAGTGGCCCAGACTTGCCAATGGGATATCAACATTATTTTGATGAGAATTTTATTTCATCACGAGGATTATAGGCAAATTACATAATTGTTTTCTGTTTACCAAGAAATCTCTGGCAGAGGGAAATAAAACCAGATAATCTAGGGAAGGGGGAAGGGCACTGACTTTTATTGCACCCCTCCTGAACCCAGATAATTTGCATAGATTATCTCAGATAAATTCATCCTAGGCAATAGTCCTGTGAGAATTGACAAAGAAAGGGAGACTTATGGAGGTTTAGAAAGTTATCTAAGATCTCAAGATCAGAGTGTAAAAGCAGGCAGAAACAGGGCCAAAGTCTAGAATCTTTCCACTGACAAAGCACCAGCTTTAAATGCAGAATACCTGTAACCCTTAGAATAACTTCTGAGGTCTGCAGACCAGCAAGGGAAAGAGTGGTAGCATCCACCTAGTGTCTTGGAGTTGGGAAGAGCCCATGAGAGATTTTGGAAGCCTTGAATAAACCAGATTCCCAAAAACTCAAGGGCAGTTTTCCTTCACCAGACTGCAGCTTCCTCTTGCTCAGACAGGAAGGACAATCTGACCGTGAGTACAACAGGAGCCTTGCCTTCTGTCAGGGCTGCAGCATGAAGTTCTCACTTTGAATGATCCAAGCACTCACCTAGCTATCAAGGTATGTAGGGCTGACTTGTTACCTTCAGCCTGGACCAGGGAATGGCCAGATGGCATCCAGGCTGATTCTGTGCCTCGGGCTGACTTATCCGCCCAGGTACAAGAGTAAACAGAGAGCTGGGGGACACCATATGTCCCTGACTCATTGTGCTTGCCAGAATCACCATAATTCTACATGGCATATGCTTTCCTGGGCTAAGGTAGGGGATGGTTCAGAGGAAATGTATCTTGAAATCGAAGGCTGAATGATTAAAAACGTAAAGACATATATAGGGAGTGTGCATCTGTTAGTTGTATCCTAAGTGATGTTTATTTTTTAAATGTGCTTTGTTTTACATTGTTCAACTTTGCTCCCTCCTTACCGTGCTTGCCATTGCAGGCCCTCGAAGACTTGGATTGAATGGAAGTGTTGAATTCCCATTCTTTGATTACCAGTCTGGAATTTCACCTTACATTGAAAATGAAGCTGACTGTAGTTTAAAGACTATCCTGTTGAGATTGGGATATGGCATCCCCATAGGGTGCCAGGTTCTTTTAACCCCTTCAGAGCCTCCCACCCTCCTTGTTCCTCCTACCCCCAGCAGAACCTGAAGTAGAAGGTTGGAGATAAGAGTTGTGAGTCAGCTGCTCAGGGGCTGAGAAAAGTGGAATGTTCCTGAGGATAGTCACTTAGCACTTATTAGGAAGGTAATGGCTCATGAAGCTTCTTCTATCACCTCAGTTTATTAATTAACAAGCGTAATGGGACTATAAGTTAGTCAAGACCAGAGTTTTAAGTGCAGGTTATGGAAGCATTGAGCTGTAGGAGTCACACATGTCCAATTCTTTTTTTTTTCTTTTTTTCCCCACAAAAAGGGGAATGAAATAATCCATATAGGGTCTAGAGCTCAAGGCCTCTCTGGTCTAGTGCTTTTCTTGAAAGACAGAATCCAGTGGGGACTCTAGTGTTTGAATCATGTGCTGTAGGCCCCCAGAGGTGGATGTCTGTCTCACATACTGTACGTCAAGCCATCACCTACATACTGTAATCAGAAGCTTAACAATTATCCACAGTTGGGATAACAGTGAAAGTCACTCTAGACCAAATCTTTAATACTATCAAGAGCTATTCAGCATTATGGCAGTTTCTTACTTCCCTATCACATCTGATCCTGAAAAAATTGTGAGGTGGGTCTGATTGCCACTGAGTAAGTTGAGACTTTGGAAGGCCAAACAGCCCATTTAAGGGCCCATTGTTAACTGGACAGAGATTGAATTTGAACCTGAAGATAGTTCCAAGGCTCTATCCATTGTCTTTAGAAGATAGCTCTTAGACATATGGAATTTTATGAATATAGACTGGCAATTCAATGTGTATTCTTAAATACTTTGAAAGCTCCTGCTCCAGGGCAGCAGCTCATAAATAAGGTTGTACAGAGAAGGCCAACAGGAAAATATACAGACATGTTTACCTCCACTAGTTACTCCATTTCTAAGCCTCCTCCTGTGCTACTGGTTCCTGCTGAAAAGGACATAGGCTTTCCCCAAATTTCTGTGTGTGTGTGTGTGTGTGTGTGTGTGTGTGTGTGTGTGTATTTTTCCTATAATCAAGTCTAGCTTTTCTTTTAAAGCCAAAATTCCAACTTAATTTTAGGAATGCTCATAACTCTGGTACATGATAGAGATTATTATTTATTCTTTAGAAAGCTGGACTCAATCAATGGTACACCTACTTCTTAAATAGAATAAAGTTGCCTTTAAGAAACAAAATGTTCCTGGGGTGGGAATGGCTGGGGCGGGTGGGGGGTCATTTTGGGGAAAAAGAAGACATATGTAAAACTTTAGACAAAAAAAAAGAAAGAAAGAAAGAAAAAAAGAAACAAAAATCTTAGAAAAATATCCCCTAGGAATAAAATTCCATGGGTTCTCTTCCAATAGAGTGAAATTTTATCAAGAGAGGAGAATTGGTGCACGAATTCACCAACGTAGTTGGTGCTGGGGAGAGGTTCACATTAATAACTTACAAATGGAGGTATCTTCACTGCAAGAGAGAGGTATTTGGAAAAGAAACCAGTTTGAAAAGGCTTATGCTAATATTAACCAACCGTGTTGGAGTCCCCAAAGCACAGTCTCCTGCCTGACTTCTCCTTGGAATTTCCCATTTGTAGTTTCTGTGGCTACAGTGGCATTTCCACATGTACATCTCCTTCAAGGGGCACCTTTTAGCTGACAGTGCCCCCAACTATCCTCTGGGCACTTGCCTTTTTATTCACACGCACAATGTACCCAGACTTCCTCCTTGGGTCACCTTCCTTTTTGCCTGAGGGCTTCCTTCAGAGGACTTCAGGAATCAATGGCACCCTGAGAATCTGTGAATAAATACCCAGCTCCCTAGGTGGAACAATTCTGACGTATACTCTTTGCATCTTCCAGAGGGCCCAGCAGCTGTGACAACACCCCTCCCCCAATAGCAGTAACCTGTGCAAGTCAACATTTGTGCCTTTTCTTTTCTGTCTTGCTTCCCTTCTTCTCTACATTTTTTACAAGGTCACCTTCCAATACGCTATCTGAAAATGAATTTTTTAGTCAGCATTTGGGGAATCCAAATTAAGCAAACTCAGCATACTTGAATTATTGTTCTGTCCCTTCGGCTTTGTCCATCTCAGTTTATGAAAACACCCCAACAGCCCCCAAATCAAAAACCAGGGGAGTATTCTTTATTCTCTTTCCTCCACATTGGAAACTCCAACTTTCAATTGGTCACTGATTCCTATGAATTAAACCCAAAATCTTTCCAATCAGTCCTTCCTTAACTTCCAATTCTTTCTAGTTAAAACCCTCAATAAAACCATGGGAAATTTTAACAGCTTTCTAATTCCTCTATATATTTAAAATGTATCTTCTCTCCTGTCAATGCTTCATAGAGTACAGGACTTATCCTTTGAAAACACACATTAGACCATGTAGTATCCTGTAGAAACTTCTGATCTCTCACCACTATCTAGAGAAGACCCAGGCTCTGTACATATTCTCATGATCAGGCCCCTACTCTGATTGTCTCTTCTCATGCTGGGCCTCTTCTGGCAGGCCACCCACCATCCACTCTAGTTGCAAGTCCCCAAATAACCCACCTTCTTTATCAACAATGGGCTTTGCACATGCTATTTCTTGACCAGAGGATACCTTTTTAATACTTTATTTGTATACGTGTCCAAATAACCTAATTGAAGCCTGGCAGACAAGGTTAGTTCAGTCTTGCTTCATTAAGAAGTTACAGTTTCATACACTTCCCAGGGCATCCTCTGCTCCCAGACCTAATTCCCCCAAGTGAAGCAGGCAGGATAGATCATTACGAGGGGAGAAATAGAAGTAGCAGGAGAAATTCCTCTGCTGGGCATATGTGCAGTGAGAACTAAAATGGCAACCATAAAGGCCTGTCTCTCTAGTCTGGGAAAAGTATTGGATTGGATAAGGGACACAGAATCCAGAAAGAGCTGGAAAATGGATTGGCTAGAGGGTGGGCCCAGTGCAAGCCCACAAAAGTTTGAGAAGTTGATTGGTTTGTTTGAAGAAGCACCTGGTGTGTTCCAAGCCCAAAGTAATGTAAAATATAATCAGCCTAACAAAGAAACTCTCTCTCTCTGCCCCCCCCCCCCCCCCGTAACACGTGCTCATCCCATTTGCTCACATGTCCTCTCCATAGAAGCCATGTGTATTTAGGAGCTCCATGCTGTGCAACACAACACCAGGCAGAACGCAACTAGAAACAAACTGCATCAGCCAGATGTGGACAAGCATGGACTGAATCAATAACACAAAATGTCTGAACACTGGCCCTATTTCTGGGCCTAATAAAGAAAAAGCTGAACTTTTTCCATGGCAGGAGGGACAGAGATGAGATTGGGAACCTGGGGGCAGCCTTCTGTTTTCACCCAAATAAATATTACTGTGCCACAACCTCCTATACATGGGTCCCTGGAATGCTTTCCTTGCGACTCTGGGAAAGAACATAAATTTCCACTGGCAAGACCTCCAAGTGCTTTCGTCAAAAGCTGGGCATTATTTTTGACTTTCTTTTCCTTTACACCTCACATATTCAATGCATCAAGACATCCCTATAGTGCAACCTCAAAAGTACATCTAGAGTCCTGCCACTTCCTACCACCCCCACTGTTACCAATGTGCTCCGCCAGCACCTTGCTCCTGCATTATTGTAGGAGCCTCCTCACTGGTTCCCTTGTTGTTACTCTTTCCTGTCTACAGCCTATTTTCAACAAAGCAGGCAGTTGTCCTCAAAAACTGTACAGTGATTTAAGCCACATCCCACCTGCACACTACCAATGACATTCCATTTCACTGAGATTAATGTAAAAATTCCTACATGCTCAGCCCCATTACCCCACTGAGATCATCTCCTTCCCCACCCTGCTCATCGGCTCCAGTCCCACCAGCCTCCAGTCCACTTAGTATGGTTAATACCCCCACTTCCTCCATATTGTTGCACCAATATTACCTTCTTAATGAAAATACCAAGTTTACAATGGTATTTGCCCACATATCCCACACTCCTTGCCTTTCTCTTTATTTCCATAGCACCCATTGGCTTTGAGCATGCACTGAAATTCACTAATTTCTTATTTTTATTGCTTACCATATGTCTTTGCTCACAAGAACATAATCTCACTGTAGCAAGGAACTGGTGAGTGCTGGGAGCAGTGCCTAGCGTGCAGAATGTGGTCAGTAGCTTTTTGCATGTGAATAAGTCAATGTGTGGGTATAATTTCTTTGAAATGACTTGAGTATCACGGTAGCTGTCTAAGAAGCCTTTGCAAATGGCATGCCTCAGAAGCATGGTTCCTTGTTAAAATGCCCTTTTAATTGAACAAATAATATTTGTTAATAATACTATTAACAAATAATATTTGATAAGTACAGAGTGAACTCTAATATATAATTAATCTGAAAAAAGAAGTAGGCAAAATTAATTTAAATATTTTATTTAATCTAATATATCCAAACATTACTCAATCAATATAAAATTATTAATGAGATTTTAACTTGTTTTTGCATATTAAATCATCAAAATCTAATGTGTGTTTTATACTCACAGCACATCTTTGTTTGGACCCGCAACCTTTGAAGTACTTCATAGTTACTTAACATTTTGAGACTGTGATTGACTGTCGGTAACTGCAATGGCAGAAGGAAACCACGCATCAGGGGGTCTACTGTACTTGATTCAGGTACTGGAAAACTTTTCCATATGTTCAGAATCACTTGGATATGTGAATCTGCTCTTTCAACTGCAAAATTAAATCTAAAGACAGAGCAACTGTATCTGAAGTGAATTTAACATTTATATTGAGATGCATTCTAAGTGTAAAGTTCACCCCAGAGTTCTAGTACTTAATACAGAAGAAGAATGCAAAATATTTTATTACTTTTATATTGCTTATATGTTGAAATTATGCTATTTTGGATGTATTGGTTTCAATAAAATATATAATTAAAATTAATTTCACCTGTGTATTTTTTACTTTGTTTATGTGGTTTCTAGAAAACAATTATATATTTATATATAATAGCCACACATATTATATATTGAATATATACCCACAGAGTATTCATTTTAAGTTTTCACAGAACAAAGGAAACTTCAATAAATATCAGTTAATCCATATGTACAGGTTGTACTCTCTGATCTTAATGAAATAAAATAAAATTAGTAACAACAATAAGAAAGCTTTAAATAACTCTTCAGCCCATTGAAAGATTGATTTTAAAATTACTATATAGTCACTGGGGTTAAAAGGATATTTTAAAATTACAAACTATTTAAAAATGGAAGTGTCAAATATCAACATTTGTGTCCCATAGATAAAGTAGCATTTAAAGTTTTGCATAATTTTGAATACATATAATAGTAAGCAAGACATATTGAAAACCAAAGGCCAATGAGCATAACTAAACATATAAGGTAAAAAAGAGAAAATAATAATATAATAAAACCAAAGCAACAAGAAGGAAGGACGTAAGAGAGGTCAGATGGGAAATCAATGAAACAGCCCAAATCTCTACTAAAATGAGATTCTTTAAATAAAATTTATCTTAGAGAGAGGAAGGGAGAGAAAGAGAGAGAAAGAAAGAAACATAGATCTGTTGCCTACTATATGTGCCCTGACCGGGGATTGAACCTACAACCTGACTATGTGCTCTTATAGCAATCAAACCTGCCACCATTTGGTGTACTGGATGATGCTTCAACCAACTGAAAAGATTGGCTAAAATCAATTCTTTGAAAAGTGGCATGATAAAGGTGGGCATAAAATTCTGTACACTCATACACTTTAAAACTAGATTAAATGGACAATGGCACAAGAAAAACAGTAGTCTTTGACTAAAAGAATCAAAGAAAAGAAGCTGATATAAATCAAAGAAAGCACTCTCACTCCCCAAACATGCTTGTTTGCACAGGTAGCACCACGCACAGCCTTCTGGGATCTGAATATATGTCCCACACTGCATATGAAACACACACTGATGGGTGTCTATATGAATTTGGGAGCCAGAACACAGACAGAGGAGCAACGTGAAATAATAATATAAAGTAAGTCAAGAGAGGGGCCATGTGTGAATGTGATGTACCTGAGTATTATTATTATTTCAACTAGAGGTCCCATGCATGCTCTGCTGCGGTGGCTGCTGTGCTCACCAGCTGTGAGCCCAGCTTCTGGCTGAGCTGCGCTCCCCCTGTGGGAGCACACTGTCCACCAGGGGGCAGCTCCTGCATTGAGCGTCTACCCCCTGGTAGTCAGTGCGCGTCATAGCGATTGGTCGTTCTGTTGTTTGGTCAATTTGCATATTAGCCTTTTATTATATAGGATTCTTTGCACTTGAGGAGATATATAACATTCCTTTCAAGTAATTTTTTGGCAACCTTCGTGGCCAATGCTTTTATCCTTCTTGAATTAAAAAAAATATATGGTAATGCAATATTTGAGTGTGTCACTTCCCAATGGTTTCTCCTGTTTTGTAGTTTCCAATTGCAAAGCTCTTTAGAATTGAAATGGCTTTTAATTCCCCAGGATATATTCTCATATCCTGCCTAGATGTTTACTAAATCAGTAGTGCTTAGCTGCTACTGATTGATTCTACATGATAATACCTGATACTAAGTAGAGATACTGAAACCTAGATGTGGGAGAGAGAGAAGAGAGAGAGAGAGAGAGAGAGAGAGAGAGAGAGAGAGGTGTTAAGGAGGGATACATTTTCTTGGCTTCTTTGCTTCTGTAGATGCAATAAAAAACTAATTTTAGGGTTTATCTGCTGGGCACAACATGTTAATTTCATAGCTGGAAATTAATTTAGACAGTGGAGGCTGGGGTGAGCCATGCACTGCCTATAAAAGAGGATAGAGGCACCTGAATGGTCTGAAATAACCGATTGATCAAGACATCGTTTTTTCCTAACATATCTAGGTAATGGCCATACCACCTTTTGCATTGGGCCTGTAGGCCCCTCTGCATCAGCTCTATGCCCTCTTCCTTTGTCTGCAAACAGAGGAGAGGGCAGCAGGTTGGAGTCCCAGACTCGGTTAACCTCCAGGTATGTTTCCATTGGTCGCAAGGGCTAGGCTGAGCTTGATTTGCTTCAGTACATAAAGATAAGAAGCTAAGGGCCTCTTCCGAAAGCAAACACGTTTAATTTGCACCACCACCTTGCTGTGATTCAGCGGATGGAATTTATGAGGATGTTAACCCTTTTCCACAAAAGTAGCAAATGAGTCAGTCCTAATAGGAAACATAAATCCACAGCAGACTCTCTTTGAAGCCCACGAGAAACTTCACTGAGAAGGCTGCCATCCCTCCAGAGTGGCCCCCAGAAGTAAGAGTACAGAGTGGCCCAGATCTTTTAAGGAGAAGCAACTCTAACTACCAGCAAAACAAGTCTTTGCATGTGCCAAGTCCTGCTGACCCCTCTCAGCAGCGGGAATTCAGACAAAACTTCAGGAATGCTTTGCGGGGCAGCTATGGTGCATTCAAAGCAGAAAAATGGCCTTAATCTTTGCAAAACCAACAAAGATAAGCAATAGCTTTAGCTGGGTTGAAATTAGCCAACACGCTGCTACACAATGTCCTTGGGACTATTATCCTGGCTCTGACCGACGAATGGCACTGCTCAAGTATGCTGGCAATGTTTAACAAACCATCTGTCTTGTACCTGTTCCCGCTGAACAGGAGCCTTTGTCTGAGCCGGAGCCCCATCCAGCATGTCTGCTGTCTGCTCAGCAGCCAGGGAAATCTCCTCGCCAGGTTGTATTAATTTCACAGGTCTCTTGATGATGGTTTGTCCTCCACGGAGCGGCTGCTGCTGGAACCCCAGTTTTGAAGAGGGGGAATGTGGATCTGTCTCAGTCTATCTATTACTTCACACACCACCATGTGTATAAAAGCCTTCCTTACTTATTTGATTTCCCCCCTGATTTTTCTTCTCTGAGGAGGAATTTCAACATTCATTCAAAAGTAACTCTTGATTTTATTTTTTATCTTGGCTATTTGTTCTTACATTAGAACCCTCTCACTCTCTCATATATATTTTTTATTCTTCAGTAAAATATTTTATGCTTAAATATTACACTTTCACGAGTTTACTGATTGGTACATAAGTATTAGGCTAAATCACTTGAACATAATGCTTTCATGGGTCTAAACCAGTCAGATATTGGCATTTTCATATGGTTCAACATATGTTCAAATATATATATATATTTCCTTGTAAAATTGCCCATTTTGTTTTACAGCACAGGCGTGAGAAGATAACTAATCCAAATCATGGTTTTCATTTCGTAAAAAAAATATTGATAAAGCAAAATTTTCTTTTCAGAATTTATTTCTCCTGCTCTGCCTTCCCCTGCTCAGAATTAAAATGTTCCCATCTTCTTTTTCCAGATGTCACAATATTCATATAATTATGACCATCATGCACACCTTCACATTGGCAATGGAGGGAATCCCCTTAGAAGTCAGAGCCATCCTTGAAACTCACCCATTAGGCCCTTATACCAGCAGATGGGAGACCGAGGCCTAGACGACAGTCACCACCCAGCAGCCCTATCCCTGCCTCTCACTTGGACTCTCCAGACAAGAGATTCTTATCTATCAAAGGGACTACATTTGATGAGACAAACACTGGGTTAGATGCATGGGCAACTCAAAATGCATAGAGTATAAAGTTGGGAATATCTCTGTGTTTATAGTTCTTTGAATATAGGTTTACAGTTGTGAGTACATAAAATACAGAGTTAATAAAGCTATTGTAATAGCCTATTGCATGTCTTTTTCCATAATAACAACCTTAAACCTATTTCTACCTGCCCCTATACATGTCTGCTTCTACAACCTACCACAGCAGCTTTGGTTACATTTACTTCATCATTATCATTCTCACAGGCATAACCTCAGCACAGTTTTATCTTTAGAGCAGATATACCTAATAAAGGCATTCAAATACCTATGTTGTCTTTCCAGAAGAAAATTGGAAAACAAGACAGTCACCATTAACAAGCAGAACAACAAATTTTGTCCTTAAATTAAAATTTCCGTGAAGTCAGGAAGGAAAGCAGAGATAGGGGGTGGGGGAATATCTTAAGATTTTAATTCTCAGAGTTTCTAGGCAAAGGGAAACCAATGTGGGAGTGTTCTGCCCAATTGGTGGCCCCATTGGAGGCTGGAGGAAAGAGAAATTTCTTCATATTTTTAATCTCATCTTTCAATTTCCATATACATAATATGTTTTGTAAGGTAACCTAATATTAAATTCATGTTGTATTAGTACACTTTATTTTTAAAATTATTAATTATTTGATTGATTTTAGAAAGAGAGGAAGGGAGGGAGGTAGAGAGAGAGAGAAACATCAAATTTTTTGTTTCACTTATTTATGCCTTTATTTGTTGACTAGAGGCCGATGCACAAAATTTGTGCAAGGGGCTTGGCCCTGGCAGCCTTGGTGGCTGCCTCGGCCATTGTAGTCCTGGCTTCATCCGGAAGGATGTCCACTCTAATTAGCATATTATGCTTTTATTATTATAGATTATTGTATGTGCCATGACCAGGGTTCAAACTGCACCTTGGCATACTGGACAATGCTCTAACCAACTGAGCTGCCTGGCCAAGGTATATTACTATGTTTAATTATAATATATGCTGTTTATTAAACTATCATATAGCTTTTATAATATATAAACATCAATACAATTATAGATAAATAATTATAGGTAATATATTCATTCATCTGACATCTGGACTGCTTCTACCTCTTCACTATGGTGAATAATACTGCTATGGACATGGGTGTACATGTGTTTGTTTGAATTCCTGTTTTCAGTTCTTTTGGAGTGGAATTCCTGTGTAGTATAGTAATTCTATGGTAAATTTTTTGAGGAACCACTGAACTGCCTCCATAGGAGCCACATCCTTCTTATTGCCCACCAGCATGTTCAAGTTCCAATTTCTTACCTTTACCTCAACATTTATATTCCTTTTTCTAAAAACGCATGGCCCACCCAGTGCGTGTGAAGTGGTATCTTATTGTGCTTTTGATTTGCACGTTCCAGGAGTTGTTCTTTGTTCATAGGACCTTTAGAATGAACATCAAGGACAAGGGTATGCATGCATTCTCTGCTAATTGTCAGGCACAATCTGTGGGTCCACAGATGTTCCTGACATCTCTTGAAAGCTACCATATACTGCAAGTTCTGATACCTCAATGGGGTCCTTCTTCCTAAAGGATATCATGGTAGGAGGGGCAGGTGTGTATCTGATAGTAAGGAGAATAAAAAGGGGGTCTTAACTCCAGGCAAAGAAAGTAAGGCCCTGAGTCCAGAGACCGGGAATGGCCAGGCTTTGTAAAGTCAGGGGAAAGAGCATATTTCCAGGTAGATGATCCCATAGTGGGCCAGATTCCTGAAGCCTTAACTGAACCAGGGAGGCACAGAGTGTGTCCTGAGTCCCCAGGACAGGGGGACATCCTGATGCAAGAGCAGGCTAGGAAGTCACAGAACACAGCAAGATCTTGGGTATGGGAGGAGCAGGTGGAATGTGTAGGGTCAAGACAGGGATCTTGGGTTCCAAAATACATGGGCAGATTTACAAAAAAATAAATCCCAGAGCAATCCCTGCCTGTGAGCCTGAAACCATCCCTCCTCTGCCTTGAGTTTGATGGTGGTTCTCATCTTGGTTACATATTAGAATCACCTGAGGAGCTTTAAAGACTCCAGATGGCCAGGCCAATGAAATCAGGTTCATTTGTGTGTGATACTCAGCATCAGTATCTTAATGTTCTCCTGGTTATTCCAAAGGACAGCCAAGGAAAAGGCAAGTAGTATTTTAAGTTTAAAATAGTAGGTTTAAAAAGTAGACTTTATTAGATTGTTGTTTTTATTATAAAACAAGCAAAGGCATACTATAGAAGTTTGAATGAAATGAAGATGTTGACAGAAAAGGCCACCTGTAGTCTTCTGGCCTTCTGGCTGCCGTAGATGATGCAGCCTGGGCCCAATTTGGGACTTCGTTTTTGGAATGGTGCATGAAGGCTGGCAGCCAGACCAGGGCTGTGCTGTTGAGGACACACAGGATGCGATGTATTTTCTGGGTTCCCAGAGCTGTGGCAGGGCCGGTGAAGGCTGCACTCAATAAATGTATGTAGGATGACTGAATGGAAGCAGGAAGGCATGAATTCATGAAAAGCAGTTCGAGACACGGTCCCTGCCCTCTAGGAACTTACAAAAGGGCAGTTGAATAGGCATTACAATGACAATAATTGGATGGCAATAATAGTTACTGCATCAGTGACTCTGTGTGTGTCTATGCACGCAGCCCTGCAGCCAGGAAACCAGGGGAGAGTTTTTGAAAACTCTGTTTGGTAGCTATGGCTTCTCTTATCTTTATTAATGTCCTGCAAGGCACTGACACACTGCCCTGTCTTGATAAAACAGGTAAACAGGAGCGGAGCAAAACCCAATAAAGCAGATTGCCAGTGGCACCCAGGGCCCACCTGGGTGGTCACAGAGAGGTCAGTGAGGGAGGAGGAAACTCTGCCTCTCCAATGGGAGTTATTCTGTTGATTGTTTGCTTCTTTTCTTGTTTGCTAAAAGTTTCCTAAGTTCTCCAGCCTGCAGATAAATTAAGTTGATAAGCCAAGAGCTCCTTGCCAATTACAGCTTCCTCCTCTGAAATGGTAGGTGTGATGCAAAGAACACTTATAGGCCATGAGGGAGCTGGAGGCTTGTCTTGTTAATGATCTCTATGGCCTTAAAAATGTCCATAACTTCCCTGACTGCAAAGCAGTCTGCTTTCCTTGAGTGGTGCTTTCCTTGAGTGGTGCTTGTACAAATTCATCAAGATAGAATTACTGATCCAAAAGGCACTTTTACTCCTTAGGTGTTTTTTAGACCCTGTTAATTATAGGGCTAAGGGTCCCCCAGACCCCTCAGGCACAGAGTTGACCACAGGCTGGGTATACTGACTAGCTGGGCTGCAGTCATATCCACTGCTGCCTTTTCTATGCTGGGGGATGTAGGCAGCCACCAGTCACCGGTACGTACTAGATTTCTACAAGAATAACAAAGCCTTAACCAGTTTGGCTCAGTGGATAGAGCATCGGCCTGCGGACTAAAGGGTCCCAGGTTTGATTCTGGTCAAGGGCATGTACCTTGGTTGTAGGCACATCCCCAGTAGGAGGTGTGCAGGAGGCAGCTGATCAATGTTTCTCTCTCATTGATGTTTCTAACTCTCTATCCCTCTCCCTTCCTCTCTGTAAAAAATCAATAAAAATATATATTTTTTTAAAAAAGAACCATTTACACATGCAACTTTATTAGCCACTGCTGTTATTTTAATTTCTTCCATCTATTACTCCCAGGTACTCTTTTCTGTTCAGAGAGGAAAATGGCCTTTTCCCCTCATAGCTCATTCCCTTTTTTAAAATTTGTTTGTTTTGTTTTGTTTTTAAAACCAAGATTAAAATGTGTTTGGGTGGCTTTAAGTGGCTGGCAAGTTGGTGATGAAACTGAGGTGAGGACCTTGAACCTGCCTGCCAGACTAGGTCCTTTCCATGGAAAAGCATTGCTGAATTGTTTACTCTGAGCCTGCAAAGAGGCTGTCACCCTGTGCTGTAGAGAGATCTGGTGTTGGGCTGGCAGGAGCTGGATTGCAACCAGCTTGTCTCTATGACATTTGAAAAGCTGGTATCTCAATTAGCTTTGAAATTTTAAATTTTATACCATTTTAAGATTTTATTTATTTTTCTATGTACTTTCATTTCAAAAATGAATTAGAAATCCTGACATGTTTCTGAACTTCTTGAAAGGAGAGAAGCAGTAGATTAAAATAGAAATCTTATTGGACCTAGAGAGAGAAGATATTATACTTATCTTAGCTCTCCTGATAAATTAGGCCATGACTTACTAATTCCTCTCTTTGGGCCTCATTTTTCTCACCTGTAGAATGGGAAGGTTGGACTGTTCCTGAGTACTTAAACTAAAAAAAATAATAATAATGCTCCTGGAGATATCCAACATGGCAAAGAAGGGAGGAGCTGCACTCACCTTCTCCAAAGATCACATAAAAATTACAAATAATTTGTAGAAAAATTAACCTAGCTGATCATCTGAAGACTAACTGAATAGAAGTCTTATAACTACAGATATACAGAAGAAGCCATGAAAAATAGGCTGGCTTTGCTCCCACATTGAGAATCAGAAGGAATTGCAATAAATACCTATCAGGAATCACTTCAATATTAAATGAATTAAAGGCTTCAAACAAAAGAAATAGGGGTAGCTGAATGGATAAAAATCAAGATTCATGTATGTTATCTACAAGATGCAAAGTTACATGCAAACTGAAAGTTAAAGAATGGAAAAAGATATTTCATGCAAATGTAAACACAAACAAAAAGCTGGGGTAGCAATATCAGACAAAATACACTTTATTTTGTTTATCCTTACCTGAGGATATATTTATTAATTTTAGAGAGAGGAAGGAAGAGATGGGGGAGTGAGAAACATCAATGTGAGAGAGAAACATTGATCAGTTGCCTCCCATACATACTTCGACCAGGGATCAAGCACACAACCTAGGTATGTGCCCTGATTAGGAATCAAAACAGAAACCTTTTGGTGTATAGGATGACACCCCAACCAAGTGAGTGACCTGGTCAAGGCAGACAAAATACACTTTAAAACAAAAGCTACAATTAGAAACAAACAAGGACATTACATAATGATAAAGAGAATATAACACTTTTAATCCTTTATGCACTCAACATAGGAGCACCTAAATATGTAAAGCAAATATTAATGGACATAAAGGGAGAGATTGACAATAATACAGTCATAGTAGAGATCTTTAATACCTAATGACATCAATGGATAGGTCTTCCAGATGGCCATTAGACATATGAAAAGGTGCTCAGTGTCACTCATTATCAGAGAAATGTGAATGAAACCACAATGAGATATCATTTCACTCCTGTTAGATTGGCTATCATCAATAAATCAACAAACAAGTGCTAGCAAGGATGTGGAAAAAGGGAATCCTCATGCACGGTTAGTGGAAATGTAAGCTGGTGCAGCGACTGAGGAAAACATCATGGACAGTCCTCAAAAAATTAAAAATGAAACTGCCTTATAACCGAGCAATTCCACTTCTGAGGATATAACCCCCAAAAAACCCAAAACACAATTGGAAAGGATATGTTCATCCTCATGTTCATTGTAGCATTATTTACAATAGCCAAGATATGAAAGCAACCCAGTGCCCAAGACAAACAAGTAGATAAAAAAGCTGTGCTACATATATACAATGGAATATTATCTGGTCATAAAAACGAATGTATTTTTACCATTTGCAACAAAGTGGATGATACTCTCTAGGTTCTAAGTGAGACAGAAAGACAAATACCATACAATGTCACATATAACTGAAATCTAAAAAACAAAGTAAACAAAACAGGAACAGACTCATTCCTAGGTACAGAGAAGAGACTGATGATTGTCAGAAGGGAAGGTAATTGGTGGGTTGGGTGAAAAAATTGAAGGTTATAGGAGTTTAAATTCAAAGTGTCAAAATAGTCACTCAGTATAGGGAATATAGTCAATAATATTGTAATAACTATGTATGGTGCCAGGTGGGTACTGGAAATATCTTGGTGATCACTTTGTAAGGAGTATGATTGTCTAACCACTGTGCTGTACACATAAAACTAACACAAAATAATATTGAATGTCAGTGTTATTGAAAAATAAAATTTTAAAAATGCTCCTATTTTCAAAGCAATTATCATATACAGACCTTGATGAATACAAGCCAAAACATGGAGCTTTTATTAGTTTAATAACTAGCTGGCATACTAGTTCTTACTTTATATTTATAATATTTGCTCATTATAAGAGAATAAATATGATTATTTTATGGTTAACATATAAACTTAGCTTTTATTATATAAAAAGTTAAATTTGGGGTCTTAGACCACAATTGCAAATCATGTCAGCTTCAGCAAACAATTTTGAAAAACAATGTTATTGGTTTCACAGTCTGTATAAAGTTTGATTTGCAGCATGGAGCAGTTGCAAGTGATACCTTTTCAAAGATCCATCTGCCTGCAATCTCTGTGTTCCTCAGAGTCAAGGAATGGACAGCAGAAGCTGTATTCTGTAGTTGACCCCAACCTGTCTTCATGTGGTGGGGTGTCCAGGGTGCTCCACCTCAGTGGAGTGTGCATTCTATTTGCATCTCCAGTTTCAAAATTATTTCTAGATTATATAAATAGTAATATGGAAAAAGAATCCAAGCAAATGTTTTCTGGCCACCAAAACACATCCTAGGAAAGCAAAATAAACAAAACTTTTAAACCTGCCTTCAGTAATTGGTCTAGACAGCAAACATCTATATGGAAAAATGAAAATATTTGACACTGTACTTTACATTAACTGTGAAGCATTAAGATAATAAACTGTTCACTTCTTTATATATTTTTTTAATTTTTAAAAATTTATTTATTGTCTAAAGTTTTACATATGTCTCCTTTTTCCCCCATTGATGCTCCCCCCCCCAAGCCATTCCCACCCCGGACAAGCCCCTACCGCCCCAGTGTCGGTGTCCATTGGTTGGTTTCTTTTTTAATCCTGCATTCAGTAGGATAATGTAATGCAGCCCTGTGAGTCCATTTCTGATAGGAGACCCTCAGAGTCTTCAACAAATCAGTGCAGAATCAATTCCATTTTCTATCCCCTTCCTCTAGACCCCCAGTCTCTGCCCTCATGCTACTAGGGAAAAAAACCTTTTATCAGATAGCTTGATTGGGCATTCTTACCCAAGATCATCAGAATCATGTGCTTGACCCCCAGAATGCTCTGCTCGCTGATGTTGCCACTTTCTTGCCCCCTGTAATGCCTACTTGGGAACACTTCTGTTTTCTGTCATTGGAACAGAGGGCATCATCTGGTTTTGAGACTATGAATGGTATTACATCATATGTGCACTTAACACCCAGGCAGGTTGTGCTTATGCTCAGCTGCCATCCCATAGGCGAGAGAGGCTGCAAACTCTGCTGCTCCCTTAGCATTCCTTCCCATGTGGTCCTGCATTCTATATTGATCTTATTTCCCTCCACTCTCCTGTACAAGGTTGGGCAAACCAAACTCTAGTTTCCCCAAATATGTTGTGCCCCTCTTCACATTCTGTGCCTCCACTGGTGTCATTCTCTTGGTCTGGGGCTCCTTTCCAGGCCTCAGTGCCTCCTCTCCCTTCAGAACTTTGTTTATACCCCACATGGCATCTGCTCTCAGCAACACTCACAACTGCCCTGTGAGGGCCACCTTGTGGCTTTATCCCCCTGGACACTTTTGGATGTCTCTTCAGTCATCACATCAAGCAGATATAGGACAATCAATTGTTGGTTGTTAAAATGGGAATTTCAAAGGCTGCCTTAGTTTCCTGCAAGCTTTGAGTAAAGGTTTCCTCACGCTGCTCCCACTCCCATCCTACTACATAACAAAGAAAAAGAATGACTTCTTTGTTCTCTGGGGCAAACTTTTAAAAATCTTGCTCCGCCTGCCCCCTATAAAAGGCTTATCTTCACTGCTGGTAGGAAACATTTTTATTCCTTCCTGTTTGCTGTTCCTTGTTCCTCAAGTCCCCTCAATGTAGGTCCCTCCCTGGCACCAAGTAAGGTCACCCACGAGTGTTGGAGCCCATCTGTCATCTGACACACTCACTATCTTTACAGCCAGGAAATGTTGGGTGTGGCCACCCAGACTCTGGTGTTGCTTCTAGCAACACCTCACTAATCCACCTCCTTACCTCCCAGGTGAGCTATCTTCTTGATCATTTGATTTTGCAGCTCCCTTCATTTCCCATTGGCTATCTTTTTTCAACACTTTGTATTTAGAGTTAATTTATGGTAACTATTATTTTAGAATTTTGCACCATCCTTTGACATTTACTAAGACCTGCACAGGTGTCAGAAATCATCACTGGCTGTGGGAAGTGGCTGATTTGGGCTTCAGTCATCAGTTGTTTTGTCATGGTTGGTCACCTTTGAAGGTTTCAGAAAATAAGGTGATAAGATATGTCTTTGCTGTCACATGAAAGGATTCCGGCATTCTGAAAAATGTAGTGACAACTCAAGATAAAGGTTTCTATTGTAAAAGCTTTTCTAGTTTGTGTAGCTCAGTTGGTTGAGCGTCATCCCATCCACCAAAAAGTTAAAGGTTTGATTCCCCAAGTCAGGCCACGTGCCTGGGTTTAGGCTCCATCCCCAGGACGGGCATGCAGGACGCAGCCCATCAATGTTTTGCTTTCACATTGATGTTTTTCTCTATCTCCCTCTCTCCTCCTCTCTCTCTAAAAATAAACTAAAAAATCTTAAAAAAATAAAATATTGCTGCAGAATAAAAATTTTTTTATACCCATGGTCTCCCATAATGTTCTTTTCTCTCTTTCCATTTTATGGTCACAGGAAGCCTGAGGTAAGAGTGCCTCAAGGATGTTGCAAAAGACCAGAAGCAGGGATACAGGGAATGTTAATGTCAAAGGATGTTGGAAGATTAGAGAAGCATTACCAGCCAGTCCACCTAAGAAGACAAGCACAATCCCCACAGAAGAGGGACCATGATGGAGTTTGGGGAAATACATAGGAAGCTATTTCCTATGTGTATGTACAGCTCTAGGTGTCCAATTCATTTCTTGGTAAGCAGGGCTGAGAATCTGAAAGAAGAGCTGGACACAGAGCAGAGAAAAACCAGGGAGAGCAAAACCCCAGGGGACAGTTGTACCTCCTTCTGTCCATCATTGGATCCAACCCTTTAGCAATCATCTAAGAATAAAGGTCATTGCTTTGCTTCTACAGCCCAAACCTTGTGCAAATGCCTTGAGCTGACTGCAGGTGGTTTCTATTGTGAGACAAATCTATGCTTTTCTGGGGAGTGGTTATAGAAGGATTCCCCTGGGAATGGAAGATCTCTAAATATCCCATTTTTCTACTCCCCACACTTTATACCCTTGGTAGATACATCTGAACCATAGACATCTACCTCCCAACTTATTGTGAAGATTAAGACACATAGATGACATTTATTGTTGGCTAGTATGATTATGCCTATTATTTTTAGGTAGTTAAAGAGAAAAGGTTGGTGACTTTCCCAAAACACTGGCCACTGGCAAAACTGAAACTCAAACCCATGTGTCCTGATTCAAAGTCTAGTGTGTTGTCCATCTCACCTGGTAACAGGGTGGCAGCAATTGTGTTCTGTCTTGTACCAAAATAACAATGTAGTGACTCCATTTATAGAGCATGCTTTTGGAGTTGGTTTTCTGCTGTTGAGAATGGATTTTTGGGATCTTGTCCATAGTTTTTAATAATGCCCTTTACAAATTGGCCAATGATAGCACCCATGCAAGTGACAGTGAAAGAAAGCTTCTTCTGGCTGAGTGAGCTTTCAAGCCCAAGCCTATAGCCAAGTCTCCTGGGCTGATTGACCCTAAGAGGGGAGTATCAGGGCCCAGGGTCAATGTTTTGGTGGCTAGTGTTGGAGAGAAGCAACAAATACTCCAAACTGGATGAAGGGGAAGGATTGTTCATGGCACAGAAGAAAAATATCAGCCATTTCAAGGATGGTATAAGAAGAGTTATAGTTTGGAGCTTCTCTACATCCTCTCTGCACACCTTCTCAGCCTCTTTACATTCCCCCTTTTCTGAAAAATCCCCTGTCTGAGTATTCTATGCACTCTTGTTTTACTGACCACTCTGATCACAAAGGAAACACTTTCATGTCAAGGTCTTAGAGAGAGGCAAACTTTTGGTAGGTAGAAAAGACAGCTATTGGTATAGGACAAAGATATTACACTGAGGTGATGAAAATTTTCTAGAATTGCTCTGGGTTTCCTTCAGTGGCAAGGATGACCCTTCCAGGTACCAGGACTATCATGTGGAGGGAAGGCAGAAGGTTAGCTGGGGCTTCATGAAGGTCACCATTGAGCTGCAGAAGGTTGTAGAATTTGGTCAAACATGCATCTTTAGCTCTACTTTCTCTGCTGTTTTCACAGGAAATCTTTTGACAAGGGAGGAAGCTGGGATGGGCACTGAGAAAGGGATTCAGGTCTGTGGGCTGTTCCAGATGAAAGCTACTATTTGTGGAGGAAATGTGTTCTTAGAAGCAAGTAGCCCATTGGATAGCTATTTGGGGGTCCTTGATATAAAAAAGGGAAAGAAAAAAAGCTTTGCCTGTGAAAACAGCATTAGCAAAACATCTGCTGAGCATGCAGAGGGCTCCTGGTCCCTGGTAGAGGTGGGAGACAAGAAGGTCAGTAAACAAGATCTGAAGCAGGTGTGTTCCAAGCAGCCCGTGTTGTCTCTTCTCTCTACCCACACCACCCAGATTCTAAATGAGGACAAGTAGGCCACGTGGGAAAGGCAGCTGCTGCTATCAAGAGGGTGAGGTGCCCATCAGATTACCCAAGCATAACACCTGTGACCTTGCTCTAAAGAAGAGAAAGGTTATGAACCATCACCATTGGGAGCTTTCTGCAGCTGAGGACACAATATGGCAAGATGAGTGGCTGCGGGGGGGTAGGGGGCCCTATTGGCAGGCAGGTGTTTCTTGGAAATCCTCTCAGCATTTCATTACCAGAACCATCTGCCTGTGAAATCATTACTCAAGCTAGGGAGAGTGTCTGAGGCTTTAACTCTACTTGTGTGACCAACAGCCATCTATTCCTCTTTGGGATAAAGGAACTTCCACTGCATCATGCCTGGGACACTTAGTCAATGGACAACAACCTCTCTTCTCTACAACAGCTGAGAAAAATAACAAAAACTGTTTTTGATACTTGTGGAGAGGTTTTCATATTCCAAAACAGTCATATCCATTACCCCATTTCATGGCATCCCTATTCAGTTGCCATCATTGCCACCACTGAACAGATGAGAAGTGGAGGCTCAGAGATGTACACTGAGCTCATCTGTGGAGTGGTCCAGAGGACTGGCCCCAGAGTTAGACTCAGCTCACATTGTGGTTGTGTAATGCTGAGCAGTCCCCATCTCTGAGTCTGTTTCCTTGTGTGTTGAATGGAAATGATAGTCACACCTATTTCATGGAGTTTTTTGAGCTCTAAGAATTAAGTGTAAAGTTTGTAGAGTAGTGGTTGGCACCAATAAGAGCTCAATAAATAAATGTTAGCAGTTTCTGTTCTCAGTATCTCCTTCATGTTTCCCTATTGTGTTTTCCAAGGTCACTGAGGTTTCCATTGTGTCAACTCTACCCCTTCTCACTTGTATGAACCTATGTCTAAGGCAGTCTTAATTCTGGCCTTTCTCCATAATCAATTGCTGCAGCCTGTAGCCTTTGGAAGTTACTTCTATAGCATGTCTGACAACAAACCAACCAGCATCACCTCCATGATACTGGACCAGGATTTTTCCCATCCCTTTGCTCTTGGGCTCTGCACTGTCCATGATAGATTCCACCTCTGGGCATGCTTTCACTCTACCACCTTATAAAACCAGATAATGACAATGTTGGATAATTTACCAATGGGGGCTAAATAGTGAGAAAATTTAAAGTCATTTAGTGCAGCCTGGTCTTCAGAATGAGCCTGAATATTGCAGTTTATTCAGAACAATGGGTCTTAGTTGGCTGGGCTGTTATAACAGACTCAGGTGGCTTAAATAACACATGTATATATCTTACAGTTCTGCAGTCCAAAAAAGTCCAAGGTCAAAGTGTTCAGAGACTCTGTGTCAGATGAGAGCTCTCTTCCTAGCTTTTAGTATCCTCACTTGGCAGAGAGATGTAGAGTCAGAAGGACAGAAAGCAAGCAAGCTCTCTGATATCTTCTTATATGGACACTAATCCCATCATGAGAACCCCACCCTCATAGCCTTATCTAAACTTAATTCTCTACCAAAGGCCCTACTTATAAATATCATCACTTTGGGACTTAGAGCTTCAAAATCTGAATTTTAGGGTAACATATATGAACAATTAGTCCATAACAAATGAGGATCATTTTGTTTTAATTCAGGCTATGGAACAGAGTCTGGGAGGTGTCACTTAGTGGTTGAGCATTGACCTATGAACCAGGAGGTCATGGTTCAATTACCAGTCAGGGCACATGCCCAGGTTGTGGGCTTGATCCCCGCCCGATAGGAGGCATGCAGGAGGCAACCAATCAATTATTCTCATCATTGATCCTTCTCTCTCTCCCTCTCCTTTCCTCTCTAAAATCAATAAAAATGTATAAAAAAATATGGAACAGAGCCCATGAGCTTGTTGTTCTAAGCATTCTCTTCACTGGGGATAGAGAGAGGCACACCCTGTCTATGTCTAGAGATTGTGGAAGAACCTCTCTCTTTGTCCTGGACTCTCAAAGATTGATCTTGAGGAAGTAACCTAGCACATTCTAAATAGATGCAAAACTTGGTTCCTGTACAAACCAAACAGTGCCATTTATTTATTTTCTTCCAAAGTAATCATGAAATTCTCCCCTCATTCATGTAAAAGCCTCCAAAAAGTCTTGTGTAGAAGAAGAAGGATTTTGCCATCATGGCTCAGGGATTGTGATCACTAAGCAGGGAGGGAGGTTTACCAATGGGAGAGAGCAAACTACTTCTAATGACTGTTCCCTGTGTTATGTAAAGAAAACCTTCAAAAGTAAAGAAAAGTTGAATGAATGTTTCTGTGAACACCCACATGTCACCAAGCAGATTCTGTAGTTGTTAAAATTTCCCTTTCGTTACTTTCTCACACCCCCTCTACCTATCTGTCATCTTTCTCCATGCAGTTCAAAATAAGTTTTACACAACCAGGCATTTCATCCCTAGCCACAACAGTATGTGTTTTATTATGACTAGAATTCAATATTTGCTTGCAGTTTTTTAAGGTAAAAATTGACATATAGTGACATGCACTAATCTTTCTTTCACCAGGCACTGAATTTTGATAAATATAGACATCTCTGTAAGCCATCTCCCTACCAAGATTGAACATTCCTATCACCCTAGAAAGTTCTCTCCTGTTCCTTCCCAGTCTATTTTGTTTTGCCTTTTCCCCCCGAGGCTATTGCTGTTCCTAAAGTTTTTAGCATAGGTTAGTTTTTCATGGTTTAGAACATTATATAAGTGGAACCATACAGTAGATAGGCTTTAGAGCCTGCTTCCTCTCAGCCAGCATAGTGTTTTTGATTCGTCTATGTTGCTACATGTATCATCAGTTCATCATTTTTCATTGCTGAGTAGTATTCCATTGTGTGGATGTACCACAGTTTCTCCCTTCACCTGTTGATGGACACTTGGGGTGTTTTCAGTTTGGAATTATAAATGGGTTAATGGTTTAAGGTTTATCCTAAGAATGTATCACAGGTAAACTTTCAAATTTAGATGTGCATGAAATTATCCAAAATGTATGTTTTATGTTTGAAACATTGGTCTAGGGCTGAAGAACTGCTTGGCCTAAGGCTATGCCCCTTTCCAAAGGCATCTCCTAACATGTGTCTGATTAACACGGAGGTAAAGATTCGCCTCCTATCCCCAACCAAGTGGGAAACACCCTGAAAGTCAACCCTGTCCCAGAACTCTCCATGGGAATCGCTAAAGCTTTTCTGGGATTCCCTCTGCCCAATCTGCTTCCTTTCTTTCCCTCTTGTAGGTATATATCTCGATTCCTAATACATGTCTTGTTAGTTTCCATTTCAGCAACTGCTTCCTACAGAACCCATCTGTGCAACATCTGTGTAGTCAAATTTATCCTTAAAATCCCATCAGCAGGGTATCACTGGAGACTGACATTGTTCCTTTTTGGTGGGTCTCAAGGACCAGCATTTCTTCAGTCAGTATAGATAACAGGTATTCAGTTGAACTGGAGCAACAGCTTGCATTTAGGGGCTATTGTGTAAGCAAACACACCTTCTTAAAACCCAAGAGTGAGATACTTATATCCTGAGAGGCACACAGGCCTGGAGAAGATTATCAGAAAAATGCAGGTCCCCATTCCCCTCATTGGGGTGTGTAGTGCATGGGGTTAAACACTGAGGTGAGTGCCTGCACTTTTGACATAGTCTCCCTCCTTCCTGTGCTGAGCACACCACTGAAGTTGCTGGAATTTCTTACCACTCCACAGGAGGAACAACTTTTCTTGACTCTTTTTCTCTTGTGTTCTAGATTGTGTCCTGGGAAAAAACAGACCTAGAGAGAACCACTGTTTTAAGAGCCTTAGGTTGTTAGAGTCAAATATGGGGCATCCCAAATGTGTGTGTTTCCGTGTTTCCCAGATGGGTGTTATTTCAAATTTCATGTCTTGGCATATAAATTTAGGATGTGCACAGTGCAATCAGGATAACCTCCCCTCTTTCTGAAAAGTGGTTATTAAATTGTTATTATATCTTTGAATCGCATTTAAAGCTAAGAAATATGGTGAGGAAAATATATAAAACTGAGATTAGGGCAGAGATCCTAGTCCCCAGGGGCAATCCTACCAGTGGTTCTTACACTTTAGCAGGTTGCAGGATTCCCCTGAGCTTGTTAAAACACAGATCCCTGGACCTCACTGCAAGAGTTTCTGAAAGAGTAGGTCTTGGGTAAAGTCTGAAAATTTGCATTTCTAATAAGTTCCTAGGTGATGCTGGTGCTGCTGGTCCAGGGTGCACACTGAGAATCACTGATACAGGCATGAGCTGCTGCAAGGGCATGGCTTCATTGAACGAAATGTGTAAAAATGACTGTGCAAACAGAGAGGTGTCAGGAGTTTAAACATGCTAAGAACATGAATGTATAAATGCACTTATTCCACTTCCTGGTTCTTCATTCTAGGATGACCACAGCCAACCCAAATGAGCTCCCCACACTCCTGGGAAGATGATCTCCAAAAAGGAGCCATATGGCCCACATGGCCACATGCAAATCCTCTGCAATGGAACCTCCCAGAGCTGATGAGGGCCTTCTTACACTTTTAAAGTAAATCCTGCAGCCTCAAGGTCTTTTGACGCCTGTCCCTCCAAGCTAGAATATACTTGTATTGCAAGTAGAAGGCCTAGAAGAGAGCTGTGGTTGGTCTAAAATCAACCTTCTTATCTTGTTATCCAATGTTTAGATGTTTCTATGACTAGGGCTCTGCCTACAAGTTGTGTTGACCTCAACTGGCCCCAATCATGAGCCTCCTTTCTCTTCCCTCCACTTGTGCCTCAGGGAAGTCTGTTGTAGCTGATGCTGTACATGCCCTGCCCATATACCCTTTAGCCCATCAGAGGTCACTTGGAGACAATTCTCCCACATATCAATGCCTCCTCTGTGCAAGGGTATTCTTGGAACTGAGGAGTGTGCTCCCCAATGGGTAGGGTGGTCAGTGTTGGAGAGTTTCCACCTCCAGGAAGGACCCTCAAACAATGAAGGACAGGAGTTGGCTGTCCAATAACCCAGGTTCCTTTCCATTAGTGGGACAAACCTAGAGTGGGTTCTGTGCAGTTTCTCTGTGGGTGTCCCTACAGGGTTAAGCTCCAGTCATCCACAGCAGTGTGTGAGCATAATCTGTCCTCCCTTCCCTGCCTCACTTCTCCTTTCACTCACTCTGTTTCCTGGGATCACATTCCAAACACACACACAGATTCCTGAGTTAGGGGCTGCTCTTGGGATATCCTAAACTAAGACTTCTGTAGTCCCACCAGAAAATAAGACTGAACAACAGTCTTATTTGGAGAGAGTGGGTCTAAAATGGAGAGATTGGGTCTCCATTTTAACAATTCAAGGACACTGTCAATATTAATTACAATCAATACATCATTATCAATACATCAATTTAACCTCCATTATCTGCCTTGAATGTACACTTAATTACTGGTTAAATGTTAAAGGCTAAATCAGATAAATTTGCCCCCAAAATAACCATGTTTTTTTACTTATGTCCTTTGAGTACACTGAAATATATTTGAATTTGTACTTAACCAACAGCTTTGCCCCCTTTTAAAGCTAAAGATTGTATTCTACAGCCACTGCACAGGTAGAGGAACAAAGATGGATTTTTTTTTTATTGTGGAGTCAACTATAAGCTTAAACACAAATCTGTGGTTGATAAACCTGTGAAGAGATGGACAATGTAGGGTATACATTTTTGTTATGCTCCCTGAATGAAGAGCATTTTAAAAAGTAAAGGCTGATCATGCCACAGACCCTGCTCATTATGTTAACTGATAACATTATTTGAATTGGAAGCTTTCCACATTCTAACACCCAGGGGTTCTGAAATCACCAGCTTTTTCTGCCTGCGGAGAGTTTTCAGATCTGGGGTAAAGCTCTACCAGGATGTAAGGATTTAGGCTTTTCATCCCATGGCACTTGAATGCGAGACCCACTTTCTTCTGCTGCTTTATTTATATGCGATGCGAGTCTTGTTTTCTGAGCTGCTTCTCAATAGCAGGGACCATATTGTCTTTTTTATTCCCTCCAGAGCTAAGTGTTGTGGAGTCCATAGTAGTCAACTAGTGAACTTGAGAGAAGTTAAATAATTTCCTTAAGAATAAAACCAGGCTGCAGGGCACAGGATGCAATAACAAGCAGCTAGTCTATCCCAAAACACTGGTTGCACAATCTAATCCTTCTGGGATTCTAATTATCTGTCTATTGTTACAGTTCCAAAACGATGAAGCAAGTCAGTCAACTTTCACTTCCTCATCAGTTAAAAAAAAAATGGCAATAAGATCTGTCATCGTCTAGCATGCCCTAGACCAGTGGTCGGCAAACTCATTAGTCAACAGAGCCAAATATCAACAGTACAGCGATTGAAATTTCTTTTGAGAGCCAAATTTTTTAAACTTAAACTTCTTCTAATGCCACTTCTTCAAAATAGACTTGCCCAGGCCGTGGTATTTTGTGGAAGAGTCACACTCAAGGGGCCAAAGAGCCGCATGTGGCTCGTGAGCCGCAGTTTGCCGACCACTGCCCTAGACATTGTAAAGACCAATTGGATAAAATCTTTAAAGGCATTTTGACTCTGCCCAATGGGAGACATGTAAACACATGGTAGTACCATGATTTGTTTTAAATATGTTTTTATTGATTATATTTTGATCAGTTGTCTCCTGGGGCACCCCACTGGGGATTGAGCCTGCAACCCTGCCATGTGTCCTAACTGGGAATCGAACCTACAACCTCTTAGTGCATGGGACGGACGCTGCTCAACCAACTGTGCACAGTGGCCGGACAGTAGTGCCATGTTTTGAGTGTAATGTTTTTACTGATAATGACCTCATGCACAATCAACAGTCAGCAAACTGTCCATATACTCAGCTCCAAGAAAAAAGCTCTGGCCTTTAATGGCTGAAAAGTTTAAAATCTCTTTGTAAGCCAGGCTTCAAAGATGTACTTTTTATTCACTTGTTTTGAACTTTTCTTAAAGGACAATGGGACATTCATGGTTTATATCTTAACAGCCAGCTTATGTTTTCAAGGGACTGGCAGGAAGTTGGCTGCACAAACCCAAAGAACATTTTCCAAAGCTGGAGGCAAAAGCACAGATTTGGGGGTTTGGGGATCTTGTTCCTAGGAGGGAGGCAGCTTCACAGAGTCAGACAAACAGATAGGTTCCAAGAAGTTTTCATGTGGTTCCCATTTACCCTAACTTCAGTCTGTTGACACACAAGCTACTTACTCTGAGGGCTTTCCATTAAAAAAAAAAAACACAAAACTGTCAGGGACACCTGCTTATTGGTTCCTGAGATGGAAATTTCATAATATACCCATGGGTGATTCTCTAAGCTAAGTTTTGAGAACATAATATTCCATTGCTGTTATACCAAAGTAGTCCCTTCCTGGTCCACATTAAAATAAACAAAGTCAGCCCTAACTCGTTTGGCTCAGTGAATAGAGTGTAGGCCTGTGGAGTGAAGGGTCCTGGGTTTGATTCCATTAAGGGCACATGCGTGGGTTGGGGGCTATATCCCCAGTAGGAGGAGTGCAGGAGGCAGCTGATCAATGATTCTCTCTCATCATTACTGTTTCTATCTTTCTCACTCTCTCCTTTCCTCTCTGAAATCAATATATATATATACTGAATATATATATATATATAAAATTTTATATATATATATATATAAAATAAATATATATATATTTATTTTTTTTTTAAACAAACAAAAAACAACAAAGCCAGATTCAGTTTAGCTTTTTCTCTGGTTGGGGGAAAGATAACACACGGGGAAGGAAGGGTTAGGGGTTTCCTAATTACATCTCCTAGCCTTGCTGTGCTGGACTCTGGCAGAAACACCCAGGACTCTAGCTGGGCAGGTGGAGGCCCCAGAGGGGGTGGGGCACAACTTGGGGCTAGGTGGTGTGTTCAGGGGGCAGGATCCGGGTAGAGGGCAGTACCCAGGTCCAGATCAGGCTCTGTGGGCACTATGCTTCGAGGGAGCCAGGGGCTCATTGGTACCTGGCTGTGACTGCAGCCGCCCAATGGCAAACACTGGCTATCAAAGCCTTGTCAGCACTCCTGAATGGGACAAAGAAAAGGCGCATTAATGATTAACTCTGCTAAAAGCTCTGGCTTTTGTATTCCCATGCTGCCTGGCCTATCTGGCTGCCATGTGACCAGCCCAGGCCATTTTCTCGCAGATTGGGGAAAGCTAGTGAGCAAACACAGGTGGTTCCTAGTCAGCCTGCTGTCAGGGACAACCGTGGCCAGCACCAGCTATGCCTGGCAAAATTAGCTGCTCTGTTTGTCTGCAGTTTTGCTTCCCGGTGCTCTTACTTTTTAAGTCGCATGCCACTTTGCACTCATTTTTAATTGTTCAAAAGAGGTGCAAAAAGTGGGGGGAAGCCCCCACGCAAAAATGGGAAAGGGAGATACAGCATCATGTTCTTTGAACCCTGCAGTGACATGTGGTAACCAAACCCAAAGCCCTGGTGAACTGATTAAAACCTTTCAGGTCTTTAAATCCCAGCAGGAGCAAATGTATTCTTTTCAGAGGGATGATTTTAGCTATCCTGATCAGCAAGCTGCAACAATGATGTTATAGCCTGCCAGAGTGGACCCCACTAGGCACTGTGCCCTGAGGCCTGGTGTGGCCTAACTCTGTGCAGTCAGCCATGGCACCTTAGCCCACCTTCCAAGTAGTGCAAGGAGAGGATGACCTTACCTACTCCTGGGTTAGAGTCAAGTTCCCTCTAGTGGCATTATTTGTTTAAATGCATTTCTTCTTGGCCTCCACCAGTCAGACTTTCTTTTTCCTGTTCAAATATTTATGTGTGTATGACTGCATGCTGCTTCAACTGTTCCCTATCACACCAGCAGCCATAAAGCACAGATTATCAGTGCGAGGTGATAAAGGCCCTTTGAGTCAATACCAGCAATGAACAGAACATGAAATAAAGTTATAAAAAGAAGACAGCGTACATTTCTACAAAGAGTATACCTGTTTGCAGATATTCAAGCAATTAGCTAAAATGAGAGACATTTCATCCGAACTAACACTACCTCTGAAATGAGTACCAATGTTTGATATTTAAATGAAGCATTCTGCTGGATTCCCAGTTAAAGGAAAAACAAACAAACAAACAAACAAACCCACAACCCTGTGAGGTCTTTACACTCGAATGTATTCCAGAGTTGGTGAATGTCAAACACAGCTGCGGTGTGTGGGGTGCTGTTTTCCTCGTCCAGTTGATGCTGCCACAGAATAAATGTTAGCAGCTTCCAGCCAAAAACACCCTGGCCAACCTACTGTAATCTACTAGTGGTGCTTATTGGGGGTTTGTGGGGGTTTTATTCTGCATGCTTCCTTATCGGTCCTAAGCTTTGAATTTTTTTTGATGGAGATGGTGTGGCTAGAGGCCCCAGCTGCAGGGGAGACTTGGTTACCTCTGAGTACAGGCGCCCATTGTGGACTTCAGAGACCAAATGATTTTAGGGAGTCATTTATTATTTTTCAGCTGACAAAAAATTGGGTTACTCTTTCAAATACAGACAGCTGGTATTGCTGTTGCCTGAATTACTTAGGACATAAAAATCATAGTTAAATAAAAACACTTTCGCAGCCAAACCAGAAATACATGATTATGAGGAGCATGATTGTGACACTGGCATTGAGGAGCCTTCTTATGAGGATGAACTGAAAAATCAGCTATTTGTATATCCCCAAGGGCTTGTCTTCCTCTTTATGTTATTTAACAATATAAAAAGATATAATTGCATTCCTTAAGTTTTTTACCAATATAGACCAAGTACCCCCTCGTACCCACTGAAAAAAATACATTTCATTTTCAAAATGTAAGAGAATCTACAGACGAAGTGTGTACTGAAATAATGATTACTGATTGGTTTTTGTCAGAAAACTGTTCTTTCACATGTCTATTAGAGTTCTCAAGTTATTTTTGAAAAATTCAATACATACATATGGTACACATTTTGAAATAACAACAAGAAACAAAACACATATAAATAATAATAATACCTAGCCTTTATACAATGCATACTGTGTACCAGGCACTCTAAGCACTTTTCATATACTTACTACTCTTGTCCTCACAGTGAACCATAAGATATATGCTGTTTACAGAGAGGTTAAGTAACTTGCCTAAGGTCACACAGTCAGTTGCAGGGCTGGGAATGAAATCCAGACAATCTAGTTCCCCCAAAGATAAAAGTTAGTCTCCCTTCCCTTTCTGTGCCTCAGTCTTGAATATTCACCAGGATATCTTTTTCTATTTAATGGTTAAATCTGAAAACAAAGAAACATCAATTGAACCATCAGCTGTTAGTGTATACATTTTTCTATATATATTCATACATATACATATACAGGGTGTCCCAAAAAAGGTGTACACACTTCAGCTGTAGATTCTATTACATTTTGAAAATGAAATGTATTTTAATAAACACTGCCTTTATAGCTCCTTATTATTATTCAAAGTGTGTATACATTTTTGGGGGCACTCTGTTATTTTAAAATGCAAACTGTGGGCAGTTAGGATTCAAATCAGCTAGAAAATTTCTGAGAAACTGTGCAGAATGTGCTTCAGAATCATCCTACCAAGGTTGAGAAGTTGGGTATTGATCTACTAAACCTGTTGGATTAGCGGCTACTTCTATGATTTTAGCAGCTCAGAGATTTCAGCCTGCTCCACATGCACCTAAACACGCTGCTTATGCTGTGCTGGAGAATTCCTTCAGGCAAAGAGAGGGTGAAAGCCTCATGCAAGTTTGGATCCTTTGGCAGATGACCCCTGGGGTGGGCCAAGGGGGTGGGGCATGGGTGTGGTACAAGATCCTAAACCATTTGAACAGAGGAAGAGCTTAATCTTTCAAAGTGACTGTTCTGAAGGATTCTACAATCACTTAAATAGATGCGTTCTGCTTAGTTTCTAAAAAAATAAATAAATGCTTCTTTCATTATCGTATCCTGCAGTCCAGGCAAACTTGGACCAAATATGGTACCTGTGGTAGAGGAGTAACTAATATGTCAATGGCAAAATGTCTATGGTCTGGGAATTGGTTCCTGACCAGTGAATACTCATGACAACGAGCTTCTCAAGGTAGGGCTTTAGGTTATTTCATGTCTTCACATACCAGGACTGACTTGTACTATAAACTTTGTAAGTTTGTTTGGTGAATGGGTCAGTGAATTTAGAAATGAACAAAGGTTTGAATTAAAGAAATATATAACAGATGTCTCATCAGTACTAGGAATAAAAGGACAAGAGAATCCTGTGGCATGTGAAAGAGAGTGGAAATTCAAGACTGAGAAGGATGACACCTTCACCTACAAACCTTACTAGTGGTTTCACCATTTTGAGAGACGTCATATTGAGAAAGCAGATCTCAGTAGCTAAAACAGAAATGGATCTTTCCCTTCTTTCAACTCGAAGTATATTCAAAATTATAATTAATTAGGAAAAAGTACAGACATTATTTATTGCTTCTGTCAGCAATGAAAATAAGTTATTGAGCTGTATAATTAGATAAAACAGGGCTGTAGGGAGATATGAAATCTCAGATCTCAGGCTAAAACCTATTTGTACACAAACCTTTCTTTTTCTTTCAAATTTTGAATGATTTGGCAAAAAATTAAAAATTGTTAGTGTTTATCTATATTAAAAAAGGAGGATGATCTCAAACCAATAATCTGAAGGATAGCAAACTAACTCTAAAGCAATCAGAATGAAGAAAAAAATAGAATTACAGTGAAGATAAATGAAATACAGAAAAGAAAAACAGCAGAGAAAAGGAGCAAAATCCAAAATTGGTTCTATGAAAAGATCAACAAAATAGATAAACTTCCAGCTAGGGAGACCAACAAAAAAAGAACGGAACAACACCATCAATCCACAGGATCTGTTTAACATCTATAAAACACGCTACCCAACAATCATAGAATACACATTATTTTCAACTGCTCATGGAACATAAACCAATTTTGACCATCTCCTGAGCCATAAAACAAATATGAAAAATCTTTGTAAGAATTGATATCAGAGTATGTTCTTTGGCCACAATGGAATAAAAGTAGAAGTCGGTAACAGAAAAATTACAAGCAAGTGTCTAAACACTTAGAAACTAAACAACATACTCTTCAATAATGGGTAAAGAGCAAATCTCAAGTAAAAGGAAAAAAATGAACTGAATAAAAAATACAATACATCAACGTTTGTGATAGATAGCTAAAGCAGTACTGAGAGAAACATTTATAGCATTAAACATTTATATTATAAAAGAGCCTCAAATCAATAATACAACTTCCCACCTCAAACTTACAAAAAGAAGAGAAAATAAGTCCAAAGTAAGCAAAATGGAGAAACTAATAAAGATAAGAAATCAATGAAATGTAAAACAGAAAACAATAGAGAAAATCAATGAAACAAACTGGATTCTTTAAAAAGGTCAATAAAACAGATAAACCTTTAGCAAGATTGACAATAAAAAAAAGAAGGAGGCACAAATTACTAATATTTGGAGTGAAACAAGTGATAGCACTGCAGACCATGCAGACAGTGAAAGGGTAATAAAGAAATAAATACCAATGACTTGACATACATAAACTTGACAAATAAAATAGAAACATTTCTTTAAAAAATGCAAACTACCACAATTCACTTAATATGAAATAGATAATTTGAATAGCCCTATAACTATGAAGAATATTAAATTTGAAATTTCATAATCCACCCCCCCCAAACATCTCCAGTTCCAGATGGTTTTAGTGGAGATTGCTGTGCTACCAATATGTATGCAAATAAATGTGTAAATAATAATTCACAATAATCCTATATACAATCTCTTCCAGAAAATAGAAGAAAAAACTTCCTAATTCATTTTGTGAGGCTAGTATTACCTTGATACCAAAACCAGACAAAGACATTTCAAAAAGAAAACTACAGACCAATATCCCTCATGAATATAGACAAAAAATACCCTTAACAAAATGTACAGTAATACGTAAAAATAATTATAAACCATGACCAAATAGGGTTTATTCCAGAGATGCAAGGTTGGTTCAAGATTTTTACATTAGTCAATGTACTTCACCATATTAACAGGCTATAGAAGAAAAAGCCCACATGACCAAATGCATCTACACAAAAAGGTACTTGACAAAATTTGATATGCATTTATGATAATAACTCTCAGAAAAATAAGAATAGAGAAGCACATCCTCAACTTGATAAAAGCCATTTATAGAAATCTACATCTAACATTATACTTAATGGTGAAATAGTGAATGCTAAAACTTCTAGCATGTGCCATGAGGCAAGAAAAGCAAATGAAATGGCAGCCAATGCATGTTTCTCTCTCTTCCTCTCTCTCTAAAATCAATAAAAACTTTTTTAAAAAAAAGCTCAAGAAATATACAAAAAAAATTTCTATAACAAGTTTGCTGGATACAAGATAAGTGCACAAATTTTTTTTTATATACTAGTAATGAACACATGGAGAGCAAAATTAAAATATACTATTTAAAATTGTTCCAAAAGAAGAAATACTTAGGTATAAATCGAATCAAACATATACATGCCTTGTATGCTGACCACCAAATAATGAAAGAAACTGATGAAGATCTAAATAAATGGAGAATATAAATGTGTTCATGGATTGGAAGACTCAAAATGGTACATAGGTCATTTCTCCCCAAATTCACAAACAGATTTAATAAAATTTCTTCCAAAATTTCAGCAAGATTTTTGTAGATATAAGCAAGATTATTCTAAAATTAAGAATAATTTTAAATTTGAAAGGCAAAGGGGCTAAAATAGCTTAAACAATTTTGACAAAGAAAAATAAAGTGGGAGGAATCAACTTACTGGATTTCAAGACTTATTTGCAGCTATAGTAATCAAGACTGTGTGGAATTGGCAGAGGGATAAAACACATAGATCAATGGGAAAGAATAGAGAACCTGCACATAGACTCACACAAATATGCTCAAAAAGATTTTGACAAATTTGCAAAAGTCATTCAATAGAGGAAATATAGCCTTTTCAACAAACAGTACTGAAGTAAGTGGACACCCATAGGCAAAATATGAACCTTGACCTATGTCTCCAACTTTAGACAAAAATTTACTCAAAATGGGTTGTATGTGGGTATAAATGTTAATGTAAAGCTATAAAACTTTTAGAAGAAAACATAAGATTAAAATCTTAGGGATATAGGAGGAGGCAAAGCCTTCTTAGACTTTACACAAAAAGCATGATCAATAAAAGAAAATTTGGTCATTGTCAAAATTAAAAACTATTTTTTTGGGGAGGAGGGGAAAGACCCATTAAAAGGATGAAACAACAAGCTACTGACTGGGAGAAATAATTGCAAATCACTTATCCAATGACTAGTCTATAAAATATGTAAAGGCCTTTCAAAACACAACCAAACAATCTTATTTAAAAAGTGGGCATAAAGAGACATTTCATGGAAGAGGATATACAGATTGCAAATAAGTACATGAAAATTAATTAGGAATTAGAGAAATCATTAGCCATTAGAGAAATGTAAATCAAAACCACAGCCAGGAATAGTGACTATACCAAACACTGGCTAGGATGCAGAGAAACTGAATCATTCTTAGATTTCTGGTGGGAAGGTAAAATTCCAGTCACTCTGGAAAAAATATTCAGCAGTTTCTTTAAAAAAGAAACGTGCTACTACCATATGACCCAGCAATTACACTCCTAAAGACTGAAAACTTATCCTAAATAATAAAAGCCTAAGTGTCCAACTGTTCGTTTGACCATTCAATCAGTTGCTATGACATGCACTGACCACCAGGAGGTTGATGCTCTGACTGGTAGGTTAGCTTGTTGCTGGGGTCTGGCCGATTGGGACTGGGCGAGATGGGCTGGACATGCCCTAGAGCCCTCCTGTGGCTCCTCCCCAGCCCTGATCGTGCACCAGTGGGGTCCCTCGGCCTGGCCTGTGGGGATTGGGCCTAAACCAGTAGTCGGACATCCCCCAAGGCATCCCAGATTGCAAGAGGATGCAGGCCAGGCAGAGGGACCCCACTGGTCACGAATCCATGCACCAGGCCTCTAGTGTTCACATAAAAATCTATGCACAGATATTTATGGCAGCTTTATTCATAACAGCCAAACCTAAAACAATCCAGATGTCCTTTGATGAGTGAATTATTAAATATTATGTAGCACATTCATACATTGGAATGCTACTCAGCAATAAAAAAGGAAGAAAATATTGATACATGCAATAGTCTGGATGAATTTCAGAGAATTATACTGAAGGGAATAAAATTCAGTCTTCCAAGATTGTATAGTATATGACTCCATTTATAGAACATTCTTGAAATGACAAAATTGTAGAAGTGAAGAACAGATTGGTTATTTTTTTCTAGGGATTAAAGACAGGGCAAGATGGGAAAGACATGGGTTTGGATAAAAAGGGACAACATGAGGGATCCTTGTAGTGATAGAAATGTTTTATATCTTGACTATATCAATGTCAATATCCTTGTGATATTGTACAATAATTTTACAAGGCTTTACCATTGGCTAAAGGGTACATGGGATGTCTGTATTATTTCTTACAAGGACATAGGAATCTATAATTATCTCATTATCTAAAAATAAAGGTTAAAAAAGATTTTAGAAAGTTTTTAAAAAGGACAACTTTTAAATTTGTAGTTTAAACATTTTTTATATGTTATATTTTTATTTGCAGAAAAACATGAAGAAACAATTGCAGTCACTGATCCTAATGTCACACACTGGCTCTACATGGACTCAGAGGTGCAGACCCAATGCCTCTTTTTCACATTAGCTCCCTTAAAGGACAGATTCCAAGGTTCTCTCCAGAACTGAGAGAGAGAAAGAGAGAGAGAAAGAAATAGGAAACAAGTTTACTGTCAGAACATTTTGTTTTAAAAACCATAGGTTAGGGTAGGTTAGTCACAGTATGTAATTAACCATGAATCAACCTCTTTATACTATGTTTAACTGATAAAAATACCTTCTTGGGATGCATAATTATGATTTTAAAATATAGATTATTTAATCCTCCAGTTGTATAGACTCAAAACCCACATTATTAGCTACAAGAATGGTTTATTAACAAAAACAAAAGATCACAGGAAGAGTTGGTGGGGAATCAATCCATTTATTTATAATTTGTACTTCACCCACTTCTAGATAGGAACTGAGCAGTCTCAAATATTAAAACACTCATAGACCATGGTTACTCATTAATGTTTTCATAAATGCTAAATCAAGCCAATATTTCTGATTTCTTCCTAGCCCTGCTTTCCCATATTTGGCAAAAACAAAACAAAACAAAAAACCTAAAGCAAAACTTCAGGAAATGCAAGGTTTATTTACAGCTTATTTTCCAGGTCATGAATAATGTAGACATTTTTAGCAAGGATTTTGCACTTAAGCAATGCCACTTTCTAGAGCTCTATACATCCTACTGGGGACTCCACATCTCATTCTGTCACAATCATTTTGTTCCTTGATTGGCTCCCATTGGAAAAGCATCATTGATGTACAAACCAGCTCTGGAGGATGGTGACTGGCCTCTCCTTGGCAGAGGGGATCCCATACCTTCCTGAAGCTCACAGGACTTCATAGTTGTAGGAGCACTCTGTATCTCTTGAATCCCACAAAGGTTTGAGTGCCCAGGGGAGCCTGTTTCTTTTGTGAAAGTGTAAGGAGGGAAGTGATACAGTGTTAATCAATACACCCGGTGATAAATGTTTATCTTGAGCAGAAAGCAAATAAAGGCAGGTTAGCTAGCCTTTTATTGCCTATAGTGTGATAATCAGATCCACTGTCAGCAGCTGGAATCATTTCCAGATCACGTGGCTTAAAAGTTTAATAACTATTTATTTATTTATTTATTTATTTACTTACTTACTTACTTACTTACTTACTTACTTACTTACTTACTTACTTATTGCCAGAATGCAGAGAAAAGGTAGGAAAAGATTTGCGTAGTACAGTATTTATTTACTCTAAAATTTTTACAAATGTGTAGTTTTCTTTTCTCAAAGGCATAGAACCAATATTAGAAACCATGGTTGTGTGAAAGTAAGCCCCCAAACAGTCGCTTGCATGGAGTGGGGATTTAATGTGCAAGTTTCTCAAGGAAAGTCCTCTTGCTTATACCCTTTGGGCCACCTCCTCTAGCAGTGATTCTCAAACTTACAGGATTCCTCTGGAGGGCTGGCTAAAACACAGACTGTTGAGTCTGGATCTCAGAGCTATTAATTCAGTAAATCTGTGTTGGGGCCACAGAATTCACATTTCTGACAAGTTTCCTGCTGATGCTTCTAGTGGAGAGACCCTGCTTTATTCTTAGGTCTTCCAGTTGAGCAGAGGTTACATCAGTGGTTTGGTTGATGTTCTCATGAAATCTCCATGTTTTCCTGAGTAGAAAACAATTGCTGGGCCTGGAGGCAACAAAGGGTGAGAGAATAATCCAGCAACTGGACTGGCCACACAAGGTCAGACACTGAACTCTGACAGGTCCACACTGCGACAGAGAGGCCAGGAGCCAAAGGAAAAGGTGGCCACCACCAGAAAAATAAGAGGTTTCAACACAGTGGGGCTGTTTTGAACATTTCTTTTGAAAATCCCCTGAACTTCTCAGGGTTCAATAATAAAGTCAAAGCATGTCCTTGATTATTTGAGCAAGTAAATTCTACCTCAGCCTGGGGTATAAAAGAAGTATTCTGGAAAGCATTGAAAAGCTGGTTAAACCAAATTAGATTATTAACCCAATAAACCTGTGAAGCAGAGGTGGCTATCCTCATGCTAGAGAGGCAGAAATTGACTCAGCTAGCACCCCACTGCCTGGTTATGGCAGAGCAGAAATGGAACACAGGTAGCCAGATTCCAGCTCTCCTTCACATTCTTTGTTTTTTTTTTTCCCCAACATAAAAGCTCATTTATAAAATGTGACCTTTATTGGCATGTTTAAGTTACATATTTTCAGGGTATGTTATTGAGGAGCTGCAAAAGTGCAAATCCCTTCTATTATTATTATTATTTTTAATTTAATAAATCTTTATTGTTCAGATTATTACAATTGTTCCTCTTTTTCCCCCCATAGCTCCCCTCCACCAGGTTCCACCCCACCCTCTGCCCTTACCTCTCCCCCCACTGTCCTCATCCATAGGTGTACGCTTTTTGTCCAGGCTCTTCCTGCACCTCCCACACCCCTTTCCCCCCCCCACCCCCCGGGGAATTGTCAGTCCACTCCCTTTCTATGCCCCTGATTCTATTATATTCACCAGTTTACTCTGTTTATCAGATTTTTAATTCACTTGATTTTTAGATTCACTTGTTGATAGATATGTATTAGTTTTTATCATAATTTTTATCTTTACCTTTTTCTTCTTCTTCCTCTTCTTAAAGAATACCTTTCAGCATTTCATATAATACTGGTTTGGTGGTGATGAACTCCTTTAGCTTTTTCTTATCTATGAAGCTCTTTATCTGACCTTCAATTCTGAATGATAGCTTTGCTGGGCAGAGTAATCTTGTTTGTAGGTTCTTGCTATTCATCACTTTGAATATTTCTTGCCACACCCGTTTGGCCTGCATAGTTTCTGTTGAGAAATCAGCTGACAATCGTATGGGTGCTCCCTTGTAGGTCATTAACTGTTTTTCTCTTGCTGCTTTTAATATTCTCTCTTTGTCTTTTGCTCTTGGCATTTTAATTATGATGTGTCTTGGTGTGGTCCTCTTTGGATTCCTTTTGTTTGAGGTTCTGTGTGCTTCCTGGACTTGTAAGTCTATTTCTTTCACCAGGTGGGGGAAGTTTTCGGTCACTATTTCTTCAAATAGGTTTTCAGTACCTTGCTCTCTCTTTTCTTCTGGCACTTCCATAATTCGGATGTTGGTACACTTGAGGTTGTCCCAGAGGCTCCTTACACTATCTTCAACTTTTTGGATTCTTTTTTCTTTTTGCTTTTCCAGCTGAGTGTTTTTTGCTTTTTTGTATTTCAACTCTTTGACTCGATTCTTGTGGTCCTCCAGTCTGCTGTTAGGTCTCTGTATAATATTTTTTATTTCAGTCAGTGCATGTTTAATTTCTAGTTGGTCCTTTTTCATATCCTCGAGGGTCTCGTTAAATTTATTGGCCTTTTCTAGGAAATTCTTGAAAAACCTTATAACCATGGTTTTGAACTCTATATCCAGTCATTTGTTTTTCTTCATTTCTTTAATTTGTGATCTGTTTCTTCATCTCTACATTTTTGTTGCTTCCCTGAGTTGGTAGAGTAGCTTTGTGTGGTAGATGTCCTCTAGGGCACAGTGGCTCAGCCTCCTCAGTTACCTGAGGTGGACACTCTTGGTGCATCCCTTGGTGGACTGTGTGCTCAGCCTTGTTGTAGTTAAGTCTTGAGTGTTGTTGGTATCACTGGGAGGAATTGAACTCCAGTCCAATTGGCTGTGAGGATCAGCTGTGTCTACACTGGGAGAACTTCTGTGCAGGAGACACTCTTATGAGACAATACTTGCAAAATTGCAAAAGCCTCTGTGCTCAGCTTGGATGGGGCAGAGTTTCAGGGCAGAGCAGAAGCTTTGGTTTCCTGTCAGCCCTGCCCTATGAGGCCCCTGGGTCTCAGTGTCCCTTGGTAATTGCTGCAAGCACCCCTGAGAGAAAGCTGCCCTCGAGTTTCACCCGCAGGCAGACAGTCCAGTTTCTCCCCAAATGAGTTGGAGTTCCCAGAAACTTTCCTGGAACTGGAGTTCAATGCAGTTGGGAGCTTCTGGCATCCCTCCTGCTTTAGAAAGCCAGCTGCGCACTCAGCCTCCCGTGCATTCAGCAGTCATTCCTCTCTGCGCGCACATGCGTGTGCCTCCAGACCTTTGCCTTCCGTAGCTCCTGAGTCTCAGTGTGCTTTCTTTTGCCTGACAGTCCAGATTCCCCCCAAATGAGTCTGGCTTCCTCTTTTCTTCTAGTTGTAGAATTTCCACTCAGCCAGCTTTTCTGTGGTTCTGGATGGTGTCCTTTTTGTCTTTCAGTTGTAGTTTTAATATTGTTGTGCGAGGCAGCAGTTTAGGTGTTTACCTATGCCGCCATCTTGGTTTCTCCTGCACATTCTTTCTAAAGATGATAATGACCCAGTGAGCACCTGCTCCCACAAAGAGTTCCTGGAGAATCCGGAAGGATTCCCAGGATGGGAGAGGAGAGCTGAGCAAAGCCCATCTCTATCAGAAGCAGAGAGATGCTTATGACTGTCATGGTGGGCTGAGAACTGCCCTATAGAACAGTTAACAAGTGCAAGAAATATGACTGAAGAGTGATCTAATATAGATTTCAGCTGGTTGTGTGATTCACTCTTCCCCTAGGGAAGCAGCCTCTGAGATGGAGGCTAGTGTACACAGGTTTATGGTGAAATGTTTTTGAAGGAGTAGGCTTGGGGATAAAGAAGGGCAGACAAGTGCGTGTGTGTGTGTGTGTGTGTGTGTGTGTGTGTGTGTGTGTGTGGTGCGGGCCAGGGGGCATCTGTGATATAGGCCCAGGGAAGCCTCAGACAACCATTGAGAGTTCTGTAGGTAGGATGACCGTTCAGCACTGACCAAGGGCTGTGGGAGAAAGCAAGACATTTATGCCTCCATATGGATGAATCATGGATGTGAGGAGGCTTTCTGCCCCTGAAGCAATGAAATTATTCCTTACAAAGCCACAGGTTGATTTCACATGCTCCAAAATAATGTTATTCAACATTACAATTAGAGTTGACCTCAGGTTTAATTCTCACTCTGAAATAAGCAAGACAAGGGCCCAAAGAAACAGGAATCGTCCTTATTGAGATTAGCCATATTGACATCTTTAGAAATTATCATAAAAGCTTTGTGGCAGAGGCTGTTTTTTTTCCTTTGAGATTCCTTAATTTCTTGTCCACAGTAATATAACCTCAGGTTTATTAGTGTCCTTGGCTACTCATGTAAAATACTACATTTCCCAGCCTCCCCCTAAGTTTGGGTATAACCATCTGACCAAAGTCAGGCCAGAAAGATAGAAGCAGAAGTTTTGCATGACTGTTTGCTTTGTGGAGCCTTCCTTCAAAAACAGTTGACCCAAACAACATTTGCCAATGTTATCTCCAGTAAGGGTTTAATCTCCAGCATTTACAGGAAACTCATACAACTTAACAAAAGGAAGATAAACAACCCAATCAAAAAATGGGCAACAGATCTAAATAGATACTTTTCAAAAGAGGACATAAGGAAGGCCAAGAGACATATGAAAACATGTTTAAAGTCATTAATCATATGAGAGATGCAAATCAAAATGATAATAAGGTACCATTTCACACCTGTCAGAATGGCTATCATCAACAAATCAACAAATGACAAGTGCTGTCGAGGATGTGGAGAAAAAGGAACCCTCATGCACTGCTGGTAGGAATGCAGACTGATGCAGCCACTGTGGAGAACAGTATGGAGTTTCCTCAAAAAACTAAAAATGGAACTCCCATTTGACTCAGTGATCCCACTTCTAGGAATATATCCCAAGAAACTAGAAACACGAATCAGAAAGGATATATGCACCCTTATGTTCATAGCAGCACAATTCACCATAGCTAAGATTTGGAAATAGCCTAAGTGCCCATCAGCAGATGAGTGGATTAAAAAATTGTGGTACACCTACACAATGGAATACTACGCTGTGGTAAAAAAGGAGTTTTTACCATTGCAACAACATGGATGGAGATGGAGAGCATTATGCTAAGTGAAATAAGCCAGGCAGAGAAAGATAAATATCACATGATCTCAGTCATTTGTAGAATATCATAAACAACATAAACTGATGAACAAAAATAGATCCAGAGACAGAGAAACATCAATCAGAACATCAAACCTCAGGGAACGTAGGGGAGGGTGGAGGTAAGGGGGAGACATCAACAAAAGGACTTATATGCATGCATATAAGCCTAATCAATGGACACAGACAACAGGAGGGTGGGGTCATGAATGGGAGGTGGGGGATGAGGACACATATGTAGTACCTTAATCAGTAAAAACAAACAAAAAAAACCAGTTTACCCAGCGTCCTGCCTGAAAAGAGTGTGGCTTGCCATCTTGGATCATGGGAACCGGTGCCACAGATTTGAGAGAGTGACTGGTGAGCTGTAAGGAATTTCTGGATTTTTATATCTGAGAGAAATAAACTTCTGGATTTTTATATCTGAGAGAAATAAACTTCTATTTTTATCCTCACTGAAGGATATATTTTTATTGATTTTAGAAAAACAGAAAGCAGGGGAGGGAGAGACAAACATCAATGTGAGAGAGATATCAGTTGGTTGTCTCCCAAATGCTCCCAACCAGGATCAAACCCAAAACCTAGGTATGTGGTCTGACTGGAAATAGAACCTGCAAATAACCTTGTGGTAAATGGGATAACACTTCAACCAACTGAACTGCCTGGCCAGGGCTAAACTTTTCAAAAAATATATATATATATATTTTATTGATTTCAGAGAGGAAAGGAGTGGGAGAAAGACAGAAACATCAATGATGAGAGAGAATCATTGGTCAGTTGCCTCCTGCACAACCCCTACTAGGGATGGACCCTGCAACCCTGGCATATGCCCTTGACCCCAGTGGAACCATGACCTCGGGATCTGCTCCACCCATCTCTGCCTGCCAGTCAGCTGTCAGATTCAGTCACTGAAAAGGCTGTTTCTCAAAAGCCTTTTGGCAGAACTTGGAGGATGGAACTTCTGAATATCCCATGAGAGGGAGGTGTCCTTCAGAGTTCAGGGAAGATGGTGGGGGTGCTCCCCTGGTCCTGAGCCACCCTTCTGAGTCTGTCCTGGAGTATTTCCCTGACCTCAGCATGGCAAAACTCCTTATAGGCAATCCAGTGGGGTCTGCCAGAAGGCGGGAATTTCTATCAGCTTTCCTGTGATGGGGAAACACCAGTCGGGTGCCTGGGAATGTGGGGGGAATAGCCCCACCCCTAAGTCGTCACTGATACCTACCTCTGAGACTGCTCAGACACATTGGCTTGACCTCTGGTGCTGCCTCCTCAGCAGGGGTTGAGATGCAGGGTGGGGTGTGCTGTATCCCAGTGAGTGGGTTAATTGCCTTTCCCCTGGCTGCCGCTGCTGGGAGGGGCTTGTGCCTCTCAGGAAAAATGGCTGCTCTGATATTGGGGGTGAGGGAGGATGCTGAATGCAGGTATCCTGCTGGCAGCCGCTTTCACACATCTCTCCCTATTGCCTTCCACCCTAGACTCTCCTTGCACCACCCTCCCTCTGCGGAAGCCCAGGGTGAGTGACTATAAATGCACATCCTATGCCCCAGCCCTTTAAAGAAAAACATGGCTTTGTCTCCAACAGCCTCCATCTCTCCCTGGCAAATAGGAGCCTTGTTACTTTTCACCACTGGATACTACGTGGGCAGCTTTTCCCTGTTCTGGCGCTCTGGACTGGGGGCCCAGCCTGGGGTCCAGGCCTCACTCCTCTCAGGGACACCCCCCCCCCCCACTTTTCCATAGCCGAGATATCCCTTCACACCCTTTGCCTGCCGCCTGAGGGAGTGGGGCCAGCCACTTTTGCCACCCCACCCTTCCTACCTGTCTGAGGTGATTTATGTTTAAGTCTCCTCTTCAGCTAGTCTCCAGTTAGTATTTCAGAGTGAATGTTCCCCAGTTCTGTTTCATTTCCAGTTTGGTTCTGTGAGGAGGTGTGAGAAAGACCCATCGACTCCCTCACCATGTTGAAAAAACCATGTGGTTGATGATTCTTAATTACCAATTGGACAACCTATTTCTTCTTTCAGACTTTTCAATGACTATATTAAATACCGTTTTCTGCTATGTCTAGAACAAAATTCAGAAACAGCACTCTATCACCATTTATACATTAATTTCATTTAAAAATAACACTGTCAGCAGAGTACATCTCTTCAGTTTGAGGAAAGCATGAGGATGATAGTCTAAAATGGGTTATTAACTTTGAACTTTCCATCTGGAGTCCATAAAGAATCTGTTCTCTCAGACAGTAAAGAGCCAAATCACACTAAAGCATCTCATTTGCAATGAATAAGGGAGCCTTCTGATGTTTGAAATTAGGAGTTACCACTCCTGTCATAATTCTGAAAAGACAATACTGTCTCCTAGTTTCCCAGGTACACAAAGGCATTGACATAACTACAGTCTCTCTGTGTATAAAAAGTATATGATGAATTATGATGTTTAAAGCCATTTGAAAAATCATTGAGATCCAGATAGTTGTACATAATCTTTATAATCTTATCAGGAACATACTAAGTAGTCCTGTTATTAGCAAGTCAACTGTTAGAAGGAAATGAGAATAAAGTACCTACGAGCCAGGATACTACATGATTGTCCATTTCGAATGGTGACATACTTTGAGTTTTAATATTTGTGTCAACGATCTAGTGAGTAGAAACTATTCTTGCAAAAAAATTATGAATGCCTGGCCAGATGGCTCAGTTGGTTGGAGCATCATCTTATGTACCAGAATGGTTGTGGGTTCGATCCCCAACCAGGGCACATACCTAGGTTATGGATCCGATCCCCAGTTGATGTTTCTTTCTCACATCAATGTCTCTCTCTCTCTTCCTTCCTCTCTCTAAAAAAAAAAAAAAATCAATAAACATATTCTCGAGAGAGGATTAAAAATTTCTGGAAAAAAATTCCATAATCCTTAGGTTTTAATAAAACGTGTAAGAATCTGAAAATAGACAGAATGGAAGAGAAGTTTAGCTACCTTGCTTTGGAACTTGCTAGGTTGAGTTCACAGTCTGCCTTACCTCTTACTAGCTGTATTGAATACGGCTCATACTCCATGCAGACCTCCTTGGCTACCTTCTTTCTCCCAGCCTTGGTGCTTCTGCTTTTACAGCCCACACCTGCGACTCTTCTTTAACAGCCGGTTTTTGTGCAGGAACCACTTTAGCCATAAAACAGAAAGAGCCAGAAATGCCTGGGAGTTCTACACACATTCCCTCAGTGGCCCACAGCCAGCCAAGTAAATGTGAGGGAGGATGAACTTCACTTCCTGTCGGAGGAAACTAAGGGTTGACTTAGACCCCAGAGTGCCCCTGCCACATTAGAATGAAGGTGCCCTCTCTGGCAGTTTTCCTGAAAGTTCATCCTTGCTGTCTTTTCTCTTTCTTATCCTGCTCCCCAAACTCCCTTACACTTTTCTTCTGGGAGCACTTCCTTAATAAATTTCTTGCTCACAACTCCTTATGTTATGGTCTGTTCCTGGGGATCTGACCTTAGGAAGTAGCTGTGTCATGTTAGGCAAGTTACTTCTCCTTCTTTTTTCCTCTTCTGCCAACTGCAGGGAATAACTCTTTGTTGCATGTGGCTGTTCTGAGGTTTAAACAAGATCATGTGTGTAGGTAGCACTTAGCCAGCGTCTGGTGTGCATTTGGAGCTCAATCAATGTTCTCCCAAAGGGGTGCTGGCAGAGGAAGGCGTGCTCTGGTTCCGTTCATGTCTGCCTCAGCCCCATTCTCTTCCCTTGAAAGCACATGTGGCATCTTGTGAAGTCCATTCAACTGCATTTTGTTCCTGTCCCTCCCTGGGTCGTAAGCTCCTCGTGACAGAGAACACACCTAGAGTTTAAACCTAGACTGTTCCAGATTTAGCACTGAACGTCCTGTGTCTCTGGAAACCCCTGTTTTGGGTAAATCAGGATGGTTGAAACCCTACTCCTCTCTCCTTTATAATCGTATCTTACCATCTAAGCACACTGCTGTAAGATAGATGCTCAATAAATGCTTGATGAATGGGAATGAGTACACATGACACTTCATTACACACCTTTTGATCTGTTTGTTTGCTTTTTAAGTGCTTTGGGAGCCCAGTGAAATGAGAAGGGTCCTTAAAACTGGAAGAGGGAGGCAGAAAAGGAGAGTTCAGAGAAAGATGTAACTACAGGAGATGGCACAGAGGAAGGACTCACCCCCCCCCCCCCACCCGCCCTTGCTGGCTTTAAAGATAGATGGTCAGCGGCATGGACCAGGGAACATGGGCTACCTCTAAAAGCTGGAATGGGCAAACAAAATTTCTCCTCCCAAGAAAATGCCCCTCCCCCAGAGTCTCCAGAATGGAGGAAAACTCTGACACACCTTGATGTTAGTCCTGTGAGATCAGTGCGGGACCCCTAACTCACAGAAATGTCAGAAAAGAAATTTGCCTTGTAAACCACTGATTTGTTACAGTAGCCCTAGAAAGTGAATACAGAACCCTTCCAGATTCTGCTGAAAGTTACATATACTTCTTGAAAAGAAAATAATGCATTCAATTTTAGGATTTCCCAGATGATAGACTCCAGGTGAAGAATCTCATTTCTGGACGTAGAGAGCTATGTCCCAGGTAGGAAACAAGACACAGAGAACTTCTAAGACTAAACATTGCTGGCCTTAGAACACGTGATTACTGCCATGCACTACAGTTTCAAAATGCAAGAGTCTGGAGTGAATGCCACAGACCATGTGTTGAGGTGCCCTGGTCCAGCGTCAGAGTGCCAACACTGCACTGGGCACCGTGGGGCTAACAAAGAGGGAAAAGGTAGGGTTTTTCGTGGTCTGATACTCCAGTAGTAACTGGATTCAGAAGGCAAAGAGTTATTCCCTGCAGTACTTGTCCAGAGTGGACAAGTGGGAGACAGATTCAGGTGGAGGAGGTCTGAGAATTCTTGAACAGGGTCATGGGGTATTGCAGGCACAGGCCACAGTTGGAGAGGAGGCCCAGAGTAGGAAAGAAATGAGAACTTACATAAATATCCTGTGAATGAGACTGCTGTTTAATATACATGAATGCCATAAAATATAAGTATAAATCCAAGAAGACGATACCCTTGCAATGCTAGTGTGTGTTGAAGGTTCACTTACCTGTCCTTCCTGGAAACACGGATTTCCTCCCTGCATCTGCTTCCACACATCAGATCCTGTTACCTCCTTGTCACACTGTTATTTTGACTACAGACACTTTTAGCTATTTCTCTCTTCTGCCTTTTCTGATTGACTTTAAACTGTTTTAAACAAATGAAGAGGCCCACAATTTGGGGTCTTTTGAAGAAGCATCATAGGCTCTAGGGTAAACTTTACAATTGACCCATTTTGAATAGAGCACAGTACCCTCAGGTTATTGATTTGAAGGAACTAATAATACCCATCTTAGTACACAAGTTCTTTCTCCACTTAAAGGCAGAACACATTACTGTACCAGTGAAATACAATAAATAAAATAAGTAAAACTACTTTGCAAATTGCTTAGCAGCTTCACAAATGCCAACTCTCTAATAGGCGTTTATGCTTCTTAAAGTTAAATTTGTCCCTTTATTTTTTAGTTTCTTCAGAAAAAAAGTTTTAAAATATATTTTTATTGATTTCGGAGAAGAAGGGAGGAGAGAGAAAGAGAAATATCAATGATGAGAGGAAAATTATTGATCAGCTGCCTCCTGCACACCCCTCACTGGGGATCGAGCCCACAAAGCAGGCATGTACCCTGATTGGGAATCGAACTGTGACCTCCTGGTTCATAGGTTGATGCTCAACCACTGAGCCACACTGGCTGGGCATTCAGAAAATATTTTTATATACCTAAAACTTTTTCCAAAAATTCCTACCAGAGCTAGGTGTTGCCTTATAGTTTCTACTCATGCTTTCTCCTGGGGAGATTTTGGATAATCTTTAGTGGCTTTTCCTCAGTTGATGTGGTGACATATTTCCTAGGGATCCCTGTAAAACCTGCATGTAGCTCCTAGAAGGTGAGGCAGATGATTTGTGTCCTCACCAAGAGAAGACAATTGTACAACCCATCAGGTCTGCCCCAGCTGTTCCAGCCCCTTGTTCTCCAGGGTACAGACCTGGCCAGGCACACCCTGGGAGAAGAGGTCAAGTGGAGTGCCAGGAGCAGGTCTGGCGCACCTGGGAAGAAACACAGGTGAAGTTTGCATTGTGTCTGTAAGAGTTTATTATCTACTATTCTTTCGGTGCCCAAGATGAAAATTCATGTGCAAATGACAAAGTGTGAAGAAGGTATTCCCAGTGATGGTGAGGAAATGGGAGAAGCAGAGCAGGAGGTGGGAAAGCCAAGCAAGTGTGTGAGCTCAAAATTGTGCAGAAGTTACCTTTGACCTGACCCTCCAGAGACTTGGAGCCTAATGTGTGCCTCAGAATTTTTCCATCCCAAGACAAGGTGGATGTGATTTAACACTGCTGACCCACAGCTAAGGCCTGCCTTGGGGTTGGGGGAGGGAGGATGGGGATGTAAATTTCCAGGCCCTTCTGCTGTCTGCATGAGGTGAGCAAAGGGTTCCTGGGAGCTGAAGGTAAATCCCCAAAGGAGAGCCTTGATGCTATCATTATTCCTTGGAAATAAACACATGGATCCTCTTCAGTTCCTTGCATCTTGTATACCAGACATTATCCTGGGGCTGTGTGTACACACAGTGTCAACTCCTGGGAATTCAAATAAATGCAGACCTCTGAGTATCTTGTCTCCCTAACTTGACTGTAAACACCAATGCAGAGTAAAATGACAAAGAAAGCAATGTTCCATCAAGACAGTGTACTCATCTCATCTTGGCCAATCAACCTCCTTGTAATAGTGCAATATCATGGACTCCAATTAAGGTTACTTGAGCCCTTCACAAACAGAAATATCAGTATATTTAAACTGTAATTTAAACTGCTTGATTGGACTTCTTTGTTGCCAAGAATTCTGAGGTCAGGTATGAATTCAGAAGCCAAAATGGGTGTGACTGATTAGCAATGTCTGCCAGATGCGAATCAGAGGGCAGATGAGTGTGATCAATTAGTGATATCTGCCAGATGTGAATTCAGAGGGCAAGATTAGTGTGATTTATTAGAAATGTCTGCCAGTTGTAAATTCAGAGAGGAAGATGTGTGTGATGGATTAGTGATGTCTGCCAGGAGCCTGGGAACCGAGAGGGTGGGCCCTTGAACCAGAGGGGTTCCATCCTTCTTTCCTCTGTGGTCAAAGCTCCTAGGGTGGCAACTTTACTTTAGTCCACATCTTTAGCTCCACTCGTTGATCACAAAGGCATTTTCTTTTCTTTTTTATTTTAAGTCTCTCCCTCTTCCTTTCTCCCTCCCCTGTTTTATCTCACTTTGGTGCTTTTAGGTTTTTTTATTCTACAAACACTTTGCAGTCTTTGTGACATGGACTCATTCAGGACATGTTTACAGTACTTAATGACATCTCTCTGAGAAATAATGAGAATGCCTTTAAAGGTTGTCCTCCTCCCGCGCACGCAGGGGGACGTATCGCCAGGCCTGTAAGGAAGCCCAGGGTCTGGCGGGGGGCGGGGGGGGGGGAGAGGAGAGGAGAGAAATTGACTTAATTTCTTTTCACCACATGGAATGGAGTGTCTGGATGATATGACCTAAATGCATGGCCTAAAAACCAATTAATTCTGAATTGTGAATTTGTGAGTGCATCAAACTGTGTGTGGAATTCTTGATGAGGCAGACAATGCCTACCTGGCTTATTTGCAAAATGTGAAGATTTTTCCACATAACTATACCTAACGGTTCGTTATTAAAGTGCAGCCTCAATTATATTGCACAGCAGCTCCAAGACCTATAGTGGCTCCCTGTGATCTCCCATTGAAATTCAAGCCCTTGCCCTGGCTTGTCCAGATCTCAGCAGCAACAGCCTCCCTGTCTAAGGTTGAATTCCCTCTCCGGGTCCTCTAATGCTGCTTTCAGAGTGGACCTTTGAGCCCATGGACTCAACGCAGATATTCGTTTCCTTCAAATGAGATGCATGTCACAGTTGGTATGCAGTCAGTCAGATAACAAATTTTTGCCACAGAATTAAGAACATGCCCAGTTCTCCTTCCCTAATGGCCTGTGAAATCCCCCTGCTGTGCATTCATTTATTCTACATCCTCCACCTGTTAAATTAACTATAATTTTATTGTATTCCATTTAATTTATCCAATGTTCACTGAGGCCACTGTACATGTGACAGTGATTTTTTTGTGGGAAGCAAAAATTAAACAGACTTAGAACCTGCACCAAATGAGAAAAAGTTGGGAGAAAATAGAAATAACTGTAACACAGAGCCACATGTGGTGACCACCAATAAAACTATCACTAAAAACATTCAGAACACACAGGAGGGACCTGAAAGTGTGTGTGTAAGGGGGTGGTGAGCATGTGTGAGTGTATGTTGTGTGGAAGTTTCTGAGGTGGGGGTGTGTTGTGGTGCATGAGGTCTGTATGTGTGGGTATGTCTTGGTGTATGTGGTATGTGTGTGCTATGTGTGTGTATGAATGTGTGTGTGTGTGGTGGGTGCTGTGTGTATGAACAGGTTGTGATAGTAATGTGGTGGTAGTATCTATGGTATGTGATATGTGTGTGATAGATGAGGTGTATATATTGTGTATGTATAAGTATTGTATGTATGTGTGGATATGAGGTATATGTGCATAGGGTGTTATATATGTCCTTGGATATGTGTATTGTATGTATGTGTGGGGAATGTATATGCGTGTGTGCCTAGGATATTATAGTGATGATGGTGATGGTATGTGTGTTGGGATATGTGTACAGTAGACAGTGTGTGTATGTTGTATGTGTATGTTGTATGAGATATATGTGTTGGGTGTATTGTGTGTGTGTGTGGCCAGTGTGAAATCTTTTCATGGAGCAGGAAATACAGATGTAGGGTTAGGGCTGGGAGCAGTAAAGGTAGAGAGCAAGTGAACTGAAACCAGAAGCAGCAGCTTCTGTTTCTTCTACACACTCTGTTTTCCAACCAACTCATGAAGCACTTCTCACTTATTCACTATCATTCACGAATGAGAGGAAAGTTGGCTTCCAGTTCATGGGCCAAACTGGAGAAGACTGTGACCTGGCCTTGACCAAGGCATTGTAGAAAGGGCAAGAAGAATTAAGAACCAGAGTAAGTGGCCAGAACAGAGTTGTGAGGCTTACCTGTGATGTGGCAGGCTTGTTTGTTTGGTTGGTTGTTGCTGTCAAAATCCCTAGAAAGAACTTCATTTGCAACTGGTCAGCTCAACTGCAGTCCTTTTGCGCCTGCCTGACCCAAAGCCTGTTCATCTGGGCCCCAGAGGTCAGCTGGCTGAAGGTTGGCTGGACCCTCAACTACTCTCTTATGCCAGGAAAACACTTTTTTTTTTTGGGAGAATGGGTGGTGGGTCTGGTTTGAGCCTCACTGACCCTTTTTTGCCTTCTCCTCCTTCTCTATTTCTTTTTGGAGGAAAAAAAACATTTCAGAGCTTTGCTGAATTTACCCATGAAGACTCAACCAATAAATTCCTAACTTGAAAGATTAAAGACATTTATGTACAATGTACAAAAAGAAAAGTCTTTCTTACATCAGAGTCCTGGTGTTTGTATAGCTTAACCAAACAGAGAATAAAGTTTGAAAGACAAGGACTGACACAGACATTTCTTGTTTTTGAAAACTAGGCTCAATTACTCAAAAAATGTTGCCTGCTTTGTTGTTTTTAAATGCTTTTATCTTTTCTGATTTATGGCGGTTCCCTGTAGAGAAATAGATCTCTCCTTAACCACCTTAGGCAGGTGTATCTCTTTAAGCATAGTCCCCAGGGTTATTTGTCAGCTGCACTCACTCAGAGCTAGAAGTGTTCATCATCATTTTCTTCTGTAACTGAGTCAGCAGGTCTATTTCGTCATAGATGCTGAATTCTATGTGACAACCAAGGAAAGAATAAAACAAAAATTGGAGGATGATGACCAGGATCTGAATTCAGAGATAAGGGAAAGAAATTAATGTTTATCAAATATCTAGTTAGGGGCCAGCAGCAGGGAAAAAATATTTCCATTATTTTTCATTCTTGGAAAAATAAAGTGTGACATTGGGCCAGTTACTGAATCTCTCTTTTTTAAAAAAGTTATCTATGAAAGGTAGATGCATTAAAAATGAACTACTTCATATAACATCATTAAGTGTTTTGACTTTTTCTGTCATATTTCCTATGCCTACTATGTTGAAACATTTCTTTCAAATTCTTTAATCACATTACTTAAAAGATGTTTTGAATTTTGTTAAATGAATAAATAAATGCATGTCTAATTTTAAAGAGAAAGGTATGATTGATGAAGCATCGTCATATGGGGAATATAAATGGCTCTTTTTTTTTTTAGTTTGGCTATTTTCCTTTAAAATCAGCAAATCACCTGTATCATTTTACATATAATCTACCTTTTTATAAAATTGCAAACCTGAAATATAAGAAAGATCATGTAGTATGAAGACTTGGATTGAGAATCAAAGCAGCAAAGTGCTTTAAAGATGTTATTTATCACCTGATGCAAAAGAGGCTACACAGGATTCCACAGGAATCATAAAAAAAAGGTGAGTGTCATCTTCTACTTGGCATAGTCTTTTTTTAACCATTTTCCAGGTGGGTGTTTTGAAGTGAGACCCACTAACGGGAAGTAAGTTCTTGGCATCACCAAGAGTGAGGAATAAAATACTTGGTCTTGGCAAAGTTGACCAACTCCAACAGCCAAGCTGTCAGCTCCCCTGTTGACAGAGTTGCATTTTCAGATTATAATTATTAATGGCTCTGGAATTTCTCTAAGTATGAACATTTCTTCTGCAGTTCAGGATCTCTTAAGAATCTCTATACTTTGTCCACATTAGATATAAAAAAATGATATATAGGACACTTTTGCTTGCTCCAGGAAACAGCAGCAGCAATTTGAGGAGATGATAGATGGGTAGAGAGTGTTGGTATTTTAATAATTTTAGAATTGGTGGGGAAATAAGTGATGGGATCACTTTAGTGTCTGTAGATAAGCAAACAGATGAGGTGTTCCTCCCTGCAGGGCATGACAGTAGGGTGCTTGGAGAATCATGCCAGCATCCAAAGAGATGCAGATAGTGTCTAACAGGCAAATTCTGCTGTGGCTTCAGTTCTTCATTAGTTCCTGCAGAGTAGGGCTGGGACTGCCTTGCTTTGTGTCTGCACCATTGGGCAGCCTTTGTCTGTGTGAGTTGCGAGAGAAATCCTGTGTGAGAGGCAGACACACAGGAATCATGTCCGTGGGGACTGGTTGTATGCCTGCCCCTCTCTGATCCAGTCATCTAATCACAGAAGTCCCTTCCTTAAAAGGAGAGGGGCCACTTAGGAGAAGGGTTAGTAACTAAGTCTTCACTTCACTGCATGAACTGGGCTGAGCCCATGGAAGAGCTTTCAGGGCAGTCCCAGCACTACTCTGCAGGAACTAATGAAGAACTGAAGCCACAGCAGAATTTGCCTGGTAGACGCTATCTGCATCTCTTTGGATGCTGGAGCTTGGCTGAACAACTGGTATGGAAACTTCTCAAAGGTTCCTTCAAGATCTTAACTTTTCTGTGATTGGAACAGATAAACATATCTTGGTAGACCAAAGGTTTCACCTTTTACTATGAAGCTAAGTTGGGTAAGAACTCAGATTTCAATGATTCTAAAACTCTTTGATCTTTGAGACTCTTTACATTATTAAAATTATTAAAGTCCCCAAAGATCTTTTATTCATGTGGGCTACATCTATTGATGGTGATACTTAGCATATTAGAACTTCAAACCGAGAGAATATAAAAACACACACATTTATTTATTAATTCATCTTGAAATAACAATAATAAGTCCACTAAATGTTAACATGGATACCATTTTATTTTTAAAAACTATATTTCCTAAACAAAAACATTTAGGGAGAAGAGTGGCATTTCCCACCTTTTTGTGATATCATTATCTGGCTTAATAAAGACCAGATTCTCATATCTGCTCCTGCATTCAATCTGTTGTGTTATATTATTTGGGTTGAATATTGGGCTGAAGTTATCTTATTGGACTGTTGCTGGGAAAGTAAAAGCTATTTTAATAACCTTTTCAGATAATTGTGGATATTTTTTAAATGTCACACTAAAGCCCACTAAAGTTTAGTTTCAATGTGTTGTATCTATTTTTAATCCTCACCTGAGGATATGATTTTTTTTGGAGAAGGAGGAAGTCAGAGAGGAGAGAGAGAGAGAGAGATCCATCGGTTGCCTCCCATATCCAATCCGACTCTGGCTGGAAATGAAACCCACCCAGCCAGGACAAACTTGTCATATTTTAATGCTTACAGAATTTCCCTACTAAATAAAGGGGGGTTTATTCCATTGTGTTTATGTTTCAGGTTTGGGGCTAGTCAGTCCAGTGCTATGCCACATGAAGAAGCCCTTGATCACTGCTCCGCTCAGTCTCTCCCTCTGCCATTGCAAACTTGGATTTGGTTCAGTGCTGTATTGACTAAAATGACACCTGGAATCAGATGGGAAAGAGCCCAAGCTTTGTTAGCCTTCTCACCTCATTTACCCTATGGTTTATAAACCATCAGAGCAACAAAGTCTTTCAGAACTGGACTCAGTAACTGTGCCAGTTTCCCTAATTTAGAAAGAGTATTGATGCTCAGTAGGAACAGAATGAAGAATCAACCCTTCATTATGTAAAATAAAATGTTCACTGGACAATAATGGAGCATGTGAATAATGTCCAGAAGACATTAAAGGCAACTAAAATTGTACAGTAAACACAGTGGCTTTAATGTGCGCTTTCTTTGTGTGCAAAACAGCTATTCTCTGAGCACCTGCCCAGGACTCTCATTTACAGCAGTCTCCAGCTTTTGCCTGGACCCTGTGTCACACAATAGGGACTATTACTATATATTCCATTCCCTTCCTTTATAGTTTCTTTCCCTCCTGTCTTTGGACGATTGTTTCCCAACCTTCCTGACTGTGTAGATGTGTGTGTTAACCAGTGCTGCAAGCTCAGTTACCAACTCCACTATTGCAATTTGTCTGAAGTAGCATCATGAAGTTAAAGAAAAAGAAATTTATCAACAGCCTATCCATTCTGCCTCAGAACACTGGTGTCTCATTCCATGCACCCATGAACCACAGAAAACAAACCAAGCTGGGCACACTCAAGCTTCTGTTGTCTTGATTTCACCTCCTCATCTAAGTGGGAGGCTCAGTGTAGAGTCACTGGGAAGATTTGGCAAATGACTCTTCCAGTTATTTTATCTACCTAGGATGTACTAGTATGCATTCCCTTCAACATTTAGCAGAGCCCTAGCAGTACTTTCCTAAAGGTATTGAGCAATCTGGCCATCAAAGCATCTTTTTTTATCCAAAAATTACACCTCAAATTTTCATTGCAGAATCTTTTTTCTTGCTCTGGTTTGTTTCCAGAAAATAGATCTGTGTTTGTATGCTTCTAGCTCCTGGGGAACATGCTTGCACTACTCAGTAGATGGACCTCCTTGTAGAGATGTTATCTGAAAATAACTAATGAATCTCTGAACACCTTATCAGCTCTTTGCTGCCATTGAACTGGTGCAGATTTGCAAGAGACACATTTACCTCAAAATGCGATAAACATATGTCCATTTACTTTGGGTTCAAGCCAAGAAATTAATCTGTTTTGTTTGCAGGTAAAATAACTGCAAGTTCAGACAAATGAGGATCTATTTTAAGTACTTTTGTTCTTTGAATTATAAGAGATATGACTTAGTGCTGCTTTGCTTGGGTACTTTAAACCTTGGGGAGACTACTTGGCCAGTAGAGGTCCCTGAGGGAAAGAAAGTCTCTTCATCATGGACAGGGCCAAATGCTGAAACATAAAAGGCTTGACTGTTAAAAGTCAGAGTTCACTGTCCAGTATGTGCTTGGGTCCATGTGTCCACTGTTTGGGAAATGATTCCTATTGGTATTTAACATCCCCTCCCCACCAGATGTTTCCAGGAAAAACTGCTAATGTTGAGCAGTGGAGGTTGGCCTAAATCCGAAAGGTTGCTTTGCTGTGCTTTCCTGAGAACAGCCCAATTGTCAATAGGACTGTCCCCAGAGAGCACTAATCAATATGTGCTCTAGAGGCAGGATCATCCCAATCAGAAGGGGAGGCCAGGGCGGATTGAGGCCTGGGGTGGTCTCAGGTATTACTCCTTACATTTGCTGCTTATTGAGAGATATATCATTTTAATTTGTTAAAGAACAGCATTGAACATCTTCTATGTGTTGAGTGAGCTTATTGAAAAAGATTCCTGACCCCAAATGTGTATGTTGTGGGAAGGGGTGGGCCTAGGACAGTGGTCGGCAAACTCATTAGTCAACAGAGCCAAATATCAACAGGACAATGATTGAAATTTCTTTTGAGAGCCAAATTTTTTAAACTTAAACTTCTTCTAACGCCACTTCTTCAAAATAGACTCGCCCAGGCCGTGGTATTTTGTGGAAGAGCCATACTCAGGGGGCCAAAGAGCCACATGTGGCTCGCGAGCCGCAGTTTGCCGACCATGGGCCTAGGAGATCAAGGAACGATCCTGGGAAGATATAACTTCTAAGTTGAGTCCTAAATGATTAATGTTACTTAGCACTGGTATTTAGTTTCTCTAAAAGCAGACTCTGAAACAAGGATGTGAGGACAGGGTGTTTATTTTGGGAGGTGATGCTGGGAAGCCCCAGGAGTGGGGCTGGGGGACGGGGGGGGGGGGGGGGGGGGCGGGAAATGAGACAGGGAAGGAAAGGAGGCCAATAGAAGGTTTGTCATCCTCAGGTATGATGACGGTGAGTAACCAGGGGTCCATGCTGCTGAGGGTCTCAGAGTAGTCCCCCATGGGGAGAAAAAGATGGGGTGTTTATACACCAATAATTTTCTGGAACTCAGACTTGCCCTGTAGGTTTGCATAAGCTCTGAAAGCCTACGTGTTGCAGGTTATTGGAATTGGATGATGTCACAGGAGCACAAGCAGGAATGGCTCCTTGGTGGCCCAGGGCACGTGGGCATCTCCTGGAGGGACTCAGGAGACATGAGCTACAAACCATTCCTGGCAGAGGGAGCAACCCAGAAACCATGGTCTTAAGGAACTCAAACAGTTAGCTAAAATGGCAAACGGTGAAATCTCATTTGGAGGCAGAGCCCCACAGCCTTCCTGGTGATAACTTCTCTGCTGGCAGCTTTCCTAGGCCCCTGGGGAAAGCTGTGGCTGATTTCAGGTAAGAACTCAATCCAGTTTGTTTTTAGCACCTCCCTTGGCAGTGGATTTGCATCTGCCTCTGGGTTTATATACCTATCAAACTGAGATTTTTCAGGAGCAAGAGGAACTTGGTTTAAAAAACAACAGCTGTCTTCGGTCTAGAGTGAAGCAGTACTCTAGCTCCAGATGAAAGGTTGGCATTCCTGACCATGAGGTGCTCTCATTCACTGATTTTTATTGGCAGAACTCCATGTACAGGTCAGCCCACTGGCCTTCTGCCTGCCCCTCAAATGGCGCCAGATGGAGGTCCCGCAGAGGCCTTTGCTGCTGCTGTTCTTTCTTTGGGAATATCCTGCCTGGGATCATTCCACAGTGGCACCTGCTTTTAGGACTCAGCTCCAGGGTCTCCTGCTCAGAGAGGGCTCCTCTGACCTGCTGACCTCAAAGAGCCTTTGACCCCTTACTGGGTTTACTTTTTCCATAGCATCTATCACTCTCAACATGATATATTCACGTGTTCACTTGTTTCTTTTCTGTCTTTTTTCCTTTAGCAGGGGCTTTGCCTTGTTCACCATTATATCCCCAGCACTTGGACCACATTGCTGAATAAATGAATGTATAAGTGAAAGCATAAATGAATGAATTAATGAACAAATTAATGAATAAATATAATTTCCAGGGCAGTATTTGCCACAGAAAGATTTCAATGAAGTGAAACATTTTAATCCATTGGAGAAGCTAGTGTTAAGTTCACCACAGAAACCTCTTGTCTGATTATGGATTTATCTTCCTGTTGATAACTATTCTCTTTCATTTGATTTTTTCCCTGAGTTAATAATGTATTAATTTTCTTTTCTGTTGTCATTTTCCTTTTCTCTCTCTCTCTTTTTTGTTCTGGGCTGCTCAGGGCTCCCTCCCTACAGTAACTGTCAGGACAAGAAACACTGGGGCAGTGATGATTGATGCCAGGTGACTCCCAATGATTTTTTGTGCCTGTGTTTATTTAACAGGCTTAAGTTTCATTTAATCCCAAGCAAAGGTCCTGGATGCAGACTGAGATCCACAGCCCTGAAAAGGGCCTGGAGGCTTGGCATGCTTTTGGTAAGCATTGAGATTTTAGGTTCTTATTTAAATGGGTCAGGTTGGGCCCACACAAGGGGCCTGCTTCTTTCTCCTTTAACAGATCTGGTAAAACTCTTTTACCAAACATTCACCTGCTGTTGGCCCAGTGCACTCATCACTGCAGACAGCTTCCTGCCACTGGAAAACTCGGCATGTCCTCTCACCTCCCACCGGAGTTACCTGGAGGGAGTCTGACATGGTCCTCTGGTTTAAAGAGGTGGATGATCAAATTGACACCCCATCACATGTACTTATTTATTCTATCACATGTATAGGTATTTATTTATTTATTATATTATATTAATTAATTTATTTCTACTTTTCAATGTTTAACTTCTCTTAGTTTTTAAATAACCAAGTGCCTCCACACCAGGTGACAGTGTAAATTGCAAGGCCCTGACACTGGGACTCTGACACCTGGGTCATGGCGGCAAACCTCCTGGGAGTTTTCAAAAGAAGACATGTCATCTACTCGCACAAAATATTTTGATTGCTAAATGTTGACAACTAATTTGATTTAAAAAATCATATACAGGCTAAAAGACAAGTCAGTGGGCTTCCAGTCCCTGACCTGGGAAAGTCTGCTATTTGACCTGTCCATGTAATTTCATTTTAAATATATCTTTTTTTTTCATCTTGTTTTTAATTAAAAAATATTATTGTAGAAAACAATATTGTCTCTTGTGGGAAATACAGATAGATGAAAATATAAATTTACAATTCCCCGTGACTCTCCCCTTTTAGGGAAAACCACTTTAACCGTCTTAAAATCTGAGGCTCCAATCTTATACTGACTATTGATGTGACATGTCACTGTACTAGTACATGCCTCGCTGTGAATTCTTGTTGGACTCCTGTATAAAGTGTCTGATGGGGGCATTTGGAGAAGATGCCCCCATCAGCCATTTAAGGGTGGATGGCAAAATCATTGAGGGCACAGGAGGACAGGTTAGTTTCAGAAGTGAAGAGAAAGGAGCAGTTGAGGAAGCCCTGTGTGCGAGGACTTCGGCAGATGGAACACATCTGATTTCACTCTGTTCACAGGCATTCTGTGATCACTGACTTCCTTCGGGCTAATATCAGGCTTCCTTCGGCCCTGGGAGTACAAAACTGTATGTTAGAAAATTCAAAGAACCCCCTGAGTAATAGCACAAAGGGGTCCAACTCCAACCTCCCAGGGCCAGGGAAGCATACCCATGCATTTGTAGGCACTAGTAAATGCCAAATTATTTAAAAATATATTGATAGCACTGGCCTGTTTGGCTCAGTCAATGGAGCATTGGCCTGCAGACTCAAGGGTCCCAGGTTTGATTCTGGTCAAGGGCACATGCCTGGGCTGTGGGCTCGATCCCCAATGCAGGAGTCAGCCAATCAGTGATTCTCTCTCATCATTGATGTTTCTATCTCTCTCTCTCCCTCTCCCTTCCTCTCTGAAATCAATAAAAATATATTTAAAAATATAATAAACATATATTGATATGTTAAAAAAAACATATATTGATAGTTTCCATTACTGGTACCTAAGCATATATTGCATTTGCATATTACCTAATTAAACCTGGGGGTAATATAGGATGGGGTAATTCTTAGGTCTAGAAGAGCCTTTAAATCAAGTACCTCATAAACCTATATAATTGGAAAAATTGTCACTTATCACACAGCTGCCATCTATTAAATTTATTTGATTAAGTGAAAATTCTACTGGATCAGTTCTGGCAAATATTATGGTATGCACAAGATCAGAGCTGGTAACTATTGAATTTTCTCATGTAATAGAATGAGGAGAATATGGACTTCCAGAACAATACACAAGAGAAAAATAGATGACTCAATCACATGGCAGAAAACTGGTTACCATGGGGCAGTGGTCAGCAAACTCATTAGTCAACAGAGCCAAATATCAACAGTACAACGATTGAAATTTCTTTTGAGAGACAAATTTTTTAAACTTAAACTTCTTCTAACACCACTGCTTCAAAATAGACTCGCCCAGGCCATGGTATTTTGTGGAAGAGCCACACTCAAGGGGCCAAAGAGCCGCATGTGGCTCAAGAGCCACAGTTTGCCGACCACTGCCATGGGGGATAGGACCATGAGAATCAGTGATTCTGGAAGAGGAATGGCTAAAACATTAATTTGTTTAGTGTTAGGCACAATATGACTGCCCCTTCACTAGCTGCCCAAATACTCATTGAAGTATAATTCATTATCAAATTCTTTATATGAGTGGGTTTTTAAAAAGTGGGCATAGACAAAGGTGAATTAGTCATAATATTGGGGTGAAATGTGAAAACAAAGAATAAGAATTAGAGCTGGAACCTGGAGGCAGAGTTCATAAGCCCTTCAAGAATGTTTGGAAATATCTGGGAGCTTTGGATATCCCGGGGTATGTGACAGAGATTTAATGTGATTTGACCTGTGTTCAAGAGTATGGGAGACACTTTCTGACATTAGCCTGAGTGATTACTGCAGTTAATAGTGTAGGTATTCATTCCAGAATGAGGAAATGGAGTAAAAATGAAATGTGTTCCCTCTTGATGTTGAAGACAATATCCATGCATCATCCAAACTGGTATTAATTGTGAAAGTAAAGTAGAGATGGGGAGAAATCTCAGCTCAATACCTCCCCTAAGGGCCAGTTCATAATGAGAATCCACATCTCCACTGCAGGGCCCATGTGCCACAGCAACACGTCACAGGGGGCACTGCAGAGACCACATGCAGTGAAGGGTTTTTGTACTGTGTGTGTTGGCATGGCCAAAAGTTGAACTAAGCTTCATAGACTGATGGTGATGATGCCAAGGCAGAGGCTGCCTGATAAAGTACGTATAAGGGGAAGATGTGTGTAGGGGGACAACCAAAAAGCAAAAAAAAAAAAAAAAAAAAATCAGAATTGACTGGACCAGGGTATGTATCTAAATAAAAATGGAATTGCTGGGATGATTTATTGGAACAATAGGTATCTATATCTATATCTACATTTTATATGTCCACACTTCCAAAAATATTTATGAAGACTAACCATCCTATCAATAAAAGAGTAATATGCAAATTGATTCCAACACACAAGGTGGCTGCCCCCGTATGGTCAAAGATGGCTGCCCCCATGTGGACACAAGATGGCTGTCACAAGATGGCCAGCAGGGGAGGGCAGTTGTGGGCAATCAGGACAGAAGGGCAGTTGGGGGGGACCCAGGCCTGCAGGGAAGGGCAGTTGGGGGGGGTACCAGGCCTGCAGGGGAAGGCAGTTTGGGGAAACCCAGGCCTTCAGGGGAGGGCAGTTTGGGGAAACCCAGGCCTGCAGGGGAGGGCAGTTGTGGGGGGGTGGGGACCAGACCAGAAGGGGAGAGCAGTTAGGGGCAATGAGGCTGGCAGGCGAGGGCATTAGGGGTGACTGGATTGGCAGGGGAGGGCAGTTAGGGGTGACCAGGCTGGCAGGGCAGGGCAATTAGGGGTGACCAGGCTGGCAGGGGAGGACAGTTAGGGGCAATCAGGCTGGCAGGGGAGCAGTTAGGCATCAATCAGGTTGGCATGGGAGTGGTTACAGTGTGATCAGTCTGGCAGGCAGAAGCGGTTAGGGGCAATCAGGAAGGCAGGCAGGCGAGCAGTTGGGAGCCAGCAGTCCTGGATTGGAGAGGGTGCAGGCTGGGCTGAGGGACACACCTCCCGTGCACAAATTTTGTGCACTGGGGCTCTAATAAGATACAAGGAATAAAAATATTAAACACAAGTTCAAATATCATGTGGAATAAAGAGGTCATGGATTCTCTGTCAAAATATTCACTGGAGTTGTCAGACTCCTGACAGCCAATGCAAAAACCAAAACTCTCACAACTCTCATGTGGTGAAGAAGAAGAAGAAGGAAAGAAGAAGAAGAAGAAGAAGAAGAAGAAGAAGAAGAAGAAGAAGAAGAAGAAGAAGAAGAAGAAGAAGAAGAAGAAAGACAGTTTTGCAAGAGTTTATCAGATCTTTCTGATCCATCTCTTAAAATAAATATTCATGCTCTGGCCTGTAGTTCAGTGGTTAGAGCACTGGCCCACAGACTGAAGGGTCTCAGGTTTGATTCCTGGTCAACTGCATATACCTTGATTGGGGTTCCATCCCTGGCCCTGGTCAGGTCGCATATGAGAGGCAACCAATCTATATGTCTCTCACATCAATGTTTCTCTCTCTTTCCCTCTTCTCCCTCTGTTCCACTCTCTCTAAAAATCAATGGAAAAAAATATCTTCTGGTAAGAGTAAAAAAAAAAAATATATTCACCTGTGCACATCCTATATAATAAAAGCCTAATATGCTAAGTGTCCAGTCATCTGGTAGGCCGTTCAACCAATCAAAGCGTAATATGCTAATGATATGCTAAGGCCACTCAACCACTCACTATGACATGCACTGACCATCATTGGGCAGACAGCTGATGGGTAGGTTAGCTTGCTGCTGGGGTTTGGCTGATTGGGACTGAGTGAGATGGGCTAGACACACCCTGGAGCCCTCCCACAGTCCCTCCCTGGCTGGCCAACCTCCTGCATCCCTCCTTGACCCTGACTGTGTACCAGTGGCGTCCCTCAGCCTGGCCTGTGTCCTCTCGCAATCAGGGCTGAGAGACATCCTCTCTCCCCCGAGTGTTCAACTTTTGTGCACTGGGCCTCTAGTCTTATATAAAGAACAGTGAAAATATAACAATGGGATCAAGTCCTTAGCATACATTCTTTTCCAGAGTGATGGACAAGGAGTGTCTGTCAGTGCGGAAGGCACACAGATGCACCCCTGAATTCCCCTTCAAGTAAGGACTCTGTCCAGCTATAAGGATTGAGGTTAGTTGGCAGCCTCCAGACACACCTCAGCTCTTCAGCTCTTCTAGGATGGCCAATGAGACAGCAAGACAGGGTTACGGATGCTTAGTGATTTCTGCTTACTGTGAGATTCTTCTAAGGGACATTGACTTTGCCCCGTCTGCGCTGTGTCCAATGGCCCCCAACCATGCTTTCCTTCTCTCTTTTACGCTGTTGCCTCCCAGTAATTGATTTGCACACTTAATTCTCAATGTCTGCTTCCCAGAGAACCCAATCTGCAGAAGTGACACTAATTTCTAAAATTGCTTATGATGAATGAAGGGAAGGTGGTCCTTTCCATGACCTTACACTGGCTTAGAGACTTACCTATTTATAAACTACAGTAAGCGCCAGCAGGTTAGGTTTTGTTTGTTTGTTTGTTTTTGTTTTTTCAGAGGGAGACCCTTCTAAATTAGAGACTTCCAAAGTGAGACTCAATAAAATTTATGGGGAAAAAATAGCTTGGGTCCTTTCTACCTTGTTCCTTTCCTTAACCAAGCATTTTTTTTTTTTTTTAACTCATTCAATCACAGGTAACAGTTTTGATAGCCTGTCTTTTCTTTTGAATATCAAATTATTATGTTTTTCCCCCAAATTAGCAATTTATCATTTGCTTTTATACTCATTAGCTCACTGACTGTCACTACAGCCAGGCAAGATAGGAAATCATTCCCAGGACATTTCAAGGAGGAGATTCAGAGAGCCCAAATGACTTGCCAGGTCCTTGCTCATAGGCATTTGAAGATGGGAGTTTGAACCTAGTTCTTTCAACACCAAGTTTTGAAACCCAAAGTCCTTGTCCAGACAGAGGTCTCACTCTGTAAACTCCAGCTGAGGCCTGACAGGGTGACTACACAGCCCTTGTTATAAGGCAGTGCTCTACCTCCTGGTAATGCATGTTGGTCCCCAAGGGGGGGGTCACTCTCATGAAGCAAGGCAAAATAGCAATAGCTTCAGTTTCCACCTGGAGACGGGGCTGTTTGCTACTCAGGTTGCCTCACACACCTCACTTTAGTGCTCTAATGTTTTTCATCCGAGGGCATGCGGACCCTATTCCAGTTGCTAGAGGGCTTTTGACCATCATCCACAGAGCAACTGCTTCTGTGCTGGAGGTGCTTCTTCATCAAGTTAGTATAAAAGTTAACCCAGTCTAGTTTCCTACTTAAACCCCCCACAGAAAGAGACCCATTCTCATGCACAAAGCCAAGGCCAAATGCACTGGGACCTGTTCCAAATAGCTCTACATTAGGACAGGCTAAAATGGACTTGGCTTTTTAACTGAACCATAAGGGGCAATCAGGAGCCTCTGCAAGAGCTCAGAGAGAGAGGGATGCTCCTTAAGCTGCCAGGCCAGGAGGGTGCTGTGTTTCATTTCCCTGACAATGGTGTCATTACAAGGCTTCTCTAACTCTCTCAACTACAGAAACAAAGGAGGATTTTTCCTGGAAGGATGTCCAGGGTGCCCCACCCTGTTCTTGTGTGTTTCCCCAACCCCAAACTAAGTGAAAGGAACAGAGACAGATGTGGGTTCATTTCTTCATGCACTAAAATTAGAAATGAGGTGGCTGGAATGAAATTATTTTATTTTTCTCCTGAGCAGAAAACTATGAACCCCTTTACTATAGTTTACACTAAAGAAAAATGGAGTGTGGCTCTTAGGAGTTTGTTCAAGTTACAGAAAACACATGGACACACACATTCATGCAAATACAGAGGGGATCTATTTCTTATCCATCCCTTTCTTTCTTCACGACAGTTTACCAACCAGAAAATCAGAGTCTGTGTCCATTATATTACTAGAAATGCCCTCCTAGAATCATGTCTTTTCTCCAAGTATCCTTTTTTTCTTTAACTAAAAATTGGTAGGGCTGCACAATGTGTGGGAATAATTCCCAAAACTCCAAATATTTATTAGCAAGGCAAGCTGCTGGCGACAGCATCTGACACCACCCTTGGCGGGCTGGAACCCCGTTCTTACTGGTAATGAGTGGATGGAGAGAGAACTGTTGAACTGTTTACTACTTCAAGACACTTTAAAAGGTAACAAATGTACAAATAGCACAGAAAAAAAAGAGCCTTCTATAAGGTGGCTTAGAGTCGGGATAGAAAACTCAAACAATTTTAGCCTCAAAAAGTCAACATTAGACACCCTTCTACTAAGGACCTACAAACAAACAGAGTTACTCTGTACACACATTAACCAACGCCACTCCATGTGCTGTGACTTTCACCTTGCAGGGTCACAGGTTCACACACGCCTTTGCACAGGACCAGCGGGTTTCAGAACCCACCGGCTCTGTCTCCCAAGAACTTTCAGTTTTAGGACTTTTGTAGCTGGCTTGTCTGGGGCAGAGGAGGGCAGGGGAGAAACTCCATTTCAGATGAGGGCTGGGGTGCACTTGGCCCTCAGAGCAAGCCATCCTCAAGTGTGTGCACCATTTGTCTTCCATCTCCTCACAGTCCAGCAAGACAGTGTGACAGACAGATGCCTCTCGTGCCGACATCCCACATCACACATAATTAAAAAGCAGAGGGTTACCCTTTTTAAAAGTAAGTAATTAATAAGAGAAGAAGAGTTCATTGTCTTCACCTCCTACTCAGGCCCGGAAAAACCAGTTTTTGGCGTTCTTTCCAACCATTGAATAATATGAGTAAGAAAATAAATTCGCATAGTTTCTTTTTTTTTTGGTCTATTTTATGAGGGATATAATCCCCTGCTATTTAAAGATGGCCCTATTTTAGTAAGCCAAGTCTTTGCTTATTATAAATAAGGCTTCTTGGTTTCTTAGACATTTAGCTAGAAACAAGAGACTGAGTGATTTCAGCGGATATTCAGGGATATTCAGTTTTCCACCCCAACATTAAGAGTAGTCTACACACTCGTATGTCTAGGGCTTACTGGGCTTTCAGTTCCTCCCAAATAGCACCTACCAAGGGCTGCACACATGGAAAATGTCTAAAAAAGCATGCCTGAAAAACTGCTCTCACTCATATTTCATGTGATCGTCAACACACTTTATACAATCAAAACCATTGTTAACTGAGTTTTCACGTTTGAAAAATAAAGTCACTCTTTGCATAGCATATCAAGAGGAAGTAAAACAAGGAATTGGCCACAGGTTCTTTTTAGTCCATTCCTTTGTATGTAATTATGCAAAGAGGCAACATTTAATATTGCCATCGATAGCCTATAGCCCTTTTATAAAGCTGGGTCTTAGCTCCCATTGATTTTTATGGTGAGCTGCACAAACTTAGTGATGCATATTCAAGTTTCATGCCACAAAGAAGAGAAAATGACTTCCTTCCCATAGGGAACAATGAGAGGTGCATATCAGCTTTTAGAAACCACACAGAGAAAAGCACACTTATAATGTCTTCAGATTATTTTAACCAACTCAAAAACAATGACAACTCATAAAATGTGGGAGAGAAAAACATAAACCTTAGTTTTTGTAATGACAATATGGCATACTCAATGTCGCTGGAAGGATGCTTTTCAAAGATGTTTTTTACACTTGTACATATTTTCCCAGGAAATTCGGGGGAAAGAAATGCCTCAAAAAAAAAAAAAAAAAAAAAGAAAAAGAAAAAGCCTCCTAATTGTAGTTGGCTTAATATCTCTGCAAGAAAGTCAATAGCATGCCTAGTTCAGGTGGCCTTGGGCTGCTCCCTCCCAGTGTCTGATAAAGCTAGACTCTTCCTGGATCAAGGTATTAAGGTTTGGGTTATTTGTATTGATTTTATGTGCAGCTACGCCGCACCAGTCATGCTCATATCTCTGATTCACAAATTCCTCTTTAAAATGTCACTGCAGCTTATTTCCTCTGCCATCCATCAATACTGTGGCCAGAGGAGCTGGTTGTTAACCCTGAGGGCAGTGGTCTTATTTGATGCACCCCAGGGCCCTGCAGATGCCAACTTTTTACAGATATCAACAATGTGGGACGTGATCAGTAAGGTTCTTTACCAAAAAAAAAAAAAAAAGGGGGGGGGGGCGCGATTTTCAGAGATTTTTCTCTGACATTCAGAAGAATTTTCTGAAAACCCTTGCAAATGGATAGGCCCTCTAGTGGTTCCCAAGTGTGCAGAAATAAATAAATAAATAAATAACAGAAGGCCTCATCAAACAATATTTGACATCATTTGCAAGCACAGCCCACAAACAGGTGTATGCAAGGGGATGTCCATACCTGAACACAGCCGTTACTGCCTAACCCCATACCCTCAATTCTACTTGTAAATCTTAAAGAAACTTTGTCTTAGATGTTGATAATTTGGGGACAATAAAGATGTTCCCTGGAAGTTCTACAATAAGTCTTTCTCAACAAAATACATAAAACTGAGCCATCGAATAATTTTAAACAGATTCTTCTTCTTTGAGTGGAGTATAGATAACTAGCCTTCACTGGAAGCCAAACAGAAATCTACACACAGGCACAGGCACTACTGTATATATCAGTCTACGGTGATCCTTTAACAAACATGCAGTGGGGTAAAAATAAAACACATGTTTTCCCTTATTTCTCTGCAAGCGCTTACTTAAGGTTTTATTATATTTGGCCATGGGACATTCAGTAAACTTGCTGATGATATCAAAGAATTATTTTACAAACAGTAAAAGTTACACTATTGACACCTCCAAATTCTGGAGTATTTACATTGTGTTAGGTGCACACTTGCTCAGGGAGATTAACAAACATTACTAGAAAGGCTGTGGCCAAATCCACCCTGGTTGTTTATAAAACCTTTACAACTCATCAGCTTCCACTAACACACTGGCACTGTTCAATTACCATCAGTTTTAGAGAGCCTTAGCAAAACATCCAGTGCCCATGTAAATAGACAAATCTGAAAACTAGCTGGTCTGTTGGCTTACATACTGTAGGTAATGTTTTCTTTTGCTCAAATTTGTTCTGGAAACTAATCACGCTCTGATAAAGCCATCTGCAAATATGAGAAAGATTGACACCCACATGTCAAAGTTTACACAGCCTGACCAAGTGTACATATAGTACAGATGATGTAAGGGCTCTGCTGTGCAGAGCTTCCCCGGGGCCATGTTGGAATGGAACTTGGAGGATAAGAATGCAGGCTTCATTGTCCATGTTAAAGCAAAACCAGCCAGGTTTCTGGACAAGCTAAAACTCTTGCAAAAGGATGGGTGCTTTCCTCACTGTTCATCATGGAACCTCAACTTCATTCTCCTGATAGCATCAGCCTAGGACTAGAGGATGACTATCACTCAGCTAATTCCAAACACAATTGCTTTTCTACAAGTCACTAAAGCTTTATCTTTATCCAGAAAGTGATAGTACTATTGTCCACCTGTTAGAAAAGATAGCATTAAATATTAATAAGAGTAACACTAGGAAATGGTATTTGTCTCACAGTTCATAGGTTGGCAACTCTAATGATCTAATTTGCATGAGGAATTTAACACGTAGATTTGTCCACCCACACCCAAATAAAGTCCAGACTAAAAACCTGAATCCAAAGCAGATAGAGCCCGGATGTGATTGAATGCAATGAGGAGTCGAGTTCATCTTCATTAACCATCATCAGTGAACTTATTTGATTTAGATACATCTAGCACAATAGTCTTTTAGTAGGTGATTGTTCATATCTCCAGGCAGTAAACCCAGTGGCTCTGCTGTATAGTCCTGATCTCCCTCTTTGGTAACAATGAGAAATCAACAGCCATGAGGAAGGATTTGATTTTAGTGAACACATTTTGGCTCTTGATACTCACCTCTTATTAAGAGCTCAGAAATCATGTCTAAACTTTCATTCTAGAAACTTTTTCTAGAGATCAAGAACAAATACCTTTGTTTATTATTTCTAGAATATAGACTAGTATTTTTAAAATGTGGCAATATTTGTTTCTCTCTAGACTTCTGACAATTCTTATGATTCGTGTTTGCTATTTTAATTACCAAATATAGCTCTGCCAGTTCTTTTAGTTTCCATTTCAAAGTCTGGATAATTAGTTAGAACTCCATCAATTCTGGGTTTTGGTTCTTCTTCATATTTCCAATTGTAAGATTATTACTCTAGATAGACTATTAGATTTATAACCAGTAATGGGCTCATCATTTCCTTTTTTAACTTACTTTAAATACAACAAAATAAAGCCTTCTGATTGTCCTCACAATTTTTGTCTTTGAAAGCATCAATATTATTTAGTCTTCTGGTGTCCTTGAAACTCTTCTGTGATGGTGACATACTTCTGACTTTACCTCTGTCCATCTTTTAGAAATTTTAATGATATATGCTCAACAGAAATATCTTTGTTTATCACATTCAATTGCTTAGATGCCTTTTTTTAAAAACAAATCTATATATGCCAACATTTTCCAAGCTAAGTTTTATAATAAAAAACTATATGTGTTACCTAATTGCAAATTTAAATGAATAATGCCTAGACTCTAGACCCAATTAACTGTCCTTGTTATTTCAAGTACTTATTCTATTCCCCCAAAAAAGGATTTTAGCATTTCCCAAGGACTTTTCAAGGACACACACCTTATATTTATGAAGGCATATGTTTCACTCTTGCTCAACCATATGAGCTGTCTTTGATCATATATTATGACTTCTAAACCTAATAACCTCTTTTGTGCTTTACTATGTGCATTGATGTGAAATGTGTAATAATTTCATGATGATTCTTGTCAAACATAAGCCTTTTCTATGTTAGCTCATAAAATTTAATTCCCAATTTCCTCCTGCCAAAGGTAAGTGATCTTTGCCCCTGGTGGATAATTGGATCATGGAGTTAGGTGACAGCTTAACAGTTACCAGGTAATAATGCCTTAGAGGAGATGGTTAAGGGTAAGATGATAACTCTTGCTTCTGATGGGAAGAGGGGAAAGCAAAATGGCAAAAACTTACATTTGTTGAATCCTATCCTGTGCCACACTGATCCAGGTGCCTTATGTTATTATCTCTTCTCGCATCCATTCTCCTCTTGCCTTCTAATTTATCCCTATAATGTTGGTATGAGCCAAACCACACCAGGCCTCAAACCTTGGGATAAGGGGTTGGTCTTTGTACAAAGAGTTTTTGGAAACCATTAAAGGATGTTAAGAAAGGAGAATAAATTAAAGAAATAAAGATATAACTGAGGTAGATAGAAGACACTGCTGCTGCCCTACCCATTTAGGCCCTTACCAGTTCCGTGAATGCCCCTCCACTCCAACTGCCCATCACGGAATCCCTTTGCTTGAGGGTTTTGGTTGCTGGAGTCAGCTCTTCCCAAAGGTGGTACTGGCTGGAATTGCAGAGGAATTAATACCCCTGGGGGAGCCTTTAAGCAATAACTGAGAGAGGGAGTTGATAAACACCACAGCCCACAAACCCTTGGTTGGGTTGACTCTGAGACATGTTTCAACACTGGCACATAGAAGTCCCCAGCTGTATTTTTTCCAGTGTCTTTGTTTCCATTGCTTCATTGCCACTCATCTTCTTTCTGTTGGTCATAATTGTTCAGTTCACCTGTATATTCCCAAGCTTAGCCCAATTCTGGAATCACTGACACAAAAGCAATTCAAAAATTGCAGCTATAGCTCCATATCACAAAAAGTTTGCATTTTCCAACTGTCTTCAGATCAACAAGTGAGGAACACCTAGATTCAAAAATAGATTCTCAATAAGTATTACCTGGATGAATGGACAAACAAATACATTTAATCCTTCTCACAATCCAAAGATGATGAAATAGAGGATCTGATGGATTCAATAGTATGCCCAAGTCTCAGCTAATAACAAGTAGAAGTTGACAATATCTTAGCTATACTGTGTAGGTATCTCTAAGATCCCATGTAATTACCATGTTAAAGTCTCTTAATAGGTGAAGATGCACATTGAGGAGTTGTGCTGCCCAAATGTAGAGGTAAGGGGGAATATGCCTGCCAACTGCATCCTGAAGCAATTTTGCCTTCTCCGATGTGTTTACCGCCATGGTATTTCTTTAGAGTTTTATTTATCTGTGGATTTTCTTTGAAGGAAGGCAGCCAGAGGATGTTTTTTAGAAGCCGAGGTGAAAATTAGTAAGATGCTTTGACATGGCACCTTTCATAACATTGAAAATGATCAGTAGACTCGCACTCAAGGATAAGGAATTTGCATTTGGCTTGCATTGTGCAAACAGGGCTTTTGTTGATTTATCAACAAGACTTCACTTGGGGTTTTGGATTGGATTTCAGAGGTTGGCACCTACGCTCTAAAAAATCTAAACAGAAGGAGAAAATAAATCACCAACTGGCACTTAAAAGCAAAGATTTATACCAAATTTAATGAACTTCCTGTCTTGCTGAGCATGAGGAAAATGTCATGTTTACCTCAATGCTCTCTGCTCCTGGCAGCGGATGTGCGGAGTTGGAAGGAATGCAGAAGTGGGTCATACTCACCCAACTGGATCTCAGAAAACTCATGAGCAAGAGAGCACTCTGCAAGTGCTCAGGCCTTCATGGTGCCCAGCCCTTGCTACTAACCCTACTCAGGGTGAATCTAAGGAGACATGTCTGTGAACTCATACTGTCTACTTGGGTTCCCCAAGAAGATCAAAATCAAGGATTCAAGTGCAAGTCGTTTATTTATGTGATGGTCCCAGGAAACACCACTAGGGGAGTGGGGAAAGTGAGGCAAGAAAGCAGTTCCAAAAGGGGGAGTCATCAAGCCAGTACCACTGTGGTCAAAGGAGCTTAATCTTTCTTGCCCCCTCCCCTACCATTCAACCAGTCAACTTGAATTTCTATGTTCTACCTTATCTACTTCTATGAGAACTGTACTCTCTTTTCCACCCTCCCCATAACCTTAGCTTTAAGCCTCACTATTGAGTCCCATGGACTGTTTTAGGAGCCCCTACACTCACCTGCAAGCCCATCCTTCATCAAGTCATCCTTCAAAAGTGCCAATCTGATTATTTTCCTCCCCTGCTGATGTCTTCAGTAATACCATCAGCCAGCAGTCATGTTCAAACCACTCCAGGGAGCTCTGCTTCCTTCCCACACTTTTTCCTTATTTTAGTCAGTAGGACCACCATTCAACCAGATACTCAAGCCAAGACCTGAAGACATCGCTGGCCCCACCTTGTACCTCATTTATTCATCTCATTGGCAAGACCTGAGGCTCTATCTCCAAAATATGACTTGTTTCCATTCACTCCTCTTCAGCTCCTAACTGTCTCCTTGTTTCCAGTTTTCTTCTACCTTCGATATGTTATCCACACAGTCACAGAATAAAGTTAAAAAAAAAATAGATCACATCTCTCCTCTGTTACAAAGTTCTGAGGGATTCTTACAGTGTTTTAAGTCAAATCTAACCTTCTTAAAATGGCTGTCTTGATTCTTACATGCTCTTGTTCCATTCTGCTGTTGAATTTCACTTAACCTTGCTCCTGACAAGTGGATATATTATATAAATTCTGACATGATGTAAAATGACACACATTGCACCATCCATAGTACTCTGGACACATTGGCTTCTTGCTCCTCCAAAATGGAAGACTTGTTCTGGTCTTTGGATCTTTGCCCAGATCTTCACTCTGAAAAGTTTTGCCCACCCTTCCCCCACCCAACACCACCCCATCTCATGGCCAACAACATCCTAGTCACCCACTTTTCATCCTATGAGGCCTTTCCCGTATAGTACATCTAATTCCCCTTCCTGTGCTACTAAGTAATGCTATTTATTTGTGAAGATGCTATTATTTGATATTAAGTTGTTCTTGTATCTGTTTACTTATTTATTGACCAATACCTGCTCAGTAATCCATGTTTCTCAAATATAGAACACCTATTTTGTTCTCAGCTACACCTAGAATTAGGCTTGGCATAAGTTTGGAACATAAAAATATGTGTTGGATAAATGAATGAATGTTATTATCAAACTATTAAAATTTGCCAATATAATAAGGTAAGATATTATATTTGAATTTTAATTTGCTCCTTGACTGTTAGTGAAATTATACCCTTTCATACTTTTATCAACAATGATTTTTTTCCCTTTTCTATGACTATCCTGGTGGCATCCTTTGCTTACCTTTCTATTACTTGTTTTCCTTTTAGTTGTTAGTCATCGTTGTTGGTTTTTTTTTTTCTCTCTCTCTTTGTAGTTATTTATGTCTCAGGTAATTTGTTTGTTCTATATTTTAAAAATATTTTCTTCCAGTATGTCATTTATCTTAATTTCATTTAGGGGGATATGTGTCATTACAAAGTTTCAAATTTTGATGTGGTAAAATGTATCAATTTTCTTTCTTAAAATACATAAAATATAAAAGCTACAAAGGCTTCCTATACCTCTAGATGTAAAATTTTACTTGAACACACTAATCAATATTAGGATCCATGGAAGTGTCACAGTGGATATTATATAAGTTTGGGGATGATGTAATATAAAATACACAGCAAAGTGTGTTAAGTATTCTTACAATTTTTTTTTAAAAGTGACATACATTTAATGAGGTCTTTGCATTCAATCCCTGGCCAATGGGATCTATGGGGGTTGGGGGCAGGAAAGGACACCAGGAGGGGACAATCAAGGTAAATCCAGAGTGTGGCACTCAATAGGCCCAATGACTTCAACAAGACAATAGCATAGGAGAAAAGGGGATAATTTTAGATGAAAAGAGATTAAGAGATATAACAAATACATACAATTAAAAAACTTTAAAAATCCTGATTCAAACAAATGAACAAACAAACTGAGATTTGGATAATTACGGAAATTTGAAAATGGTCTAGACATTAGATGTTATTAAGAAAATATATTTTTTATTTTATTATTTAAACATTTTTATTTTATTAAGGATCATATGGCATAGTGATTATATCAAAAGAATTCCCTTTTGTGAAATTCATGTAAAGTATTTACAAGTGAAAATATATGGGATTTTCCTTAATAGCCTCTTTCCCCAAATAAAAGAGATGTGTATTGGTGTTGTGAGGAGACAAATGAACCACATGCAAAATGCTGATGACATTTGTCAGGGTTGCTCAAGAAAGTGAAGGCAACACTGTTAGGCTTGAAAGGGAGAGAGGAAGGGCCGTGTTCAGGCCCAGAACGGCAGCTCTGTGAGAAGGCAGCTTGGCAGGAGCTGCCAGTCAGGTGAGGGGGAAAGACCCTGACCTCACCCTCTTCCCCCTGTCATCCCCATGGGCAGATCCATCCAGAAGCCAGAGAGCAGGGAATCGCTGGTCCATGAAGATCTGCCTCATAGAGTACAGAGGGAGACAAAGATGGGTGGATCTAATGGGCCTGGTACATTGCAATTTTGTATGTTTAGAGACTTTCATAATTTATAGTGTAAGATAAAGAAATGTGTATTTTTTGCCTTTGAGTGACAAAGGTTAATACAGTTTTGAAATCAAGTATATTAACTTTATTATTCAAATTTCCTTTATTTTATTATTTCTGAGTAAATGATATATTGAATTCCAAGAAAAATGTCTTAATATCTCTTACCTATAATTTTAGAAATACCAATTCCTTTTCATTCTTCATGTTTTTTTTGTTTTATATTATTTGAACCTATAAAGTTTCATAAACAATATATTTTTATAATATGAAATATTACCCTTTTAGAGGTTTTTTTTTTTTTTGCATGAGTTCTATTTGGCATTAACTATACCTATTTTTCCTAGTTAGCATTTGTTTTGCATATTTTTTCTGTTTATTTTCAACATTTCTCTTTGTTTTATTTCAAGTGTGTGTGTGTGTGTGTGTGTGTGTGTGTGTGTGTGTGTGTGTGTCTTAAACAGGACATAGCCAGGTGATTTCATTCTTTTAAAAAATCCAATCTGAGCATCTGTTGTCTTTTAACAGGTGAATCTTATCCCTTCACATTAGTTGTGATTACTAATTAATTTGGACATATTCACACCATGTCACTTTTAAATTTCCTTTTTACAATGCTTGCTGTGGTGCATGAAGGCTTTTACTGGATTTATCACTTTTCCTTGTTTTATATTTGACAGTCTGTTCAGTGCTTTACTGCCTCTGTATCTATCTTTTTATTCATCAGGTCATAATGTTCTTTATTTTCCATAAATGAGTGAGATTGTGTGGTATTTTTCTTTCATTGCCTGGCTTATTTCACTTAACATAATGCTCTCCAGATCCATCCATGCTGCAGCAAATGGTAGGAATTCCTTCTTTTCTATAGCAGCATAGTATTCCATTGTGTAGATGTACCATAGTTTTCTAATCCACTCATCGGCTGATGGGCATTTAGGCTGTTTCCAAATCTTAGCTTTGGTGAATTGTGCTGCTATGAACATAGGGGTGCATTTATCCTTTCTGATTTGTGTTTCTAGTTTCTTGGGATATATTCCTAGAAGTGGGATCACTGGGTCAAATGGGAGTTCCATTTTTAGTTATTAGCCCATGTTTTAATCAGCCTCCCTGCCTCATCCTCTTCCACTGCTGGAGAAGGGTAGGTGGGACATCCTGCTGACCAGAATTTGGGCCAGAGCTGCCCTCAGCCTGGGGGGTGCTGGGCTCTTCCTGTGCACCAGCAGTTCCCCAGGCCTTACCCATATCATGATCCTGGGACTCCCCTCACTGCTTGCACCTCTGAATATTGGCGACTGTGCAACATAAGCCAGGCCACTAGGAGTGGGGCTGCTCTTATACTCTGTCTCCCAAACTACCAGCTTGGGTGAACCTGGAAACCTTAAAAAAGATCTGCTCTGTTTTACAACAGACCTTTTCTTTAGTCCCCCCTTTCATCTAGTTTTAGTGGTCTTCCATTTTACAAAGATTCCTCAGCATTTCAGATACACTGGGATTTCACCTCTTATTTTCTCACACTGTTACAGATGTTCTGAAGCACCATCTTTCCTGTCATTTTCAGATTTAGGGGTTGGACTTGGATGCTGGAGCTTCTTATTTGTCAGTTATATTGATACTAGTGGCCCTGTGCACAGATTTGTGCACATTGAAAGGAAATTAATTAGAAGAAATGTTTTAATATCACTCTTTCTCTGTAATAGAAGTGTCAAAGATGAAAGAAAATTAGTAAAATGTATATGAAAATAATATATAAGTAGGTTAATAAATAAATAATAACAACAAGGACATGATATAAAAAATAAAAACATGATATATAAACAACAAAAACATGATATAAAAACAACATTGATAAAAGCATTGTCTGATAAATTGATTAAACTTATTCTAACTTTTCCCTGTATACCACATTAAGAGTAAAAACACTTCCAGAGTGCTTGACTAATTTCCCTTGTGATGAAGTATTTACAACTTTAACTTTAATGTCACTTGCTCTTCAAACTCAAGAGAAAGTAACATATAACTGACCATGTCCAAAAATGGGTTCAGGTAGGAATATTCCTACTCTGTCTAGAGTTTGTCCTTGTGATTTATTAATATAATCACAAATGCTGGCATCACTGGAAACTGTCTTAGAATTAATTTAAACGGGATGTGAGTGTCAGATGGCGACTAATCAATTATTGGAATAAGAACAACCTCTCCTTCTGCAGATCCTATTAATACTTCGGCTTCAATTATGTTAGGTAACAATATTTTGATAATAAATCTGGTACCATTACAAAGACCCCAATTACTATTAAGATTTTTCAGTAGCATGATGATTGCACCTATTTTCAATTTTAATTTATGACACGGCATTCCCGAAGGAGTAATACTATTAAGAAATTCAATGGGAAAATTTTCCTTTTTGGCATCATCTGTTGAATTGATGGAATCATCACCCAAATAGTATGTTGTGCCAATAGTTGGTCTTCAGATACATTCTGTTGATGAAGCAGGCTTTTTTCGGCTTCAGAGGTACATTGTGCCAATAGTTGGTTTTCAGACATATTCTGTCTACAATGCTGCTTTCTTTCAGCTTCAGAATGTCAACAAAAACAACCAAATTCACGATTGACAATGACAGATCGAAACACATACATGCAATTGGTGCCAGCCAAAGTTTTATATGTATCGTGCATGTGCAAGTTGTTTATTTTTAGATTGCCAATGCGTGTCATATGTACCAGCCAGTTGGTGGGTTGGATGTCCTTTTATATAGCTAGATAGCACCTTCATTGCACTGCTCTTTGGTATATGCTGTTCCCTCAGCATGAAATGCCCTTCTTCGCTTTGCTAACTCTTGTCATCCTCCAAAACCTATCCCAAGAGAGACTGTCCATAAAAACTTTCCTAATCTCTCCTAAGGCATTAAACCTCTCAACTCTATAACATACATATTTCTTTATTTAAAAAAATCATCCCATCCTGTTATTTGCATTGATTTTCCCTACCAGATTGTGTGTTTCTTGAGTATAAATATTTTTGTTTTCTTTATATTTGCACAGTATCTAGCTCAGAGAGGCCTAGTCAATATGTGTTTATGAAATCTAGATCTGGAGGATTTGACACTTTTCTATTCTCCTATTCCTGGAATAGGGAGCAGCAGGCATTTTCCAGTGATTCTAGAGGCCCTATCCTGGAGATTGCTTAATAATCTGACATCATGGGAATGTGTCACTCTATTTTGAGTGCGCAGTTTAAAACCCTATGCCCTTTCTCCTCTCTTCCATACCATTCTTATTATTTGGGAAAGAAAAGGGCATGTATGCTTTACTCTTTTTTAGGAAAACACATCATATTGTTATTCTTATATAATAGCTTCCTTTTAAAGGTAATTATATCTGCTTTTTAAAAATGTAAGTGACATATTCCCCCTCCTTTGTCTCTCCTTTCTGTTTCCCTTCAATCATGAAAATATAAAGAAACAAGGAAACATCAAAAGAGAAAGCAGTCTGAGGAGTATCCTGATTTGTCCCTACCTGCAATATATATGCAAGCCAGACTGAGTTAATAAACACAAACCGCCCACCTGACTGCTAAAAACAAATAAATATACAGTCAGACATTGATTTCCCTGTGGAAATTTTACAGGGGAGTTAAGTTAGGGAGTGTATGCAGAACTGAAATTGCCATGCAAACTGGGTTGGCAGGGATTTCAGTGTCTATATCTGGGTTGAGAAAATAAGGAGACCCTGGGAGCTTGACTGGCTATTTGAATGAAAACATCTGGAAAGTTCCAGAGTCAAGATGTTCTCCCTTCACTGTTTCTGTATGCAAGCACCATTTTTGGCTGCTTTTGTGTTAAAGAAGAGAAATTTATAGGCACTATGAAAAAGATCACTGAGGCTGTTGGAATCTGATGGAGGAGAGAATGTCCTGAGATGAGAAGTCTAGGCAGTTCATTCATTTGGGAGATGGCACCAGGAATTCCTGGGAGCTGAGAGGGAGGAAAGACAGCCAGTATAGGGGGCATTTGAATGCAAATTACCGCAGTGGCCACTGGAGTCTCATTCCACTGGGGACAGTGTGGAACACGTGCCTCTGGTTATCCCATCTGAGGAGTGAGGGTGTTGAAGTATTTAACCACCAACTCCTGTCACTCATTGGCTGAGAGCTGTGGCAAGTGGTGCCCAACCAGAGATTCTGGTCTGCTATTCCAGGCTGACCCAGAGGGCACCAAGGCCCAGGAAAAACCTCCCTTGGAATGATACCGGGCACCCATGACGTCAAGCCAGTGTAAAAACCCAGGATTATGGGACTGGCAGTAATAACATAGAGCTTTTATTTTTTCATTCAGACTAATTTTTATCATTTGGAAAATGCCAGGAAAAAATAATGAATGTTTATGGATTTGTCATCATAAATTTTTTTATGCTAAACCTGTCAGAAACAGAGTCACCTGTTTGAGCTATTCAATTTAAATCATCCATCCCTCATTCAATGAACTGTGTGACTCTTTAGGAAATGATCTTTCAAAAATAAGCCTTTTCAGGCAGAGATGAGGGAAAGATGAGGGTGTTTGATCTGTGGAGAAGTGTGAGAAACTGGGAAAGGATGGGAAGTCAAGTAGCAGAAAGTACATTGGCTGGAGAGTGAGGAGCCATGCTTCTGATGGCCACCCACCCCCTTCTCACCCATAAGGTGAAGGCTGCACTGCAGGCATTGACACTCCCTTACCTGGCTTCTAGCTCAGACCTCCTGTGAATTCCACACTGGAGATGGTGGCATTGGGGAAGAGGGGGCCATCAAGGTAAGCTGAGCAGAGTGGAGAAGGGCTTATTGACTAGGATCCACGCATGGCCCCTGAGTAACCCTCCTCATTTTCAAAGCTCTCCCTTGGTGTTGCTATTAGAGTGGTTATCATGTTCTTCCATACGGATGCATCATTCACATTAATTCATTAATTCAAGTAATTGTGGTCATCTAACATCTAAAATAATCTATGCTTCTAAATAAGAAATCTGTGATTAATTAACTCATGGGTGAGGACCTTTAAATGTAAAAAAAATGTGAAACCTTGTCATTAATGGCATAGTGCTAACATTTAATATGCTTACTGACATTCATATCACCTGTTGTTTTTAAGGTATGAGGATGAAATTGTTGGTCTCCAGTTTAAGTTGAGAATTACCATCATTACAACATAAATCATTATGTAATAACTAGTGTCTGCTTATCACTAATAATTTATAAAATTAAAGATTATATAAGTGTATGACAAAGAGTTTAAGTGCTATTATGGAAAATTCATCCAGTAGAAAAATAATTGGTACTGAAATTTAATGAAATATAAGTTGAGAAATTATTTTGAAATGCAAAAAATTCCAAGATAAAATGTTAAGCTGTTATAAAATTTATCCCAATATACAAAAACATTTATTAGAGTAGAAAAAGAAAATTATTTGATTGTGGAATCAAGTTCTGAAGAAAATAGAGTTTAAAAAGGAGGGAAAAGGCATAAGAGTCCTGCTTAGGGCCAATTCTAGCCCAGGTCCTTCACCTGTAGAGCAGGCTGTGCATTTTCCTTTCATATCCATGCTGGCCTAACTGACAAATTCCTAGGAAAATCAGACAAGAAAGACCCAAGGAATTCGTGGAGCCAAATGTACTTTCTGCCAGATCAGCTAGTGGCTGTGTGAAGTAGAGATCCACCAAAGGGTAACTGCATTCTCCAGGGATCCCACCTCAGGAAGACTTCCTGCCTTTCCTAAGCACAGTGCAGAGAGAAGGACGCTGTCAGAAGTTCTTCACATACAACTTGTTCCCAGGTGTAGAAAAGAAAATCACTACAACTCAGGTTCTTCATCATCCTCAAAGGATTTAAGCATTTTGTCTATTTTGCAAATAAAGCAGGAAGAAAATAATTACTGAAGAATATGAATTTTGTCAGAGAGTGACACAAGCCAGGTGCAGCACTGGGGCTGGGAAAGACTTTTAGGGTCATCCCGAGTTCCTCAGATGGTCAGGCGTGTATGTACCCACAGTCATCAGTCCCTGGGCGGGGCAGGGCCTGAGTCCCAGGGCTCTGGGCTGCTGTGGCATCCCAGAAGGAGCCCCCCTGCAGCCAGAGCAACAAGTCCTACTTTACAGAGGATGAGGACAGCAAGCACATTGCAGCATCTTTCAGAGGCTGTCACAACCTGATGTGATGGAGCCTAAAATGAAGCCAGAGTGGGAATTCATAGATGGGATTTTTATAAAAAGAGTCTGCATCTCCATTTGAAGTAACAAAGACTAGAAAGGAAAGAAAAAAGAAGCCAATGAGGGTAGTTGACAATCATTGAAGCTCTCTGTTTTTAGAAGGCCACTCAAGTTTTTAGTCAGAAATAAGGATTATAATTTGCATTTTCATTTGGTAAAAGTTTTATTTCCGTTTAGGACAATTAGTTAAGATTAAACTATAAATGATAGCAATCCTATGTAACGTTACATAAGTTGTATGTAAATGAATATATATGCTTCTGTATTGTGGGAGGTGGAAACAAACTGATGTTCCATTAAGGATTGGGAAATGGAGGAAATGCACTGTATGACCCAGCAAAGTTGTTTTAACCCCTTAACTGTAAATACAAGCTTTTCCTGGTGAACCAGTTATGTAGCTCTTGGTACTTTTGGAAGACAACTTGGCACCATTTTCATTTTATTTCATTAACTTTATTTCACTACTAGACCCAAAGCATGTGTTCATTTACATTTTAACAGTTAATGTCTCAAAAAGGTTGTACCAACTTATATCATGACTAGATGCCTGGTGCACGAATTCATGCACAAGTGGGGTCCCTTGGCCTGGTCGGTGATGGGGACCGATTGGGGCCATCTTGCCCAGTCTCGATTGGGCATATAGGGACTGGCTGGAAGGAGGGACTGGCTGGAAGGAGGGACCATGGGAGGTTGGCTGTGGGAGCACACTTACCACCAGGGGACAGCTCCTGCATTGAGAGTCTGCCCTCTGGTGGTCAGTGCACATCATAGCTTAGGCTTTTATATATATAGATAGCTAACTGTGCTTGAAGCTGCCTGAAAAGCAGTTCCTTGAGTAGTCAAGAATGCCCACAGTATTATGGGATGTAGAAAGGTGGCTGGTCATTTGAAGTCCTAGCACTCCTGGAAAGCAGGAGGTCTTTCAGACAACCTCAGTGTGTCCCCCAATCTGCCGTATCCAAACTCTGCTCCTCATTCAATGTTCTCTGTCATGAGTATCCAAGTCTGAGAGCTCAGTACTCTCAGACACTCTAATACCCACCTCAGGGATCCGGCTGAGAATGTCCCTGTCAGGGCTGACTCCATGGGACCTTGAGAAACACCTGAGTTAGCTTACCTGGCATTGATCTGACCTCTCTGTGCCTCAGCTGCCAAATGGGGATGATAATATTTTTTACCTGTTAGATTGTTGGGAGTATTAAAATGAACTTGGAATATTGAAAGTACTCAGTGCAGGGCACATAGGGAGCAAAGTACATTAAAGTGTCATTACTTCTCTATAGTCTCAAGCAACTAATGAGGGTCAACTTTTACAGAAAGAAAAATTATCTTCCTTCTAACTAGGTTTCACCTGCAGGACCTTTACATTGTCAGGAGAAGCCCTGCCTTTGCTCACAGCTTTGTAGGTGTGGGGAACCCAGACCACCCAGTGGGAATTATGCTGTGAGACGAATGCACCTTTGATTTTCATTCTTGCTTCCTTCTCCTCTTGGAATTCCCTGCCATCTTCCCTGTAGTTCTTTCCTTAAATTCCCCTTTGAGACTTATTTCAGTGGAGTGGGGTATAGAAGACATCCAGCCTCAGAGAGTAAAGTTTTTACTATTATTAATTTTTCATTGACTTCAGAGAGGAAAGGGGAGGGAGTTAGAGATAGAAACATCTATGATGAGAGAGAATCCTTGATCGGCTGCCTCCTGCATTCCCCCTACTGGGGTTTGAACCAGCAACCCAGGCATGTGCCCTTGACTGGAATCGAACCCAGGATCCTTCGGTCAGTAGGCTGACCCTCTATCCACTGAACCAAACCAGCTAGGGCAGAGTGTAAAGCTTTTATAGGGCCATGTTGGGGTGGTGAAGACAGTGCACAATGGTCCCACTCAAAACCCCTGGATCATGAGGCACAACTTGCCTCCAGGCATCTGAGCCAAGAAAGTAGGTTACGTGGGTTTGGACAGTTTCCAGCCCAGATGGGTTGTCTTCTGTAGTCTTTCTAAAAATTAGATTGGTTTCTGCTTTCTCTCATAATAAATTCTGCTGCTTCATACCAAAGGGAAGGGCCTGTCTTCAGGGCAAGGGTTTAGACTAATTATTTTCTCATACAAATTGCAGGGATAAATGTTTCTCCTTCCCATCCTCTCCCCTCACTTAGGCCAGTTAAGCCAGTTCTGTCTCCATTTGTTTGGTATTTAAAGCACCAAAGCAGTGGCTCTGAATACCAGCTAGGAAAAAGTGAAGGGATTCTCGGTGGAATATCTTAACCCCAGGAGTGTGGCCTATGCCAGAGTGGTCATCCTGTTTGTGTACTACATTGAGTTGGAGATTGAAAACCAGGGACTAAAACAGCCTGGATATAATGGATTGAAAATATTTCACATTTGATAAAAGCATGGGAATATTATCACTTTCCTGAAAGATCTTCTTTCCCATTTGGTCAAGCAGGGTTAAGAAGCAGGATATACTGGAAAATTTCATAGATTTTCATAGATTGAAAATCACCTGCAGCAGCCTGGCAGTGAAGAGTGGCATCCCACACCCTACTGCTGCCTGGGGTAGAGGCTGCTCCCTCGTACCACCTTTCTTTCTGGTTTTATTTTATTTATCAGATAGATAGATAGATAGATAGATAGATAGATAGATAGATAGATAGATGATAGATAGACAGACAACTACATAAGCAAAATAGAAATATTTTAGAAGTTTAAAAATATTTCATTATTTATAAAAACAAGATATCTTTTATTTCTGTAGTCAGAATAGCCAGAGGTTATCTTATTTTTTTCATGGGAAGTGGAGCTGAGAAACATGTGCAGTAAAATAACTGTTGGTAGTGACACCTATGGCTAATTTTAAAGCACAGGGAGCTAATGAGAATTAATGAGTGTTTGGATGGAATGTGAAGTTTTGAGATTCTAGATAACAGTCAAGAATGGTTCCCTTGGTTGCCCCGAGGACGCCTCTCCCGTGGGGCTCTATATGGGAAGCAGCCAATGCCAGGAGGTACCTGCAAAACACCAAGCTCCTGCCACCAAGAATAACCAGGGTGGTATGCACAGCTCATCCAAAGGTGCCAATCTGGGGCTTGCCCCGACTAAATCCAACTGCGATGGAAACCAGTGACCCTGTCATTGGACGATGTCCACTGTGTGCAGACCACCAGAGAGGCTGGTGGGTAGTGTAAGCTTCCCTGATCGCAGTTCATCAGGGGTCAGCTTCTTACTGTGAGAACAAAGTCCGACTGAGCCGAGGTCCCAGCTGCACAGTTCTGCTGTGTAAACACAGCGCAGACAGCCAGGACGGCCAAATGTTAAGGTCCCTGCACGATCCATTGTTAGAATATAGACATGGCCATAGACTCCATTTTCAACTGCTTTCTACAGCTCTCGCCCTGTCTCTCTTTTTCTGCCTCCCCTTCTATCTCATGTGTTAGTGTCAAAACATCCTCTTAAAGGACACATTTCTGGCTATTTTGTCATTTTTGTCTTATAAGCAGGGGTTTACACTGCACCCCAAACAAGCCAAATACTATTTTATTGAGTTCAAAGGGGAAGGGATTTTTTAAAAATTGATTTCAAAGAGAGAGAGAGATAGAAACATCAATGATGAGAGAGAATCATTGATTGGCTGCCTCCTGCACACCCCCTACTGGGGATCAAGCCTGAAACCTGGGCACCTGCCCTGATCTGGAATCAAACTGTGACCTCCTGGTTTATAGGCCTACGGTCAGCCATTGAGCCTCACCGGCCAGGCAAGCCAACTACTTAAAATGGGCATGGCCTCAGCAGAGGCAGCCCCACTGTGACATGCATGGGCCACCATTTCCTCATTCATCCCTAGGACCAAGACTCTTGGTCTTGAGAAATTGGGGAACTTCCCCTCCCTTTTCATCTGCAAACCCATCTTTGACTCCTTACATTCACCTCCTCTCTGGGAGGCCCTGGTTAATAGAAACGCAAGTGCAAGCTCCTACCCCTGCTCTTAGGTGTTGGATGATGCTCTTTGGGAAGCGACATGGCACCAGTCACTGTCCATGGCTACTTGAGAAGTCGCAGTGATGGACTGGCCAGCAAAGCCCTCTCGCTGCCGCTGCCTGCACGCTGCAATTCAATTAGTCATGGTCAGAGGGAGTCATTATTATTCATACACCACCGATTGTTCCCAAAGTAAACAGAGCTGGGATGAGGTCTCTGATCCTCCCAGTGCCTTTAGCGGGGACACAAAAGAAAAATAACAAAACTCCTAGACACCAGGGTGGGACATTTTGTCTGAATTCTGATCTCCTTTGCAAGTTTCCCCATCAGAGCTTGTTGATTTCTTTTCTTCTTCCCTCTTTCTCTTTTTTTCTCCATAACCCTTACAGATAAGTGTCCCGTGTATGCACACACAAACCTAGCATGGCTATTTTATTCCTGTAGGGCCAACAATACTATAAAGTTCCTTTTGCACTGCGGGCCTCACAAACATTGGGAAGTGGGTCCTTTAAATGGTGTAAACAATCCTGTTAGAATATAACAGACCGATAACTTCCCAGTTAGCAGTAAATAATCCCTGCAGAAATATAGGGTGACATTTGTATTTTATAAAGTGCTAACCAAATTAACCGGGCCTGGTGAACCCCCATCTGTTTATCAGTTTTGCTGGGAGAAGTGAACCCAAGATAAATGCCAGTTTTCCTTGGATAAATTTTACAGCCAGGCTGAAACTGCCAAAGCACACAGGAGAAGTGAAAGCAGAGCTGTGTTCTCATTGACAGAAAAGTCAATTTTGCAGGCTGGACTTAGGCAAGAGGTGTAACTCCTCCTCCAGCTCCCAGCTCAAGTTCTGTGTGTGTATAATTGGGCTGTTTTCTCCAGCTGGGGAATGAGCCAAGTCAGTGAGCTGAAAGTTCAATTCAGCAGGCTCTCAAGGAGAACCTGCTGTCAGGAATGACAAGGCTTGCTGGGCTGTGCCAGCTGTGAGAGGTGAGAACCGGGCCCTCTTTCAACTCTGCTTTGTAGAAGTGACACACCTGCTGGCTCAATTTACTGATGAACTCGGGGGGATCTGGGTAATCAAGGCCTGATGTCCACTTTTGTTATGTGGGACTTTTGGATGCTCACTGCATTCCAGCCCTAGGCCCAGGGAATGCCTTCAACTCATCCCCTTGTTATCTCTGTCCGCCCCAGGAGGGCCTCAGAGCCGCAGGGCCAAGGGGGTGCATAGGAAACCTGGCTGTAAATAAAAACCACCAGGAAGCTCATTAGAAACACAACCCCACCCCAGACTTACTGAATCAGAATCTCTGGGAACAAAGGACTTGTCATTTGTGATTCACAACAAATCACTGTGATATGTGATATGCTGTGTGGCCCTGGTTAAGGAAGGATACTGGCTGCTGAGAGGGTCAGGAGCAGACCATCTTCTTTGTGCATTCAAGCAAAAGCCCAGCTCATGTCCTTCCAGGCACAGCATCCAATGACCATTGGTCATACCTCCAAAGGCCTTACTGTCTGGGCCCCCTCTGCACCACTCCATTTCAAAATGCCCTGTGGGGTCCATTGTGGCTCTCCTCCACACATCCTGGCTCCAAAGACTCTTCTCAATAAAATATCCTCCACATTGAACTGCATCTCAGAAGAGCACCCTGTCTATACCAGCTGGGCTTGGAGAAAGACCATCTAGAAACCACTATTCTCTCCAACACTCAACCCATCCCTCTCATGAGCAAGTGGTCATTTAACCCCAGTGTGGCCACCCCAGAGGTGGTATCCCATCAGCCCTGACCTAGTCCTTCTGAATAACCCAGTTTGGGTCATTTAATTTTCTTGTTTTCCATAGAAAATTGGAGAGTTTTGGGGTTCTACTGCCTATGCTGCTATTAAAGATGGGTTGAGAGAATCCAAGAGGGTGGCGTAGGTAAACACCTAAACTGCTGCCTCGCACAACAATTTCAAAACTACAACTAAAAGACAAAACGTCTATCACCCAGAACCACGGGAAAGCTGGCTGAGTGGAAGTTCTACAACTAGAAGGAAAGAGAAAAGAGCATTGAGACATGCACAAGTGCTGAAAAGCTGAGGTACAGATGCGAGTGATCTGGGCTGGCGGCAGGCGTTGCTTTTTTCAACCCAAAGGGAGACAAGCCCCCAATTACTCTGAAATACAGTTTCTGGGGAGATGCGGGGGACCCAAACTCCTACGGGGAGAAGCTAGACTGTCTGCCATCGGGTCGGAAAGTGAGGGGGGCTTGCTTGCAGAGCTGCGCGCAAGAATAATTGCTTACTGCGCTGGGGCACGGGACGCAGTCGGAGACACAGAGCAGGCTAACTAGCAGCCATTGCTGTTTGCCACGCCCTAGCCTAGTGACACCCTGAGACCCCGCCCCACACAACCTACAAACCCACCCAAGCTCCAAGCAGCAGCTTTAGCATAAGAAAGGCCTGCCCTATCGCAGCTTAACCTAGCAAACTTGCAGCCTGCGTCAGACAGCTCCAAAACCTCCAAACCCCAAGCAAAGAGGAGAAAACTGTAGCTCTCACTGTAGCTCCTGCTGGGTGGACTCAGACAATAGCTGACCTGCACCCCATTGGAGATCCAGAAGCCAGTATACCTAGTGGTCAGTGTGAGACACCAGATTTCAACTCCTCACATCCATCAGTGACACATTCAAGAGGCAGACTCAGTCAGCACCAAAGCCCCACTGAAACAAGTCCTGCACCATAAGCATGTCTCCAGCACAGCGGTTCTTCCATTATAGACACAGCGAGTCCTCACAGCCGATTGGCCTGGAGGTCAATTCCTCCCAGTGTACCAACAGCAATTAAGGCTTAACTACACCAAGACTTTGCACTCAGCCCACAAAGGGGTGAACCAAGAGCGTCCACATCAGGTGATTGGGGAGGCTGAGCTACTGCCCCCTATAGGTCACCTACCACACAAAGCCACTCCATCAACACAGGGAAGCAGCCAAAATGCAGAGACAAAGAAACATGTCACGAATGAAAGAAACAGAGGAAAGCAAACTACTGGATGACATAGAGTTCAGAACCACATTTATAAGGTTACTCAAGAATCTTCTAAAAACCGCTGAGAAACTTGATGACACTTCTGAGGAGCTTAGTGAGACCTTCAAGGACCTTAATGAGAATGCCAAAAAAATGGAAAAGGACCAGTCAGAAATGAAGCATACACTGTCTAAAATAAAGAATATACAGAAACTCAACTGTAGATCAACATACCCCAAGAATCAAACCAAAGATCTGAAATATGAGGAAACAAAAAACACCCAACTAGAAAAACAAAAAGAAAAAAGAATCCAAAAATATGAAGATAGTGTAAGGAGCCTCTGGGACAACTTCAAGCGAACCAACATCCGAATTTTTGGGGTGCCAGAAGAAGAGAGAGAGCAAAATACTGAAAACCTATTAGAAGAAATAATGACAGAAAACTTTCCCTACCTGGTGAAAGAAATAGACTTACAAGTTCAGGAAGCGCACAGAACCCCATACAAGAGGAATCCAAAGAGGACCACATCAAGACACATCATAATTAAAATGCCAAGGGCAAAAGACAAAGAGAGAATCTTGAAAGCAGCAAGAGAAAAACGGTTAGTTACCTACAAGGGAGTACCCATACGACTGTCAGCTGATTTCTCAGCAGAAACTATGCAGGCCAGAAGGGAGTGGCAAGAAATATTCAAAGTGATGAACAGCTAGAACCTAAAACCAAGATTACTCTACCCAGCAAAGCTATCATTCAGAGTTGAAGGTCAGATAAAGAGCTTCACAGACAAGAAAAAGCTAAAGGAGTTCATCGCCACCAAACCAGGATTACATGAAATGCTGAAGGGTATTCTTTAAGAAGAGGAAGAAGAAAAAGGTAAAGATAAAAATTATGAACAACAAAATGACATCAAATACATACCTACCAACAAGTGAATCTAAAAATCAAGTAAATAAAAAATCCGAAGAACAGAATGGACTGGTGAATATAATAGAATCAGGGACGTAGAAAGGGAGTGGACTGACAATTCTCAGGGGGAAGCGGATGTGAGTGGTGCGGGAAGAGATTGGACAAAAATCTTACTCCTATGGATGAAGAAAGTGGCAGGGGGTAAGGGCATGGGGTAGGGTGGGGTGGGGAATCAGGTGGAGGGGAGCTATAGGGGGAAAACCAAAAGGGGAACACCTGTAATCTGAACAATAAAGATTTATTTAAAAATAAAAAATAAATAAAGATGGGTTGAATCATTTAAATTACCTGGTTTTTATTTTCTGCTGAAAGAATGAATGCAGTAGTGGAGGGAGACATGAATGAGAGAAATATGATCTGCTAGATTTTTAAAAAATTTTTTTATTATTCTATCCTTAGTGACTCATGCAAAGAAAAAAGAGGGAGGACCAGAAGAAAAAGATGCATCAAAGACTTTGTCAAGGGACCAGTATTGACTTGTGTGGTGATTTAAACACAACTCTGCTTTCTTTGAAACTCCTCTCATCAAGAGGCCTGGAAAGCCTCCCCTTGAGTAGGATAGGCCTTAGTGAGTCACTTCCAATGTGTAGGAAGGGGCAGGAGTGATGCTGTGTCCCATCCATGGCTAATTGAAAAAGTGGGACATATTCCACCTGGTGCTTTCTCAGGACCCCCACCGCCATCCCCGTGAAAACTACAGAGGTGACCAAAGAGATAGAGATAGACAGATCTGTTTGAGTCTTCTCATGCCTGACTCCAGACCCAGTCCTGTTTGGTTGTTGCTACATGAGAGATCCCACTGCCCAGCTGAGCTCAGTCAACATGCAGAACCATTCGAGATAATAACAATAAATGATTCATGTGGTTTTAAACTAAGTTTAGGGTTGTTGTTACACAGAAATAGAGAATATTTGGGGTGAATAAGAGATCTGAAAGCAGAGACTCATCCTCATTCATGACATTGATATTAACCTGATGAATATACTAGTAAATCATTTAGAAGATGGTCAAACAAGTTCTAAATCCATTCACACAAAATGTGGCCCAGTAGTGTTCATGAGATTTCCTTCTCAGGCCCCAGTGAAGATCAGCAAGCAACTCAGGAGCAGGGACCAGGCCTTTGTCCACACACAATCCTGATGACCTGCTTTATATGTCAAAGGAGATTCAAGAGCTTCAATAACATGGAGGTGGCTCCTTGGTAGCCAAGGCAATGGCACATCCACATGCTCAGCACATGCATGGATTGGTTGGGGACACCAGCGGGCACTTGCTTTCAATAGTTTACACACATTCCTGTGAATTTAGGTTGCTTAGTTCTCAGCCCTCATTGGAAATAGTGATTTCCAAATATGGGCAGAGAAAACATGCTATTTTAGTCTGTTCAGGCTTCTTTTTTAAAAAAATATATATTTTTTATTGATTCTAGAGAGGAAAGGAGAGAGGAGAGAGAGATAGAAATATCAATGATGAGAGAGAATCATTGACCAGTTGCCTCCTGCATGTCCCCTACTGGGGATGGATCCTGCAACCTGGACATGTGCTGTTGAATGGAATCAAACTCAGGACCCTTCAATATGAAGGCTAGGGCTGTTCAGGCTTCTTTAACAGAATACCATGGTCTGGGGGGCTTAAACAATAGACATTCATGTCTCACAGTTCAGGGTGCTAGAATGGTTGGGTTCTGAGGAGAGCCACCTTCTTGCTGTGTTCCTCACATGCAAGGAAACACCATCATGGGGCCCCACCCTTAAGGTCCCATCACATTGTGGATTAGGGCTTCAATGTATGGTTTAGATGGACACAAACATTCAGTCTATAACACACACTGAAAACATAATTATAAAATGTTTATGAAACTGGCCTGCAGCATTATTAAAGCTTAATCCAGAGGTGAGATATTATGTTTAAAAAGGCAGAGTTGTGATCAAACTTTTAAAATGATTTTTATCCTAAATTATGATTTTCTTAAGGTCCAATAGCCTGGAAAAAGACAACTTTTTCAATTGACTTGAAATGAGCTCTCCTGGCTGGAACCTCCAGGAACTCTCATTATGGAAGAGTGACCATAGTTCTTGTGACCATGTTTGCTGTTCTCCAATAGGCATTGAGTAATTTCTTCTTGGTGATGCTCCTCTTAGGTTGATACCCAAACTCAAGAGCCCAAGAAACATTAGAGTATTTTTTGGTTTGTTTATTATACCATTAATGTATTAATTTATTTTTGTTGAGAGGAATACAAAAATATCCAGAATAAATTGTAAAAGTTCCCCCCTTACTCTCTCCTCACTTCTCCTTCCTTCCCAGATTGAGACATTTCTTGCTAGTCTCTTTTTGTGTGTATTTTTCTACATATTGAAGTAAATATGTACTTTAGCATAAGTATATTTATAGTAAGAAACATTAGCTTTTTGTCTTTCTTAGTGGTACAATTGAAGGAAGAGATGGTGGAGACCATAGAATAAACATTTTAAAGCAGAGAGGGGCTTAGTTCACCCCATAACAAAGGAAAACTGAGACACATGGAAATTAAGTGACCAGCGGGAGGTCACAGAGCGAATTCCTCCAAGGACACACCTGAACCTGTGAACCTTTGGGCCCCAGTCCACTGCTCTTCCTATTTCATGAGATGCAGGACAGCAGCAGTGACAGAAATGAAATGTTTTCTCTGAATACTATGGCAGATTGGATTAAGAACAAAAATTTGAAGTTATAGGGATAAGAGAAATCATTAAATAGCTCTTCCTTTTTTGAAGAGTGCTGTTATCTGCCTTGTGCTATCTACCTATTTTTCACCTGAGTGGCTCACACATCCCCAGCCCACTCTTTTATCACTAATGGTAGACATTCGGATGGGCTGCAGGGGCTGTGCTCCCTGTCATGGAGGGAGGGATGTGAAGGCAATCAAAGGCTTTGTGAGTATCTCAACCTTTGTCAGTGATTAACTCATGAATGCACCTTTGAGACCAACAGTCAACTTAAACACATTTCCTAAATTCTTCAAACAGTATGATGTTCCCAAACCTCAAAGGTGACTTTGGATTTACCTCTGGAACCCTAGTTTTGGTTTTGCTTTGCTTAGCATTATTTATGTATTTTAGAAATAGAAAAATGCATTCCAGAATTTTCTCCTCATAGCTGCAGGAGAGTTGTTGTGTCCCTCATTAGCTTTGTGGACACTTTGTTGCATTAACAGAAATGTAGACTTCCTCTAATTTACTGTCAGGGTGAGTCAGTAAATTAGCCGAGATGCTTTGTGCTTCTGATTGGCTTTAGCTAAAAACGGTTTGTGATCTTCAGAGAAGCAACTACCATCTTATCTAATAAAAGAGTGATATGCAAATTGACCATCACTCCAACACACAAGATGGCTGCCACCATGTGGTCAAAAATGGCCACCCCCATGTGGACACAAGATGGCTGCCACAAGATGGCCTGCAGGGGAGGGCAGTTGGGGGAACCCAGGCCTGCAGGGTAGGGCAGTTGAGGGCAACCAGGCCTGCAGGGGAGAGCAGTTAGGGGTGACCAGGCCAGCAGGGGAGGGCAGTTAGGGGCAATCGGGCCCGCAAGGGAGCAGTTAGGCACTGATCAGGCTGGCAGGGGAGTGGTTAGGGGGTGATCAGGCTGGCAGGCAGAAGTGTTTGGAGGCAATCAGGCAGGCAGGCAGGCAAGCAGTTGGGAGACAGCCATCCTGGATTGTGAGAGGGATCCCAAATTGGAGAGGGTGCAGGCTGGGCTGAGGGACACACCCTCTCATGCACAAATTTTGTGCACCAAGCCTCTAGTCTGATCTATAAAAGAAGAGGGCAATCTTAGGTTTGTTAGAAAACAGGACACTTCTTCCTGTAATACATAACTTCGGATGAATGTGTGAGGATTTATAGAGGGGAAATATCTGTGTGTGTGTGCAGGTATATACATATATGTGTATATTCAGAAAGATTTAGGTGTTTTAACTTTTTTTTATTTTAGAGAGAGAGGAAGGGGGAGATAGAAACATCAATGAGAGAGACATCGATCAGCTGCCTCCTACATACCCCCTACTTGGGATTGATCCCACAACCCAGCCATGTGCCCTGACTAGGAATTGAACCATGATCTCTTGGTTCATGGGTCTGTGCTCAACCATTGAGCAACACTGACCAGACAGGTGTTTTTACCTTTTTTGAAGAAAATATATAAAATTTATATATATATATATATATATATATATATATATATATATATGCAATGTAAAATGTTAAATGTTCATTGATATTTCAGCTAATTACAGAGTTTATTTGCAAGTAAACTTCAGGTCTATTAAATATTAGTACTTTACACTCCTAATGCTCAAGTATCGAAATAACATTTAATGTGATGATAAACTGATGTCAACTGATAATGATGCACATTTACAGTCTCCCTTTAAGTGTCCTTCAGTTCCTGCTCAATAGCCAGAATTCTATTGGACTGGATTGTCATCATTTTTTTTTCTGTTCTATTCTAGGAATTTCTCAATCAAAAGCAAACTACTAAGAAATTAACTTGTAGAAGAGAGAAGCTGTGAAGGAACAGGGAGTGTGGAAATAGGAGACTGGAAAAAGAATAAGTTTCAATATTATAATTAAGAAATCCTACCATGTGATGGCTATTTGCCTTGGGCAGGCTATTCAACAACTTTAAGCCTCAGTTTACCTACAACACACATCGGCATTTAAAAGAGTACCTATCTCAAAGGTTGTGGTGGTATTTAATTTGATAATGTTTGTGAAACTGTTAGCTTAGCACTTAGAGTAAAACAAGTACTCCAGCGTGTGTATACCCAGAGCCACCTCTTTAAACTTTCCACATATGTATGTGTACATGCATAGATGTATGTCTGGTTGGAAGTATGCATACATGAATATGTGCAAGCATGTATGTATAAGAGTGCATATATGTGCACACATGCACATATAAGCATGTATGCCTTGATATATGTATACCATAAGGCAACACTGAAGCTGTCAGGAATTTGAATTTGAGGTCCAATAGAAAAAAGCTTTTATCACTTTTTAATTTACCCTGGTGGTCCTGTCATCAGAAAATTTATAAACTATTTTACAGAGATGCTAACAATGTGCAAAAGGTAATTGAATGAGATGGCTTGGTCTTTTTTTAAGATGTGCACATAAGAGTAATTATGAACTGGCACTTCGTTTAAGAAGGAGACCTGGAAATGCATCCACTTAATCAGTAAATATATTATGGTTACCTAGCATATGCTGGGCACTAGGAAAACACAGTCAAATCAGTTAAATTCTGGCCCCACCTCATGGAGCACACCTAATCCTGGGGAAACAGAGAAGTGTAGATAAACAGCTACCACCTTTAATGCATGCTATTATATGGCCAGTTGTGCCCCAAGAGCAAAACATAGAGATTGATTAGTTGACCTGGCCTGGCCTGGTCAGTGAGGCCTCTGAAGATGTCGCATTTAGGCTGAAACTTGAGGGATGAGAAGGCACCATCCATGCAGATGAAAGTCAAGGCACAGGGTAGAAAGACATGCAGACTGAAATTCATGTGGTGTTGAGAAATGGCAGTGATTTGGTGTTCTTGGTATCCACAGAAGAGGTGGGCAGTGGAAAAGGACTGAGGTGATTCAAGACCAGGCCACGACAGGCTTCCTCACACCTGGTAAGGTAAAGAGGTTAAATATTTTTCCTGGATGAGATAAAGAAAGGACTTTCTGATGTCCCAAGCAGAAGGAGCTAATGGTAAGACCAGCTGTGGATGTCAAGAAGATAACTAGTGGTGATGTGAGGATAAAATGGAGTGGGGAGTGAGGAAATGGAATCACTTCACTGTATGGGGAGGGGCTGAAAAATACTCTGAAAGCAAGAGGAAGGAAGAACACATTGAGAATCTTTTGGGATATACTTGTATTTGTTGATGAGGAAGAGAAATCATTAAATTCACTCATGTTTCCAATCTGGAAAAATTTTCAATGGTGGTACAAAAAATGAGAAAGCTAACAGCCACTTGAGATGTGGACATAAGGGTGAAGATCATAGACTTAATGCAAACATTTGACTTAGAGGTGCATGATACATTCTGTTCAAAACACTCCAATTTATTGATATCATCTCTATGAACAGAATAAGCATTAGAATATTAAGAGAATCCATTGAAAATCTGGGACTGAATTTTGCTGATCATAAGCCTGAGGAATTAGAACAGATTTTAAAACATTCATTTTAAAAATGACACTTGGGTGTGTATACACATACACACACACCCACATACACACACACAAACACACATCTAGCTATATCAGTATGTTTGTCTCTTGTTTTCCTTGACTAATCATCAGGTCTGGAAGTTCCTCTCTTTGATGCTGAATTCTGAGATTGGTATGTGTACATATGTGTGTGGGAGTGTGCTTGTGCGTGAGGGTGTCTATATCACTTTGTGGGCAACGGAACCCAGTCCTCTAGAATGATGTTGTTTCTTATGTTATTTGTGGTTCAGAAGTTCATAATTTGAGGCCCCAAGACTATGGGACACAAGCTTTTCCAACTTACTCTGAAACTGTAGACATATTTGGTGCCATATTTTGAGAGTAAATGCATTCGTATTGTCTCTGAGAAAGTTCAAAGCTTTTTAACTTCTCAAAGAAACCATTAAAAAACAAAGGATAAAAGAGTTTTAGAAACAGTCTTAAATCACTTTGTTCAATTTACCTTTCAACATATAGGACAAATCAGAGTCCCATTTGATGAGGAGATACTGGTTCAAGAACAAAAAGCAACAACATGATCCAGAAGGGTCCCGTCCCAAACCTCAGAGACTTTTGATCCAGACAAGATTTTTGGTTTCATGTCATATGCTGAAATTTAATAAACTCAAAAATGACCTATTATTGCTTCTGACTGGGTCTGTTACTTATTATGGTAAATGGTGAAAATAACTTTACAGTAAGATTCAAGTAGATTTAAGCTTATTTCAATTTATCCCAGCACTTCCATAGAACCTGCTTTTACTCAGGTTGTTTTTTCTCAGTGTTTGAGAAATAGTAGGACTTTCTAATATAATGATTTAGAATTTGTTTGACAAAATTAATGACCTTGTGCCAAATGAATTTGGATAACTCAATAAAATTGTGTTTGGTCTCTGTTTTAGTCAGTATTAGCAGGCATACCCAACTATGTACAGGAGAGTGTTCAGAATTCACAGGATGGTGAAGTACCTCAGGGCCAGCCACAGGAGGAGCTGTGCCTAATAAGGCAAGGGGAAGAAGTTACCTGAATGCTGAGAGGTGCCCCCACTGATAGATGCTGAGGCCTTCAGCAGGGTGACACAGCCAATCCATGGTGACTCAGTGGGGAGAGAGCTGGGGAGATCACCTACCCAATCTCACTGTCTCCCACTTTTCAATCTCCTGCTATTGATTTTTATGGTATGAGCCCACCTAGAGGCCAGAAAGGAAAAAGTAAATACTGCAGTCTGTTAGCAAAGTAGGGTAAAGAGGGGTGGGTATTGCATCTGGAAGGCAAAAGGAAAATATCTAGCATAGATTTTTGTGTTATTGGAAAGAGGGCTAATTGTACACACGTGGGTTTGAATACAATGTGAAAACATGAGGATTTTTTCACCTGCTCTTTCATAAATTGTGTTCACTTTCAGCATTGTTGTGTCCTCCAGGAAGTACATGCCAAGAAGCAATTAAAAGAGCAAGATATTTCTTATGGTTAATGCCTATGAATGACAAAGAGGAGACTAAGCAGGCTCTGACCACTAGAGATTTCAAATCTGACGTAGGTCTGACTCCTCTGAAATGAGAGGTGAGAGAAGAAGACTGAGGAAAGTCTCTCTTAGACCAACAAGTTCTGGCACAGAGATTGTCCATAAAGTGGTCCCCTATTGGGAAGAAATGGCTAAGCCCTGGTACCACTGTGCAGTCATTGTCTGGGGCCGCCCCAAGGAGAACATCATGGCTGGAAACCAGTGAAAGACCTAAGGGAGTAAACAGCTGGGAGCCGTCAGCTAACCATATTCCTTAGGCCTGGGTGAACCAGTTCTTTCCTGAAAAGGGTTCTGAGGGACACATCTCCCTATCTGCCACAGGTACCAGGAATGTCACCATGCCACCACAGTAGGAGTACAGGGGATGCTCCTTGACAGACAGGGAAGGGAAATAGTTTTCAGAGGGAAAGTCAGTGTGTAGAGAAGTGTCAAAGCAGGAGGAAGCGAATGCTCAGTGACCTGTGATGCGATCTCCACTGTGTGGACTGAAATCTTAGGTGGGGCGAAGTGTTAAGTGGAGAAAACCAAAACCTAAAAATCCTGGCTGGAGAGTACTCAGAGAGTAGCCATGGTTGAGTGATAATGGCACAATGGCCTTGTTAGGCGGAAAGGAGACCTGAATAGCCTGCAGAGCCTACCTGAGTTGTTGAGAAGCCCGGGAAGGATGCAGAAATCCCTGCCTGCTTCACAGCAAACATGGAGGGCAGCTCTCGGGTGCTGGTTGTCAGACCTGTGGGGCAGTACAGTTGTGGTGGGCACAAAGTACCAGCCTAGGTTAATATCTCCATTGCACACAAAACTGACAATTAAAACCAGAACCAAGTGAAATTTGTGGGGCTAGGGCAGGAGAACCACTCAGCTGCTTAACAAGAGGGCAGACACTTGCCCATGTGCTGCAGATATGGTCAGTGACACAGCCTGAGGCCAGCAAAGATCCAAGGGATCAAAGCTCCTCCTTACTCTTCCAAACACCTAAAGCCAAAATCATCCACAGTCACCATCGTGGGCAAGATCAGAAACTGCCCTGAAAGGAGCTGAACTTTGATGTAACTGAATATTTACCTGAAATGTGATTGTGTTAAATGAAAGATAGAAAGACACTCTTGCCTGGCAGGCATGGCTCAGTGGTTGAGTGTCAACCTATGAACCAGGAGGTCACGGTTTGATTCCTGGTCAGGGCAGATGCCCTGTTTGTGGGCTTGATGTCCAGTGAGGGATGTGCAGGAGGTAGCTGATCAATGATTCTCTTATCATTGATGCTTCTCTCTCTCTCCCCCTCTCCCTTCCCCTCTGAAATAAATAAAAAAATATATTTTTTATAAAAGACACTCTTTTTTAAATGAGAGAGAGAGAAACATCGATGTGAGAAAGACACATTGATTGGTTGCCCTAACCAGATTGCCCAAACTTGCAACTAAGGTATGTGCCCTTAACCGGGAATTGAATCCATGACCCTTCTATCTGTGGGCCAACTCTCTAACCAGCCAGGGCAAGACACTCTTAAGGTAAGACTAAGTTCTCTTGGTTTCACCATATTACTATTGACTGTCAACTTCCCAGAAGACCCCAGGGAGACATGTTGATAAAACATAACTAAATTTATTAGTATTTACTGCTGCAAGAGAACACTACCCTAATGGACTTAGTGGTATCTCAGAATACAGAAGTCAGAGTTAGCTCTGGGTGAGTTTTAAAGGAGGTTCTGCAAGGTGAGGAGCAATTTGGGACTGGCCAGAGCTTATGACCTAACAGCTTTGGATTGGTGAGCCTCACAAAATGAGGGACTTGAAGTAAATTTTGATGAGTAGGCTGTTGGTTTTGAGAAGTAAACTATTTTAGCTGATGCACAGTCTGATTTCTGAGGATCAATGTTCCTGTAACAAGCAAGTAAGTTATTTTTGCTTTGTCCAGACAGATTCAGGAAATAATGACCAGTGTTGTTTTAAGGCCCAGAGTGGGAATTGCTGGGTATAAAATAAACTGGAAAAATAAAGACAATATTTCTTTTGTTTTTCTAATAATTTTAAAATAATTATAATTATTATTAACTAAAATCCACACTTTAGTCAGGTTTCCTTAGTTTTTACTTAGTGTCCTTTTCCTGTTTCAGGATCCCAACCAGGATACTACACTATATTTGGTGGTCTCCTTAGGCTCCTGTTGGCTGTGACAGTTTCTCAGACTTCCCTTCTTTTTGATCACCTTGACAGTTTAGAGGCTAGCTGGTCAGGCATTTTGTAAAATGTCCCTCATTTTGGATTTGTCTATTATTTTACTTACTAGAGGCCCAATGTATGAAAATTCATGCAAGAGTAGGCCTTCCTTCCTCTGGCTGCCGGCACGGGCTTCCCTCTGGCACCCAGGACCTGGGCTGGCTTTCCCCCAGCCCCGGCTTCGTCAGGAAGGATGTCCAGAATGACGTCCTGAAGAGGTCCAGTCTAATTAGCATATTACCCTTTTATTATTATAGATGATTAGACTGGGGTTATGAGTTTTAGGGAAGAAGACCACAGATGTAAAATGCCATTTCATCTCATCATATCAAAGGTACATGCTATCAAAATGGCATCACTGTTAATGTCAACCTTGATCAGGTGGTGTTTGTCAGGTTTATTCACTGTAAAGTAGTTATTTTTCTCCTTTTTCCATATTATGCTCTTTGGAAGGTAGTCACTGTGTACAGCTCACAGGAAAAGAGTTGAAGGGTTATGCTACATAAGGGCAGATGGTAAAGTATCTACATAAAATATCTGGGATTTTCTCCATGGAAGATTTGTCAGTTCTACCACACATTATTTTATGTTATTAGACTAGTGGATATTTATTTAATTCTTTATTTAATTATAATACTGTATTTATTTATTTATTTATTTATTTATTTATTTATTTATTTATTGCTCAAAATGTTCTAGCTTTGGCCAATAGGAGTGCTTTCAGTTGGATCCTGTGTCCTTTGATATTCCTATGTTATTATGTGCTTCTTTTTAAAAAGAAGTTTTAAAGGTTCTATAAGTCATACTAGATTATCTTTTATATTCTCTGCCCCAGTTCTAGAATCAGACATTTCTCCAAGGAGTGCTGATTCCTTTGACTGGAGAATGGTGTTAGAAGCCAAGATCTGGGTATTAGGTGCACTCATTGTTAGAGGGGTATCGTTGCTTCTAAGGGCATTTCTTCTTTACATCTGAGCATTACATTTGTGACTTTTTTAACCTTTGACTTTGTTTCTATCCCTCTCATAATAGTGTCATTTGGGAAATCATAGAAGTCAGCCATGAAGACAATGACCTGAAAAGTTGGGCGGGAATGGTTTAACCAGAAGACGCCTTCTGTGTACTGTACTTCCAGAGTTAAAAATGACTTTCATGTGATTTAGATGGAAAAACACAGAGGAGTTTTCACTTTTTCAGTGCTAATTCTAAGATTTGAACAAGGTAAATTAGAAATCCCGGAGATGAAGGTCCCTGCTGGATGTGACAGATGACTGCTCACAATACTGTGATGAATGAGTTTGTAAACCAAACACGTCAATACCTGATGGGTGTGAGAAGGACAACGCTTGCTACCTTCAACGAGGTTAAACCCTTTTCTCTCAGGCGTCATGTTACATCAGGCTCCATAGTTACAATTTGATCCCAAGACAAAGAAATAAAGGTGACTGATTGAAGGCAATTCTTTATCATCAAATTAAGATGTGACAAATTTATTCTTCACTGACAATATTTTGCTTCTTCTGAAAAACCAAGATTAAAGTGAAAGTAAAAGAAAGACTAAGCTTTTTAAAAATGTCTTATTTCAATTCTCAGGTTATTTCCACCTGTTCATTGAAATACTTTCCGTCATTATTTTGAATCTAAGAAGGCGCTGTGCCATAAAAAATTAAAAACAAACAAACCAAAGCAACAAAATAACTTCAGTAAAGACAGCTAAGTTGGACTCTAGTGAAAGTTTGGGTTTCAACTGAAGGAAGTAGAGTTTGAAGGGACATTATATATAAAGGAAAAAAAAGGCATGTATTTGAAATACCTTCTGGTATGAAGTTCTCATATTTTATGACTCTAAAACTAAAGTATATTCACCCTGGGCCTACCATGTGAGGAGCTTTGAAAGCAAAGATGCCCCATATAATTTTTAAAAATATATTGTCATGTAACCTATTTCATGAGCCACAGTTGTTTGGGCCAAGACTCAGACACAATCTAGTGATGTACAACTGGATCCTGGCACTGATCTGGGGACACCATTGTCAGGGAGCTGGTGAATGAAAGTATGGTGTGAAAATCTGGGCAAATAGTGGTGCTCCATCCTAGACTTGAGTAATCAACAAATCACTCCTTTCTTTCAGAAAATGAGCTAGGACCTCCCAGAGTGGTTGTGGAATCACCAGTGCTCCCATAGTAGCCTGAACTGTGGTCCATAAGGTTTTTGGTCTCCAGGAGGCCTGGCTTTGTGGATGCTGAGATAGTTTCTTGTGCTTTCTAATTTCCTGGAAAGCTGTTAAGATAAAAATGCTCATCTGTGGTTATCTGAGCATGGGTTGGCTCTTTGCAACTTAGAATAGTCTAAGAGCATGTAACACATTAAAAGGAGCCAAGATTATATACTGTGGGTTCCTTAAGGGCAGGAATCAAGTTTTACTTTTATATCTAATGTAGGTGCATTCAGCTAATGTTCAAGATATGCTTAGTAAAAGGGTGAATGAATGAAGGCCAAAAGAGACTGAGATTAATTAATAAAGTTACTGAAAATAAAAACCATTGTAATTGCTGGACCCTGTGTTAAACATTACTAAAACTGTCATCTTTTCCTGTTTGTATGTTAAATAATACTGAGGCCAAGCAAAAGTAGCTTAGCTGCTTGCCCCAAGAATTCCTGTTTCTGGATGAGGCCATAAACCGACTACACAATATCCTTGTCAAGACTAAGAGCTTTCTTAGAAAGAATCTTCAGAATCTTTGCTTTACTGTATTCACTATTCAAAACTACAATATCAGAAACTGTCTAGTTCAAGCCAGTTCTCCCCTGGCAAGAACCACCTTAAAAAGCACCAACCTGGGTGCTACTGAGACCATTCCCTAATCTTCATTTTATGTCACTAAGATCCATCAGGTGATATTCTCCCTTACTAAGATACAACAAATTTGTCTACTCTCCAACAAATACATTTTGCTTCTTTTGCTAAACCAAGTGGCTCTCATAAACATAGTTTTGCTTCATAAGTAGGTTTTCTGGTGGTCTTGGGGGAATTGACAGTCAGTACAACACAACCAGTTTTAGGTTCTTTTCCTTTAAAAAAAACCCATTATTCACTTTTTTTTGAATGTACAAAAATCTAAGTACAGAGAAGTATAGATGTCAGTGCTTTCCTCAGACAACTTGAAGCATGAAGCAATAAGTCATGTCTTTGTTATTTTGTTTATGGAATAAATAATTGGACTTGAAGTTATTTCAAAAATCTTTTCAACTCTAGGATTTGGGTTTCAGTAAATATATGGAAGTGCTCAAAAAATTCTATTCTTCATTGTTTGCTACTGTGCTGAATGCAGAAGGGGTCTAACAATGTCTGGACTCTGAAAGAGAAAGTGGTTAAGGCACATAGCAAACTGTTAAGGCCTTATGGCCCATTAAACACTAAGTTTAATTTCTCAAATATACACAAAAATACACAGCTCTGGACTTGCAGTAAAGTATCTGTCATGAGAGTCGTTTTAGCTCAAATGAATCTAAAAAATGGCTGTCAATTCCAGACGTTTCCAACTGAATAGGACAACAGCCACCACATGTCATACAATACAGAGCACACAATGTAAACATACCATTCACGTCCACAACAGAGATATTTATGGCATTTTCCATGGTTGCCATATCAACCCATAGAGCAACCAGGCCATTAAATCATGCTGTCAGCAGGCCAAGACAGTAACACTGAAAAAAAATTCCAGTTGCTGACATGAAACATTACATTTATCATTTCAAGACTTTTTTTTTCCATCTGCCTCTTGCTTTATGCTCTTCACAGCTTTTGAGTTGGTCTTTTAGGGTACAAAGAGAATATGAATGAGCTGTTTAAAATGCAGTATAAATCCCAGCCATCGAACTTATTTTTATAGGACTTATTTTCTTCAGGTAATAATCTTGAGGTCACGTGCTAAGAGAAGAAGGGATGTGTTGAGAGCTGATATATCATTGATGTAACTGGCCAAATTTTAACTTTTAACTTGGATTTATTGCTTTATTTCTCTTCTCTGCATGAAATTGTTTTCAGCAAACATCTGGATTTTGAGAATATTCACTGTGATTTCTTCTCAACCAGGTAGATTTCCAGGATCATAGAGAAAGTCTAATCAATGGAATTGGAATGGGCACTATAACCACTAATAACACAAAATCCATCATATTAATTTCAGAAAAGTATGCTACCCTACAGGTATTGTTCTGGAAAAAAGAGGCAGAGGGTAACCAGGGAGTGTGGGAAGGAGTCAGGATGCCACCTGAACAAAGGCAAGAGCCTGGAGGGGAATTCAAGGACCTCAGCCACCTAGAAGGTCTCAGCGAAGCAGGAGAGGCAGAGATCCTTACAGAATGGAACCTGGGCATCAGGCTGGGGATAATGTGAGCTGGGTCTTCAGGATAGGTTGGCAGATTGTGGCAATTGTATGTGGGAAAGAAGTGACTTCTATGCCAAGAAATTCCTGAGTAAGTGCCCAGAGGCAGGAAAATGCTGATGGAGTCCCAGAAATAGAAAGTAGGTCATGTGCTTTTAAAGTAGGGTAAATAAATTACAAGAAAGGGTCAAGGCATGGAAGGCTATGGGTGCCTAGGTGAGGAGATTGCAGTGTAAAGCTTTTGTGTACAGGGAGATGTGATCAGATCTGTGCTCTTAGGTGTTGTTTATAAGATGAAGCTAATGGAGAGGATGATAAAGTCACAAAAATTTTATAAGTTTATTAGAATAATTGGATTTGGGAGACAAAAAGATAATAAAAAGAGGTTTCAAAAACAGAGGATTAGAAACAGTGATTGGATGTCTGAATGTTTAGGGTATGGTGAAAATTCCCAGATATTTTGAAGGTAAAAAAGATATATTTAAAATGAATTAGTAGTGATATTCATACAAAGGGATAGTTTGCAACAATGAGATACTTTGCAACAAGATATACAGAAGCACAAAAATATGATTGACATACTAATGAGGTGGAGTAAACAGAGACAGGCATAAAAGAATAAATATGGTGTGATTTTATTTATCTACAGTTCACAAACAAATCTGTGCTGCTGGGCAGACAGTGGGAACCTTGGGAGTGTGAAGAGACTGGAAGGCGCTCGCTGGGTGTCCCCAGGGCTGGAGGTGTTCTGATCCTTGACCTGGGTGCTGGTTATAGGATATGCTTGGTTTATGAAAATTCCCATGGTGGTACCTTTACGACATGTTCACTTTTATTTATGCTAAACTCTGGTAAAAGTTTACACACAATGGCACAGCTTGTTTTGTGATCTCAATTTAAGCAGGGAAAGAATGTAACAGGTGGTCTTTAAAAGGTTAACCCTTGAATCTAGGCTAATGAGGTCATGTTTCCTGGATTCCGGGAAAATTAGGAACTATGATTCAGCAAATCAAGTCATTGCATCATGTAGTGAAACCTGACATGTCCCAGCCTCAGTCCTCCCCACCACTCAGCCAAAGAATCGGGAAGTCAGATCAACACCCACAGGCTGGGAAACAGTCAGTTGCCACTAGTAAAGCCAAGGGACAACAAAACAAAAAACAAAACAAAAAAACAAACCTGACTTGTTTCATCAATTAAAAAACACACAGAAGAATAAAAATTGATAAGGTCAGGAGCAGGAGGACTATCTCTTAGCAGCTTCAGAATGAAACCAGTGAAGCTCAGTTGCTGCCAAGATTTGGATAGAAATCCATCATTCCTCGCCTGCCCTGGTGGTCAGCCCCACTGTGAGGATTAGCAGAGAGACCTCTAATGATTAACCGGCCTTGTACTTACAATGGTAACCTATAGACACAGACTTCTTATCATCCAGGAGCTCAGTACTCTAAGTGTTGAAATCATGCCCCAGGTTCAGATGAGGAAGTCAATAGCTATTAATATGCTTCGAAACATGGGTTCACTGTTAATTTTTGTGCATTACTATAACCTTTCCCAACTTCTCCCCACCTGGAGGAAAAGGAAGCTTTGAATTAAAAAACAAAAAACAAAAAACAACAACCACAAATTGCTCCCAGATGGATTTCTAAGAAGTATTTCTTAATTAGGAGTTTCCATAAATGCATTTAATAGACTGTTTACAGATTATTAACTCTTTGAAAAGGAAGCAGTGACAAAGAATGTAGTTTTAGAACGATGGTATAAAATATTAGGTACCTAAAAAAATGTGACCTAGATTCAAAAACACTTATTTTATCCACATTACTTCAAACATCCATATATAATATTGCTTGTATAAAAACTGGATTTTAACTAATACATTCAGCTTCTCATTGGAAGTGGTTTAAGCAAACAATATCTTTGCTTACCTTCTTTGATAAAGAATGCCTTGTATTTATAATAAAACTTGGTGTTAGTTGAAGCTATTTCACAGATATGAACATATTTTAGATCTCTCCCCCTCATCCCTGCTTTCCATTTCTGCTCTCTGTCATTAGCAAATGGCCTTTTAGGTGCCAGGACATAGTGTTGGGAACATGGATGGTAATATGTCAGGTCTGATCCAGGCTTACCTAAAACTGACATTCTTGTTACTATCAGCTGGTATAGCATTTCCTTCCCTCTAAATTTCTCCTAACTTTCCTCACCCTATGGTATAGTAGGCCAACTTCTAACCATTTAGAACTCTGATTATTTTACACTAGCCCCTTTATTTATCTGGCCTCTATACCACAAAATGATATACCAAACAATACAAACATGCAAATGTTTCCCACCAAACAAAAACAAAAGAAAATAAAACTTTTAGTAACATAATGGGAAGGTCCTTATGATAAAAAAGGCACTTACGCTCTAGCCAGTTGCTCAGTTGTTAGAGCATCAACCTTTGGACTGAAGGATCCTGGGTTCAATTCCTGGTCAAGGACACGTACTTCGGTTGCAGAGTTGATCCCCAGCCCTGGTCTGGGTATAACAGGAGGCAACCAATCACTGTTTCTCTTTCATATCGATAGATGTTTCTCTCTTCCTTCCATTCTCTCTAAAACAGATATCAATGGAAAAAGTATTCTCCTGTCCTCAGTTGAGGATTAAAACAAAGGAAAGGCACTCAGAATCTTTCCAAGTCTGACTCCAGATTTCCTTCCCATGATTTTCACCTGGTCTTAGTGTCCTCTCTAAGCCTTTCAGTGCCTCTCTACATCAAACGGTTTTCTTATTTTGTTCATATAGCAGAATAAACTTTAAATTGTGCTGTGTTTATTATATTGTAAAAGCACATATATTTGAGGGAATGTTCTTCCAGTATTTGGAAATTATTCAGCAAAGAAGCTACTCACACTAATGCTAAATAAACAAAGTTCCAACACATCTTTTCATTGTTTCCCTTTCATTTTACTGGTTCACATCAACAGTTCATGTTGGAACTGTAACTCATTCATCAATGAGGTGAGCAACTTCTTTGCTGAATCTGACAGAATCAGGAATTGATTTGTGATCCAACTTTCAAAAACCATAGTTGAATCACAAATGTCAGTTGTCTTATGAATAGAAAAGTTTAGCAAAAAGTCAACCAAAGCATTCTGCCTGCTATATAGAATTTAAAATGAATATTTTATATTTTGTTATTATTTGTAAATTGAGTACTATCCATTCAGTAATTTCAATAAGTAAACACACACACACACACACACACACACACACACAAACTTTTCCCCATAGAGCCAGTTGTTAGACATTTACCAGAACACCACTATCTGTGAGCAAATGCCCCAGAGAGTTAGGAGGAGGAGGGAGGAACTGATTAGTGGATCTGTGCACCTGCCCATAGAAGTGGCTTCCTGTAGGACTGTTGCAGGGAAAGAGGGGTTGAAGCATAAGAAGCTCTTGGTGCACCATTCTTGGAATATAGCACTAATAACAGCAATAGGCTTTATGACAATAAAGATGACAAATATCTGTTGAGTGTGAACTATATATCAGATGAATTGTAAACTCTCTCTTTGTTTATTCTTTATGTTACTTAATGGTTCTGTGCTACTTCCATTTTACAGATGAAGAAACTGAGTCATAATAAATTAAGCAATCTGGCCAGAGCCCCACAGTTGGGAATATTCAGTAAGCTACTACTAAAGACTTAGATGACATTAAAATATGGTTTTCAGATGGAGTCTCTTCTCTCTCTCTTTTTTTACTCCACTTGTTTGTCCTGCTTTGTTATCCATACTCTTATTTTCCTTCTTGTGTTTCTGTTCTCTCACTTCAGCTTCAGCCATCTGAAAGACAAGGGGGAGGAAACATGAAACAAGATTCTTTTTTCCCCCCTCTTTCTTTCCTGCTCCCTTTGAGGTTTTATTTACTTCTAAAAAAAATGATTTTGGCCCTGGCCAGTGTGGGTCAGTTGGTTGGGCACCATCCCGTTCATGGAAAGGTTGCTGGTTGGATTCCTGGTCAAGGCACATGATGGGGTTTCAGGCTTGATTCCTGATAGGGGACATGCAGGAGGCAGCTGGTTGCTGTTGTAGGGATGTTTCTCTCCCTCTCCCTTCCTCTATCTCTACAAATCAATAAAAATATTTTAAAAAGTTATTTTGATTTAACTTCAAGCTTATAGAAGTGTTGTGATAATACTACAAAGATGTAGCATATGCATTTAGATTACACATTTATTTATATTTTGTCCTATTTGCTTTAGCTCCCCTTCTTCTCCTCTCTCTACCTTGAGTGTGCCAGGCATCAAGTGGATGCTGTCAACTGCCCAGGCCAAATCCACCATGACAGCATCGACTTACCCTTCAGTTCCTCTCTGCACTCTTATATGTGAACAGGGTAACATATGCCTTTTCATGCCACAGTCATGAATCAAATCAGGGTACATCAGCCAGTGCTACTACATTCTAAAGGTTCCAACTTAAGGAATAAATTGCATAACCCATGGCAGATGGTATTTGGGATCTGACTCACTGAATGAAGAGACCAGAAATAACAGGTTTTCTGAAAAATCACTTTTTGCCCAACGAAGACAGCAATGCCCCCTCCTGGAAAAGATGGCTCTGTGTTGATGCTGCCCTTGAAACATGAGGGTGAAGCTCAGAGCAGAGTGCATTTGAAATCAGGAGCTTTGGAAGCCCAATTGCCTGCACCAGATACAGGGAGGTAGGCGACCATGCTGTTGCCTTGTTTTGGTTTGTCTGTTTTTTAGGATGTACTGGACCCTCTGAGCAAAGTGGCAATAGTTGCAGCTGCCTACATGCCACCAGGTAGAGGGTCTGATGGTAGCATTACTAAAGAAATGACTAAGGAAAAGTACTGTGACCTCCATTAACAAGAGAGGAGGATTCCGGATTTGTGGGTGATGCTCTGGCAGGCAGACAGTAGGGCCAGGCTACGTGGAAAAGAGGTGAGATTGAGGGGTTCCAGACAGCAGAGCAGCTGTGGTGACGGAGAGGCCCAGAGGACAAATGCCAATACGTGCCCCAAAGGCAGCACATTCTCAGGACTCAACCAGAAGAGAAAAAACCAAGTGCTGGTGCGATACGGCTGCATACTAGGATGATTACATTTTTAAAGCACTGCTTTCCTGCTCAGACATAACATTATATTTAAATGCCCTGCCTCTGTGCAATCAAAAGAAACCAACTGAAAGAAATGTGCACTTCAAGGCTTTAAATCTGAAACTTCCTAATCCCCCAAAGTCCACACTGGACTTCTTGCCTCCATGGAAACAACAAAGCATTCAGCCAACTGATTGGCCTCCAATGAATTTTAGATAAGACAGCTTGGAAGGGAATGGATGTGATTTTAATGCAGAAGAAAGTGCTGGAAGGGAGGTCCACTTGGTTCATATTTGAATAAAGCAAACAAGGCAGACGAAAGGCTGACAGCTGTAAATGACATTGTCAGTACAAAAATTATCAGCCAGTTTACAATCTGTTTGCTTATGTTGAACAAACAGACTGTGTGTGGCATCCTTAGGCCTCGTGAATGGCAGAAATACTTGTGGCTTCAGAAAAGCTATCTGCTCTCCTGCAGCCCGGCCACAATTAGATCACCATTTGACAGCCACACTGAAAAGAAAACTGTGTCCCCTGCCTTCCCCCCACACACCGCCCTGCCTCTTTGCTTTCTCTTTTCCTTTCTTTCTTTTTCTCCGTCTTCTTCTTCATGAGACAAGCGGTGAAGTTGGGCATAGACACTTGTCTTGTATAGATGCTGTGAATTATGTTAGTTCTGTTGCTGGATCAAGCCTTTTACTATGTGTCTGACATTCCAAGTGGGAGATCTTAGGTAACCTAGCAAAGCTTAGTGCCAACAGTCTTCATTTTTCATTCCTTCCAGGAAGGACAAGTCGGGAGCCCCCCACCCCTCCCCACCCTAAAGAAAGCCAGTTTTTTTCTTCTTTGTGCAGCCTGTCTCAGAGACCCTTTGCTTTGAACTTGCTAACACTGAATTTGGAGCCAAAACAAAACACAACACAAGAATTGCTATGCAGCAGGCACCCAAGCCCCATTTCCTCTCTGAGCAAGGCCCCAACTGCCCAAGTTTCAGGAGGGACTAAACCCAATGGGCTCTAACTCTGCCTTAACCCAGCCCCCAGCATGAAAGCAATGAATTGTGTGGTCCCATTGCTTAATCCCCTCTGTGTTTTACAAACTCATAACACATAAATAGTTCCTTTTGTTCAGAAAGAAAGGAGAGCAAACACAGGTACTAATTTTATCCCTCACGTTCTCAGAGGCTCACCCTTGTTTAACTGCACAGAAAGATTTAAGCCTCTGGTAGTGGCTTTTCATATGGGCCTGGAGGCTATTTGGATGCTCTTAGCTTCTTACCTGTAAGATTCCTGCTCACCTTAGAGTACATAACACACCCTCTTGCCCTGGGGGCTCATTCACTTTTGTAGAACTACACACTGAAAACAGAATAATCTCATAGGAAGGCAACACTTGCCTACAAAAACCAGGGTTTTGTTTTTCACGGTCCACTCTGTGTATTTTCATTATTTATTGTCTCTCTTTCTTGCTCAAGTCAGCAAAGAATTATTCAGTTTGCAGAGAGGAGTAAATTTTCCTTTTATGCTCTCCTCTCTTTTATCTGTAATATAAAGAATTGTTTAGAGGTACTTGGTGTATTTGATGGAAAAAATACTGATGATAGGTGAGTGTGATGTGTTTGCAGCAGATAACAAGGGACAGAGCAGGTGTACACAAAGCCGGAAGACTGTGGTAATTACTGCTAAGCAGCGAAGCATCAAAACACGGCTGGTATGGAAAGTTCATCCAATTACCACTAACGTAAAGAGGAGAGTTATGTTTTGGCTGTGCTTTTCATTTTAATCTAAATTGCTGTTTCTTTTTCTCTGATAGGGCCATTGGTCATAAAGAGTTGACCATCATTAAAACTGTTTGATTTGGAGCCCTGTAGTGTTTGGCTAAGAGGGCAAATGCAAATTTGATGAAAGAATGAGGATAAATTTACATATCAGCCTCAGCTCACATGGAGAGAGTAAACATTCTGTTTATCTCAAGTGTCACTTTATGATTTCAGTAGAATATAAAACTGACCTTGGCCCAGTCATTGCAAAAGGTCTAAATGAAATATGCAGTTGTCGAAATGTGATTTACTCAAGTAGAACTTGTGGGTAAATCCTGTGGAACTCAGCAAACAGGGCTGCAGAGAGCAGTGCTGGGAAATCATTTTGTTCTGATAAACTCCGAAATGAAATTCTGGAATAAGAAATTGGTGAACAAGAAAAGATAAAAAAAAAAAAGGAAAATCCTTCATGAATCTTATTTGATCACCATGAATTAAAATAGTCTACTTAACTAGTAGTTTTCATCTTTAGATAGCTACAAATTAAAAAGCAAAAAATCTTAAACACCAGCCTTCACACTTTAATGTAGTGTGTGCTTTCACCAGGCTTTTGTTTTATCATTTGGGCACAAGAGTAAGATCATTATTTGTTTGGTTTCTAGAAACTATAATTGATTCGGTGAACTTCAACACCCCATAGGTAGTTTACACTTCAGGAGGATAATTCCTTTTGGCTGTTTGAATCAGGCACGTTTGCATTTTCCACAATATTTTTAATTAGATTTTTTCAGGCTAAGTCAACATTCATCAGTGTGTGAAAGAACATCAGACTTTTGTTCATAATGAAGGCTTTTGAGTGTGCAGAAAACTCTTTGGAGACGATTGCAGGCATCTGCATTGATATTTTACCTCCACTTTCTCATACCAAAAGTTCATGGTAGAAAGTGAAAGAGCAAAATATTATCTCTTATGGAGGAAAGTTGATGGCATAATATATAGTAAAGTTGAGTTATTCTGGAAATTTTGGCCACTGTAAAGCAGAAACATATCCTGAGGAAAAGAAAAGAAAGGTGAGAAGTATTTGGCAGATATAGTTTTAATTAGAAAAATCAAAGATTATTCTTGTAGGACATGTTATGCATTTACTTTTATAGCCTACAAAATAATTGTTTTTCAAATAAATATGTGCACATAGAATAACACAAAGTTCATAGGTGTTCCACATCTAAGTACAGTTTGCATCTCAATTACAAATAATTAAGCATATTGAGCAACTTCTTTAGTCAGGATTAAGCTGAGGTTTTTGAGGCTTAAATGGTTGGGAGGTTTGAGGACCTAATATTAATAAGGAGAAAGCACCTTATTACTATCAAAATTTTGGCCAGGTTTTTCAAATGGTGTTTGAAAGGAGACTGGTATGCTGTGTACACTGAAGAAGAATTGTTTTTTACAAGTACATTATATATATGTGAAAATAAGATAGTTGAGAATCTCTCCTGAGATGTACTGTGTACACATACATGGGCACTTAGATAATTGCACACAGCATTGTTTCTTGTCTGAAGTGGTTGTAAAACACACACACACACACACACACACACACACACACACACGAGGACAAGAGGCTCATGGTTGAGTAAACAATCCCACAAACTCAATAGGCCCATTCTTTCCCATATTCCAATTTAATGATCTTTTTAGAAAAGAGCTAAGAAAGGGAAAAAATAACCTCCAAAACACAGGGACCTGAGTACCCAGAGAGGGTATGGGCATGTTACATGGCAGTGGGCATAGGTGCCAACTGTGGACTGCCTCTGACATAGGATGCACTTCAAAGTGCATCATTTACTCAAAGATGAAACTCACCCTCTGTCTGTCTTCCTGTGAACCTTCTTAGATGATCCACACAGTACTAAAAGTGATAACTAGAAAAGTGGAAACCACCAATGTTTACTAAGTGGTTAATGGATAAATAAATGTGGCATATACATATAAGGAGTTATTACTTGGCAGGAAAAAAAGAGAATGCATATTTGATACACACATGTTGTAATAAATACCTGATAACATCATGAATTTTGAGAATAGTGTTACATGAGAGAAGCCAGTCACAAAAGGCCATGTACTGTGTGAGTTCATTTCTATGGACTGTCCAGAATAGGCTAATCTAGTAATTGCCTGGGGCTTGGGTTGAAGATGGGAATGAGGAATGACTACTATGGGTATGAAGTTCCTTTTTGAGGGTGATTATAATGTTCTAAAATTAGATTGTGGTGATGATTGTACAAGTCTGTGAATATTCTAAAATTACAATACTGTACATTTGTAAATGGGTAAGTTTAATGACATATGAATTATATCTCAATAAAGCTGTTAAAGCACCTCTACATTCATAGCAGCAAAATTTACAATAGCTAAGATTTGGAAACAGCCTAAGTGCCCATCAGCAGATGAGTGGATTAAAAAACTGTGGTACATTTATACAATGGAATACTATGCAGCTATAAAAAAGAAATAACTCTTACCATTTGCAAAAGCATGGATGAACCTGGAGACTATTATGCTAAGGGAAATCAGCCAGTCAGAGAAAGATAGGTATCGCACGATCTCACTCATATATGGAATCTAATGAATGAAATAAATCAATGAACAAAAAATGATCCAGAGCCATAGAAGCATGATCCTCAGAGGGAAGGCAGAGGAGGGTGGGTGGATGGGAAGAGATCAACCAATAAATTTCTATGCAAATATATATAAACCATGGATATAGACAATAGGGTGGTGAAGGTCTGGGGTGGGGGGTTGGGGCAGGCTAGAAGAGGTCAATGAGGGAAAAGGGGGACATATGTAATACTTTCAAGAATAAATATTTAAAAAACAGAACAAAAATCAAATAAAAAACTGAGAGCCAGGATTGTTAAGGAGCCAAGGATGAGCTTTCAAAGCGAATTGTGTAGACATCAAAGCAGGGAGTGAGGGTCAGAATCAAAGCTGAACTTAAATGTGATGAACATTTGTGGGTTATCTGTGATTTACCAGGCATGGTGGACCATGACAGAGAACAAAAGTCCTATGGAACTCATGGTCTAGAAAAAGAGAGGCAAATGTGTACAATCTACAAATATCTAACCAGATTCTTGATTGCATGAATAATAGTAAGTCTTGAAAGCAAATCAGAGTGAGTTTATTACTCTGAGGCATGGAGAGCTCACTGAAGGATAATATTTCAGTCCAGACACTACAGTGCAGAAGGAGCACACTTAGAAAAATATGGTTGGTCAGGACTTGGGAGGAGCTACCAATCATATACAATACAGAGAAGCTGAGAAAACATGAAAACTTGACTGAGGCAGAAGCAGATGTGTGAGTGGTAGTTATTGCCTAGCCTCTTGCCCTTGCTATGGGCATCACCTCATTTAATCCATAGAATCCTGAAAGGAAGATGACAAGCAATGATATTATCCCCATTTACAGATGAGGACACTACGGGATAGAGATATTAAGGAATTTGTCTAAGGTCAATTAGTAAATGACAAAAACCACTCTAATATAACTGTTGATCATCCAAGCTTATGCCCTTAACCATTATCCACTTCTGTTTCCTTGTTCCAAATAGTTCCAAAGTATATAAAATTTAACAATAAATATAAGCTTCAAGAGGAAGTACATTCATTTTATGTACACAATAAATAGTAACAGAGAGATACTGTCAGATATAGCGTGTTTCCAGTCACTGGAGATGTTCACACAGGGGGCAAAAGACCACTTATCGGAAATGTGGATGCGCTAAAATATTTGGATCAAATTATGTCTATGTGCTATTTCAACCTAGTTATTCTGATGTGTTGACTATAGGATGCATGAACAGAAACCAAGTCCCTACATACGGGTGTGCAGGTCAGGAACTGCACATCTCCAGGGAGAGGGACCCATTTCACATTTACACACACCATGGATTTGAATATATATTATGACAATTTGAGTAATGGCTGTTCAGAAAGTAGATAGTGAGTATAGAAGGATGGCATTGAAGAGGTAACATGTGGAGCTGTAGTTTGAGAGGGAAGGAGGTCAAAGAAAGTTTTTGGGGAGGGAGAATCAGGAAGACATAGTGACAGACTAGATGATAAGTCCTTCATAGACAGGAACCATACCTAACATTCCTAATGCAAGTTTTGTGCTGAATATTGATTGAATGATCATGTCATATAATTCCTGCTACAGGCACATGCTATAAGAAGACAACTTTTTTCAGAAAAATAAATCTGTTTCTGGTCTTGAATGATTTGGAAGGATGGCCCTGCTTTTGCAGGATTGAGAGTACACACTGAAGCATGTCTTTATAAGAGAAAGGGGGAAGAAAGTTTATAAGCAGCTCATAGACTTGGAACCAGCTGGTTTCATGGTCTAGCTTTGCTCCCAGTGAGCCCTATTTTTAAATCTGTATCAAAAGCACAATGTGGCAGAGAAAAATAGCAGAGTTTGGGTATAGAGGCCCAGAGGGTTTGGAGACCAGAAGGCCAAGGTAGGTCCTAGAGCCACTTCCTGGACCTCCAACTCTTCCTCCTCCTGTCTCTGAAGCATCCAGGAAGCTACGGCTGAAACCCCTAATCATCCATCAAGGCTCAGGGTAATTAGTCAAAAAAATTAAAAAAAAAGAAAGGAAGGAAGGAAGGAAGGAGAGAAGGAAGGAAGGAAGGAAGGAAGGAAGGAAGGAAGGAAGGAAGGAAGGAAGGAAGGAAGGAAGGAAGGAAGGAAGAAAGAGAGAAAGAAAGAGAGAAAGAGAGAGAGAAAACCTGTAACTATTTATCATCCCATTATATCATTATTATTCATCTCTAAAGAGAAGTATTGCAAAAATAAAAAGCACAACATGTTGTAACAGAAAAAAAGCATGACTTTTTTTGCAAAGCTTAACATGTTAAAGCATGGTATCTTATAACTTATTACTCTGTGATTTCTGAAGAACCACATGCTTATTCAAGTGAACAATGGTAGGATTAAGAAAGATTTTCATGATCTTCTTTACAATTTTCAACCCTTAAAAGTAACTAGTTATTATCCTTATATCTTTTCTGTGTTTTCTTTATAGATACACATGATATTATTATTTATGTAATTAATTATACACTCAATGTGTTGAATAAATGAATGAATGGATAATTTTCCCTTAAAAAAAGATTGCAAATTGTCACTATAATTAAATGTATTTGTCTACTACATCATTTTTCTTATCTTCATGTTATGCTAGTCCTGTGCACATGATTTGTTTAAACCTTTTACTATTGGGTACCTAGATATTTTTTCCAAGTATAACTAATGCTACAGTGAACATCTCTTCTCCAACCTCTTCTTATAATCCTTAGGATAATCTGATATCCTAACATTATATATCTTACTTCATTGAAAAGCATTTTTTAGAGACTTAAAACAACATATATTTATGATCTCACAATTTTGGAGGTCAGAGTCCTAAAAACAAGGTTTCTGGAAGCTCTAAGAAATGAGCTGTTTCCAAGCCTTTTCTAATTTCTGGAGGCCTCTTGCATGCCTTGGCTCATGGCTCCTCCCACCATTTTCAAATCCCTTTTCCATCCTCACATCTTCTCCGACTCTAACTCTCTTATCTTCCTCTTTCTTGTAAGGACCCTAATGATTACATTGAACCCTTCTGACTAATCCAGGATAGCAGGGAATGGATTTTTGAGGCTCTTGTATTTATTCTAAAATTACCCTATAAAATGTTTATTCCGGTTTACATTTCCATGACCTGACATGGATGTTCATTTTTCAGCACTTTCACTAATGACTGGGCATATTCATTAAAAAGAAAAATGTTGGCCAATTTAATAAGATAAATGTTGAATATATACATATATAATATAATAAATACATTAAAGTTATTGAAATTTGATTGCAAGTGAGGTAAAAATTCTTTCATATATTCATCCAGTTCTGTCTCTTCTTCAGTGAGTTGTCTGTTCATACATATATTTTGCCAACTTTCCTACTCATCTACTTATGTGTCTATCTTTTCTATATTTATTTATAAAATTTCTTATTTATAAAATCCTTTTATAAAGTAAAGTTATTAGTCTTTTATCTTCCATGTATATTTTGTTGTTCATGTGTATGGGTATGTAAATTTTAAAATTTGATATTATATGCAATTAAATATAGCACTTGTTTACTTGGTGGTATCATTGTTTGCTATCATACATACACAACACTTCCTGTCCTGAAATTATCTATTCCTCTTTCCCTAGTTTTTATTCAAATTCTATTATATGCTAATGCTTATCTTTTAACTTTAAAAAAATCACAGTTCATCGGGAATGAATGTGGGTTTATGTATGATCTATAATGAGAAAAACGTAATATGCTAATTAGACCAGACAGCAGAACAACCTTCTGGACATCATTCCGGATGTCCTTTTGGACAAAGCTGTGGTGGCGGGGGCTGAGGCAGAGGTGGTTAGGGACAATCAGGCAGTCAGGCAAGCAGTTAGGGGAGATCAGGTAGGCAGGCAGAGTGGTTAGGGGCAATGAGGCAGGCAGGCAGAGGTGGTTAGGGGTAATGAGGCAGGCAGGCAAGTGGTTAGGGGTGATCAGGCAGGCAGGTGAGTGGTTAGATGTGATCAGGCAGGCAGGCAGAGGGATTAGGGGCAATCAGGCCTAAACCAGCAATCAGACAGCCCTGAAGGGTCCCAGATTATGAGATGGTGCAGGCCAGGCTAAGGGACCCCCCCCCCCCCATGCATGAATTTTGTGCACTGGACCTCTAGTGTTTATATATGACTCTAATTTTCATCCCCCCCACAAGGATTTACTTAACTGTCTCATTAGCTTTTATTTTTTGCTTTTCCTATTATTTTGAAAGCTACTCTTATCACATCCTAAATTTTTATCCATGCTGGACTTTCTAGGTTTCTCTTCTGTTCTGTATATGTAAATCCTTACTTCATTGAAAACGCATTTTTTCGAGACTTAAAACAACACAAATTTATTATCTCACAATTTTGAAGGTCAGAGTCCTAAAATCAAGGTATCAGCAGGGCTGCATTCTTTCTGGAGCCTTTAAAAACTGAGCCTCAAAAATGGATTTGGTTTTTGCTTTGTTTTGTTTTTTGTATCAGGAGGAAACACCTATTTCAAGATAAATCTTGACACTGGAAGTGTGCAAGGCATTTGGCAGCATCTTGAAGGAGATTCACCAGCTACTGATGTAGTAGATGTACTAGCTTCTGAGCTATTTAAGGGGAAATATTTCTGTCTTCCAAAATGACTTTATGGGTAGTACTTGCAATAAACAATTGTTGTCTAAATGAGAACTTCTCCTGAGTTCACATCTGGATGTAAATCTTCAGCCAAATGGGGCAGGAGGGGAAAGGCTCCCAAGGATGGACTTTACCAGCATAGGCCAGGTGGGGGAGCAGGGGGTTGGGGTCATGGGGCTTCAAGGCCTGATCTCACAGCCTTGAACTCCTTGGGAGCCTTGGTTTCAGTTTTCCCATTTAAAAAAAAAAAAAAAAAGAGTGCTGGCCAGATTATCTCGCTGGTCTTTCTAATCCCAGCTTTCCATGACTTGGTAACAGTCAGTATCCAATTTCCCAGTGTCATGTGGAAGCAGTGCATCGGCTCACTCTAAGTTTGGGAATCACACCACATGAAAAGAAACCCAGGTCGAGGGGATGTGATTTATTGAACTGTAGAAGTTGGGCAAGAACTTTACATAGGCAGAGGCCATGAGGTGTTATATTTTTCTTCCAGTATCTAGCACTGTTTGCCAAGCACTCAATGAATGTTGATTAAAAGAATGAATGCATGGGATTGAACAGATGGGAAAGCATACAGGTGGTCTACCATGGAAGAGGAACCTGGAAGTTGTTTACCTTCCAAGAAATATCTGAACCTTTTTTCTTACTCTCACCTACTCAGCTACAGTTTGAAGTCTTCCATCCCACCCAGGATAAAAGGGAACAGGACTCCTCCCACACACAGATCTCTGGCTGGGCTAATTTGTCCACACAAACACCCCCTCCTTGTTTATTCTGCCAGCAGGGTATGCACCCACCAGGGTGGCAGCACTTCAAGGCCAACACTTCCTCTGCAGAGGCAGCCCCTCCCACCCCAATACCCTGAACCCTTTCTCTTGAACCAGGATGGGGTTCCCTCCCCTGGAACTGAAGGCATTGTCTCTCTATCTCAGCTTGATGGAAATAATCCATTTAGACAGGTGGCTGAGCTTTCTACCCAGTGACACAGGTTTTCTTCTTCTTGGCCTCTAGCTCCATACTCCCTGCAGCTGGGCTCTGGCCAGGAAGGGGGTGGGGTGGTAGAGAGTGAGAGCAAAAGAGGAGCCTTTTTCATTAGAATTGCCTTTTGATGGAATAAGCTTATTCTGCCTTCACTCATCAAAAAATAGAAGCCAGATGTTGGGGACAGGTGTGGTGATCAAATATTTCCAAAGTGGGCCTCAATCTCTAGCAGCCAACCCAGGAGCCCTTTCACCAGCCAGGGAAATCCAGAGCCCATAAGTAACCTGTGTGGAGTGGCCATGTTGCTGGCTTCTAGCAACTCAGCCAATTGCATGCTATGACTGTGCTGGATATTACATGTTAAAGGGAACCGAGTTCCACCTTATCCTTAAGGCTTAGCCTTGTAGGTATGCACAATATGCAGGTGGGACTAGAAGTCAAGCTCACCATGGCATTCAAGTGCTTGAGTTCTACAAAGATGAACAGCTTCTATTGGTGGAAGTCTTGGAAGCCAACCAAAGAAGGGACCACTATACACACACACACACACACACACACACACACACACACACACACACACACACTAGAGGCCCGGTGCATGAAATTAGTGCATGGGGGGGGGGTGTCCCTCAGCCCAACCTGCACCCTCTCCAATCTGGGACCCCTCGAGGGATGTCCGACTGCCTGTTTAGGCCCGATCCCGGTAGGATCGGTCTTAAACAGGCAGTCGAACATCCCTTTCACAATCCAGGACTGCTGGCTCCCAACTGCTCGCCTGCCTACCTTCCTGATTGCCCCTAACTGCTTCTGCCTGCCAGCCTGATCACCCCCTAACCACTCCCTTGCCAGCCTGATTGATGCCTAACTGCTCCCCTGCTAGCCTGATTGCCCCCAACTGCCCTCCCTTGCAGGCCTGGTCCCTCCCAACTGCCCTCCCCTGCTGGCCATCTTGTGGTGGCCATTTTGTGTCCACATGGGGGCAGCCATCTTGTGTGTTGGAGTGATGGTCAATTTGCATATTACTCTTTTATTAGATAGGACACGAAATTCCCTGGGGGGCATGGCCAGCCTGCAAACCACCACAGGCCCTTCAGCCCAGCCTGCACCCTCTCCAATCTGGGACCCCTTGAAGAATGTCCAACTGCCATTTAGGCCCGATCCTGGTAGGATCAGTCCTAAATGGGCAGTTGGACATCCCTCTCACAATCCAGGACTACTGGCTCCCAACTGCTCACCTTCTTGCCTTCCTGATAGCCCCTAACTGCTTCTGCCTGCCAGCCTGATCACCCCCTAACCACTCCCCTGCCAGCCTGATTGATGTCTAACTGCTCCCCTGCCAGTCTTATTGCCCCTAATTGCCCTCCCCTGCAGGCCTGGTCACCCCTAACTGTCCTCCTCTGCAGGCCTTGTCACCCCTAACTGCCCTCCCCTGCACGCCGGTTGCCCCCAACTTCCCTCCTCTGCTGGCCTGGTCACCCCTAACTGCCCTCCCCTGCTGGCCTGATTGCCTACAACTGCTCTCCCTTGCAGGCCTGGTCCCTCCCAACTGCCCTCCCCTGCTGGCCATCTTGTGGCGGCTATCTTGTGTCCACATGGGGGCAGCCATCTTTGACCACATGGAGGCAGCCATCTTGTGTGTTGGAGTGATGGTCAATTTGCATATTACTCTTTTATTATATAGGATAGAGGCCTGGTGCACGGGTGGGGGCCAGCTGGTTTGCCCTGAAGGGTGTCCCAGATCAGGGTGAGAGTTCCCTTGGGGCATGGGGCAGCCTGCGCAAGGGGCCTGTGGTGGTTTGCAGGCCGGCCACGCCCCTCAGCAATGCAAGTGGAGGCTCTGGTATCTGGGATTTATTTATCTTCTATAATTGAAACTTTGTAGCCTTGAGTGGAGGCCTGGGCTGGCCAGGGTGTGCGGAAAACTTGGCTTCCTCCATTGCCGGGGAAACCCAAGCCTCCTGCTCTCTCCGTGGCTGCAGCCATCTTGGTTGGGTTAATTTGCATACTTGCTCCTGATTGGCTGGTGGACTTGGCTTGTGGGTGTAGCGGAGTGATGGTTAATTTGCATATTACTATTTTATTAGATAGGTGATATATATATATTTCTTTTCTTCAAATTAGAATACTGCATAGGTAACAGTTTCCAGGAAAACAGTGCATGTATTTCCTATTCCAATAATGGAGTCATCTATCATGGGCTCTTAACATCCGATAAAGATGTGTCCAGAGGTGCTCACACATCCCTACATTTGAAAATTCCACTATAACAAATGATGCCCCCAATTTATCATAATCAAACACTATATAACAAAAAATGTAAAATAATTTCCATCAATTCTTTAATAATTTTGGAGCTAGACAATGATACTCCTTTGTAGTCTCATGAGGTCAACACCACTTCTGGAGAGTTTCAGAATGAGCACCCTGAAGATTATACTAAGGGCCAGACAGAAAAAAAGCATTAGGTGTATGGCTGGCTTGATTCAGTAGTTTGGGTGTTTGCTTCTATAGACTAGTCTCTTAATGCATCATATTCAAATCTGTCGCTCTTCAAAAATGAACAATTAATGCATGACTATTGATAAATGTAAACTCTGCAAATACTAGGCCAATCATTTAAAATGTTTCCAGAGATCATGGCCTCTTGCTGGGTTATCTCCATTTCTCCTGAGGAAGAGAATCAGAATGATCACTTTGCATGTAGGAAAGTAAAGGCACAGTAAACTCAGCTATACACATGAGAATGAGTACATTTGATAGAATCGAGGAAGGCACCACATCACAAATCCCTGAGAGAAAAAAATTTCATGAACCTTTTCATCCATAAATAAATTCTTATGTAAACATATTTCCAAATTTGAGTGAGAGTGTGCACCCATTCGAATGAGGGTTTATTCATTTGACCAAGGGAAGGTCACATTTTCATACATAAGACTCATGTGGCAGAGGAAGATGAAACCGTTCTCCATAGAAATGGGGTCATGTAGGTTATGGCTCCCGGAAGATTTATTAGAAAAGAAATAATTCCTACTTCTCATTCATAGGAAAACTGGAGTACTCTCAAAAAGTTCAACTTTTAAATATCATAGTGTTATTTATTTTATGGATTTGTGATTTTATAGAAATGACATTCATTTGATCTAACAAAGCTAACAGGTTCAATTTTTTATGTTGATTTTTTTTTCTTGATAAACCAGGCAGTTTCTATTCACAGATCCTTTCTGACATTTCTCATTCTGAATGAAGTTTGGGGAAGGACTATACTTTAAAATTTTCTGAAATGTTTATATTCTTTTTATTTTACTCTTGTATTTTTGTGCAGGTTATTCTATCCTACACCTGGATGTGTTGAAACAATTTTTATGTTAAACACATGAAGAATTTCAATATATTTTAGTAAATCATATATTCATATTTGGTCATTGTTATGCAATGAGCAATTAATATAAGCAGAGTTTCTGAAGTTCCCTGTCATAATATTCTTTATAGTTCCTTAAAATCAGGTAACATTATTTTTCTTGATTATTTTCTGTTTACACAGGTAACAAGGTCATTTGCAAATATAAGTTAGATGTCACCACTGTTAGTATTTTGATATATAAGTATAAATAAGCACATATACATCTTTGCAAATTCAGGATTGTGCTGTATGTAGACACATTGTTTTCTCCTTTGTTCCCTTAACAATACTTAGGAGCATTTGCTCATGGCAATAAATATCTTTTGAAAACAAAAAATAGTTTATAAATATAAATTTAATACTGTATAAATATAAATTTTCTAGATTGCCACATATATCTATCTATATAATAAAGGAATATGAAAATTAGCCAGGACACTGTAACTTCATGACCGAACAGCAGGGACCTGAGGCTGCATGGTGCCTGCCTGGGGCGAGGGACCTCAGGCTGTGCCCCCCCGTACCGCAGGGCTTGATGGGGACTTCAGGCATTACCTCTTGCCCATTGGGGCTTGACAGGGGACCTCAGGCTGCACCCCCCATCGTGGCACCAGGCTGGGAGACCTCAGACTGTGCACCCCGCCCTAGCACTGAGCCAGGGGACCTCAGGCTGCACCCCCTTCCCAGCAGGGCTTGACAGGGGACCTCAGGCCGTGCCCCTCGCCTGGCAGGGCTTGATGGGGGACCTCAGGCCGCAGCTCCTGCCCCAGTGCCAGGCCAGGAGACCTCATGCCACACCCACCCTCCAGCGCCAGGCCAGGGGACCTCAGGCCGTGTCCCCCACCCAGCAGGGCTTGATGAAGACCTCAGGCCAAGCCTCCCACCTGGAGGGGCTTGATGGGGGTGGGGCTGGCCGGGTCTGGGTCTTCTGCGTTTTTGAAGCGCATGCAGTTGGTGGGCAGGGACTTAACTCTAGGTCCTGTGGCACACCCCAGACTCTGACAGGAGGGAAATTTTCATATACATTTTACTAATTTTCTTTCCTCTCTGACACTTCTATTATAGAGAAAGGGCATATAGCAATATTAAAATATTTCCTCTAATTAATTCCCTTTTAATGTGCACAAATTTCATGCACCAGGCCACTAGTGTTTTATAATATACAACTGTATCTAATCAATTTGTTAAAAAATATAAGTTTTATAAAATCAGTCAATTTCATGGGAAAAGTAACATATTTAATATGGCATTAAATTAACTGTATTATTTGATCAACAGTTTGGCTTTTCAACTGCTGTTGTACTATTTACTTGCAGCACCTCTTGTCACCATCATGGTCCCCTCTCTTCCAGGTGTCCATTAATTACCACATTTCATTTAAGAAAATGTTTTTGTTGATATTTAAAGAGAGAGGAAGGGAGAGGGATAGAGAAATAGAATCATTAATGAGAGAGACAAACATCATTGATCAGCTGCTTTCTGCACACCCCCTATTGGGGATTGAGCTTGAAACCTGGATATGTGCCCTGACCTGAAATCTAACCGGTAACCTCTTGGTCTCTGGGTCAATGCTCAACCACTGAGCTACATGGGCCAGATTGACTACCACATTTCATTTTAAGCATGGTTGCCATGCAAAGAGGTGAGGACTGAGATAAGGGTGAGTGGGTTATACTTTGGAGCATTCTGATAACTGAAATTTTCATGAGATTCATGCAGATTGTGAAGTTTTAAGGTCTGAGGAGAAGGAAAACCACAGATGCAAAGCAAATAGTTTCTTGGTGGGGCAGATGGATAAAGATATTTTTCTGTATGAAATTGTTTTTAACTAGTTTTCTTTTCCTAACTAATTTAGTTTCAACCTGGTCATCCTGTTTCACATGTAGTTCTACCAATAATCAAACTTCTAGTGGAGTCTTTCATGCTCTTTCACCCTTGATTTGGCCAACTGGTTACTCCCACCTTTAAAATATCTCCTATCAAAATGATTTTTGCATATTTTAGGATACAGAAATGTGGGATTTAAATGAGGATTTAGGCATTATTTCATCCATAGAACTCCAATATGAGGCCCAACGACTTTGTTGCTTTTCACTCTATTGTTTTGTAGGACTTGGAACGTCAATGATTCCCAGCTTCATAGAAGATTACCATGGATATTTTAAGATAAGAATGAAGAGGGATTGGAAAACAGAATCTAGGTTTGTATTTCAACTTTAACCATTAAGTTTTAGCCTTGCCAATCTCCCAACTTATTTTCTCTGTGATACTGAAAATTTCTTGAGTTTCATTGAAACTAGCCCACGATTTACTATTTGTCATATGTTGACATGTAGCTTCCTTTTAAGATAGAATATCACAAAGTTTCCTCTCATTTAGATGTGGCACTGCATTTACCTTCCACTCATAAGTAGGCCAGCAGTGCTGCTGCAGCGAGAACTAAAAGGGAGTTTTATATGATAACAAGTAAAAGCATAAAGGAGGGTGGGAGAACACCTGTCAAAAATGAATAAAGTAGGAGTTTGACTGCCTCTTTCTGACCTGAGAACACATTATTCCTTGGAAGCAATGTCTATAAAAATATATTTTCAATGAGTCAAGCTTCACATTTCCCTGTTTTTCTCTGAATCTTAAATTGGGCAGCTCAGGTGTGTGCCAGGTATCTGCTCCAGCCCAAACCTCCTACATCTTGTCAGCAAAGCCCATTGTAATCCAACGGAAGCTCATGATTCAGCAGGTGCTTGACGTGTGGTCTCCTAAGAAACAGCTACCAGGCATCTGAACAATTCACTGCTGACTGACCACAGTTCCAGGTACCAAATGCTTCCCATAAATGAACAGTCATCTTACTCCAGTAGTAGCAGGGTTGGCTTGTCTCCTGGGGCTAATAATGGAATGAAATTCTCAACACGGTTGATATGTTCCAAGGTGGTTTAGGCGTTCATTCTGGAACACAGGTTTCTTTCTGGGTATTCTCTTCAAACTAGGCTGCTCTGTGGAAGTAGGCCAAAAATGTCTGCAGCAGCCACAATGAAACCATTCTGACTTTCTGCCATTGATGATTTCTTCATATACCACTCAAGTGTAAAATACAATAAAGCAAAACCTTTCCCGTATCCATGCATGCATCCACCCGTTAGCAAACGCCTAGTTATATTATTGTCTTATATATAAGGATGTACCAAGCACCAAGGATACAAAGATGAGTAAGATCTGACCCTAAAGAACTCAGCCTAGCAGGAAGAATGGATTTCTAATCTAGTGTGTCCTACAGTAGTAAATTTTACATAGAAATAGTATGAACAAAGGGTTGTAGAAGGAGAAAGATTAGGTATGAGGGAAGAATCAATCTTTCACAGAGAGGTAGGGACATGTGGAGTCGGGTCTTAAAGGATCAATAGGAGTTTGTCTGTCAGAGAAAGGGGTCAAGTCCACTTTTGACTTAGAGAACTACATCCTCTTGTGTTACTCTCTTTAGAATATTTCAGTCAGGAGGTTTTGATTCCTGAGCAACTTAAGGATACATTTAGTTATGGACAGTTGGTTATAAAATCACCTTGTTAAAGTCTTTAACAGTTTTTCCACTTTTTCATGTCTATGTGTCCAGGTGAAAATGGCCCTTTCTGCAGCCACTTAAACTCTGAAATGTCAATAGGTTGGTCTCCTAGTTTCTGCTCTAAAGTCTTGCTTCATTAAATAACAGGAGTTTACCCCTTAGCGATACATATTTTTTCTCTTTCAGGACTTTGTTAACTGACCTGTCAGTGACCTGTCGTACTATTTCTAGCCATTTACTGCAATGCAGCAACCTAGACTCAACTATTTTTTTATATACTTAACCTACCCTGACTTTCTCGGGACAGCTTTTGTCACTACAATGCAGCTCCTACTTTATTGCCACCTTCCTTTGGGCAAGTCTTACCTAGCTGAACCTTCCTGGTCATCCATCTTGAGTTACAACTAAATTAGCATTTCAAAATCTAGCTTTGTTTTTATGTTGTGAAATTGGGGTTGTGGTCTGAAGCTTACACCAGTGGATATGGAGTTGCTTTCCGTATTTGTATCAGTTACACAAAAGTAATTCTACTCTCTATGACTCAGCTGTGAACTTTTAAAATATATCAGTATAATTACATGGAGCAGCAAAGACGACAAACCACATGTGTATGGCATTTTTTTTCCTGTCTTCTACCTCTTCCTTTCATCCTTGGCTCTGCTCAGTTGCACATCTACCTGGAGGGAAAAGCAGTTGACACACTCTGGCTTGCATTGTGGGTTGATGCTAGCAGAATATTCAAGTTCAAGTCTTTTGTACTCTCTGGGAGTTGGAGTCACTAATTTATTCTTGTGTCTGATCATCATAGAAAACTGAGTCAACTGGATTGAGATTGGGGTTACTGTGGGAAATGACTCTATTCTGTGGTTACAATAGTGTGTAAATTTCTAGCCCTTCCCTCCAATAAAGGCTACAGATAACATCCCTGTTCATCTTAGAGAGCCCCTCAATCTGTCTGGCTCCCATTTGCAAGGTTCTGGGGTCCTCTTGCCCTTCAGAGCAGTTGCCCTCAAACCCCTACATTGTCCATGTCTTTCTCTATGACTCACTTGCAATTCAAATCCAGGCCAAACTTTTGAGAATGAAAATATTAAGAAGCAAATCTAAACTTACTATTTGACAAGCAGCAGTGGAAATGTAAAAGGTGAAGTTGGTTTAGGGCAGCCTATCATGAGAGACAGGAAGCATTCCACTCCGTCCCCCTCCTTTAGGGTCTCTCTGTTGCAGCACCCTCAGAAGTCCCTGATGACACTACATCTCTCCTCTGCTCTCGCCTACAACTCACAATCCATGCTCTCTTCTGAAGGGCAAGTCCTAGAACATTTTGCGTCTTTTTTATTCTTGCTTATATTCTAATCTCATGTCTGAGTCTCTTCAGTTAAGCAAGTTGTGTCATTTAACATATGTAACAACTAGCAGTAGATAGGAGGTTGGTAACAAACCAAACACCCACCCCAGCCTGCCTGGCTCAGTGGCTGAGCATCAACCTATGAACCAGAAGGTCACAGTTCAATTCGCGGTCAGGGTACATGCCTGGATTGAGGGCTCGATCCCTGGTGGGGGGAGTGCAGGAGGCAGCCAATCAATTATATCCTCTCTCTCTCTCTCTTTTTCTCTCTCTCCCTCCCTTCCTCTCTGAAATCAACAAACCAAACACCCAAATGTCACCCCTGTATGTGAATCAGTTGAAATGTGTACCTGAAACATTCTATTCTGTCCACACAAAGTGCATATAGAGTGAAGAAACCTTATCAGTGATTAAACCTATGATTTCACTACTTTAAGTTAATTTTAAAAAATCTAACTTTAATGGTAATGTTTCTAAGAGTCAAATAGAAACATTTAAGTGACTGACATTTGTCAATGGTTTAAAAGAAGGAACATGTACACAGATAATAGAAAGCCACTATTGATTTGAGATTTTATTGTGGTTGATTCATATGGAAGCTGGGTATGAAAATATACAGGTATTTTTTGGTACACTGGAAAACCAGCTCTAACTACATTTTTATGACCAAAAGATGGGCTACATGTTTTGTTACAATGCCTAATGCCAGAACAGAATATTTGAAAAGGTGCAAAAAAAAAAAAACAACAACCCAAAAAACAAAAAAAAACACAAAAGAATATTTGAAAAGGAGAGGATAATAGAAAGAATGGGAAAGCACACACATCTTTGGAAAAACAAATCTCAAAATTCAAAAGATTATATTCCTCTCAATGTTCTATTAAAATATCTTTCACATTTTGCATTTTATTTTAATGCAAATTGATACGTCACTGAGATTGTTAAAACCTCGATAAAGTTTTAATAACCTTTTTGGTCACATGGAAAGAAAACAAATTTTTGGACCAGACGACATATATAATTAAGAAGATGACAGACCTCTAAAAACTAAATGCAATGTTTATTTTAAAATGTTCCAAGGTTAAGACCGCGCCAGCAAGTTTTTATTGCTGATCTACAGCCTTATGTGAAAAATGGGGTTTTATAATGGAAATGCTGAGGCACCATCTTAATTATCAGTGCCACTGGGCACCAGCAGAATGAAGGAATATTCTTATTCTTGCACAATGAATACTAATTGAAGTGGGCGATATGGGAATTTGTGTGGCTGCACTGCAGTAAAATGGTGCCATCTAAAGGAGAGGAGAGCAAAACCACATGGGTAGCATTTGTTCAAGAAACAAGCAGAGATTGGCGTCTTCTACTTAACAAACAGCTGCATTTCAGCATTTGGTTTTTAAATTCAGAAAAGAACACTGCATTCTCCTGTGTTACGAACATAGTTGCTTATCAGGTGGAGTTAGGGAGGGGGCAGATTCTTTCAGTTCCTCTAAACCCCCTTCATATAGTGGACTTCCCATCTGACAGATGACAAAGGAGTGATATTGAATATGCACACAAGGACAAGGGAGAAGGCAGGGAGGGAGGGAGCCAGAAGGGAAAGAAGAGGGAAGGGAAAGGGTAGGTGGTGGGTGGGAGGGGATGGAGATGAAGAGAGGAAAAGGGAGAGGGAGAAGGAAAGAGGAATGAAAGAATTCTGTGCCAGGCATTTTGCTTTTGGATATGCAACATAAAATCCAGCATTTAGTCTTCACAAGCAGTGTCATTTTTACCTATAAAGGAAATGAAACAGACAGGTAAAATAAATAACTGCCGATTGGTACAGTTGGCAGTGACAAAGCAAATTGATCTATTTGCAGGAAGGACTGTGGTGTCTGTACAAGCATGAGGTGCTAAATGGAAGGGTGTGTTGGTTCTTCTCAGAAAGGGAAGAGCATATGTGTTATGTGACAATTCTCATAGGAAGATCAGAATCCATTAGAAGACTCATTAGCATCCTTCTCCTTCTCAATTAAACTTGTACATTAAGCAGACTTGGAGAATCAAAACACCCGCACATGGAGTTCCAGTTAAAAATTTCACTTTCTTTGCTTTCTTGCCTTTAAAATGTGATTTCCTGGTCCATCAGAAATTTACATGAGGATAGCAGGACCGAGAGAGAGTTTTTAACTGAATTTTGACAAAATGTCTCAGTAAAATGAGGCTCTTTTCATAACCAGGGAACACTAGACCCTTGCTGTTCTGTCTCATGGAAATATACAGGAAACAAATGCCACTTGGTGACCAAGATGTATTAATAGAAAGATACACTGAACTGAACTATTGCCTAACCCTGGAGAGCTGGTTAACAGCATTGGAGAGAGGTGGGGTTTGAGGCTAAATATAGAATTTCCAATGTGGTTGAAAATCCCAAAGGAGGCAGACTACACAGAACTTTCCTGATTTGAGGGCACTTTTATACAACCAGAACAGGGTCCACCGAGTAATTCTAGTCATTTAAGCAACCAAACTGAGGCACCACAGAAGCTCAGGTGAAGGAGTGTACTGTTACTTTAAGTGGTCGGGAATGCTGACTTGCTCATTCCCCAGCTGGCTCAGTTGCATTGTCTAGACAGCCAGTCTGCAGGGAACTGGGATCTTCCCCACAGTCACCTACAACAGGGGTAGGTGGCGGAAACTGGGGCAGGACTATTCGCCCTTCACAGAGGTCAGAGCAAGTTGGCACACCTGGAATGTCTCCTATGGGTTTAGTAAAAGGGAAAAAGGATATAGCTTTTCAGGTTTTTGCAGATCCAAGATGGAAGTGATTGAAGTCTAAGCATAGGGTTCTCTTTTGAAAATGTATATTGCCATGCCATAGATTCTTAACAAGGTCTAGCTTTTTAAAAATTGTTTTAAGGGGAAAACGTGGTTTGGAGCCTTTCCCTTTAAATTATAGGCAACTAGGGTGAGGTTTCTGTTTCTCCCACTGATAATTTTTAGAGGACATCTTGGCTTTAAAAGTTCATATCTATTTCCTAAAAAAAAATTAAAAATGGAACTGCCTTATGACCCAGCAATTTCACTTCTGGGTATTTTTCCAAAGAAACACAAAACACAAATTTGAAAAAATATATACACCCCTATATTTATTTAAGCATTGTTTGCAATAGACAAAATATGGAAGCAACCCAAGTGTACATCAATAGACGAGTGGATAAAAAAGCTGTGGTACATGTGTACAATGGAATATTACTTAGCCATATTAAGAATGAAATCTTACCACTTGCAACAACATGGATGGATCTACAGGATATTATGTTAAGTGAAATGAATCAGACAGAGAAAGACAAATGCCATATGATTTCATTTGAATTTGGAATCTAAAGAACAAAATAAAGGAATAGACTCATTGATGCAGAGAAGAAAATAATAAAAAGTGAAGGGATTAAGAAGTACAAATTGGTGGTTACAAAATAGTCAGAGGAGTTAAAGTACACTATAGGGAATATAGTCAATAACATTGTAATAACTGTGTATGATGCCAGGCTGGTACTTGAAATTTCAGGAGGATCACTTTGCACATTATGTAATTTTCTAACTACTATGCTGTATACCTGAAACTAACCCTATATAATAAAAGGCTAATATGCAAATAGACTGAACAGTGGAACAACTGCAACAACTGAACAACCAGTCACTATGACATGCACTGACCACCAGGGGGTATGTGCAGAACATGGTGGGCATCGGCCGCAGCAGGATGGAGGAGGAGGTGAGCAGGGGTGCCAGACCAAGGTGGAACACTGGACACTGTCATCAGGGCAAGCCTCTGGTGGTTACTGAAAATTCTTGCTCCCATGCACCGTGGTCCTACCCAACGCTTGCACCTGCTGCCAGTGCTGGCCCCGCTCGCACCCGCTACCAGCACCAGTCCCACTTGCACCCACTGCTGGTGCCAGTCCCAATGGGTGTAAGTGGGGCCAGCATTGTCAGCGCATGGGAGCGCCGGTGGTAGCGGTAGCAGGGCTGGGGGCAGACAGAGGACTGGGGGCCACAGTGGGAGGGGCTGGGCAGGGGCACGGAGGATGGGCTGAGACTGGCCCCTGTGCCTACCACAGCCTCATGGCCTACAGTTCCTTTCAAGGTGCACGGATTCATGCACTGGGCCCCTAGTATAAAATAATGTTGAAAGTCAACTATAATGAAAAATAAAAAAATTACTTGTATTCATATTACTCATAGATGATCCACTAACTTTACATTACTCAAGTAAGTCTGAGAAGGAAAAGGGAAGAGAACAATGACAGAGTTAGGAACACTTATTATTATTATTTTTTTATTGCGGAGGAATCAGGAGATCCTGGGATTTGAAGGTGTCTATGCAGTAAGAAGCCTCCACTGTCTCCTTTACAGAGATTGACATTATTTAAGCCAGAACTTTTCAGGATGTTTCTTTGAAAAGTTTTTAGCAGTAAGTGAATTTGGGAGATGCTGGTGTACCCATCGCTAAAGGTTACTTTACTGCAGGATTTTTCAGAGTCTATAATCTGTTAAAGTGCTTGTGACATTCAGGTCAGCTTTAAAGGCTGCCTTTGCAACAGTTAGCACATAACACCTCAGGGTAGGAGTCCTAGGAAGACATGATGAGGCAAAAGTACTGATGTGGCCACATAGGGAACTGAGGAGCTACTGATGAAAATATATTGTTTTGGGGAGCCAAAACAATGAACTACAAAATGCTCTGTAGAAGTACTAATGACATAAAAGAACATGGGAAACACACTGACGCAAGTGAAGAGTGAGAAGCATCTATTCTCCCACAGGGGCAGAGGGAGACCAGCCTGCCACACTCTGGGATTGGGGGCTGGCAGGAACCAATGTTTTGAGTTCTTTTTAAACATCACAGTAGCTCCTTAATAACTATTATAAGATTTAAACATTAGGTATTTATATCATGAAGTTGCCCAATACTTGGCTTTGTGGAAAGGAGAGTAATCCAAGAATGTGAGGTGGCTTGGCACACAGGAGACTAGGTTTCCTTGAGGCATGGCATGGGGATGTCATTAGAAGGGGTCCATGTGTGCTCATTGATAGCTTGCGTAAGTGATATGCCTTGTGCTAATACACACTATGTTTCAAACATGTAAATGCTGCTGTGATTGAGAAAATATTTTTAATGGAAATATTTTGCTGAATTCACAACGGTCTCTCTTTAGGTATTTTCTTAACAGAAGGATAAGAATAGAACTAGTAGTATGTGTAGGTCCTCAAACTTTTACATCTTTGAATAAACAACAAAATCACATGATTCAAAACTCAGAAAATGTCAAAAAATATAGAATAAAAATACCTTTCTTCCATCTCTGCTCAACCATCTGCAAGACCTGACACCTCAGATTGGATAATCTTTGTTTCTAGTTTCTTATGTAAACTCCCAGGGTTTTTTTTTTTTTTTTTCAGCACACAGAAAAGAACATACAAATATAGAGTTTTATTTTTCTCTTTCTTACAAAATTTTAAATGCTATCCTTATTTTGTTTTAAGTCTCATGTAACTGCACTGCTATACTTCCTTTCTGTTGAAAGCAACTTCTTCATTTTCCCACAGCCCCTAAAGCCAAAAGCTCCTGAACCTCACACTGTTAATAGAGTATGTCCCACATACCACCTATTTCACCTTCCCTCCTTCATCGATGCCCATAGAATGCTCTTGGTGATGCATGGGACAAGGTTCCATCATTTCTTTGTAAATCTGACTCCCATCTGCCTCCTCTCTCCTGTAGAATGACAAGATATCATACCATCCTCAATCTCAGTATCTACAGAGGATCCCACCTCTTCATTTCTAATTGCACTGGGCAGAGGGTCATCAGTAGAAACAGAAATAACATTCTAAACCGGTCCAGATGAGTTGGACTAAAACTTGCGGTGAAAATACATGACATGGAATTTTATTCAACATGCCTTATGCTCTGGGCTTATGGCCTGTATGGATGTCATTCTCTGACTCATTTTAAATAAACAAGAAACCATGTCACCTACAAAGTATTTAAGTTGGTCCTGGTTGATGGAGAATTTAAGCAGAATTGGTTCCAAATTCTGTTAATTATCAGAATTCCAGAGGCTGCAGAGCTTTTAAAAAGTACAGATTCTTGGGTTCTACCTAGACACATGTAATTATCCTTGCGGTCATAACAGGGATGTTTATTTTGAAGTTCCCCAGTGATTCCAATGATACTTCAAGAAAGAAAATGTTAAGGTGGGTCTCATAGCCACTCACATGAATTCCATGACCAAGAGGAAGGCCAAGGTGAGGAGCCCTTCTCCCATGAGTTGTACCTCATTTTAATACAACTTTTAATTAAAAAGCTTCATTTCTAATTTTATTTGGTTCACAAATGTGGATATACTATAAGCAAGGAATCACTTAGAAATGGAGCAGAATAAAATTAAAATATCAGAGGAGCAGAAGGTTTCTTAGCCAAAGAAAAAACACCCTGATTTTTTCCCTAAGAATTACTAAATATGGCAGAGAAAGTGATTGACTTGAACTGGGTGCAATGAGGTGAGATTAGAAAGAAAGTTAAAATGCAGGTGAAGCTGAACTCTGTGATCAATCATATTGCTCTGCTGAGTTCCTACAAGGTGCCCCTCAACATGAGTTTGCTCTTCACATCGTTTGATAACCTTAGAACCTGGTGTGACACAGGGCATGCAGATTATAAATAAAGGAAGATCAGGGCCAGGAGAAAATTGTCATAGAGGGGTGTAGAAGAAGCCAAGGTCTTTATCAGGACATGAGAGGGAAATAAGTCGGAGAAAGACAAATACTGTATGCTCTCACTTATTTGTGGACTCTTAAAAAACTAAGCTGTATACAAAAAAAAAAAAAAAAAACAACAACAAAAAAACACACAACAGATTGGTGGTCACCAGAGGCAGGGGATATGAGAGTTGGGGAGAAGGGTGAAGGTGACCAAAAGGTACAAACCTCCAGTTATAAGATACAAATGTCCTGGGATGTGATGCACACCATGGTGACTTTAGTTAATAATACTGTATTGTATAGTTGAAATTTACTAAAAGAGTATAGATCATCACAAGAAAAAGAATTTAAAACTACATGGGAACTAATGTTAACTAACCTAACTCTGGTAAATATATATATCCACAAATGGTACAAAAAAAGGACATGAGAAGATCTGAATGTGTCATGAGTATGTCAAAAGCTGTAGGAACCATGGAACTATATCTGACCGGTTTGGCTCAGAGGATAGAGCATCGGCCTGCGGACTGAAAGGTCCCAGGTTCGATTCTGGTCAAGGGCATGTACCTTGGTTGCGGACACATCCCCAGTGGGGAGTGTGCAGGAGGCAGCTGATCGATGTTTCTCTCTCATCGATGTTTCTAACTCTCTATCCCTCTCCCTTCCTCTCTGTAAAAAATCAATAAAATATATTTTTAAAAAAGCAGAGGGAAGAGTATTTAGGGACACTGGGTTAAGTAAGGGGATTAACTGCAAAAATGGTCCCAATTCTCCACAAGCTCATGTATTTATATCCTCAGCAATGTGACTTAGTTCTTCTCAATCTACTCTCCTTCCCCTTGAATCAGGGCCAGCCATGTGACTCACTTTGTCCTATAGGACATGGCAGAACTTGCGGAAGGCCACAGCTGAGCTTAGAACTTAAGACACTGCATCCTGTGACTTGCTCTTTAGGGACCCAGTTACTGCCAGGGGCACACACCTGAGCTCATCGGGTGGAGGTTGGGCAGCCATGTGGAGAGAGCCAAGTCAGCCCAGTATCCCTGCAAGGAACATCTCAGACATCATAAGACTTCAAAGCAACAACCAGCAAAACAGGAGGAAGCCCAGAAAATATGCTGCCAGAGAAGACAAGAGTAGGGATGTTTCAAGGAGAATGTGGTCGACTCTGTTGGCTACTGTTGAGAACTCAAAAACAGTGAAGACAGAAGGATGTCCATTGGATTTAGTGTCATGGAGATTGTTGGTGACTTTGGGAAGACCTGTTTCATTTTTAGGGTGTGCTGAGGACAGAAGCAGTGGTGGAGATGTTTTAAGAGTGGAGTGAAGAGGTTAAGATCATGAGTACTGTCTTTGGAGAAGGTGGTTGTATGCTTTCTTGATGAAATAAAGTAAGGTATAATGACACTGTGTTGAGAATCACCAATGGAGAGGGAGACGATGTTGATGCAGGGAGAGCTGCATGTCCAAGGGACAGAACCCCTGAAAGAGATAGGGAGACCAGTAGACAGATATCGAAACTCAGACTTGTTCACTGGCTAACATAAAAGATTACATATCAGAGTGTTTTGTGGTCTGTACAGAGATGCATGACAATAGTTTATTAATTTTTTGTTTCTCTTAACTCCTTATTCCCGAACAACGAACATCTTTAGTAATAATTAGTAGAACTAAGTATGTGGAAACTAACTTTATGGTAACTAGTCTGGCAATCACCGTCTTAACCATATGATCAAAGTTAACATCACTAAGTGATTGGACCAACCAACATATGTGCCTCTTGATTTGATGCTCTGAGAAAGACAGAACATAACTTCTACAATTTTCCTGGCAAAAATGCATCAATTAAATCTAGTCATGAGGAAATACCAGACAACCCCAAATGAAGGACATTCTACAAAATAACTGGGCTGCCCTCTTCAAGTGTCAGGGTCATAAAATCTCCAACTATAGATTGAAGAGTTATTCTAGATTAAAGGACACTAAAGAACCATTACAATGAAATAAAATGTGAGACTGGATTGTCTTTTAGACCAGTATTTTTCCTTTCCTTTTTTAAAACATAAGTAACAATTTTGGGGGCAATTTGTAATATATGAATAAGGTCTCTAAAATGGATAATTATACTTTTAATTTTTTGATTTTAATAATTGTAGTATAATTCTGTAAAAGAATATCCTTCACACAGAAGGTGCATTCTCAATTATTTAGGGGTGATGAGGCATTATATCTATAGTTTATTTTCCAATGGTTTAGGAAAAAATACATATGGCAGAATTCTAAAATAGTCCCCAAGATTTCCACACCATTATTTACATAGCCTGTATAAACACCTCTTATTAAGTATGGGCAGAACCTGTGACTATGATGGGATATACCTCCCATGATTATATCATTTGGCTTTGATTTAATCAATAGATTATCCTGGGTGGGCCTGGCCTAATCAGATGAACCCCTTACCCAAAGGTGAAGTATCAGAGAAATGTTCTCCTACTTGAGAGCAAACTGACATGCTGTGGGAAGGGTCACATGGTAGGAAATGACAGGAGACCTCTAGGATCTAAGAATGATTCCTGGCTGATACCTAGCAGAAAACAGGGACCTCAGTCCTACAACCACAAGGAACTACATTCTACCCACAACCAGTAGTGTTGGAAAAGGACCCTGTACCTAAGAGGAGATCCCAGCCCAGGCCAACAGCTTGATTTCAGCTTGGCAGGATCCTGAGCAGAGAACCCAGTAGTCCTGTCCCTGAACTCGTGAACCCTGGAAACTGAGCAAGTAAATACATATTGTTTTAAGTTGCTAAGTTTGTGGTAGTTTGTTACATAGCAATAGAAAACTAATGTGATATCTGATGCAGATAAGTCAAAATATTAACAAGTAGTGAATCTTGGATAACAACTTAGGGAAGTATTCTGTATATTGTTGTAACTTTTCTGTGAATCTGAAATTATTTAAAAATAAAACATTATCCTAGATATAAGAGATATAAAGCTTACTATGTGACATGTACCATTTAAAGTATTTTAAAATAAATTAACACATTCTATTCTTTATCAATTATCATTAAAGAGCAAATAACCTCTTTCCCCATGACTTAGATATTATTTTGATCTTGTTTTTCTGATAAGTAAATGAGACACAGAGAGTTCAGATGACATGATGAGGTCACCCAGATAGTAAATGGCAGAGCTGCCATTTAAAGCCAGTTTCAGAGTTCATACTCCTAAACACTGTGCCATCATGACTCAGTGACACTGAAGGAACAAAATGCTGATTAAATCACCAGGTGACAACGTGAATGTGATTGGTCATAATCCTGCAGTACCCTGCAATCCATGGGGAATCATTTTGCCTGGTTATTTACAATGCAATTTTTATAGTCATTTAATGAATAGCAAATCAGGACAACTTACAGCATTGGAATTTAAGCAATAATAAGTTTGGCTTGTCTTGATGGTTTCAAATATTATAAAATGTATTCATATACCAAAATTTGCCTTATCTTCCCAAACATCGAAAACCTTTAATAATATGCAAAGCTAACAAATTGTAAGTAGAGGATAGATATGACTAAAAGGGAGAGCAAATTTGGCATGTATAAAGGATCTAGAAATGAAGGAAGAACAAAGAAATGAAAGCATTATGTTCAATATACTTAACAAAAGTCAGTAAAAAAAAGATATACTTCGAACCTTCTAGTATACTGATTTTATACATTTTCTTTATTTCAGGACTTGGAATAAGATGAAGTCACCCAAACTCCATTGTGAAATCTAGTCTCCTTGAAATCCATCTGACCTCAGAGAGGCAAACAGTGAGTAATTCAAAATATTTTTGAATGAAAGTGTCAGTTTAAGATCCTCAGCATAAAACATACCTACAAAGCCTATTTGCAAAGTAAATTTACTCAGGATTCTTGATACCTATGAAAGTTTTTCTATTATATTTATTTAAAATTACAACAGTTTACATTAGAAACAAGCTCAAACAATTAAGGTAAAAGATAAATAACTGCATACAGTTTAATTTTACAAAATGCAAACACACATCTTTCATTGTTCCATTATCTGAGTATTAAGCGCCACATAATTGCACAAGGCATTTTCAAATGTCTTAAAGGCTCTAAAATTACAGAAATGATTTTGGTGAAACGGTCTTTATTTTCCTCCATTATTATACAAATAATTGACCGCACAGATTAAAATTAAATCAAAATTGGATATGTCCCTTGCAGAGTTCATTTCTCCTTTACAGGGAAAGGTTGGGGACTTATGGTGCCTCATAGAGTTTAATCAGGTACTTGTGAGGTTCAGAATATGGGCTCAAATTTCTGTAACTTAGGATGTTTTAGCCAAGAGAGACCCAGAGACTCCTGGCTCCATGGTGACATCACAGGAAGGGTTACCCAAGACAATCCATTTCTAACTATCCAAGTAATTCTAATGGTGCCCTTTTCACTCTCAGATATGCCTCCATCTGGGAGATGGTCCAGATGGGCTGCTGCCTGCCACTGTGAGGGCAGAAGGGAGAGAAGCAAAAAGAAAGTCCCTTTCGTCTGACTATAGGGTGAAAAATTATTACCACACTTACTCACCACACCCTAGAGGAAGACAGAAGATGTTTTTACACTATTCCTTCTTTAATTAAAAAACAACACTTGTTTTTGCCCGGCCGGAGTGGCTCTGTGGTTGAGTGTCGACCTAGGAACCAGGAGATCACTGTTCAATTCCCAGTCAGGGCACATGCCTGGGTTGAGGGCTCAATCCCTGGTAAGTGGTGTGCAGGAGGCAGCCGATTGGTGATTCTCTCTCATCATTGATGTTTCTATCTCTCTCTCTCTTACTGTCTGAAATCAATAAAAATATATATATTTTTAAAAAGCAACACGTGTTTTTGCTAATACATTGGAAAACACAGGTGGAGAAATAGGAAAACAATTCAAATAAAATCCGCTTCCCTAGAAATAGTAACAGTCATGGATTGTAGAGTCACATGGGCGTTGCAGGAAGTTGTTCTAATTCTTGGTGGTAGGAGATATTTTCATGGTGTGCTCAACTTTCAGAAACCTGATCCAGTGACTCAGAATCAGTTCTGAAACATTATCCTCCCAGTTCAATTTCTTCTCGTCATAAATTTCTGAGCTATTTACCTGTTATAATTACATGGGGGAAATAGAGAGGGACAAGTAAAGAAATGTGGAATAAAATATGTGGTCAATAAGCTGCAAGCGAGAATGGACTGGGGTTTCTTCTCCTACAATATCAGAACTCTTGTGGGAATGCCAGATATCAAATACCACAGGGCGAGCAGAAGGAACAGCCCTCCCTGCTCAGCTCACTAAGTCCCATGTGGGTCAGGAAAAAATACCCGATTTCACCATTGTTCCTCCAGTACCTAGCATGATGCCAGGCAGGTAAGAGGCAGTCATTACATTTTGATGGAATGAGTTAATAAGGCTGGTTTTTCACAATTTCCATTGTTGTTGCTACAGTTGGGCTCATTTTAGTCCAAGTTAAAGCATAGACCAAAGTGTTTTGAAAATTAGTCTTTTCCTCTCTCTGACGTGTATTAATGTCACTGGGAACACAGGGGTGAATAAGAAAGGACTGCTGCCCTTGAGGCTCCCAGAGTCACATAAATTACCAGGCACGGAGAGGAAGCATGGCAGACTTGACCAAGTTCATGAAACACACTTGGGTTCAAATCTCCACTCTGTGTTCACTGGTTTTGTGACTTTGGGCAAGTTGTTACTGTTATTATTAATATCCCTTCAAATGGTAATTTTAAGTCATAGGATGTTTGAGGATTAAATGTCTTAATGCAAAGTACCTGGAAGACTGCCTGGCACTTGAGAATCCTTCAGTGAGCGGAGACTGTTACTGCTACTTAACCTCCATGCAAACTAGGCAGATGAAACTTGCTGAGTCTGTTTACACAACTAAAGAAAGGATATCTATATAATAAAAACCTAGTGGTCATAACGCTGTAATGACCAAAGACCAGTCCCTATGATGCCCATTGAGGCCAGCGAACCCAGCCCCGCCCCCGGCCCCACCCCAGATCAGCCTCTCCCACCCTAATTGAAGGTGGGGCGGCTAGCCAATCCCCCTACCCCCCGGGGCCCCTCCCCTTTGTCCTGGCTGGCCCAGCACCCCAGAGGGGACCCTCACCATGATGGGGGAGTGGCCAGCCTGCAAACCGCCAGCGGCCCCTCGCCCAGGCCAAGGCAGTGCTGGGAGCCAGGCATGTGCAGCGCAGTCTTTTAAAAGTAAAGAAAGACCTGCTGGCGCTCCGAGGTGCCTCCCGGCACTGGCTGCCAACCCCCATCCCCACCCCAAGTGGAGCCCCAGGCCAAGTGGCTCGAGTGGGTGTGGGCCGAGTGGCCCCAGGCCCCAGGCCCTGTGGGGATGGAGAGGTTCGTGCCTCAGCCTGGTGTAGCGATGCTGGTTAACTTTGCTGTGGAGGCCAGCGGGACTCCCGCCTGTTCGGGGGCAGCCTGTTTATGCTGGGACCCGGGTGCGTGGCCGCACACATGTGGTGGGCATGTGCTGGGAGTGTGGCACTGGTATCATATGGACATTTGTGCATGAAAAGGTGTGCACACAGCTTTGTGTGCATAAATACATCTGTTTCTCAGAGGCATACCTGGAAAGGTGCTTTATCTGTAATAGGCAGTTTTCAAAATGTAATCCAGAGCAAGGGATCTGTAGTGAAAACACATGCACAAGAAAAGGTTTTTGATACTAAACACAAAGCTGTAAATTGAAGTGTTTATGCCCAAATGTACTGTGAATCATACATATGGTGATATTTATTGTCTGGTGGGTCTGTTTGAAAGATTTGGTTGATTAGTTCTCATTTCACAAAAATAAAATAATGTAACTAAGTGATTACTAAATATATACTTCTAAGGCAAAGTAGTTTACTGCTTTGTGTACCTTTTGCATGAGTATAGCACATCAAGGCTGTTTATAAAGTATAACTTGGATGATGTGACAATATGGTTGAGGAAGGGGGTGTGGCCGGTTGTTTTTAAAAATGAGGCACCTCACATTTTTTAAGACAAACCTGTTAGCCTAAAATCTTCAGAAGGCAGGGTCAGGGCCTTTAAGACCTTTGTATATAGGCCTAAGACATAAAAAAGCAGCTACCTTTTTAGGATGTGGCCTGAAAGAAACCTGTTGTTTTCAGTTATTACTGTCTTCAAAGTAAAATAACATGTGTGCAGCCTTTTTATGTGAGGGTGTTTTGTTTTTTTTATACTTTCATTACGATATTTGAAATAGGTGTTGTCATTATTTTAAAGCAATAGTTTTTTCCTCTCAATATCAGAGACCAAAATTTTCACACACAGCCCAAAAATGTTTATTTGAAGTAACTTATGTATCTGGACTCTGGGTGGCCTAATAAGCTCAATGATTAGACAGGTGCTTTTATAGCCAAGGTCAAAGGCTCTTTTCCCTGATTAACGCTTGAGGGGGGAGCAGCCAGAGGCTCTCCTGACCAGCATAGGGAAAGGGGGGAGGGGCAGAAAAACCATTAGAGGAAAAGGAATTGGAAACTCCCTCTCCACCACCCTTAAGAGAGTTCAAACACTGGGTGGTGCTGCGAGCGAGGTGGGGCAGTGGGTGGGTGGGTGGGGTGCTAGTGTTGGTGGGCTGGATGGCGGGCTACCGCACAATTTCATGCACTGAGCATCTAGGAGTTATGTAATGTTTCACAATAGTTTTTATACTGCACGTATTTTTTTTTTATTATTGCCTACATGAGCCTATAAGACATAGGTTCTCATAACAGTCCCATTTCAAATGCTCCGCAGGGGCATCCACTCATATAGTCAGAATCCAAGACTCACATGGGGCAGAAGCTCTGGGCATGGACACAGAACTACTGGGCTGACATCTGTAGAGGACAGTCAGACCTGGCACCTGGTCAGAGCCCCTTGGGTCCCTTTAGCAGCCCAGTGCCCTCACTCCCCAGCTTTGCTTGCTTTGCTGATACAGATTTGCCTACAATCTTCAGAGATTGGCCACTGGTACTAGAACAATACAGAGAGAGATGACCCCACCCCCTGGGCCAAAAAAGTCTCTGAAGTGTAACTGACAATCCAGAGCTGCAAGGGGGATCAGGTAAATCTAGGATTTTTCCTGGAAGCACACCCTGTCTTGGCTCCCTTCCCTTTCTTGTCCTGCTCCTTCATCCCTGGCCCTTGTCAGTTTCTTCTGGGGACACATCCTTGATAAATACACCTACTGACCTGTGGTTTAGGATCTGCTGCTGAGAGAACCTGAACCTAGACCACAGCTGGATGACATTGGTTATATAAAAATCCTAAAACAATTCAAGGTGCGTGGATGTTCATCAATAATTTGAAATCCCAGATGCCTTTCCTGAGAAGTGGTTTGCACTGAAAGACCAGGGCCCTGGAGCCAGCCTGCTCTTAGCTCTCCTCCCAAAGCTATGAGTACTTGCTTTATGCTAAACTGTAGGCCTCGGAGGAATTCAGATGCCTTACTTCCACCTAGTAGCCACAGTCCTGCTCAGAGCCTGCCCCAGAGCTACTGGACGATGAAGTTACTGAATGAATACACAAATGCTATAGGTGCTTTGCTGTTACTAGCCCGTTATACATTCAAAATACGCTTGAGAAGTGGGCATTATGATCTCCATTTTTAGATGATGAAATTCAGACCTAGGAAGATGAAGTTACTCTCCCAGCCAGGATAAAGCTGGAACGTCAGGTGGGTCTGATTAGAAGCACATTACTTTTGCCTCAATTGTGTCTCCCCTCCAGCTTCCTGAGGAGGGGGCTGTAAGGCACACCCGTTCCTGGGCTCCATTCCAAACACACTAATCACATCTCCAATACTGGAGTCTGGAAATACCAAGTCATTTTTTCTGCCAACCACCATGAGAGAGCTTAGTTTGGGCTGCCTCAGAAGTGGGCCTGTGATGAGGGTTTGAGCACAGGCAGTTTATCTGGGAGCTGATCCCAGGAAGCACCGAGGTGGTGGGACAGTGAGGGCAGAAGAAGAGAATGAGGGCTGCAGCATCATGCCTGGAGAGAGGAATGCATCAAGAGAATCGAAAGGAGTCCTTGTTCCAGGAGGTTTGCACTCACACGCAAATTAAAGCAGCAGGAAAAGTGCACTTCAAATAGAGTAACTTGAAACAAGTAGGGTCTTTTGTGGCAACAAAACACAATCAAATACCACACCTGCCCTTTCTTCTCAGCTGGGCCTTGGAAACTGTTGGCAAAGGTTCAGATTTAGGTCACATTGTTGACTTTTGAGCTCTCTACTCAGATGTCAAATGCTGGGTGAGACTTTCTAGCTTCTTATACACTTAACAAAAATGACGTTTACTGGTAATTTTAACCATTTATGGAGAGGGCAGGCATGGCAAAGAGGTTCCACCTCTTGGGTAACTCTGATCTCTTGGAAGCAACTCCTTATGGCCACTGCATTAGGAGGCCAGTTCTGACTTAGTAACAAAGACAGTTGAGAGCGCTCTGCCTTGAGTTGGGATCTGGGAGGGATGGGCTACATTGTTGTACTAGAGCATCTTGCTTCACAAGGAAAATGATAAATGCGATCACTTCTATATACTAACATTCTCCTACTTTCTATCCTCAGGCTGCTTTCCGTGGTGTAATACATCGATTTCTAAACAATACAAAAGTCCTTGAAAAATCAACTCTAAAACCACAGAAAAAAATGCAGTGTAAATCTCAGGTAAGATACTCATTTGCAAGTCAGTAAAAATTCAAAGCACTCTGAAAATAAAATTCATTAGTTCAGCAAGCTACAACCTTTTTCATCTCATAGCACACATAAACTACTTACTAAAATTCTGCGGCACACCAACACTATATATTTTGCCGATCTGAAAAAAATAGGCATGAATTTTAATCATTCACACTGGACAGCTACTGCTGTGTTGGCTGTTGTAATTTTTTAATTTGACAATGCTAAGGGAAAAGAAGTCAGTGCCGCTGACTGAACAGTCAGGTATTGCATGTTTTAAAAATTCTTGCAGCACACCAGTTGAAAATCGCTTCATTAGTTACATAGAAAATAAAAGCAACGTGGCCAAACTTTTCATTCACAGCCACAGAATGCCTTATAATCTCAATGGTCTGCAAGTGTTTGCCTGTCATCCTAAGTGTCCCTGATGGTTTTTGGAGATTTTCCCGTAAGTGACAAGGAGCAAAGAAAGGTTGTCTCAGCTCTGCTTTCCAGCAGCTGTTGCATAATACCTCTCTCTGGCAACACATGCATTGTTCCCTCTATTCTTTCTAGTCAAAGAGAGACCACAGTGCAGCCTTCAGAAGTCTTTGAAGCTTTCTATTTTTAAATTTAGGAACAGCTGTATCATTCATTGACTATTATAAAAATGCTACAAACTATTACTGAGAACATAGAAAAAGAGAAAGCATTGTATTTTTATATAACCAGAGAGATGAGGAAATCCAGGTGGTATCCTTTATCCAGAAGAATTTCTCAGCCAATCCCACCTCTAGCAGAGATCAGCCCAACCTCTGCACTGATGGGAGGGACTTGGTCCATGAGAGAAATGGCAGACACATACATTATCTGAAGGTTGATGGCACAAAAACATTTTGCTTATGAATGTGTTTCTTTCCTGGTTTTCTGTTGTTTACTCTTGAGAGACTCTAATTTTAAAAATTGTATCCTTCTTTATAAGAGTGATTCACATTCATGGTAGAAGAATAAGATACCACATAAAAGTAGAACAAAGAAAAAAATACAGTTACTCATACATTTATCCAAAGTCACTCAAAATTCTTTTTTTTAAATTATATGATGTACAATAGTATATTAGTTTCAGGTGTACAACCCTGTGATTAGATATTTATATAACTTTCAAAGTTGATAAAACTAGTATCCATCAGACACCATGTATAGTTATTACGTATTATTGACTGTATTCCCTATGTTGTACCTTGCATCTCAGTGACTATGCTGTAACTACCAATTTGTACTTCTAAATCCTTTCACCCTTTTTCACCCATCCTACCAACTCCCCTCCCATTAGGCAACCATCAAAATGTTCTATGTATGTATGAGTCTTTTTTTTGTTTGGTTTGTTTGTTTACTTTGCTTTTTAGATTTCCCATGTAAGTGTAATCATATGGCATTTGTCTTTCTCCATCTGACTGATTTCACTCAGCACAATACCCTCTAGTTCCATCAGTGTTGTTGCAGATAGAAAGATTTCATTTTTTTAATGGCTGAATCATAATCCATTGTATATGTGCACCACATCTTCTTTATCAATTAATCTATTGATGGACACTTAGGTAGCTTTTATATCTTGGCTGTTGTAAATAGTGCTGCAATAAACATATGGATGTATATGCCTTTTAATTTAGTGTTTTGGTTTTATTGGGACAAATATCTAGAAGTGGAGTTTCTGGGTCCTTCCTCATCTCTTTTATAGCCTTTGCTTTAAAGTCTATTTTATCTGGTATAAGTATTGCTACACCAGTTTTTTGTTTGTTTGTTTCTATTTTCATGAAATATCTTTTTCCACCTTTTTACTTACAGTATGTGTGTGTCTTTTGATCTGAAGTGAGTCTCTTGATGACAGCATATGTAAGGGTCTTGTTTTGTTATCTATTCAGGTACCTTCTGTCTTTTGATTGCAGCATTTAATCCACTTGCATTCAAACTAATTGTTGATAGTTATGTATTTATTGCCATTTTATTTATATTGTTATCTCTTTTTTTCTTCTTTTTCTTAAAGAAGTTCCTTTAACATATCATGTAATACTGGTTTGGTGGTGATGGACTCCTTTAGCTTTTTCTTGTCTGGGAAGATCTTTATCTGTCCTGAATGATAGCTTTGCTGGCTAGAGTAATATTGGTTGTAGTTCCTTCCTTTTCATAATTTTAAATATTATTTGCCAATCCTTTCTGGCCTGCAAAATTTCTGTTGGGAAATCAGCTGACAGTCTTATGGGAACTCCCTTACAGGTAACTAACTGCTTTTCTCTTGCTACTTTCAAGATTCTCTCTTTGTCATTAACCTTTAGCATTTAAATGTTTCTTTCTGTGGGCCTCTTTGGTTTCTTCTTGTTTGGGACTCTTTGTGCTTCCTGGACTTGTATGTCCATTTCCCACTTCCGGCTAGGAAAACTTTTCATCATTATTTTTTCAAGTAGTTTTTAAAGTTCTTGTTCTCCTTCTTCTCTTTCTGGTACCCCATGATGTAAATATCGATATACTTGAAGTTGTGCCAGAAGTTCTTTACATTATCCTCCTCCCCCACCCCACTCCCTTTTTCATTGGGTGCTTTCTGTTTTCTTATCTTCCAAATCACTGATTTAATCATCTGCTCTACTGTTGGTTCCCTGTATGTATTCTTCATTTCAGTTAGTATATTCTGCATTCATTACTTTTTTTTAAAAATGGTTTCCATGTCCTTTTTTATGCTGTTGAAGTTCTCACTAACTTCCTTATCATTCTAATAATCATTGTTTCAAATTATGTATCTGGTAGTTTGCTCACCTCCATTTCATTTAGTTCTTTTTCTGGAGTTTTCTTTTATTCTTTCATTTGAAACCTGTTTCTTTGTCTCCTCATTTTGGCTTCTTCCCTGTGTTTGTTTCTATGTGTTTGGAGCTGCTATGTCTCCTGTTTTTTGGAAAGTGGTCTTATGTGGTAGGTGTCCCATAGGGTCCAGCGACACAGTCACTACAGTCATCTGAGCCAGACACTCCAGGTCCACTCCCTATGTGGCTGTGTGCACCCGTCTGTTGTAGTTGAGCCTTGACTGCTCTTGGCATGTCACTGAGAGGGATTGACCCCTTTCCACTGCAGGCTGATCAGTTATGAGAACCAGCTGCAACTACAGCAGAGGAGCTGCTGTACAGGGGACAACCCCACAGAGCAGTACTTGCTTCAATGGGATTTTGTGGCCCACCAAGTCTACCCTTTGAGTGTGTGGCTCATGAAGGTGGTTGCACTATAATTTGAAATGGTCTTAAGCTGTCCACAAGATGCACTGGCTCTGAGGCCTCCCAGAAAATGCAGGCCAATGTCAGCCACCACCTGTGCCCTGCCCGGAGCCACCCAGCATGAGCTATAGAGCGATCTGCAGATGGTGGTTATTTGTACCAAGCTAGGAGGGAAACTATGAACCAAGGTGGGCTGCCCCAGTGCCAGACCTGGAGACACTTAGCAAGAGATACTAGACATGCTGAAGACAGCTGCTGCTTTTTTGACAGACTTTAGAAAAGTCTAAGACATGAGTCACGGGAAGCCATTTGTGTGAAAAAGCCACTGGAAGTGGCTAGTGTAGGCCTGCAAGTTGAGTAGAGCAGGGTCTTGGAATCATCTGGGTGGATCAGACAGTGTTAGCCAAATTGATAGAGATTCAGTCAGGGTGCCCACCTACTGGCTCTGTGAGGGGAGGGATCAGCAAAAGAACAATGGCCTTTGCCAGAACTTCTGTCTGGGAGATAGCTGCCCCTCCAGCCCAGCCTTGGTCCTGAAGCCAGACAATTCAGTTCCTTCCCACATGTTCTTGGTACCTCTGAAGCTGCTGCCCCAACATTGGAGCTCAGAGTGTGAGTTAGAGTAAGTCAGTGCCCGGTCTCTTTAAGAAAAACTGTTGTGATTCCATCAGCTCTCTGTCTTGCTCAGCTATAATCTCTGCTGGTTTTCTCAACCAGAAATTGTGGGTACTTCTCTTCCTGGTACTGCCACCCTGGGCTGGGAGTTCTGGTATGGGCCTGGGACCCCTGGCTGCTCAGTGGGGTCCTGCATAGCCAAGATATTTCTCCTGATTTTTAACTGTGGGTATGGGACCAGCCAGTTTGCATCTGTCCCTCCTACCCACCTAAATGTGGCTTCTTCTTTATATCCTTAGTTATAGGGCTCTGCTTAATTAGATTTCAGGCAATACTGCATGATGGTTTTCCTATAGTTTAGTTGTAATTCTGATGTGGTTGTGGGCAGTTCCAAAAACCATGTCTACCTAGCCACCGTCTTGATTGGTCAACCAAACTCTTTTGTACATATTTTTTTCATTGTATTAGATTAAAAGATTTTAGAGTAAATTTGTCCTTTTTACAGGAGACATTTTAGCTTAACTATTGCCCATATTATTATAATCTATATATATAAAAGGCTAATATGCTAAGTGTCTCTCCAACCATCAGACCAGTCACTATGACACACACACACTGACCACCAGGGGGCAGACACTCAAGGCAGGAGCTGCCATGATGTGCACTGGCCATTTTCAAAGAAACAGCACCATGGATGTGGCGCCCACAAAGCAACACTCGGCTTCCCCCAAGTGGGACACAGGCCCTGCCACCACCTCGGAGCAACAGCCCACCAAATCACAGCCAACACTGCCAAGACCCCATGGCACAAAATGTGGCCCTCAGCCCAGCCCAGCCCGGAAACAGGGGCTGTGGGCACCGGGTAATGACATCATGTAGCAACGCCGGCTTCCTCTCCCTAGTGACAGGCCATTTAACAATAAATGGCATTATGGACCTGGTGCCCACAAAGCAACAGTTGGCTTCTCCCAAGTGGGACACAGGCCCTGCCCCCACCCCAGAGCGACACCCCACCAAATTGCAGAACACTGCCAAGACCCCGTGGTGCAAAATGCAGCCCACAGCCCAGCCCAGCCTGGAAACAGTGGCTGTGGATGCTGGGTAATGATATCATGTAGCAACGCCCACTTCCTCTCTCTAGCAACTAGCCTCCTTAGAGTTTCTTCAGCCCAGGAACACGACTTGCTTTATAGCCAGGTGCAAACATTTTATACTTTAACCAAATGTCCATGAAGCATTTTCACATGCCTCATCTCATTTTATCCTCACAGAAGTCCTGGAGTAGGTAGATAGGAGACTCAATAGAATCCTATTTTCTTTTCGTTAGCTGGAAAATGGAAATTTAGAAAGTTTAGAAATCTGACTTGACTGAAAAGAAGTAAGAAATGACTTCAGGTTTTCTCACTGCACATAATATAGTCAAACACTGCTACAGTTAAATATTTATCCTTTTGTTCTTCCTGCATGATCTACAATAATAATCTCCTTTGTGTTGATATTTACTGCTGTGTTGCTGACAATTATTTGAAAGAGAAGTTGGGTGCTTCACTGTGCTGGAAAAAGTTTAGCTAAATCAGAGAGCAGGTCTAATTAAGCAAATATATATATATATATATATATACACACACACATATATTTTCCAACTGTCATTGTGGATCGTGAATTTGGTTGACACTTCAATTATAGAGAAAGGGTGAATAGCAATATTAAAATATTTCTTCTAATTAATTTCCTTTCAATATGCATGAATTTGTGCACTGGGCCTCTAGTTCCTTTATAATAAGCATGACTCAAATTTTTGCCTAAATTTCTCTGGCCCATGTCATTTCCTCATCTACCACTAATAACTTTTTTTCAATTGTGATTAGCATGGTCTCCACTCTGCCTAAAACTATTCTGCTCTATTATAGATTGCTTTGCTTCTACACTGCCTTCTTAATATTTGAAGTGGGCTCAGACTCATTCACGATGATGGGGAAGCAGCTCTAGTGTGGTGGGGACACTCATACACCTGGTAGCTTTGTTACAAGTGACCTGTGACAAGTCACTCGACACCTTCACTTACTTATTTGTTTGCTGCAGCAAGTGTTCTCTGATTCTCAATGCCAAGGACTGCTGTTGCTAAGCAAAAACACAAAGGAATTCAATTTTGGTGTCTGATGATCTCTGTGGCCCTATGTCAGTCAGCAACCTTGGGTAACATGCCAAGAACATCACTCTGGTTCACTTCAGTGCAAAAGGGATCCCCACAAACTTCATGGGAAGGGTGGGGACAAAGGGAAAATATGACAGGAATGGAGAGCAGAAGCTTTCAGGGTGTGACAGCATAGCATAGTGTGAGCAGTAAATTTCAGCCACTGCTCCTCCTTACATCTGGGAAGCAACCTCCAAACATGAGAAAGAGTCCAACAGGTCAAAAGTAGGTGATGAGCTGACCCTTTGGTGGTGAGAGGAAGTGGGTGGGTGCAGAAGACTCCAGAGGCCTACGCCATGGGCTTATCTCAGGAAATGCAGGGACTGAATCTTATAGTCCCACCAAGGGGAAAGAAGTATTTCCCAAAAACAATTAAAGTTACCATTATGAAGGAGAGATAGATGCTTGGCAGCCAAAAAATTACAGATAACTCTATGAGTTTCTTCCTTTTGCCCCATTCATGAGTTTGCATGATTTTGTGCTTAGCTAAATAAAATTCACCCTTCTCTCTCTCATTCTCTCATTCTCTCATTCTCTCTCTTAGTTTTAACTGCCATTTTTTTCTCCCTGCTCTCACCTGCTGTTATGAGTCTCTACCTACAGAATTCTTATCATCAGCACCATTTGCTGCACTTCACATAAGTTATGAGAATTTTCTTGATGCAATAGATTATATTATTTACACTTTTACTGCCTCCTTCCCCATTTGGACTTGTTACTGGTAATTTGCAAGGCCCCTGTCTGTGATATACATTGAGTGGCCAGATTATTATGATCTCTGAATGCATAATAATCTGGGCACTCAGTGTATATCTTATATAATAAAAGGCTAATATGCAAATTGTCCCCTTGACCAGGAGTTTGACCAGCAGGCAGGCCGGCCAACTGCCCATGTCCCCTCCCCTTGGCCAGGTTGGCCAGACCCCTCCCATGCACGAATTCATGCACTAGGCCTCTAATATATATATTAGAGATCATAATAACCTGGCCACTCAGTGTATATCCTATATAAAAGGATAATATGCAAATTGTCCCCTCAACCAGGACTTCGACCAGCAGGCAGGCCGGCCAACCACCCATGTCCCCTCCCCCTGGCCAGGCTGGCCAGACCCCACCCATGCACGAATTCATGCACCAGGCCTCTAATACACACACACACACACACACACACACACACACACACACACACACACACACACATTGAGTGGCCAGATTATTATGCGTTCAGAGATCATAATAATCTGGCCACTCAGTGTGTAAACATCACTATCCCATGGCTTTGGGGTCAGTCATGTGGCATGCTTGACCAATAGATGTGAAGCAAAAGACATAATATATGCTGTATTTAAGCAGAGGTTTTAAGAAGACTCTGAAGATTCTTGCTTTTGCCCTTTGTCAGAAGAATGCATGTCCTGAATGGGAGATGCTCCTTCAGGCTGGGTTCTGGAGTGAGTGGGCACATGAGCAGTGCCACAGCCCATGGCAAGAAATACATGTTTGCTGTTGTAAACCACTGGGATGTAGGGATGTTTAACTACTACAGCAAGGCAATGCAAGTATTTGTCTGTGAGCAAGGCTTTCCTCCCTCAGGAGCAAAATCCTTACAGGCAGACTGCTGTCACACATATTCTTTCCACTTTCCTCCAGTACCCTAGACAGCACTGAGCATGGAGTTTACATCTAATAAATAAGATGTCTCAAGACTTAAATATCTGTCTCCCTCATGCTTCCTTCAGCCATTAGGTTGTCAAAATAACACAAAATAAAAAGGTAAAGCACAACTTGGTAAACACACAGGAAATAAGGTGGGAAGGCAATGTAATGGACTTCATAAAAGTAAAAAATAATATATATTATTTTAAATCTGCATCTACTCAGTATATTCATTATGTGAAAGAAAATGACAGGTCACAGAGGAAGGTCACAATAATTATAATAACTCAATATGCAGTCTTTCTGTCTTAAAGAGACGTATCTTGGAAGAAGATGAATGTCTAACCCACAATAGCAACACACAAGTGAGAAGGGCAGAGGTCAAAAGTCATTTGTGTTGTCAGTATGCTTTTGGAAACCACACATCTTGGCTTGAAACAAAACTTTAAAGGTCAGTTGTGTCTGCTTTCTGGTTCCCTGCTTGCACCTGCCTTTATGACTCTCTGCAGACAAAGGAGGGGCTAGAGGCCTTTGGAAAAACCAACACCAAATAGGCTGTTTCCTGCTGTAAAATGAAGCTGAGGGCTGACTTTTGTTGAATTAATTCCAAAGAAAGGGAATTTGTTTTTATAGATCTGGTTCCAAAACATGATCTCCTTTTTTGTTCTGAAAAGTCTCCAGCAGGTAAATTTTTCTGGAAGCCCAAATCTTAGGAAGCACATTATCTGCAATGGCACCAATAAATTTCCTATATAATAAAAGCCTAATACACTAAGTGTCCCATCGTCTGGTCATCCATTCAACCAATCAAAGCATAATATGCTAATGATATGCTAAGGCCACTCAACCACTCACCATGATGTGCACTGACCACTAGGGAGGCAGATGCTCTAAATGGTAGGTTAGCTTGCTGCTGGGGTTTGGCTGATCAGGACTGACTGAGACAGGCTGGACACACTCTAGAGCCCTCCTGCAGTCCCTCCCTGGCTGGCCAACCTCCCCCGTCCCTCCTTGGCCCTGATTGTGCACCAGTGGGATCCCTCGGCCTGGCCTGCTCCCTCTCGCAATCCGAGCTGAGGGACCACCTCCCAGTGCATGAATGTTGTGCACCAGGCCTCTAGTTATTTATAAATAACACACCTGCAAACTGTAACTAGACCTGAAGCATCACAACTCACCCAAGACTTGTTAGAAATGCAGAATCTCAGGTCTCGTGCCAGACTGACTGGGTCATAATCTATATTTTAACAAGATCTACAAGTGATTCAACTGCACATTCAAATCTGAGATCCACTGATTTTAGTGCTAAATAAGAGAACCAAGGTTACCCTAGCTAGAGTGGTGGAGTTCTGGTTCAATACTTTCAATAGCATGTAACTATGCCTGCAGTGTGCGTTCAGACCTGGGCACTTCAATGTTCACAACTGGACCCAAGGTTAAGATGGAAAATATGTACACTTACCTAGATATCATAGAGTCACCACTGATATATTTTGAAGTCAATGAGAAGTAATAAAAGATTTTATCCCAGGTTTAACCTTTAGTGATACCATATTAGAAGCCTCAGCTAGGAAATACTAATAATCCCTATGTCACATTTTCAAACCCTGATGAGAAGTTTTCTAAAATATTTGTGAAGAAATACAGGAAATGAGAGAAAAGAGGCTTAATGAGAAACATAACTATAAAGTCTGACTCCTGCCTCTATAATGAGGCTTCTAAATTTGTTACCAATGAAGACACGCATGGGAAAGTTAAGACTTCCAACTTTTGTAGTCTGTCACCAGAGCTGTGACTCTGAGCAAGGCACTTAACCCCTGTGACCCTCCATTGTTAATGGTGATTAACCTGTTAAATGGAGGTTATAATCCCTCTCTTACCTACCTCACAGTGTGGTCTCCTTCTGGATATCCAGTTTCTATATTCGTAAATATATTCTATAAATATATGGCCAATGGTTTTCTGCTGCTGCATGGCCACCAAAAATGCAGAGGGAGAACTGCCACCCAGGCCCTCAGCTCTGAGGTCACTACATGAATAAGAACTAGAAATTTCTGAGTGGCATCTAATATTTTTCAAGTCCTTTACATGCATTGCTCATTTACTACCCCCCGAACCATGAAGAAAGCATTATTAATTTTCTAGTATAGACGTAAATATGAAGGCTGAGAATAAATATTATTCAGAAATGTGTATATCCATCAATCATCCTTTTCCATTTTCCTTTTCCAACTTGACTTAGAAATAGAGATTTGTTTCATATGCCACAGACATCCTAGAAACAACTATCTGAAATGTGATGTCAGATAGTTGCAAATTGCACAGATGTGCTTTGAACACATTGAATAGTCAACCTAGTCCTGAGAAGTGTGACTCCTACCCTAGTCAGTTTTGCTCAGTGGATAGCACTTTGGCCTGCAGACCAGTGTCTCAGTTTCGATTCCAGTCAAGGAATCATACCTTGGTTGAACGTACCTTGGTTGCAAGGTCCTTCCCGGCCTGGCCCCTGGTTGGGACTCGTGCAAGAGGCAACCAATTGATGTGTTTCTCTCACATTGATAGTTATCTCTGTCTTTCCCTCTCTCTAAAAAAATCAATGGAAAATATCCTCGGGTGAGGATTAAAATCAATCAATCAATAAATGAATAAATAAATAAAAGAGTGTGACTTCTAGTGAGACTGCTGTTTGGATAAAGGGATTCAAAATCCCAGAAAATTTCCCCTCATATTATAAAGTACACATTTTACCTCCAGCTCTCCAAGAAAAAAAACACACCCTTGGTGGGAAAAGCTATCCCAAGTTACAAACAAATCTACCTAGCAAAGCAGGTGATAGAGGAAATGAATGAGAATCATAGCACAAGTCGGACTCCACTACATCACAAAGACATTAACTCAAACTATTTAATTTGGTAGGACTAGAATAACAACTTTTATCTGGATCTCAATTAGAAATAAGGTTTATAATTATAGAATTTTATGCTAACAATGACCTAAGAGATGTTAGATGCTAATGTGACAGGGGAAGAATATGTACCTCAAGGAGCCCAATTAACATGTCCAGGTTTACAAAGTTTGGTGTAATAGCTGTGGGATCAGAAGGTAAAACTTCTGACCCCCCAATATAATGCTTTTCTACTGATATGACTGGAACTTATTCTTGGTAGTTTTGTTTACTAGGTTCCAAAAGTGTCACATTATGAGTTAGGAGATTTCTGGTCATGAGCCCCAATTCAGCCTTATGAAGAAGTTCTAGGTCTTCATCAGCCCACTCTCTTAGTTTTGCAAGGCTTCTTAAAATTCCATAGAGTTATTAATTGACCTGTGAATTTGATATCAACATGGACAAGGAAGCACAGAGAAAACAGTTAAGAGTGGACTGAATTCTGGGGATGAAGGTGGACAACAGAAAAGGAAGGGAAGAGCTGGGAAGACAGGCTATTTTAACTTTTATCCATTTCTCATTAAAAAAAAACAAACAAACAGATCAATTCCATTAGAAGAAGAAGAAGAAGAAGAAGAAGAAGAAGAAGAAGAAGAAGAAGAAGAAGAAGAAGAAGAAGAAGAAACCAGACTATCATTATCAATGAAACTACTCTTCATTCAATCAATGTAGTTGGGACAATGTTTCTCCAATTAAGTGTTAATTTACTCTTTGGTCTCTAGCTTTGTAAGTAGAAGGAATTGGAGCCATTACTTCCTCACTTTGTGTGGGCCATCACAGGTAGACAGTATTTTGCGTTCTATTTTTCATTGGACTTGAGTTCCATCTGGCCCAGATGTCTCTTTGAAGAGTTGATGGTTAACAGAATAAGATCAGTGGTAATAGGTGACCACTATTTTAATAAATATTTTCCTACTCATAGAAATATTCATTGATGCTTCTCTAACATTGAAAAGAGAAATTTACATTTTTAAATGTCGCATTTTGAATTGGGTTGCAGAAGAAGTAATATGTTGACTATTTTTTCACTCGCCGTTGGTTATTTGACTACTAATTTGATTGTAGAATTGTTCTTATATTGCAGTTGTTATTAGGCTCAACTAGGCATTCAGGTAAGTTTTAAATCACTGCTTTCAAAATGATTCGTAGTCAAAATATATAGAAAATAAATTATACAGGTACAAGTCAGGTTGTGTTTAAATCCTTCAATTCTCTTTGGGAAATAAATAATTACAAATATAGAAAGAAATACCTTATTTACTTCAAGTGAAAAATGTAAAAGTTAAATGATATAGACAAATGTATCATAAAAAAGGAAATAACAAATACTTTGCATTTGTAATTTTTCTTCATAAAACACATAGCTAGTGAAATATAAAGGATGATTCAATGAGGAAATACAAATGTATCACATTTTACAGTAGGATGAAGAAAAACCTTCAATCTATGTCATAACTATTATGCGCTCCCATATGTTTTGGGGATGCAAACATTTAAATAGAGACAAAAGTTCATTAAATCTTCTAATTACTAAAACCCAAAGTATATCTAAACTCTAGTTTTGTTTTTTTTTAATTATTTAAAGATTATAGAACAACCTATTTTAAAGAGAAAATGGCAACATAGTGAAAACAAGAACTAGCTCTGAACTTTGGAAACTGAGCTTGTTTTTCTCCAACTTGAATACAGGACAATCTGTTTATCTTCGAGAGTGGGCAAGATAAAGTGTGAGTTAAACAGCTCCTACAGATTTTATTTCAGGAACTTCTGAGATTTCTGGGCAGATCCAAAGCTATGCATCTTCTTCAGAAGGAGCAGGATCCAGTGCGAAGTGTTCATACTGTAGGAGGGTTCCCAATGTGGGGGGTGGGGGGGAGGAGAGCTGGGCCCTTGCTCCTCTTCCTCTCAGTTTGGTGGCTAGTGAACTCCAAGACTGCACATGGTGTGTTTTCTCTCAAGACTCAGAGAAAGGAAATGATGGGATTTTCGATACTCATCCATCCTTTCAATAAGCAATCCATCCTTTTAATCAACATAGTTTCACCAACTATGCACAGAGCCAGAAATATTACTGGATGGTGAAAAATAACTTTCTCATATGCATCAAACATTACTGAGTGAGTGCTGCTGTTTTTGTCCCAGAGCCTGTAATGGAGATGCCAAGGTGACTGAGGGTAGGCCTTGACCCTCCTCTCATGAAGCTTATAGAAAAAAATATCTGTTTTCCCAGATCACTGTTTGGTTTGCTAATAGTAACCAGCCCTTCTGGAAACTGAGCCATTTTCTTCTTTTGACCTTTAGAAAGACGCTTCTGCCAGGAAATCCCTTAGAATTCCTTAAGAAAATCTCTGTGTGTGCAAGTCATGCAATAAATTCTCAATGAGGCAGTCATGGAATCATGCAATAGCTCAGGCGTCCAGCTTCCTCCTTTACCGAGGGAAAGAAGGTCTCCTTGTGCTTGTCCTGTTTTGGGAAGCCCAGCTCCTAGCTATTGGGCAATTCATTGCCAGCCCGAGCTGACACACAGGCATGGCATGACTTTCACTCCCTCAAACATAAACCTCTCTGTTCAGCAGTAGCTTCTGGCTCCTGAGTCTTTTCATTTCTCCAAACTGCCACCTCTGCTTGGATGAAATAGGATGTTAACACATTCGAAATATTCTGTTTGAGGTATATTTTCAGACACAGAGTAGAGAAAACATCCCCCCTCCCACCCAAAATGTTTTCCTAGGAGTCATTTCTAAGATAGGAAGAGAGTTTATTTTTTATGGCAGAAGTCATGTCTTCCCTATAAATTTTCTTGGACTGAATTTCAGGATTTTAATAGCTTTCTTTGGATCCTTTGTATTTCTTGGTGGTGAGATTCTAAATTATTTTTAAAAAATTTTTGGTATGGCTAGATTCAGAAAACGATGGCCCTTGAGCCAAATCCTCCTTACGACCTTGTTTTTGTAAGTACAGTTTTATTGGAACCCAGCCATACCCATTCAAGTATAGATTGTCTATGGCTGTTTTCTTGCTATAACAGCAGAGTTGAGTACTCAGGACAGAGACTGTATGGCCCACAAAGCCTAATATATTTATAGTCTGGCCCTTTACATAAATGTTTGCCAACCCCTGTTGTATAGTATAAAAACTAACTTCCCGTTACCTATCAATGCCCTGCTCTCATTCTCACTCTAAATCCAACACACATGTTTATTATTCTTTCCAGATCTTGTCTCTTATTCATCCTTGAGCTTTGGCCCATGATATTCTAAACACAGAGCACCTGCCTCTTCCAAATGATTATTGGCATTCTGCCCAGATTTCAAATTCAAGTTCTTGATGAATCTGTAGTGAAGGAAGTAGTGTGAGTCACCTGCAGTTTCAACACTACACCCCATACTCACCCTTTTTTCTTGCCCAAAGGGTATAAAATATATTTTTGTGCATATTTATGTCTTGGGATGTCCTTTCTAGATTTTAATTTTATCTCATAAATTTAATTTATATTCCTGTTGTGCACTACTTGCATTGCTGGGTGCTTTATGCTCTAAACACAATTTACTATTCAATACCTTCAAAAGCACTCTGAAATTGGCATTATCAAGCCCACTCTATAGATGATAGATTGAGATTAAGAGAGTTAGACTACGCTCAAATTTGCAAAGCTAGCAAGTGGCAAAGCAAGAATTTAAAGCCACCCAATTGCCTACAAAAACCTAGTGCATCACCATGGACTATTACTCAAAAATGCATTTTAACCATCCTAAAGGGAATATTTCCTTTAGAGAAACGTGACATTAAGTGATTTTGTTGTATGAACATCACAGAGTATACTTACACAAACCTAGAATGTATAGCCTACTACATACACATTTAGGCTATATGGTATAGCATATTGCTTCTAGGCTACAACATGTTACTGTATTAAGCACTGTAGGTAATTATAACACAATGGTTAGTATTTGGGTATCTACACAAACCTAAACATAGGAAAGGTACAGTAAATAATCCTATATAGTAAAAGGATAATATGTAAATCCACCAAACGGTGGAACGACCGGTCACTATGATGCACATGACCACCAGGGGGCAGACACTCAATGCAGGAGCTGCCCCCTGGTGGTCAGTGTGCTCCCACGGGGTGGGGGGGGGGGGGACACTCAGCCATAAGCTGGGCTGACTGGGCTGATGGCTGGTGAGCGGAGCGGGCCTAAACATCAGTCGGACATTCCCCGAGGGCTCCTGGACTGCTAATGAGTGCAGGCTGGGCTGAGGGGACCCCCACCTTCCGAGTGCATGAATGTTGTGCACTGGGCTTCTAGTACAGTATTAAATATTAAAAATGGTACATTTGTATAGGCCACTTTCCATAAAGGGAACTTACAGTACTAAAAATAACTTTGGATGAGCCAGTAAGAAAGTGGTAATTGTATGTGAAGGTCTAGGACAGTGGGCGGCAAACTCATTAGTCAACAAAGCCAAATATCAACAGTACAACAATTGAAATTTCTTTTGAGAGCCAAATTTTTTAAACTTAAACTTCTTCTAACGCCACTTCTTCAAATAGACTCGCCCAGGCCGTGGTATTTTGTGGAAGAGCCACACTCAAGGGGCCAAAGAGCCACATGTGGCTCGTGAGCTGCAGTTTGCCGACCATTGGTCTAGGACATTATTGTACACTATTGTGGACTATATAAACACTATATATTTAGACCACTCTAACTTCATAAAACAATACAATATTAAATCAAGCACAGAGACTATAATACAAATAAGAGATGTGGTAAACACAAGATGTATGAGACTGCTGCCAGAGTAACACAGCATATTGTTTTACAACAAAATTTTAAATATATACTACACTCTAAAATAACTATAAAAAGTATAGTATAGGAAATACATAAACCAATAACATAGTTGATTATTATCATATCATTACCAAGTGTTATATACTGTACATAATTGCATGGACTACATTTTTATAGGACTTGCAGTGCAGTAGGTTTGTTCACCCAGCATCACCACAAACAAGGGAGCAATGCTAAAACATTACAATGGCTACAATGCCAATAGGCCACAGGAATTTTTCAGCTCCACTATATGGAACCACCATGGTACATGTGGTTAGTTGTAGACCAAAACATCTTTACACAGTGCATGACTGTACTTTTCAGTTCTTAAAAGTATTTCCCAAATACACAGATTTAATGCAATCCCCGTCAATATTCCAAAGGGATTTTTTAAAGAAATAGTACAAAACAAAAATCATTAGCTTTGCACAAAATCACTAAAGACATCAAATAGCCAAAGAAATCCTGAGGAAAAAGAACAGAGACAGATGTATTATACCCCCTGACTTCAAATAATACTACAAAGTGACAATAAGCAAAGTAGCATGGCTGTGGCAGAAAAAAAGACACACACACCAAAGGGAAGAGAATTGAGAGCCCAGAAATAAACCCACATCTATATGGACAAATCATATTTTTACAAAAGAACAACAACAAAAATACAATGGAAAAAAGGAAGCCTCTTTAATAAATGGTGCTGGGAAAATTGGAAGGCCACATGCAAAGGAATGAAAGTAGACTGCTATTTGTCACCATACACATATAATAAATAGAAATGGATCGAGGGCTAGGTATAAGACCTGAAACAATAAATTACATAGGAAAAAAATCTTAGATACTAAACTTGAGGACCTTGGTATTAGAAATATTTTTTTAAATAAATTTGATCTCAAAGGCAAGGGCAGTAAAATTTAAAAAAGGATGATATTAAACTAAAAATCTTCTGCACAGAAGAAGAAACTGTCAATAAAACAAAAAGGCAACTTGCCAGATGGAGAGGATATTTGCAAACAACACCTTTAATAAGGGGTTTAATAATATCCAAAATATATTAAAAATTCATATAACTAAACAACAACAAAACACAATCCAATTTAAAAAATGGGCAAAGGACCTGAATAGATACTTCTTCAAAGAAGACATTCAAAAATGGCCAACAGATATATGAAAATATGCTTAACTTCACTAGCTACTAGGAAAATGTAAATAAAAACTACAATGAGATATTACACCTATTAGAATGGCTATTATCAACAAGCCAAGTAATAACAAGAGTTGGAGAGGTTTTGGGGAAAAGGAACCCTTATTCACTCCTGGTGGGAATGTAAACTGGTACAGCCACTATGGAAAACAGTATGGATGTTCCTCAAAAAATTAAGAATACAGTTACCATATGAACCAGCAACCCCTCTACTGGGTTTCTACCCCCCAAAATTGAAAACATTTAATCATAAGGATATGTGTACCCCTCTGTTTATTTCAGCATTATTCACAGTGGCCACGATATGAAAACCACCAATGTGTCCTTTGATACATGGTTGGATAAAGAAGATGTGGAAAACTACTCAGCCATAAAATGAAATACTGCCATTTGTGACAACATAAATGGAACTTGATAATAACATGCTAAGTTAAATAAGCCAGGTGGAAAAAAGTCAAGAACCATATGATTTCACTTATATGTGAGATATAAAACTGAAATCTGCAAATGAACAAACAGATAAACAAAAATTCGTAGACACAGACAACAGTATAGTGGTTACCAGAGGCAAAGGGTAAAGGGGGTCAAATATATGATGACAGAAGATTTGACTTTGGATGTGAACACAATCTAGTATACAGATGATGTATTACAAAATTGTACACTTGAGACCTACATAATTTTATTAATCAGTGTCATTCCAATAAATTTAATTAAAAATTTTGAAAGCATTGCCAAGAACACTAAACAAATTCTGTATCTAACTGGAGGCCAGTGGCCTATAGTCTATGCATTTTCTGCCATACCCGGTATTCCTAGTATCGAGTATCATTTTATTAAGATTTATTACTACTGTTGGTTGAGACTCAAACCCATGTATTTATATTTGCCTGTCACATCAATGCCCATCTTAAGGGATGACAAAGATAACCACTGCTCCCAGGTCCAGCTGGCCACAGCTCTCCACTGGACTGTCTGGGAAACAAGCAGATAACCATCCTATATAATAAAAGCCTAATATGCTAAGTGTCCGGTCAACTGGTCAGCTGTTCAACCAGCCAAAGAGTAATATGCTAATGATATCCTAAGGCCTCTCAACTGCTCGCTATGACGTGCACTGACCACCAGGAGGAAGATGCTCTGACTGGTAGGTTAGCTTGCTGCTGGGGTCCAGCCAATCGGGACTGAGCGAGATGGGCCAGACACGCCATGGAGCCCTCCCACGGTCCCTCGCCGGCTGGCCAACCTCCTGTGTCTTTCCCAGGCCTCAATCATGCACCAGTGGGGTCCCTCGGCCTGGCCTGCACCCTCTTGCAATCCAGGACCCCTCAGGGGATGTCAGAGAGACAGTTTTGGCCCAATCTCGCAGGCCAGGCTGAAGGACCCCACTGGTGCACAAATTCATGCACTGGGCCTCTAGTATATATATGCCTAAATGACCGTTACAACTGGTCAACCAAATGACCAGTCAACTGGTCTCTATGACACACACTGACCACCAGGAGGCAGATACTCAATGCAAGAGCTGCCCCCTGGTGGTCAGTGCACTCCCACAACCAACCTCCCTTAGCCGGCCAACCTCCTGCGGTCCCTACCCCCTGCTGGCCGGTCCGATTTGCCCCGATTGGGACTGGGCAAGAAGGCCCTGATTGGCCCCAATTGCCAGCCAGGCTGAGGAACCCCACCTGTGCATGAATGCATGCACCAGGCCTCTAGTCATTTAATAATTAGCTAGCCCATCATTAAAACATGAATGGACCCACATCTCACCCTGCTGATACTACTTCATGTAGCCCCACCACATGAACAGGAGGGGTTTCAGGACACTGGGGGATACTGTTCCTTCAGGGAGGAGTTCTGAACCTGCCAGATAGGAACTGGACATGGGACAAAATATGGGCACTCTCCTCGTGCTCCAAAATGTCTTCACCTGAGAAGGGACATCACTTTTTCTCTGGGTGCCTCTGTGACATAAACAACAGCCCAGTAAGTGGCTGTTTTAGGGAAGCAAGTTCCAATGTGTCTAAGTAAGCACTTTGAAAAGTGCTGAGGTAACTCTCCCAGCACGCAATGGAGCCCTCCAGGCAGGGCCAGAGTATATTCATGCATTAACTGTGGTGGAGGAAAGGTCTCTTCATTGCTGAAATCCTCTAATCCTGAAACTTTCACAAAGTTATCCTGTAACTGCCAACAAACCACTGATGACGTCTTGAAGCCTGTGATGCACAGGGCTCCAGCAAGGCTTCCCAGGCACTGGGAGGGAACACAGGGATCATGAGGGTCCTCTTAAAATGAAGACTCTAGTTCAGTATGTCCAGTGTGGGGTCTGAGAGTCTGTTTTTGTGACAAATTCCCAGGTGACCTTGTGCTGCTGAGGCAGAACCACACTTCAGTTGCAAGCTTGTGAAGGGCATGTGGGTTAGGAAGGATTGCTGAGCACAGTCAGAGTTCTGCAACCCATACTCTTCCTGTCTCTGCCTCCACCCCATCTAGGTTGAGTGCTGTTCCGAGTAAAGTTCCGACATGATGCCACATCCAATCCAGGACACTTTTGTAGTGAAACGTATATTATGCAGGGATATAAATTAGAACTGGGATATATTTCATACAAGGCCCTCTGCCGAGGTTTTTTATCCCATAAAATTCACAGTCTTACATCTTTTTTTATTCTTAAAACACTGTTGCTTGTTTTGCATTTGCTTTTGTGGATAAAGGAAGCATCCTGCGTAATCTGTTCAAAGAGAAATCAGACTAGAAGCAAAAAAACTGTTCAAACTATAAACTCTATTTAAGATTTGATGTGTATTCATGAATCACAAGGGTAGGAAGAGGAACTTAACTGAACCAGGTTGGTAAACCACGAAACCTCTGAATCAATAGTTTACAGTTTGCTGTTCTAATAACGGCAAACACCAAGAGGTACCTGAGTGGGTATGAGAAGTTTTCTTCCTTTTTTCTTTTCATTTAATTTCCTTTCTCCTCCCCTCCCCTCCCCTCCCCTCCCCCCCTCCCCTCCTCTCTCCTCCTCTTCCCTCCCCTCCCCTCCCCTCCCCTCCCCTTCTCTCCCCTCCTCTCTTCTCTTCTCTTCTCTTCTCTTCTCTTCTCTTCTCTTCTCTTCTCTTCTCTTCTCTTCTCTTCTCTTCTCTTCTCTTCTCTTCTCTTCCTTTCATTTTCTTAACTTGTCTTTCTTTTCCTTAACTTGTCTTTCTTTTTCTTTTTAACTTATACCATATTAAGCATAGTGTTAAGTTCATTCAGAAAAAGCAGGAAAATTTCCTGCTTCACTGTCTGGGAAGGGAGTGGGAGCAGTGAGAGAGAGATAGGATCTCATCACCTGGTGGCTGCCACCATCCTTCTGTTGGACCCTAGCGGAGTGGTTAGGTAGGTTCTGTACTTCATTTAATTCTCATAAAGACCCACTGAGCTGGCAGTTGGTGTTTAAAGTTGTGCCTTCCAGACTCTAATGCCATTGTTTATGTTTGTCAAACAACAGTTTTCCAGTCCCAGGAAGCTGCAATTATCTTCCACACTTTCATTTTGCAGGTGAGGAAGCTTGGCCCAGAGGATTAAGGATTTTGCAATGAACATAATATACTAAAGAACAATGCAGTGGAGTAAGAAATACTCCAGGTTTTTTGTCCTGGCCGGGTAGGGTAGCTCATTTGGATAGAACATTGTCCTGATATGCTAAGCATTGTGGGCTTGATCCCTGTTCAGTGCACATACAAGAATTAACCAAAGAATGCATAAATAAAAGAAACAACAAACTGATGTTTCTCTCTCTCTAAAATCAATAAAAACATTTTTAAAAAGTAAGTTTTTGATTTATGGTTCATGTTGTGTGTTTTTTTTACTCCACAGTTCTGTCTAAAGTATTCACACATGCAGAGTAGTATAAGAGGCTACTGGCCTCATTTTTCTTCACCCTGACATATACAAGTAGTTGTACATGTGAGCACAGTAAGTGTATGTGAGTGTGCATGTGTGTATATACAAGATGTTTTTGCATGTGAGTGTATATGTATGCATGAGTTGGTACACATGCATAAGTATATGTGTTTTTTTCTGTTGTTGTTTTTTAAATATATTTTTATTGATTTCAGAAAGGAAGGGAGAGGGAGAGAGAGAAACACCAGTGATGAGAGAGAATGATTGATTGGCTACCTCCCACATGCCCCCACCGGGGATCAAGCTTGCAACCCGAACATGTGCCCCTGACTGGAATCAAACCCAGGACCGTTCAGTCTACAGGCCAACACTCTATCCACTGAGCCAAACCAGCCAGGGCTAAGTATATGTGTTTTTGGAGTAGAAAAGAAAAAAAAAAAGAGTTATTGAGACCAACCATGTGCCTAGCACTGAGCCAAAACTTCTCTTAAGTGATTGCACTTAATCAGCACATATCATCCACACTTTTCAGATGATACAACCTTCAGTAAAGAAAGGCAAGGGTGGCCCTAGTCAGTTTTTCTCAGTGGATAGAGCATTGGCCTACAGACGGAAGGGTCCCGGGTTCGATTCTCATCAAGATCCAGGCAAGGGCACATACCTCGGTTGCAGGCTCCTCCTCGGCCCAGGCCCTAGTCAGGGCTCATGCAGGAGGCAACCAATCAATGTGTTTCTCTCACATCGATATTTCTCTCTGTCTTTCCCTCTCTCTTCTACTCTCTCTAAAAATCAAGGGGAAAATATTCTCAAGTGAGGATTAAAAAAAAATAAAATGGCAAGGGTGCAGAAATCTACCAATCTGACACCAGAGAAGGGGATGGTCTTTTAAATGTAACAGTTTAGTTAGATAATACAGATCACCAATTTACAATATAATGTATTGATTCTGAGAGTCATAAGGAATGTAACCTAAATGTTCCTAAATGATTCAAACAGTGCTCCAAGGATCCTGTAATGAATCATAGAAATAAAGGATAATGTTACATTAGCATATGGAGATGTAACAGGAAATAGACTCTGCTGGTTAATTCAGTGTATAGCCACTATGATCCAAGGGCACAGACATGGGAATCTTAGATCTGGTTTGTATACTGCTTAGGCAAGTCCTTTAAATAAACCCCCAAATCAAGGGTTACCATCTATTTAAAGAAATCTTGCATTGTCAGAATAATACTTTTGGGCAGCTCTTCTAAATATATTCAAGGGTGCAAAGCACATTTCTTGCCTGGGTTAAATAAGAAATTATTTCCCTAACCGGTTTGGCTCAGTGGATAGAACGTCGGCCTGTGGACTGAAGGGTCCCAGGTTAGATTCCAGTCAAGGGCATATGCTTTGGTTGTGGGTACATCCCCAGTAGGGGGTGTGCAGGAGGCAGCTGATCGATGTTTCTCTCTCATCAATGTTTCTAACTCTCTATCGCTCTCCCTTCCTCTCTGTAAAAAATCAATAAAACATATTAAAAAAAGAGAAAAAATAAATTATTTCATTAGTTTACCTACTATGAAAATTGCCAACAACCAACTATGCTTATCAACCTACAAAAATAATACTTTCATATGGCCCAACCTGACCTCTTATTAAACTGTAAGAAAGAGAGAGGTGGATGGAATGGTTTGCCCAATGTCTTAGGGAAGTAATCTGGGTGGTAAGAAAGGAGAGTTATCAGCTTTCCAAAGCAGATTAAAATAATCTCTTACTTTCAAAGAAACCCTCCTTATTACTTGTTTATCATGGATTCAGCTTGTACAGGAACAAAGTGTGTGGGGTGAGACTTGGAATTAGGGATTCTGTATTTTATGTCAAATCCAATTTTCTGGCAGATAAGTGATGAGGAAGGAGAAGGGAGTCTCAGGAGACTGACAATATGGAAGTATGGTTTCTATGGACCTGGCCTGTGTGCCTGTCAAGGTTCTATTTAAGGCCAATCTTCTGTAAATAATTTTTTAAAAAAATATCCACCTGTCAATCTAATTGTTGAGGATCTTTTAAGCATACACTGTACCTTATACTATTAGAGCCTAGACCAGAGGTTCTAAAACTTTGCAGTTTGAAGATCCCATTACATTTTTTAAAAGCATTGAGGATTTCAAGAGTTTTGATTCATGTTGGTTATTGAATGAACAATCAAAACTGAATGAATGAATGAATGAAAGTCACATGAGCATAGCCACAATGGTGCTGAGTCTGCCACCAAATATCTGTAGATATTTAATGTATTGGAAATTAAAACTGAGACATTTAAAAATATTTATGAATTCATTTGAAACAAACAGAATATTCTTATGAACCATATTATATTTTCCAAAACAGAAAATGTTGGTGAAAAGAATGACACTGTTTTCTATATCTTTGCCTTATCTTCAAAGACTGGCTTAGCAAAAGACAGCTGGATTCTCATGTCTGCTTCTGCATTCGATCTGTTGTGACAACACATGTCAGCCTTTGGAAGACTCTACTGTACACTCATGAGAAACGAATAGGGTGAAAAGAGCAAATAATGTCTTAGGATCACAGGGTCATGAAAATAGTTTTGACCTCATGGATCTCCTGAAACAACTCTTACTACCCCAGAGGTCTCTGGACAATATTTTCAAAACCATTGGTGTAGGTTAATTTTCTTATAATTAATAGACTACATTTTAGATTGATTTTAGGTTTGCAGAAAAATTGTGCAGAAAGTACACAGTTCCCATATACTCCTTCACTGATCCTATTCTGTGTGCCAGAGCTGAAATCACTGCTTGCTGTTGTCCTATTATCCGAAACACATCAAGTCTCCTAAATAAACTCCTTAGCAGGTGTACAGAGTGCTTGAAGATCTGGTAACTTCTTCATTGCCTTTCCCCCTAATCCCCCTGATTTTTAGCTGTGCTGAATTCCATCCAAATTCCTGCCTCCTGTTCAGGGTAGCCTGTGTCACTGCAAACCACTTCATACTAGAGACAAGCCTGAGGTAGCCTGACAGTATTCAACAGAATCTCTCAGGCTCCCTCCCATGTGCATCACTTTTCAGCCTTCTGCAAAGTTTCCTCTATTTCTATCTGTGTTGCCCAGGTGATGTGGAATATGTCCTGCTCATTATTCTCTTTGAGTGGATTTCAAATTGTAGGAGGGCAAGAGTGTATCTTTTTCACAGGAATGTTGTCAGCACTTCCTTATAATTGCTGGCTTAGTAAACATTTGTCAAATATATGAATGAATGAATAAATGAATGAATGTCACATGACCCCAGCCACAATAATGCTGGGTACCACCAAAAGCCTATATTGTCCTTTGTCTTCTTTTATATAATTCAAAGACTTCCTGCTCTCTCATTATGACTTACGTGGGAAGTGTGTGTGTGTGTGTGTGTGTGTGTGTGTGTGTGTGTGTGCGCGCGCGTGTGTGTGTGATACATGGATCAGGCTTGTGAACCTGCCTACTTTTCCCTGAGTATATTGGTCAAATAGATGACTTCCTTTAGGCTGGCCCAGCCAGATTTCTGCACATCACCTGAGTCATGGGAACTACTGGAGTGCTTCCAGGCTCAGTCTAAAGAAAGAATGCTGGTTAGGTTTTGTTTGCTGTTGATCTAGGACAGGGGTGGGGATGAGGAATGGCAATAATATTAAGATGAAGTTTTTCCTCTTAGATGTTCCTTAATGGTGGCAAATATGAAATGATGACACCCATATTGCTGACCTAGACCCTCATAACAGTCAACTTGAAAGATGTATTATTTCAATCCCTACTCATCTCCCATTGTTGGATTGACACCCTCCTGCTTACTTTGAAAGACACACCTCAGTTATCCTCTCTGAAGTGCAATGCTGGCCATAGAGTGGCTCTTAGTAACTGTCAGATTAATGTATAATAAATCAGTGAATAACTGATTGAATAAATGAATGCTTGGTGATGATGTCTAGATTAGACACATTTCCAATATGGGTCGCTGTACATCGGTCAGAAATAAAAGAGATATTTGCATTTCTGTTTATCATACATGGATCCTTAAAGATCACTTCAGAGAGAGGTCAGTGAAATCCACATAGACATTTTTAAAGTTCCCTGGAAGTCTTTACGTCAAAGACCTACTATACCAGCCACTAGCCACATTGAAATGTTGTTTAAATTATTTTAAAATTTCAATTTAAGAATAGATGGTTAGTTCAGTCAGTGGAAAACTTTTAAGTACCATTAGAAGAACGTGGATATGTGAATTCACCTTTGCAAGTTCACATTTTATGCAATCTTAATACAGATCAGATGTTTCTGGTGAAACTTTAACACGCTAATTAATAATGTGCTGTAAGTGTAGGAAACACTAGATTTCAGAGAATTAGTATGAAAACAAGAATGTAAGAACATAGGGTAATATTAATAATTTGGGGTCGTTACATGTTTAAATGATAATATTTTGGGTTACATATGTAGTAAATTAATTTAATCAGTTTCTTTTTTACTTTCTAATGTAGCTACTGGAAACTTTGACGTTACCTTTGTGGCTTGCACTATCTTTCTGTCGAGCAGTGCTGTCACAGGACCTGTACAGACTGCTGGGATGTGGCCTGGCGGGACTTTAGGAGCAGCCTTGTCCCACACCACAGAGTGCCTTTAGTACAATTTTGCTCTGCATTGAAGCAAAATGTTTCCTCCAGGTGCTGTTTGTTTGCTTTTTGTTTGTGTGTGAAGTGAGCGCTAGTGCAGTGTTAAATCCACGCATCTGCTATAACGTGCGACATTCATGTTCTCAAGGTCAGTATCTTAGATTAAGCATTTACAAAAGGCTGGTGTGGGAATTTTATGTGTCAGTTTGACAGAGCTAAGGGGTACCCAGAGAGCTGCTAGGACATTATTTCTAGTTGTGTCTGTGAGTGGATTCTGGAGGAGATTGAGATTGAATTCAGTAGACGGAGTAAAGAGATCTGCCCTCACCAATGCCATGGGAATGAAACAAAGAGGCACAGAGAGGATGGAATTCCTCTCTTTTTGAGTTGGGATGTCCATTTTTCTCAGGCCCTCAGACAGTGGAGCTCCTGGTCCTCAGCCCTTCGAATTCCTGGACCTACACCAGCATCCCTTGGTTCTCAGATCTTTGGCCTCAGACTGGGAGCTACACCAGTGGCTGCCCTGGTTCTCAGGTCTTTGGACTTGGACTGAATTATATCACTGGCTTTCTTGGGTCTCCATCACACAGACTGCAGATTGTGGAACTTCTCGGCCCCCATAACCCTTGGAACTAATTCCTATCATAAATCTATCTATCTATCTATCTATCTATCTATCTATCTATCTATCTAATTATCTATATCTATACTATTGGTTCTATTTCTCCAGAGAATCCTGATTAATACATACAGACACTGAGCTGGGTGTTTTAGGTTCAACAGATTATTGTATCCTCTCAGCAATCATCCCTACAAGATGTTCTATTATTAGCCCATTTAACTGAAAGGGAAATTGAGGGTCAGAGCCATTAAGGGACTTGCTTAGGACTCAGAGTCATAATTTGAATACAAGTTTGTTAAACAGAAATCTTTCCTTTTCTCACTTCTCTCATTAGAGGAGGGAGATGGATCAAATGACCATGCATTTTGCATTTTGGTTCTAGACATAGATGTCCAACTTTTATTTCATTGTTGTACTTGGCTTTAAAACCAGAGATTTTGGTTAAGAATGAATTGGGTTCAAATCCTAACTCTGCCATGCCTAGAAAATCATTCAGCCTTTCTAATTTTCAGTTATCTCGTCCTTAAAAAGGACTAAAAATTTCAGCTCTGGGGAATGAATGAGTGAATTCATGTTGGCTATCTATCATGGTCCTGGGTTTATAAACCTTACTGATATGTATTTGCTTGCATATTTTTATAATGAAGTCAAAATAAACTTCTATAATATTCTTGCAGTTAAATTTTCATGTCTTAGACTTTGATGTTAATGACCATTAATGAATTTTAAAAGAATATATAATTTCTTTAAACCTTAGGTTTTGGTTCTCCAAATTACTCAGCTTTACTTCTGCTTTTATCAATAAAACAACAGAACAACCCAACTACTCACACCACACTCAACCAGCCCTTTACAGTGTTCCCATGGGCTGATGGAGGAAAGATGGAGAAACCAAAGCAAAAGGCCACGGTACGTAATGTCAGTCACCCCACCTTTTCTGCACTCTGTGTTCACAGGGCAGCAGCAGACTCCGTCCAAAAGAAAATATTATTTTACCATCACAGGCTTTAGTACTTAGGTGAGCGCATGAAGAGAGGCCTCCACCGCACTTTCATAGATACAGTTAGTGCATTTGAGGCAGAGATGATCTTAGAAGTCATTGCGTCACTGTCACGTTTTATCAAGAGGGACATGAAGCACCGGACCGTGGGATGGGTGAACAGAGGAACCAAGACCGGAACCCAGGCCTCCTGATCTTCAGTCAGTACTGTTTTTTCTGTACCCTTCAGTCTGCACATGTATGCAGGTGTGTGCACACAGGTGTGGATGTGAGAGTGTGCGAGTATGTAAGAGTGTATGTGAGAGAATATGTGTGAAAGTATGTGAGAGATAGTGTGTGTGTTTATGTGCATGTTTGAACCATTTGCAAGGTTGAGACAGCAGACTCATTTGTGCTCTAAATCCATCAGTGTATATTTCCTAAGAAAAGAATATTGCTTTACATAACCATAACATAGTTACTTAAATCAACTAATTTTCATATCAGTGCAATACTATTGTTCAATCCACAGACCACATTTAAATCCTTTCAGTTATCCCATAATGTCCTGTAGAACTGTGCTCTGTCTCTTTAATTTTCTTGAAGTTTGGACTGCTCCTAAGTCTTTTTTGTGAACTTGACCTTGGCATTTTTGAGGACCATAGTCCAATCTTTTATAGAATATTTATGCACTGGCTTTGAATATTTATGCACTGGAGTGTCTAGGTAAACAATGAGTGGTTCTGGTCCCAGGTGACATGGTGTCATCGCACGCCACTGCATCTCTCGGGATGTGGCTGTGAAGCTTGGACACACCCACAGGCTGCTGTCTAAGGACTCTGCGAGTAAAGCCTAGAAGACTAGAGTGTAAGGCACTGAACTGGAGGCAACTGACCCTCATTCTTTGTCTCTGATCCTTCTTCCACTTGCCCCTGGGTGAGGCACAGGTGCAGAAGTGCACGTCAGAGTGTAGTAACTAAAGTCCCAGCCTTGTCCCCAGAAAACCCAAATGGGGAGCTCCAGGGAACTGAAAGACCCTGGGATGGTGGAGAGAGAAGGGCTTGAGAAAGTGACCCACACTGTTGATGTGGGTCTCAGGTACTAAACGCACTGAGACACTGAGAGTGGTCCTGGACCAGCCAGCACAGGTGGCACACATTTGTGATGGGGCAACTAGCACTGCAGCGGGGGGGTGGAGGGGGTTGTTTTTAATTTTTTTAGTTATAGACTTTAATTTTTTAGAGTAGCTTTAGCTTAAAGAAAGTTGAGCAGATAGTAGGGCATTCCCTTTTTGCCTCCTTTCTGCCTGTATCCCACCATTCCTGTTACTAACATCTTGCATTAGTGTGGTACATTGGTTACAAATAATGAGCTGATTTTGATACATTAGTATTCACTCAAATTTATAGTTAACATTGGGGTTCACTCTTGGTCTTATACATTCTGTGGGTTTGGACATGTATAATGACATGCATGAACCATTACACACACAGGGCCCTGAAAACCCCAGTGCTCTTTTCATCTCTTCCCCCCCCACACGCCCCCCGTCCCCTTCCGTCACCCCTGGCAACCACCGATCTTCTTACTGTCTCCACAGTTTTGCCTTTTCTGAGAAGTTACGTAGTTGAAGTCATACAGCATGTAGCCTTTCGGGTTGGTTTCTTTCACTTAGTAATATGCATCCAAGGCTCTTTTGTGCCTTTTTATGGCTTGACATATCATTTCTTCTCCTTTTTTAGAACAATAAACACCATTATTACACAACCTAAATAGGAGGGAGGGGATTTATTTGCTTTTTCTCAGATAGAGCTCCAGCTCCTCACCCTCTAGCATGTGGCCATCATCACGGCCACAGTGGCCTGGTCTGGAGCAAGGCCCTGCTGGAGCTGCTCCTCTAGAAGACAGCTGATTGTGGCATTTTCATTCCTTTCATCGTATTTCTTCTAAATTATTTTTGATTGTTCTTTATTTAAAATATCTTCCTCTTCAGGAGTCAGCTTGGCCCCCTTCTTGTGACCCAGGGCATGCCTCGCACCACTGTGGGTCGGATGTGTTATCAATGCGATTCTTTACTGGAGTCTTGGTCCAGACCAGTTCATTGTTGGCTGCATTGTAAACCACACCAATACTCCTTGCTTTGCACATGCAACACTCGGAGCCCCATGTCCAACCTCAAGGCAGGTACCTCTTGTTGCCTCCTCACACGTGGACTGTGTGTATGCAGCGGGGGCCAAGCTCAGTGTTGGCAGCAGGGTGCCCCAGCCCATATTTTTGCTTCCTGTGGTAGGGCTTTCTCTTGTCCCCAGTCTGCGATGTTTGTGCCAGTTGTCCCAGGATATGGTCATGGCTGAGACCTGGCTGGGAAGTGGGACAGCTCATTTAAAAAAAAATTATGAATGGCCTTTTAAAAAAATTATTTTTATTGTTGACAGTATTTCAGATGTCCCTTATTTTCCTCCCTTTGTCCTCCTTCACCCAGCCCCCGCCCCACCCCAGGACCTCACTGCACTATTGTCTGAGTCCATGGGCTATGCTTATATGCATATAAGTGCTTTGGTTAATCTCCTCCTGCCCTTCCTTCCCCCTTTCTCATTTCTTTTTATCACTGAATAATATCCCATCCTGTGACTTTACTACCACATGTTAATTCATTTACTGTTTGAAGGACACAGTAGTTGCTTCCAAATGTTGGCAATTATGAATAAAGATGCTGTAAACATTGATGTGCAGGTTTTATGTGGACATCAGTTTTCATCTCATCTGGGTGGATGCCAAGGAGCACAGATGCTGGGTCATGTAGTAAGGGTATGTTTAGTTTTGGAAGAAACTCCCTTCCAAGGCATCTGTACATCCCTATTCCCATGAGCAGTAATGATAATTCCTGTTGCTCTATATCCTTGCTAGAATTTTGATGTTGTCAGTGTTTTGGGTTTTAGCTGTAGAGGTAATTTTTAAAATGCAAATTTTCCTGTGGTATATTTAAGTTTTATCAGCCATTTATATTTAGTGTGAATATGACCCATATTTTTTCCCAAATATTAGGGCAAGAGAACAGATTAATATTGGGGGGGGGGGGGGAAGGCCCAGGAAAGGAAGGCTGTGGCTGTGAGAATCAGCACCCTCTGCCTGGCCTGGAGAAGGAGGCAAGGGTATTGTTGGTGGGCCAGGCCTAATCTGGTGAACTGGCCTCTGGTCCTCAAGTTGTTTGCCCTGCTTGCCATTCTCTGAAATAAGTGATGACTTAACAGAACCCTTCCTGGCTCTGCCCTTTTTCAAATCTCCTTCACTTCACATTTGAAGACCAAATTACCTGTCAGGCTATACATAGAACATGTATCAGTCAGAGAGAGAAAACACTGCAGTTATTGTAACACAGAGAGTTTAGTATAAAGAATTGTTACTATTAGTGCAGAACTGAAAGTGCTAAAGGGGGACTCTAATGTGTCACAAAGGCAGAAACAGCAGAAGTAGCTGACCTCCCCTTGGGCTGTGATGATCAATCTGGAAGTTCAGGAAAGAGCTCCACATTCCTGGAACTAGAGCCTTGCGGAGGGGAAGTGGCTTGTGCTGGAGGCAGGCACCCCGAGGACGTGCTGAGGCTGAACTGGGGAGTGATTGAAAACAGAAATGGGGTTTAGTTGCTGCTGTGGGAAGGAAGTGCCACTGCTGAGGAGATATTGGCCACAAGAGGAAGTCCTTATCTGGTGCCCCCTGTTGGCGGAGCCTAATGGGGAGCAGCTGGCCACACTGTGTAGTGGTTTGCAGGGTCCCAGCACAGAACCACAAGGCGGTAATAGGAACATATCCAGCCCTTGCTTGACAAGTTCCAGTGTTACTACAGATACATGACCATACTGAAGGGAACATCTCTAAACTCAGCTTCCTGTCTCTAGACACTAGTGTTCCTATGGGGCAGTCACTTTTACCTCCCTGCTGGACTCAGAAATAAGGCAACAAAAGTGGGGACCTATCTATCTGATCTCTCCTCTCCAATTTTCCTTGAATTAGCCTGAAGAGGATGAACCTGAAGGAAGTTGGATTCCTGGAGGTAGTAATCAATTACAAGCCTTGACTAGTTCAGCACAAATCATAGCCTCATGTAATTTTCCTTTAAATTCATTGACCTCCTTTGGGGTGGAGGGGGAGGGAGAAGCAGGGCTCCTTTCTAAAGTTTCAGGAGAATGCTTATCCCCAGCCTCTGTCACCAAACTCATCAGTAGATGATGTCTGGTAAAGGAAAGGGGAAAGGAAGCTTCAACCGGGCCAGGGTTGAATTGAACAAAAGGGCCTCAGAGTTCCCTTTGTAAATCATCCTCTCCCCCTTTATCTACCTGCAGTCACATCTAATGAAGCTCACCCATCTTTACTTAACCCTCAATCCATCTTACAACACAGCTTCCATTCTTTACTGACCTCCCAAAGTGTGCAATTGACTACTTCACCTACAGTGGCTATTGTGTCAATTTTCTGGTCTAACACACCCCCTGGTGGTCAAAATAATTCAATGTCTTCTAGGTATTTGACAACTGCTGCCTTAAGGACTGAGAGGGAGGGAGAGGGGAAGAGAAAAAAAGGAAGGGAGGGAAGGGCAGGGAAGTTAAAAAATATTTTTAAATGACAAAAAAAAAAGAAATAACACCATTTCTAGTGATAAAATAAATATCTTTAACAAAAAACCCACTACAAATCCTGGAAAGGAGACCATTAAGCGTTCACTTCTGAGTTTTAAAGGTAAAATAACAGATACTTAGTAGCCTATAGTTTGATATCAAACCAATGCTCCTTATTGTTCAATAGGCCCCATTTATTTCCTCACTAGGATATTTTCTAGATAATTTAAAAAATTAAAATTCAGTAATCTACAGGTTAACAAAGGCCATTAAAACGCCTACAGTTTTAAAGAACTTGGGAGATAAACCAGGTGATTGATATCCTCAGGTTATTCTATGATGTAGCAACTTTCTGGAATCTTCTCTGACTAAACCCCCTGAAGGGCATTTTCCTCTCCCTCTCTCTTGATTTTGCTCTAGATATGTTAGTGTCCAGAAGTGACACTCACTCCCAGTGATTGTTAACATTACAGAGGTTGGAACGCAAAGAACCAAAATGCAGGTCCTGATTCAAACCCAGATGTGAGTTGGAATATTATTATTTGACTCCCTGTGTCTTTGTTTTCTCAGCTGTTCAATGAGGACAGTGGCTACCTCATAGGGGCCACTGCTCCTCCAGAGCTGGGATTTTATCTGTTCACAGTAACCCCTCTTTTCTTAATGCTTGAGAATTGAACCCAACTTGCCCTGTTAAACAATACTGAGAACAAACAAAAGCAACTTACCTGCGAGCGCAAGGAGATGTTTGCTCCTGGGAAGTCAGACTGAACCAACTAAATAGCTTACTCATCAAATCCATCACTAGCTCATCAAAGCTCATTCCATGCCCCTCATCCTGCTGGGTCCACCAAGCCATAACTGATAAGGTAAGAACTTTGTCCAATCCCAATGGGTCCCCGCCTCATAAGACCTGCCTTAAACATCACTCTGGCCTCAAGACTGACCCAGTAAATATCGTTTTCTGAAGTCCCCCTCCTGAGGTCCTAGTGTCAGGGGCTGTCCTCACTTATGCAGCACATTTAACCAACTCAGCTTTGCTGGGCCAACAGGTTTTTCTGATGGTTTCTGGGAACTCAACAGTGAACATACCTAGTAAGCAAGGGTTGCCCTGCTTCCTAGACCTTCCTTGTACAATGGGTGTCCACAGCACAGCATGAGACGACCCTCCTTGTGGATCCTACTTCTTTGACCTTCCAGATCTCTGACTTTGAGAAATTTACCTAACCTGTCCCAGGCTTAGCTCTTTTCTTTGTAAAGTAGGATAAATAATAATTTTTGCCTTCTATATTTTCTATAAGGATTAAAGGAGCAAAATCACATAGTGTGTTATCAGTTATGATTGTAATTCCTCAAAATTAATATACGGTATTGAAGTATGTCTACACATTGGACTACAAAGGAAATACAGCCACTCCAGTGATCTTTGGCTTTCTTAGTTGGCTCTAAATTTTTACTAGGAAGAGATTTCCAAAGACCCAACTCTAATTCCAGGTTAATTTTTAGCCAAACTGGGACGAAGCGGGCACCTAAGCCTTCACACTGTCAGGAGTGAGCAGACAAATATGAATACATTGAAATAAGTAGAAGCATGTTGAGGCCTAAAAAAGGAAAGGGGGCATTTGGGAATCTGAATTTTCCCAGGACAATGAAGCTTACAGAGTGAGTTTATATGACTTAGTGAACAGAATCCTTGGCAATAGCATTTAATTCTACTGCAAAACGGAGGTGTGCGAAGGGATTCCAGAGTGTGGAACCAGCTGTATCCAACAGATGCCCGGACCCACAGAACAGCTGGGCTTGCTCTCTTCAAAGGAACGTGTGGTCCTAGGCGAGGCTGCCTTCTCCACAGGACACTTCAGTGTTCTGGCTCCTCCTCCATTATTCCTGAAAGCACAGTTTATGGGCAACTGGTCAGCAAGTCTTGGCCCTGAGCACTCCTGGTTTGAGGTTATGAGGTCTACGGTTAATGTAAATTCTTAGAATTGACGACCAAATGGCAAGTTAGAGAATTAAACCAAACTGGCAGAGCATCTGGGGATTTTACCTGAGGCTCCACAGTGGGACCAACATAATCCTGATGGTCAGTCCTAGGAAGTGAGAAGTCAAGCTCAAGGTTACCCTCTGCCACCCAACCCCACCTAAATCTCTCAGGGAGCCACCCTGAGAGATGGTTTCCAGGGGTTTACCAGAAATCTGTTAAACAATTGAAAAAAAACCACAACAACAGGGAGAAAGGCAGGAGAGATAGAGAGAGAGGAAGGAAGGAAGGAAGGAAGGAAGGAAGGAAGGAAGGAAGGAAGGAAGGAAGGAAGGAAGGAAGGAAGGATAAAGAATGCTGGTGATTCATTAAATAATAACACAGAGATTCTTAATAGGCATGTCTGATTTTTACAGAGTATTGGCAGTTGATAGTTACCAAAGTAAAGGGTACTTTTGCAACAGAACCTCTGCTAAAAACGGGTTTGGTAATTAGGGCAAAGATTCCCCCCAAACCCCCTCTCCCGTAGACCAATGCATCCAGCATTGATAATGTCAGATTCCTCATGAAACCCAAAAGCAATTATCTTGGATTAGCAAGAGATCAGAAATGGCTTACTTAAAATATTGTTTTCTAAATCTGAAGGCTGGGGAAATTATTATCTGGTAATAATTCCAAAAGCCTTGAAACTGGTAACATTTGTTCAAATTGAAGAGGAAATATATTAAGACCATATCTATTTTTAATAACAGGATATAATTTAAATGGAGTTTAAGATACTTGTTTTTATTTCAAGAAAATGCACGAGGATCCCAAAGAGAGGACCCCACCTTAGCTTTTGGGTAACTTCTCAGAACCAGGTGCGTCAGGGAAAGGTTTCTACAAACTTAGGCATGGAATGATTGATGGCTCAAAATAGCTCAGCTGTATCTGTTTCCATCGCCTGGTTATGCTTCATATATTTCAGAAAGACTGTTGTTGAAAGGAGGACATTTAAAGCAAACTAGCTCAATCCCTTGAAAGACAGTCAAGGAACTGTAAGTATTGAGACAGATATTATAAAAGTAATTTTATTTCAATCAAATACTATCTATATATGTTTTATGACATATGCAAATGAAAATCTATAGAACGATAAAGAGCTGTAAAAATTTACGGTCGTAATCATTACAAAATGCTTCTAGTTCATAAAGGTCCAGATGACATCAAAAGGGTCTTTTGTGAGGGACTTCCAATAAAATTAGGGCTAGTTGGAAACTTCTTCCTTCCAGTCAGGCATGAGTTTAGTTTAAAAATTGGATTTTTGACAGCCCTAATCTAGCATGAAATGCATGGTGCTTGTGACAGATTGTCTTTCAGAGTGGTAACCCCCAGTACCCAGCTGACTCTCCAGGCCCCTGAGTTCCCTTACCTGAGGAAAATGATTAAGCCCAACTCTTGAATTGGCTTCTCTGGGTAGAAAAACCTCACCTAAAACCATCTTTATTTCAAAAATAAAATTATCAGATATTTTTTATTATCCTATTTTCAATAGTTACACATTTGAGCAGATGATGCAGACATGAGTTACATTTGGCCAGAATTGGCAATTGAGATTTTTTTAAAAAATACACTGGAACACAGACGTTGTAGTATGGAGCCCCCAAGTGGACACGCGGCGGTAGGTTGCTCTGCTATGAATGAAAAGTTGGGTCTTCAGTCTGCCTCTGAGGAAGGTCTGTGTAACCATTAAGAGGAAATGCGTATCATGCACTGATGGGAAGGTTGTAATATTGATGCTGTACTTAACACAAGACCTGAAGAAGTCAGTGTGAATGTTGATGGGTGAAAAAGGCAGAACCATGGTCAATTTGGCACTTTCAGCCACTAATTCATAGAGCTGAGTATACTTTTATGCAGCAGGTTCCTTAAGGGCCCCACATTCTTCACTGGTTGTTCTGACTGATGAACTTGCTTTCTGATTACGACCAGCTTGTTCATGTCATGCAGTAGACAGTCTCTTCCTTGAACCAATTCTTTCCTATAGTATCAACAGGCTGTCTGCTGGCAAACATATGTCATAAACATGTTCACTTCTTCCTGTATACTTTTGATCTTCTCAACAACAGCATAAAATATCCACGTATTTTGTATGATTTTTGGAAAATAATTAGAGTTTATTCCAGTTCAGGGTTGGCAAACTTTCATGAAAGAATCTAAGAGTAAATATTTTAGGCTTGCAAATCAAGAGAGGAAATTCCAGAATATTTTCTCGGTGCTTATGTAGCCATTTAAAATATTACTATCTAAAAACATAAAAGCCATTCTTGACTCCTGAGCCATAAGAAAGCAGGTGGCCTATTGGATATGGCCCAAAGGTCATAGTTTTTCTGACTCCTGCTCTCACTTATGATTCATTTTGCAGATTAATGTATAAAGTTTTATAACTCGACTAGAGGCCCAATGCATGAAATTCATTCATGCAAGAGAAGGCCTTCTTTCCCTGGCTGCCAGCACCAGTTCCCTCTGGCAACCAGGACCCAGGCTTTCCTCGCAGAGGGAGGCTCCGCCCACCTGCCTCAGCCCGCCTGTCAGTGGCCTGGGCCTCCCTCTTTGGGGCAATTGTGGGGTGATGTCCGGGCCCCTGACCAATTGCATCTCACCCACCTTGGCTGGCCTGGCACCAGTGGTTGTCATAGTGTGGTCCCAGGTGGGCGTCTGGATGGTTGTTCCACTGTCCAACCGTTTGGTTGATTTGCATATTATGCTTTTATTATATAGGATGTTATTGTAAACCACAGCTTTTTTATTTTCAAAATAGTCCATCCTCACACTGAGCAAAGATAAGAGTTATCTTTCAACCCTTAGACCACAGAGCTTGGCCTCCTGGTCCAGAAAGACATCCCATATCAGGCTGCAATGGCAGAAGGTAAAACAGGGTGATGCAATAGTGGTGCTGGCTGAAGGGTGGGACTTTAGGAGGAGCTGGCCAAGAGAAAAAGCTGGGAATACTGAGCAGCTCAAGATGCTGTGGCTGGAGAAAAGGAAGTGCATCTGACACATTGTTCACAGACAACTGCATTCATGTATAGTTCGTTGTACTGTTATTGATTATACTGTGTGCTTGTACTGTGCTAGGTGTTGGGAGGATAACCACAAATAAGACAGATCACTAGGGCACACGAGTAGACAAAAAATCAAGATGATTTTAAATGGGGATCTGCAATGGGAAAAGGTAAAACAGGGAGATGCAATAGTGGTGCTGGCTGAAGGGTGGAACTTTAGGAGGAGCTGGCCAAGAGAAAAAGCTGGGAATACTGAGCAGCAAAACAAGTACAATGGCCCTGGGGCAGAAACAGACAAACAATGATATCAGAATTTGGATCTGGAAAAGCTATCAAGAACAGGATGTTTGATGGGGACAGTGCCTTTCACAGGGACATTGAAAAAGGAAGGTCTGAGAAAAGCTAACTGGAGAATTAGTTTTCTAAATCCCAAGAAATTGTGTGAGAAAAGGCACAGGATCCTGGGGAAATAATTAATTGGTGAATAATTAATAGGACATTGAATGTGCCTGTGAATGTTGCCAAAAAACGTTATTCGAATCCAAATTATTAATGGCAAAGCTATGGTCCAATATGATCTAACATAGAAGAGCATGTAATATAGAATACGATCTGAAATTTCTAAGAATGAACTGGAAAAACCACAAAAAAGATATAGTCTTGGAGCATCTTCAACCTAAACTTAGCCATGATTATGCACCAGCCAGTCTTCATTTTCAATAAAAGGTGGAGACACAATTACATGACAGGAGAAGGATTTGGGGTCACATATAAGGAGTAATTAATTGCCTGGTAGTAGAATTGGGGAACAATTCAAGTAATTTAGTTTATTTACCATGATTTAAATGTAGTTCTACCACAAAAAAGAATATATTTTAGACAATTTAAGATCCCTTGAGCTGACATGAAAACTTTTCTTAGAAAAGTATCTGCTCTGATGATAAGAAGCAATCACAATTATGCAAAATGTTTCAAATCACCTGGGTTCTTCTCTAAAAGAAAACTTGCAGTTGCCAGGCAGAATAAAATCTCAGGTACTGACCTAGTGGTGGCCAATAGCTCTCCCTTCGTTCACAGACAGACCTTGCCTTGTGTCCCCTATCTCTGAGCTGCACCTAAAAGCACCCACTACACGTGGTCACGCATGTGCTTTCTTGATTGTCCTCTGGGTGGAAGCGTCCCCACTGCAGGGCATGCTACACTAGCTTGCCCTTGAGCATGAGCTATCTGACCTTGGTGAGTGAGACTGTGCACTTGATGACCAGAGTAGGGAATTACAGTTTGCTTGGAAAACCTCATTCAAAGCAAAAGATGGAAATTAAGTTAAATGAGCCAACAAGCTGATGAAGCACAGTTTTAATCCTCATTGACAAGCCCTTGAGGGAGAGATTCTTTCCATTTTACAGACAGAGAAACTGAAGCTAAACAACTTGATACAGGTCACATAATTTCTTAAGTGGAGACAGGATTGGGAACCAAAGTTCTGACTCTAAATCCAGGGTCCTCCAAGGGTCCATGAGAAGCCAGGGAGTAGGGAAGAGAGGAAACAGGTGGGATAGGGGGAGAGGAAAAGAGAAGAGGGAGGAGAGAGTGATGGAGGAGAAGAAGGAAGGAAGAGGGGGTAGGAGTGGGAGAAAGTAGGATTTAGGGGAGGGGAGGAAAGGGAGAAGGAGGAGAGCAGAGAAATATTTTATTTTTCTAGTTTTATCAGTAAGAAAACTGAGGCTCCCAGGATAGGGATCACTTTGGGAGGGACCCACCACTGGGTGACCCAACACCACCAAATGTCCTGATATTGTGCATTTCTAACAAGAAATGGTGTCGGGGCACTGGATGTCCAAGCTGCCTGCCATTCCCAGTCTTCACCTCTGTCCTACCTTTTCCCAAAGGCATTGCCTTTCCAATTCTGTTCACTTTCCAAGGCCTAGTCCAATGCCTGTCCATTGTAGCCTTGGCAACCCCTTCCTCTCATGTTCTCTGTCACATGACCGAGCCCTGAATTATAAATGAGTTGAGGTCTCCACTGTTTCTTAGATGCTGTGCATAAAACCCCGAGAGCTCCTTCAAAACCTAGTGTGTCTTATTCATCTCCATGGCTCAGAAGCATAAGTGGCACTGGGTTAGGAATGTGAATTCCAGCCAGTACTTGCCAGCTGTGTGACATGGGACAAGTTCCTAAATCCTCCCCTCTAAACCAGAGACAGCTACTACCTGGAGTCTCAGGAAGCTGATCATTAAAAGGTTGTCAATAGTAAAAGTGCCCATTTTCAGATAATGTAAATGAAGTGATTCTTGCACATCTATGTCTATGTGTGTAGTGCATAATAAGGACTTGATAAATGACTGCCACAATATATACAAACTAGGACCCTAATTTCAGTTGGGAGGGAAAGAAACTCAATTTAAATGAGAAAAAAGGGGAACTTACTGGTTCACATAAATTGGGAATGCAGGCACAGAAGAATTTAGCAACTCAGTGATACCATTCTCTTCCTCCACTGGTCACTTCTGCTTTACTCTGCCGAATTCACTGGACAGGTTCTCCACATGGCAGGAAAGATGAATACCAATATCTGGAGGCTTGATTTTTCTGCTCAGCTACCCAGGAGATTGACTCTCTTCCCAGTAAACAACCCTGACCATGACCAGGCCTGGGTGAATGGCTAACCCCTGGTAGGTGAGCCAGCCCCAGTCACACAACAAGCCCTCCCATAAAGGACAAAGGAAGTTTTGTAATTAGAAGAAGAAAAGCAGGTTATGCAAGACAATACAGTGAATATTGTATTGTATTACAATATATGAAAGCACTTAAAAAATTAAGGACTATAGACCTTAGTATCTGTTAACTGTCAGAAAACAAGTTCAATAAATTATCTCACATTTTAGCCAGAACTGGCCCACTATCTCCTCGGAAATGCCAGGGAATGGGGCCTCTGCCTGGCTGTACACAGAAAGACACAGAGAGATAGACCCTGGCTGTGGGTTGGAGAATACAGCTCAGCTCTGTGTTAGCAGAAATAAAAATAAGAAGTGAGAACAGTTGCTTCTGGGGATGGGGCATAAAGAAAGGCAGACCTTGGAAAAAACAAAAGATAAATACCAAAATTAGGGCAGAAAGGCAAAAATAACATACTTTACTTTTAATGTATGTTAGACATTTACCTCATTGAGCAAAACACAAAGAGGCAGAGTACATAAATTAAAACAGAAAAAGGGTAATGAAAAGGTAGTGGAGATTGGGAATTTTGCTGTCCTGAACAAAATTATTTTAGTGGCCTTTTAGCTGGTTTGACTCAGTGGATAGAGCATTGGCCTGTGGACTGAGGGGTTCTGGGTATGATTCCAGGTCAAGGGCCTGGGATTGTGAACTTGATACTTAGAAGAGGGCGTGCAGGAGGCAACCTGGGAGAACCTGTACAGTGAATTCAACAGAGTAAAGCAGAAGTGACCAGTGAAGGAAGAGAATGGCATCTCTCTCGTCATTGATGTTTCTATCTCCCGCCCCCTCTCCCTTCCTCTCTGAAATCAATAAAAATATCTTTAAAAATTGTGTTTAGTGTTTTTAGTTTGATTCAGAATACCTGCTAGTATGCATTTTTATTTGATACAGAACAAATTGAAGACAATATTGAAGATGATTTGAACTATGAGATAGATTTCCAAACTTTATTTCTCGAGTGTCCTGGAAGAGGGAATTATTTTAAACATGGTTCCTCCTCATGTAATTAAGACAGGACCTCCCATGGTACCTGCCACATTGTTCTCACACCTTTTTGCAGGTGTGTTTTTCTTTGACAAGGTTCCTTTTGATTCATGTCCCTCAAGTTTTTTGTCTCCGGATTGATCTGAATCCCAGCTGCAGAAGATGGCATAATTAATCACTCATGACTTCAATATGGTTCTTGGAGGCAACTTTCATAATGGAATTCAAACCCGATATTTAAAGGGGTTGCTAAAAACAAGGATACTCCCAGAAAACCCATATTTCTATCACCATATCGGCCATTCAGTGACAATCTTAGGAATTTTAGGCACTAGACGGGAACTGACCTCCAGTATGAATCTCATTTTTCCTGTTCAGAATTTTGCTCTCACAGGTGAGAACACCAATGGGCTTCTTTGACTTGGTTTTAAGGCTGTAGTTCCTGTCTTGTTTGGTTGTGAAAGGCAAGTAAAGAAAACTACTTAATGTTTCTGAACTGAGAAAGTCTCTGTTCTCTTGTTCCAGTCTATGCTTAGATGTTGTGTAAATGCAGCACTAAAAGGGTAAGGGTGTATAGGAGAGTTAACACCTGCCTGGTTGCTCAGGAGTTATAACATCAGCTTTTAGCCTCCAGTGAACATGAAGGTTTCTGACTCACTTGGGCATTGACCAGATCTCCTAGGAGAATTTTGCAAAATTCAGCTGTGAAGAATTGGGTTTGAGAAGATTGATTACAGGTAGGCCTATGTGGAATTTGCCTTGGCGTGATATTCTAAAGGCTCCAGCCAAGTCTTTGTTCACTTAGGTGAAATAAAAATTTCAGAATCAATAAAGCCAAATTTTGTAGGTTTCATGATCTGCTTAATCGTGCCACCCAGTTCCCCTTGTTGGTTGAGTCCATCACGCAGTGTGTTTACTATCTCTGCTTACCTGTTAACTCTAGGTCTGGGTAGAGGTTGTCAACCTTGGAGTTTATGTGTCCATGAGCTGGATAAATGAGAGAGGCAGGGACAAGGCATTGTATAAGGAGGCCATATCACCATTCCTAAGGGGTGCTCTTACAAACCAATACCACCCACTCAACAGAACCACAGAGGCCATAGCTGAGCAACCCTGGCCAATTAAGATGTCAGGGCCCAGTGAAAGATTTAGAATTTCCAATTTTAAAATGCATCTGGTTGGTAGCTTCTTAAGCTTCCAGAGAACTACAGTTCCCAGTGGGTTAACCTGAGACAGAAATGTTATATATTCTAACCTCACCCAAATGCTCTGAACACACAAATCTTCATTTATCTTTTCTAAATCATGGATGTGATCCACACCCCAATTCTCTTGTAGGAGATCCATGACTTTGAACCTTCATGACAATCTTCTACAGAAACCACAGCTGCTTTAGATCGTGGCAAGACTGAGGTTGGTGTGAGCACATGTGGGCATGGCTAGTTCCTACATTCTTTTTGTTTCTCTTTGAAGATGCTGACCTGATAGCAACTCCAACCTAAAGATGCAAATTGGAAATATAAGAGTAAAACTATTTTGCTTACTCACCGAAATAGGAAAGGTAAAAAGTTTCTAAGCTTAGTAATAAATAATGAGCACTTCTGACTCATTTTATCATCATTATGAATACATTAAAAAAATTGTCCAAATGTTACAAAGTCTTAACTTTTATTTTAGGCACAACAATAAATAACTACATTCTTAAAAAGGGAAAAATGTTCTATTATAAGAACTGTAAAAAATGTAAATAAGGGTCTATTACACATCATACCAATTATGTGAGTATCTGGGCTTCATGCTGAGAATGCCATGATAAGGGAGACAAAATTTGAATCAGTTGGTTGAAAAATATTACTTTTATTACTCAAAATGATCCTGTAATATTGAAATAAGAATACCATGATACTGAAGTCCTCCATATCATTTTGCAACACCCCTACTTATATTTCATACATTTAAAATTACTACATAATTTTAAAAATAATTATCAAAAGATACAACATTGTATTTAATAATTTTTCTTACAAATAATATTTTTTCAGGTTTTAGCTCTAATCAAACACAATATCTGAACATTATAAACTAAAGTTTCTTGCCACACATTTTGTTCACTGTTACTCTCAACTGTTTGGAGATTGCTATGAGGTTAAATAAAAAATCTAAAATTTGTCATTGATGTTTTATTTTCCCTTGGGGGAAAATGCAGTAGGCTTGGCTCATTCTTGACAAGGTAAATGAAAGCCATTCTAATTTTTATTTAAGAAAAAGCAATTTTCATAAACGGTGTACCACTAATGGATGGTGATCATCTATAAGCCCCACAGCAAATTACTCTTAATCCAATTTTCTGTGTTGCCTTACCTGAGGGAAATATACCCACCCTTCCTAGGAGCCGCCATGCTGTTCACAGAGACTTCTTCAATATATATTAATCCCATCATTTATCTTTGTCAACTGAGAACAAAAATAATTTGCAGAAGAGTAAACAGAAGCACAGAGAAGAAGGGAGTTCGGCATTATTAAACGGCGGAAAGCAGGTGCTCGCAAAGCCAAGCTTATTTTTATTGCAAAACTTGAGTAATTCTCCTTCTGCATCTGTGCATAGTAAATACAAGCGAGGGAAAAATCTAATATTTTAGAGGACACTGAAATTACTTCAGCTCAGGAGTGCGGGCAGGCATTTGTTGAGGCCTGCTTTTTTAATCAGTCCGAAACCGGGAGCTTAATGGTCGCCAGAGGGTAGGAAAGAGAACGAAAGAGATGAGCATTGAGGGAAACTTCCATTTGATTTGAAAAATGCAAAATAATAAAATACACATCTGTTAATTCACTTTTCAGGTCTGGGTCTTGACTGCATCTTCTTTCTTACTAACATTTTCTGATTACTAAAACTAATACTAATACTAATATTAACTATATTTAAATTAATAATGCCACTCTCATTAAGATTATTAATAATGTTTTCTTTGGAGATACCAGGAGCCAGACCCCTTGTAAGCACTTTAAGGTCGTCCTTACAACCTTGTAGGGATGAGGTGAGGGAAGACTTGAAAGGGTGACAGGTTCAGAGCAGTTAAATGGCTCCTCACAGGAGTAAACATGACTGAGCACAGGCTGTTTCAGTTCTTAGGCTCCCAAGAGTTTTGGGAGGCTCTTCTGATTATCCTACTTTATAGATGAGGAAACAGGATTGGAAAGGTTTAGAAACATACTCAAGCTGTCAAAATAATTGAAGTGGTTGAACCAGAATTCTAAACCCAAGTCTCACCATCTTCTAATCACTCCATTAATTTGCTATTAAGTTGGGAGTAATTTTCAAATTGAGATTTATGGGCTGTGAAATCCATGCTCTTCCCACTGTCCTGTGGTATCTCACTTAAGAAAACACATCACAAAATGATGGCTATTTCAAAAACCCCAAGAAGAACCCAGAACAGGCCTGTAGCCAAGCAGATCTTGGAAACTGGTATTTTACTCCCCCCTCCATCCTCTCCATTCTTTACCATCACCCCCTACCTCTTGTTTGAATTGTGGTTTGTGCTTAACATTGGCAGTGGTCCCTACTGTAGTAACTACCAACTGATCTCTAAGAAATTTCAATTAAGGGATGATGCAAAGAAGTGAAGAGCTACTACCTTTTCCAGCACCTCTGGCTATTGAAAATGAAATAATGGGTCAATAATGACTATTTAGGAAAAATAGAACATATTATCTGCAACAAAAATGAGCAGGGACCACTAAGTTACTAAAAGCAAAGGACATTATTTTAAGTGAAATGAAATTGAACTGGAAGAATATAAAACTTTTTTTCAGTTGCTCTCTATAGAGTTAAGCAGTTTGATGGGGACTCTGGCACACTACTTTCTTAGTAATATATTCATTCATTAATTCATTTGGTTAACAACAGTGTATTATGGGCCAAGCACTGGGGAAACCAAATAAAATAAAACAAGACCCTTCTCTCAAGGGACTTAAGAGTTTATTTTGTTCCATGTCTAATTAGCATAAGCCACTTAGCCCAAACATAAAATTATGTGTGTACAAACAACTGGTCAACCTGTTTTTACAATCAAATTAGAGTGGCAAATCAATAGGCTTGAATTTATAATAAATGTGTGGTCTGCTGAGCAGCATCCATGCTATAGAGCAGAAGTAGACCTTCCTTAAGTTTCCAGTCTTTGTGAGAAGTACAGCACTTGAAGCACTAGTTGAAAGGAACTAAGCAAATAATAAATACAACTGATCACTGTGGTGAAAGTTTTTTTTAATTGGAATTGTTAAGATTGGCACATTGTGGCACATCTGTCCTTAATATCTGTACCATCAGGTTGCTTTCATCAGTGTATCATATTCTTCTATCATATGTAATCAGAATATCCCAACAAGGCTCTAAATGTGTGTTTACAATGACATGTCTTACTCTTAAGAAAAGCCAGTCAATGGCAGGTATCTCCCATGGCACCATTGTTCCAGGATTTGTTCATTAGAAAACCAGTGCTCTCCATTGATGAATTTAGGACTTGGGCAAGATGTGTGAAAAGAGAAAGAAGGAAGAATTGAAAGGGAAGATGGGACATGCCAAAGATAAACTTTGATCGCCTTCCTGATGATTGTCCACTTGTGAATCTGACATTTGAACTGGTGATTGATAAGAATGTGGCTGAGCTGTGCAAAGGTATGGCAAAGATCAGCAACCCCCTCCACATGCATGATCAAGGCTTGTGAGAAAGATATGTAATTAAAGGAGAGTTGGCTGTGGCATATGGCTATTGTCTGCAGATCCTGCCATTGTGCCACCAGGGTTGGCTAAACACACAGAGCAAGCTCTTTCTCAAAGCATCTATACATATAAAAGCCTAATGACCATCCAACTGTTTGACCATTCTACTGATAGCTATGATGCACACTAACCACCAGGGGGCAGATGCTCAATGCACAGGCATAGAAACATGGTGCAGACTGATGAATCTCAGAGGGAAAGGGGGAAGGGGGAGGGCTGGAAGAGATTAACCAAAGATCTTATATGCATACCAGAGGCCAGGTGCACAACCAGTGGGGTCCCTCAGCCTGGCTGGTGGGGATCGGGCAGAAACCAGCAGTCTGACATGCCCTGAGGGGTCCTGGATTGCGAGAGGATGCAGGCCAGGCTGAGGGACCCCACTGGTGCATGAATTCGTGCACCAGGCCTCTAGTTCTAATTATAAATGTCCATCTGAATAACTAAGGCTCATCTTTGGGACACTGTATTACTTACATCATTCTGAACTCTGGTAATATATATTTATTATATAAAAAGAGCTATTAATTTTGAAATACTCTGTGTCTGGTTTTGCCAAGTTCTTCACAGAAATAACTCATGAATCTTTAAAACAACCCTCTAAGGCAATTCTTGCTGTTTCCATTATACAAATGAGAAAACTGCTGCATAAAAAGATTAATAAACTTACTGAAGATTACACAGTTAGTGAGTCAATAGGAGCTTAAATCCAGATCTGACTAATGGTTGTGAACCTCATGAAATTACCTTGTGCACAGTAAGATATCTATCAATAAATATTTTTGAACTAGTAGCCCTGCATGCAAATCCGTGTGCCAGTATCTCACCAATAGCTCACTGCCACCCTCCAGTAGCTCTTGGCCCACTGTCCTGCCCTCCTGTAATTCCCCTGCCTCCCTTCTCTCCACCCCTCCTCATAGCTTGCTGCCCTGCCCCCTCCTGTAGCTCTCTGCCCCACCCTCCTGCAGATCAGTAATCCAGTCGTTACGTGGTCAGTTATTATGCTTCACAGCATAACAACCATTTGCGTATTACATCTTTATTATATAGGATAATTTTATAATGAACCTTTATACCTTCAACTCTTGGTTCCAATCATCATTGGTCTTGACCCCTCAACTAGACAGAAATTGTGAGTGTTTCTGTACTCTCATTTGCCAGATGACTTTCAGGTCCTGTCAGAAATCCCACTTGTCGTGCTTTCCTTTATTTTATAGTTCCAATTAATCTTCCACAAAATATTTACTCAACATCTACTAGGTTTCAGGTTTTGTTCTAGGCAAAGTGGATACAGCCAGGACAGAGTAGACTCATTGCCCTGCCAGTGGCATTGGCATTTTAATGGAGTGTTATTAATCCTAGAAATAAAATTTATTGAATAAAGTGACATGGCTTCATCTGGTTCCAATTAAGGATAAAAACACCATAAAATATCAGAATTTTATTATACAACTAAAGAGAGAAATAAAGATTTGATTTTAGGGAAAGAGATTTGTGTGGACAGATTGCTTCTGGACAAATGGTATATATTGTTGGTGTTGAAATAGTCCAAAGTTATAAACTTTTGAATACTTCTATTTTGCTCAAGATAGAAAATTTAAACATAAAAAAATTTAAAATATTATAAATATTTATTATTGTTTATAGTTATAAAAATATTACAGTCATAGTAATATACTTATCTACCCATAACCTACCTTCTATAATTAACATTTTAATAGTCTTGCTTGCTTTATCACATATGCATTCCATTATAAATACATCATATTTTTATATGCATTCAAGGTAATTTGCAGATATAAATGTCCTTTATCTTAAATACTCTAGCATGTGTATTATAACTCAAGTTCATTTGTTTATAGTTCTTTCTTTCCCTCTCTTTTTTCCTCCTACTTCTACTTCTTCCTCTTCCTCCTTTAAGGTAGAATATATATAGAATAAAAGGAAAAAATACTAAGTGGACCACTTGTTGAGTTTTGACAAATGTATACACCTGAGGTCATGTTTGTTTGTTTATACCCATCTCATTACTGGGTTTAAATAAAATTGTAAAAATCCAGGTGATTGATTTATCAAGTCTTTACACCTCTATTAGAGATTAATTTTCTCCTCTATCATCTTTTATACTTATTGTCAATTCACTGTACTCCATCCATACTGGTTTGATAGTAATTTATCCTGAAGTTATTAATTGATCAAATTTGTAGAGAGAGTTGGTTAAAGTACATTAGTAGAGAGGGGTGGTTAGGGATTATAGTTTAAAGCAGACATTTAAGACCCCCAAAAATTAAAAGTATAAAGAATAATGGCAGAATGGTTACATTGATAATTAATATATTTGACAAAAACCTTACCAAAATCCCTCTCAAATTATACTTTGAAATAGCCACTGGTTCTTGACTATGTTAACTTCTTGGCTTTACGCTTTATTTTAGGAAGATTATAATTTTATACACTGGGTATGGAATGGGTTGCAGAACTATACAACAGAGTTAGAGGAAACCCTCAACTCTCCTGATGTGATTCTGCATATTAAAGTTTTACTTCTCTGAAAATTCTTTCAGTCTGAGGCCAAATCAGAGTGGAAATGTTCATAAAGTTGTGGTGTAGACCACATGCTATCAAGTGGAATTTGTGTAAGAAGGGTCATCACTGAATCCACTTCAGAGGGAATTAGTGATTGAGGTTGCATCACAAGTCAGTGTGATTTTAATGAGGCAAGGTTTGAAGTATAAATAATTTATTTTTGTCAGAGCTTTTACTTCCCAAAGTAGGAAGGGTAGAGTATTTCAGACTGGCCTAAGAATTACTGGTTGATGAAACTGAGGCACATATGGAAATATATCATGTCTCTACACATCCCTTTCAACTAAACAAAGAGTAAGACTAGGAAACTAAAGTTCATGTCCTCTCAATCCAGTTCCCATTTTGTGACTTTTCAGCTATGTGACCCTAAGTCACTCCACTTCACTGAACTCAAGTTTCTATTAAAATAAATTGTTAAAATTTCGAATTTACAAAATGTTATAAGAATAGTACAAAGAACTCTCATATACCCTTCAATCAAATTCACCAATAGTTTACATTTGCATTACCTACCTTCATCTATCTATTTATCTATCTATCTATCTATCATCTATCTACATATCTGTCATATATCTATACATCTATTCACACATGAATTTATTTACCATTTATATATATATATATATATCTTATATAACCACAGAGGAATTGTTAAAGTTAGGATATTTAAAGTAAGTACAAGTAATTTTTCAACAGTTAGAATTAGCAAATTATTAATATTTTCTCATTACAAATATAATGGCATTAAGATATAGGACAGAAATAGATATCACAAGTATGGTGATGTGTTTTCTTTTGTTGTTGTTCCTTTCCTTAGTCTTATAGCCCACAACTAATTACCTTAAATATTTCCTTATAATGAGGTTCAGTTATGCATATTTTGACAGGAATATCCCAGAAATGATGCATCATTTTCAGTGCCTCATACATATCAGAAGGCATATTATATGGTTCATCTCATTATCAGTTAGTTTTGATGACTTGGTATAGGTGATTTCTCTACTGCAAAATGGTATTTTTCCCTTTGTAAAGGTTAAGACTAACTGCAACCTTCAGCAAACATAATCAATCAGTAAGGAGGGTTTATGGGAGGAGCCAGAGCTTATGGAAGTTCTCACACTCTACATAACTGAGAGAACCCACATATGACACCCCTACAAGAAGAACTTTATGTTTATATAAAGGTCTATGCTTCAAACATCCCCTTCCCCTTTCTTCCATTTTTCTTCTATAATACTCTCCATTTTAGCATGTAGTCCAGAGTGGCACATGGCTTGCCATGTCTGCATGCACTGGGTTACAACCTCTTCTTTATTCTGAATATACTAGAGGCCCAGTGCTTAAAATTTGTACATGAGTGGGCTCCCTAGGCCTGGCCAGCGATCAGGGCCTATCAGGTCTGTCTTGCCCAGTCCCAATTGGGACCGGGCCGGCTGGGGCCTGCCAACTGCCAGCCAGGTCCTGGGGGCCTGGGGGTCTGGGGGCCTGCTGGCTGCTGAATGGGGCCTGCTGGGTGAGGCCTGTAAGACAGGAGCGGGGGGAGAACAAGGGAGGAAGAGGCCATGGGAGGTTTGCCAGCCTGGGGGAGGGACTGGGGAAGGTTTGCCAGCTGTGGGAGGTCAGCTGTGGGAGCACACTGACCACCAGGGGGCAGCTCCTGCATTGAGCATCTGCCCTCTGGTGGTCAGTGTGCATCATAACAACTGGTTGACTGGTCATTCTGGTCATTCTGGTTGTTTGGTTATAATGGTTGCTTAGGCTTTTATATATACGTGTGTGTGTGTGTGTGTGTGCATGTGTGTGTAGAGAGAGACAGAGACAGAGACAGAGAGAGAGAGATTCTATTTGGTGATGAAGCATCTAGTCAATATTATTTTTCAGTCAATATAAGGTATAGCTATCTTAGGGAGATACTTTGAAATCATGTAAATATTCTGTCTCTCAATACTTTACTCATTGCTTTGATCATTTTTGGGAATTTTTGCCTGAATTAGGTTTCACTAAGATGATTTCTAAATGATGATTGTGATTATCTAATTCCATACCTTTTTATACATTAACTGGTTTTCTACTGCAAGGAAGAACTCTGTCTTCTCCCCCAGTTTTTAATGTATTTATTGACTTAATTATATCAGCATGGAATATGGGTTAGTATTTAATCAAGGTTATGCTTTGTAGCTATCAAGATGTGAGGCTAGTAAAAACCCCTTCATGCTGGCCCCTGTGTACCTTTGGCATGTGCTATCAACTAAATTGTATCTCCTTCCCATAAATTAATATGTTGAATTCCTAACCTCCAATGTGACTGTATTTGAAGATAGGGCCTGTTTGGAGGTAATTAGGGTTAAATGCGTTCATAGAGTGGAGCCCTAATCTGATAGAACTGGTGTCCTTATAAGAAGAAGAAGAGACACCAGAGCCATTTCTCTCTCCATGCACATACACAGAGAAAGACCATGCAAGAATGTAGCAAGGAGGCGGTCATCAGCAACCCAAAGAGACAGATCTCAAAAGAAACCAACCCTACCAGCACCTCTTCCAGCCTCCAGAACTCTGAGAAAGGAACATTTCTGTTGTTTAAGTCAGGCAGTCTGTGGTAATTTGTTATGGCAGCCTGAGCAGTTTAATACAACATGTCCCCATCATTCTTTGAGTATTTCTTTATTTTCTAGCCCAAGTGCCAGGCTTATTTTGACCATTTCTCCAAAGATCCTGGGTTCTTTTTACTGGAGAGTGGTATTTAGAAACTGAGATCTTGGTGCTAGATGTGCTTATTACCAGTGGGGTTCATTGCCTCAAGACCCTCTCAGAGGACAGGGCTAAAACAGACCTTGTAAAATGCTCCTCACACAGGCCAGCATCTTTTTTATTCTCATTTCTTGCAGTGAAGTATGAGGTGCTGATTCCTGAGATAGTTGGTTTTGCTAATTTCTCATTTATCAGACCATAAAGAATTTAAACCTTATTTTCAGCATGTGCAGAAATCATCACTCAACATATATATATATATATATATATATATATATATATATATATATATACACACACACACACACATATACACACACACACACACACACACACACACACACACACACATACACACACCATGCACTTGCATACACACTCAACTCTGTCTGACACAATTACACAAATATAGTCGGAGAGGCAGTAGGGAATTTATTTATTTATTTTTTACTTTTTAGTTGAACATCCCCTCCACAATTGAAAAGCCAAATACCACACATTGGGAGAGAGCATGGTTGAATGGTGACAGATGTGAAGGTTGTTGAAATAGGTGAGAAAATAGAGAAGGACCCTATAAGAATAGGAACACAGAAAACTTCAGTCTTGATGTGGGGGTGAAGGGAAGTTCTACAAAGCTTAAGCTCTCCACATTGAAAGACTGGCTCAGAGAGCAATGACTGGCAGGGTTTGGCTTTGTCTGGAGGAAATCTATCATATGCAGGGAAGACCACCAGGAATTTGGCCTAATAGCTACTGGCGTCACCCATCTTCCATTGTTAAAGTGCACCTGAAGTTACCTGCTGGCCTCCAGCCAAGAGTATTAGGGGCCAATGCTGGGAGCATTACCTGGGGATTGATAGCACCAGAGGCAAAAGACTAGTGAGTTATCTTTATCACTTTTCTGTTAAAGAGGAAGGCAGGGCACTTGGGAAAATTTGCCCCTTCTCCGCAAACCCTGTGTATGAAACACATAGGCACACACAGTTGTTCTATCTGCTACATTTGAACATGGTCATTACTCTCACCAATATCATGCAAAGGCACACAAATTGACTCTCAGAACATGCAGGTCAAAGAAAAATGTGAATAAAAACCAGGAACCATTATGAACATCTCCTTTATTTATTGTTTTATCCTCACCCAAGGATTTGTTTATTGACTTGAGAGAGAGAGAGAGAGAGAGAGAAGGGGGGGAGGGGGAGAGGTGAGAAACATGTGAGTACAAATTGCCAATCATAAAAATAGTCACAGGGATGTAAAGTACAGTGCAGGGAATATAATCAATAATATTGTAATAACTATATATGGTGTCAGGTGGGTACTCTTATTGAGGTGATTACTTTGTAAGATATGTAAATATCTAATTACTATGCTATACACCTGAAACTAATATAATATTGTATGTCTATAATTTAAAATAAATTTAATTAGAAAATAAAAAAAGAAACATTGGTGGGTTGCCTCCCATATGTGCTCTGATCAGAGGTCAAACCTGCAACCCAGGTATGTGCCCTGAATGAAAATCGAACCTGAAACCTATTGGGGTTCAGACAATGCTTCAGCCAACTGAGCCATCTGGGAAGGAGTGTACATCTCCTTTATTGTAACAATGCTTATATTTTCATTGACAATTCTCTGTGACAGTTTGTTAGTTTCCATTGAGACACCCAGCACATTACAGTCATGGCTTCACCCCTTTAAGATTGTGTTTTAAATGCCCAATCCCATGTCAGCTACACCCCTCTCATTCCTGAACTCAATCTCCCTCCTCTCAGATTCTAGGAGCCCAGAAGCTGAATCAGGTTTTATCTCAGGCACAAGTATCTGGCAGGAAGATGTTCAAGGCTGAGGCCTGGATTATTGTAGGGCTGACCCAGGAGTTTAGGTTCACTCTGGGCCGAACGCAGAAGACTTTGGTTCTGAAACTGGTCTCCCAAGATTCAATTCCTTGATGGAAATGCAGCAAGGAGGTTTACCCAGGTCTTTCCTAGACTTCTGGTTCTCTCGCCCGCATTTAGGGGGGTAGGAATGGGGACATAAATGAAACTTATTTTTGTTAAGTATTCTTTAGCATAAATTTTCTACTTTTTTTCTGACCCAAACAAATGGAAAAGACCTGATGGACATCTTTTACCTTTGCTGTTGCTGGAATCTTCAAATATCTGTCCCAACAATTCCTCTATACATGCCTGTGTCACTTGGACAAGCTGACTTGGGCAAGGGTCTCTATTCCAAACACTGTCACTCTTCTAAGAAATGCACAGTTGTGACAGAAGGCCTGGCCACTGGTTCTCAGTTCTGCCAACATCATGGAATTTCCCCTGAGCATCTAAAAAATGCAAACAAATCCCAGCTTTAGATATTCTGCTTCCATTTTTCTGTTGGGTCTTTAGGCATTCCCTCCCCCGCACAGTGGGTATTGTTTTAATATTTTGTTTTTGAATTGTGAAATATTCCAAACCTATAGAGATACACATTTGATATATGGCACATATCCATGAACCTCCCACCTTGATTTAGCAACATACACCTTTGCTTTTGGGTAATAGAAAAGGAAAGGAGGAAGGAAAGAAGAAAAGGAAGAAGGGAGGGAGGGAAGGAAAGAAAGAAGATTTAAAGATAGGAAAGGAGTGTAAAAGTAAAAGAAAATATCTCTTAGTATCTAACATGGGTCAGGTTCTATGATCTGTGTCTTACATTCTCTACTTCATTATTTCACTTAATTCTCATATAGAATGAGAACACTGATTCTTGGTTTGTGTAACAAAGTTATCGGGTCACACAGCTACTAGGTGTGATTTGCATCCTGTTTGTTCTGGCTCCAAAGCATCCTGAACTTTTCTATCATCTGTATCATGTCTTGCCAAGAGGAAGAGGAGCCCCCAGGCAAAGGTGAACAGAAGTTTGTGTGCTTGACCACTAGCATAAACATGTCAAGTAGGGTTTGACTGGTCCCTCCCAACTCACCCAGGACCTCAAGATATGGAATAAACATGAATGCTATGAGGAACCATCACAGTTGAGCTTTCAAACAGGAGTAAACTGAAGCAGTGACCAGTGGCCAAGAGCACCTGATGTTATTTGGTTTAGATGGGGCTTTAGACAGCGTGTCCTGATGAGGGTCATTATACCATAAGGTGGGTCAGAGATGTGTGATCAAACCTCCACTTCTCCTGCAGTTGCATGTGCATGGACAGTCAGGACCATTGCCAGAATTGTTATCTTGTCCACTTGGGCCAAGAAAGCAGCAAAGATCAAGATTAACCCAGAAGGAAAAATAAATAAAATAAAATGCTTGTCAAGCATCCATAGGGATCTGAAAATGACTTAGGATAAAGAGACAGGGAATGGATGTTTCTCAGTAGTGGTTATAGGTGAGAAATAATCTGCTAGAGAACACCCAGGCAAGTAAACATTCCAGAACATTCTCTATCATGTGAAAAAAGTAGAGGAATGCAGAACTGTCCAGGTTGGGGAGATTTTTGGTCAGGCCATTCCTGAGTTTGGTCATTCACTGTTGGGGGATGAGTTGGGATATCTATATTTTCTTCCTCTCTCTCCCTCCCTCCTTCCCTTCCTCCCTACCTCCCTCATTTATTTCCTCTCCCCACTTCTCTCCTCAATACATTACTTTATTTTATTAAATGATAAACTATTAAAAATGTTCCATAGAAAACTGCTATTCTCAGTTTAAACTAAATTCAATACAGCAATTTAGAGATCAAAAGTGTGATGCTGATTGAAAAGAGCCAGTTGTAAAGTGATGCAAACAATAGAATACCATTTCCATAATTAAAAATACATGAGAAGGGGTTTTTGGGTGCTGTTGATGTTCATTTTCATGATCTAGGTGGTGGTCACACAGGTGTGATTTGTTTGTGAAAGTCCATGCAGTTGTACACTATGGCACTTTCCACAGTACTAGTATATTATATACTTCCATCAAGTTACAATAAATTTATACACTACTCACTGCTGTGTATCATTCACAGACATGCATATGTGGTAAAAAGCATAAAACCATAAGGAAACTGAGGCTCAAAGAAGCAAAACAGCTCAGGCTGAAGTCTGGTAGCTTAGGAAGTGGTGGAGACACAATGTCAATCCACATCTGGAATATTTCAAAGACACAGCTTTTCTGCAATACTACAGTCTGGCCTCTGCTAAGTGACTAGCTTGCATCAAACCAAGAAGCAGTGATTGCCCATTAGACAACTCACTCCAACTCTGCCCAGAACGAACTCATAAAACAAAATTGAGATGTTGCTATTTATATGTGAGCCCTACTTTCACCATTAATAAAATGGGATTTATAAAACCCCATCCATATGCTTTGGAAAGTCATTGTGCGAATCTGATGAGATAGCGTAGAGGGAAGTATGCTGAGAAGTGAGCACTGTTGTAGGAATACCTGATATAAAGGACTGATAATTTTCTCTGTCCTGTCATCTTCTTCCATCATATGAAGACAAGTGGATGTGTCTTCTCTCCTAGCTACTTATTCCCTCACCAGCAAAGGCATTCTGTATCCCTCTCTCTATACAGGGACCTAACACATCTTTATCTAATTTTGCGTTACTGGGAGCTGTTGGTTAGAACAGGTTGAAGAAAATTTGCCTCCCCTTACACGGATGTAGCCGTTAAGGCACAAAGGATTCATGCCTTAAGCCAGGCAGCTCCGAAAATACCAGGGAGAAGGAACCACCAACTCAGGATTTCCTGTTCTGACATCTTTCCTTCTTGCGCCATCTACAAGCAAACCCACCTCAACGCTCTGGGTCCATATGCTGATTCAACTCTTACATGATTACTTCCTATGACTAACAACATTTTCTTACATAGCATTACAATCAAAGTAAGAAAATGGAATATTGATGCAATACTATTATTTAGACCAGAATCTACTTGTAAATGGTGTAATTTGTTTAAATAATGTCCTTCTATGCTATTTCCCCCAGGTCCAGGATTCAGTCACGTTGAAATCCCTTGTCATGCCTCTTTAGACTCCTTTCATGTGGAGCAGTCCCTTGGCTTTTCTTTGTTTCTGGACCTTGATGGTTTTGAAGAGTTGAGGCCAGTTATTTTGTAGAATGTCACTCAATTTGAATTTCTCCAATGTCTTCCAGTTTGGGGCAAGAAAACCACAGACATGATATTGTGTCCTACTCAGTTCATCTTGTTAGGACACACATGATGTCTGTTTGTCCAAACATTGATGGTGTTAACTGTGACCTGAATTAATTTTTCATGCATGTTGAATGAAATAAATGTGTGTGGCTCCCACACTTGGAAGGCTATTTCTAAATTACATGAGGATTTATTTTATTCTGAAACAATATTGGATGATGTCCTTTAGCGTCTGCTATATATCTTTCAAATGCATATCAGTGACAAGAAGAAAAGTAGAAATTAACAGCAAAACAGATTTACTTCGTATTTCTTAACGAATTAAATAGATGGTCGAATAAAGGCAGAGTTTTAAGCCCATAAATAATATTATTATTTTCCATAAAAAGTTAATGGAATTTTAATATTGTAGGAGAATTTTCTCTGACTCAAGTTGCTGAAAAGAATTTCTAAGTTTTGTGGGATTCTTTGGCCTTTTCCTGGTAAAGTGCATTTTGTAGAAATACCACTAGGTGGCGTGCCAGTCCCAATAGTTTTATCAGCAAGTCTCCCACTGGGAAATTTGCTTGCTACTGGAAAAGGCTAGTTGCTCAAGAGGTCAATTCAATTAGCTCTCTAAGTCTAAAGAGAATACTTGATTTGTGAAAACCTCCCATGCATATATTCTGAACTGGTATTAGATTCTTTTCCACGCAAATGCTTTCTTTCTTCATTTTCTAGCCTAAATTTAGGAAAGAAATATTTAGATGAGTGATTAAAAAAAAGGGAACAAATATATCTGTAACTCAATAGAACTAATAGTGTTTAAATCTTTTGGAGACATTTTTCTTCTACCATTTTCTGGAGGAAAAGCAATACACAAAGAAAAGAAGGGGGAAAAAAGAGACCCTGTGTCATGGGTGTGTGTGGTGGGGGCGGAAGTTTAGAGGGGAGAGATTAAAAGAATTAAGAAGGGTTTTACAAAATCTCTTTTCCATTCACACTAAAGTTTCATGTAGATTTTAAACTTTTAACCTCTAATAATGTGAGTTTCAGGTTTGATAGAATCTCTAACCAATTGTTAAGACAGACTGGCAAACTGAATTTTCTTTTCATATCTGATATGGACAGCAAGCAGGCCTGCCTGCTGGTTGTACTCTCTTGCCTGATGCAAACTGTTTTTTGTTTTGTTTGTTGTTATTGCTTCTGACTGAAATAGTAAAAATATAAAGTACAAATCTATTCATGTGATTTCCCTATCCTACTAAACCAGCTGGCTTTTAAATGCCATATACTGCTTGGTCAAAATTCAAAAGTATTAGAAACCTCCTATCCAGAGTGAATCTCCAAAACAAAGTGTGGACCAAATTGCAGTGTTTGCAAGTGTTACTCATACCTCTGATGTCTGTTAATGATGTCACATGAGTCAATTAAATAGTAAATTAGTGGTTCCCCGAATCTCTGTGTCATGCCACTATACCCCTGGAATGGTGTAGGGGAGGGGACTAGAAGCAATGGAGCAACCACAAATTAACCTCTGCCAAGACCACAGGCAATTCCATGCAGATCTATGGAGCCCAACAATAGTCACTTCAGCTGGATTTGCCTGTTCAGACACTAGAGGGCAATGCTCTAGGTTATGGCAAAAGTTCTGCCCTGGCTGATAGTTTATACTTACCAGAAACACTCAAATTATAAATGACTGACTGACTGACTGACTAAATTAATGAATAAAATAAAGACCTCACTAGTCCCATTCCTCCTTCCCCCAATGCTCAGAAAATTGTAATTGAACAAAAACTAATATTGGTTCTACAAGTACTAGTTTAAGGGTAACAATAATTTTAATACATTTTTATAAATAATGACAAAATCCTTTTTATATTTGACAAATTAAAATACACATATGCGCAAACCAAAGGATAGCTTCAGACCCCATACACAAATGGATTTTCAGAGTCAACCAAGAACTCTTTGGTTCTCCCAGGATATTGAGGACTAGGGAAAAAAATATTTTTCACTTGAGTTAAGTGAAGCCAACACATTATTTCAAGACATGCAAGCCAAAAACACCGTGCATTTTGTTATGGGAATGTAAACCTGTTCAAATCTTTCAGATACTGTGGTTCTCAAAGTTTGGGGCCATATAAGTGTGATACAAGGAACCTGCTGAAAAAGTAGTCTGCTGGAGTTAATTCAGGTTGACAGGTTCAGGAGCCTGCATGTTAAAGGCATCCAGAGGGGCATAGATCCTGCTTTAAAAATAATGCTTTGTAAACAGCGTTCTCATAACTGATCATGCCTCATGAGCATGTAACTTTCACGTTGACAAAGTGTTTTCAAGTATACTCCTATGCCTAAGGAGTTCCACGCATTTCCAGCAGCTTCTCAGAAGTCCTCGGTCAAAGCCTCGTGTACTATCCAAAATTAGCATTTTTGCCTTCATGAGTTTCATATATAAACCATATAAGAATCAACTTCTTTGAGGTCTAGCCCTGGCAGAGAACCAGAATCAAAGAAAGATAATCAACTTACAAGACTATTAACATTTTTTATTTATTTTTTCAAGCAATGCCCTAAGGGAATACACACACACACGCGCGCACACACACACACACACACACACACACACACACTCTAGAGGCCCAATGCACAAAGTTCGTGCAAGAGGCTCGGCCCTCACAGTCCTGGCTACCTCGGCCCTCACAGCCCCGACTGCCTCGTGGCCCCATGGCCCTGCGGCCTGCCCACTGGTCGTTCTGGAAGGTTCACTGTCCAGTCTAATTAGCATATTAGCTCTTTATTATATAGGATATATATATTTTTTTTTTCTTTTTCTTTAAAACCTAGGTTTTCATCCTTCTCACTTCTTGACAGCATAAAAAATATCTCCTCAATACTGTATGGATTTTGGTCTTTTCTTCCCTGCCTCTTTTACTTTCTTGATATGCACTTTTATTTGTGACCAGTAATTTTATCTTTTCCCCCTTAAATTACTTAGTCTCATCAGTTTCTGCAATTTTCTCTCCTTTGTTATTCTCTGAGCTCTACTCATTTCCCTGATTCTTTTTTTTATATTTTTTAAATTTATTTCAGAGAGATAAAAACATCAATGATGAGAGAGAATCATTGATTGGCTGCCTTCTGCATGCTTTCTACTGGGGATTGAGCCCACAACCCAGGCATGTGCCCTGACCAGGAATTGAACTGTGATCTCCTGCTTCATAGGTCGATGCTCAACCACTGAGCCATGCCTGCTGGCTGGGCTCCCTGATTCTTTCATACAACAAACTGCAAGAAGCTCTGGCCAACACAGACACCACAGCCTCTATAGCTAAGAAACATTTGATCTGGAGATTAAAATGCCAAGTAAAATGAGCCAGTCAGAGAAAGGCAAATATAACATGATATCACTCCTATGTGGAATCTAATGAACACAATAAACTGAGGAACAAAATGGAACAGGAAGCATGTACACTTGGCACAAATGGGCCGGTGCCAGAAGGGGTGGAGGAGAAGTGACTAGATAAAGAAAGTGAAGGGATTAAAAAGTTCCAACCCACACAAACACATTATTCAAACATTTAAAAAATTATGGTGTTATATAATGTATTGTGTGAAACCACCTATGGAGATGATATCCAGAAAAATGCATAATACATCCTGAATTTAGTTTAATTTATGCAATTTTATTTGATACTCATGATTTCTAAAACAAATTGCTTTCATTTAACAAGAAAACTTTTTAAATTTACAGAATCTATTTTCATCTCACTTTTCTTGATAACTGTTTTCTTTTAAATTTTGTCTTTTTCCTTGTATCTGTCCTTATTTCTACCAAGTTGTGACACTGTGACACTGCTGAAGGCTTGCCTGGGTATTTGGGGTTTGAGGTCTTGCTTGGTGTGGCGCTTATGTGGTGCACTGGTCCCTTTGTGCTACAAGGGAAAACTCCATTAGAGTCTTTATCTGGAGATGGAGTTAGATTGGAAAGAAATAATGTCCTCTAGGAACCTATAAGTTCAATGCAATCCCATTCAAACTACCAAAGGACCTTAAAAAGCAGATTCTAAAATCCATGCAGACTTATAAAGAAAAAACCTATAGGCTTCTATGTGAGAGAAATTACACATTTCATAAAATAAGACATTTAAGGCTATAGAAACTAAATGTTGCCTCAGGAAAGGAATAGACAGGGAAAAAACCACCCAGAACTGCAAAGAGTTCCTGGAAACACACTCATGCATATTAAACATCCCAGATTTGCAGCCAAGCTGGTGTGCAGAATGATGGGGACGCAAATGGCTTTCAACAAATGGTGCAGGGGTGATTGACCATCTGTAGAAAAATATAAAGTTAAGAGTACTTAACACCATACCAAAAAACAGACTGACAAACAAAAAAGGTGGACTAAGGCTCACATGTGAAATGTAAAATCATCTAATTTGTAACAGATAAGATAATACCTTTACAACTTTGGGGTAGTTAGGGAGTTCTTTTTCTTTTTTTAAAGAAATATATACGCGCGCCACTCAGTTTGTGTGTGTGTGTGTGTGTGTGTGTGTGTGTGTGTGTGTGTGTGTGTGTGTATTAGAGGCCTGGTGCCTGAATTCATGCATGGGTGGGATCCAGCCAGCCTGGCCAGGAGGAAGAGACATGGGTGGGTAGCAGACCTGCCTGGTGGTCAAACTCCTGATCGAGGGGACAGTTTGCATATTAGCCTTTTATTATATAGGATAAATACTGAGTGGCCAGATTATTATGTGTTCAGAGATCATAATAATCTGGCCACTCAGGATATATACATATATTTCAGAGAGGAAAGGTGAGGGAGAGAGAGAAGGAAACATCAATGATGAAGGAGAATCATCGATTAGCTGCCTCCTGTATGACCCCTACTGGGGATCGAGCCCACAACCAGGGCATGTGCCCTGACCGGGAATTGAACTCTGATCTACTGATTAGGTCGATGGTCAACCACTGAGCCACATCAGCCAGGCTAGGAGTTCTTAATTCACAAGAAGCACAAACAGTAAAAAAACAAACAAAAAGCCCCCATAAAATTCAATTATATCTTCACTAAGAATTAATGTTAATAAAACAATGAAATGAAAATAAGGAAAAGACAGAGTGGGAAAAGATCCTTACAGCATACATAACAGAGAAGGAGCTAGTATGTAGACTATGTAACGTATACCAAAAAGAAATAAAAAGAGAAGAAAGCAATCCACCAGATGGACAAAACATTGAAGAGGGCAAAACAGTATTTTAAATTCAAATGGCTAATACATGTATGGAAGATTTTAAACCTAATTAGGAATAAGAGAACTGCAAATCAGATAAAACGCCATATCACGTTTACTCTGTAGAGACGCACTGCTCTTCCACTTGTAGGAGAAAATTAACAGAAGTTTTGACTGTGACAGTGTGCGTGCACACGTGCATATGCAAACAGTCAAACAGGCAGCAACTCAGATGTCCACAAAAGAAAAACGAAAAAAATAAATTGTGGGATATCCAGAAAAAGGCCCAAATCTTCCATTAGTGTCAATGGATGAATGACAGCTTCAAAAAGATTTATGAACAAATCTCAGGAACATATTATTGGGTGGAAAAACACACACAGATGGCAGCAGAGAACACATCATATGATTCCATTTATATAACATTCAGTAATACCCAACACTAAATACTACATTTTAGGGATATTTTTATCTGCAGTAAAACTATTAAGAAAATCTTGGAATAGAAGGATGAATTGAGATAAGAGAGAGGATGATGGGAGACTTCCAAATTAATGGTTTTTTTGTTTGTTCGATTGCTTGTTTTTTAATCTGGGTGGTGAAAGAGCCTATTCAATTTACAATTTACTTTGCCTTTCTATATCACTACCCATGCTTGTTTGCAGCACCACAGACAAGTCATTGGACCCAGCCTCCCCAGTGACTAATTTGATGCTGTCCCTTGCATTTCCCAATGCATCACCCGTATTTCTCCAGTTAAATCTACCTGACACACAGGTGTTCTCAGTGCCTGACCATGGATAAGGACTTCTGCTCCCAGTGGTCCCCCTCCCCTACAGTTCAGGCGAAAGCTGCAACCTAGAATATAGGGTCTTGAGTGGGATGTAGGAGAATCCATTCCTGTTTTGTTATTTGTTAAGTTGTGCATTGTTTATCTCAAGGATACATAAATAAAGCCCCTCCCACCTCCCTTTACCCAAGGCTTGATTTCAGGTGCTTCTGTGGGCAGGCACTGGCAGGTTCCCTAGAGCATAGAAAAATCCAGCACAGTTAGGCAAGGCCATGGCTCAGTGGGTAAAGGTGATAATGTGGGCAGAAATGTGATGAGCAAATGTGTGTCTAAAAGAGAATAAAACAACTAGTGAGAGAGGAAATTGTAAATGTGGGAATTAGACTTCAAGGTGATTGACAGGTATGGAGAATTTAGAAAGAGGAGGTTGGAGAGTTAGGAAAGATTTTATAGGAGGTGTTTCTAAAATAGGGATTCATGTGCAAAGTAGAAGAAACTATTGTTTTAAATGGGCAGAGTAAGCTACGATAAATCGAAGAATAACAATTTAATTCCCTGACAGAGCTCTGGAAATAATATGAACCATCTCAAAAGGTTGGGTAACATAATAATGGTATGAGAGTGTCTACATGACTCACTGGCATAAGGTCATGTGGTAGACAATGTCCCAGAAGGGATGGGACTTAGACCAAATCCTGATGCCCTGCACTGTCTTTCTCTTTTCTCTTATTTTGCTTCGAATATTCAAGAGCACATCTATACATGCGTCCTTTCCATCCAGCCCCTCCATCATTCCTGGGGCTACTGATGACATCATATATGAATGCTAGTTCTAAAAATGGAAAGTGTTTGGTTTTTTTTTGCTAATCCTCACCCAAGGATATTTTTCCATTGATTTTTAGAGAGAGTGGAAGGGAGGGGGAGAGACAGAAAGAGAGAATCATCGATTGTAAGAGAGACACATGGATTAGTTGCCTCCCTCATGTACCCCGACAGGGATTGAGCCTGCAACTGAGGTACATGCCCTTGACCAGAATCGAACCAGGAACCCTATAGTCCACGGGCCAATGTTCTACCCACTGAACCAAACTGGCTAGGGCCAGAAAGTGTTTTTAAAAGGTTCTTTTGAAATGTTTTTACCTATACCAGTTCTGGAAATTATGCAATTAGTAACATTTGATTAAAATATTTGAATTTAAAATTATAACTAGTTAAGAAAAATAATTAACTTCCCAGCAATTCAGAAGTGTTGTTTATCTGCCAGTGCCTACCCACAGAATCACTTGTTATAAGAATGTTCTTAAGATAGTCTCCTAGCATTATAATGAAAGTTCACAAATCATACATTTACAATTTGCTGTGTGTGTGTGTGTGTGTGTGTGTGTGTGTGTGTGTGTGTGTGTGTTGGGGAGGAGATAAAGATATGGGTTAGAACTTGACATTCCTGGTTTACATTCTTGCTTTGTTTTTACATATTTTCCACTCTCAGTCCAGTGAGATAGGCCAACCCCTTTAAAGCATTACACAGGGTGTATTTTAAAGGGCCATCCCATAAAACAATGTGTGACAGGATTAGAACACCTGCCTTTAAAAGTACTTCCTCCCTGTCATGTACGACTTGATTTAGCATTGGTGCGCAGGATTTTCCTGACAGCCTGAGCACCTTATGAGGCCCCAGTACAGGTGCAAAACAGATCTTCCCAGAGTTGGGAGCTGCTCTTCAATAGAGCACAATGCAGTGTCACGGACTGAGGCCATTCTCAATGAGAAAATCACTGGGGAGGAGAAAGGATGAGCCAATGTAGCCAAATTTTCAGGGCTGAGTACAAATTTCCCTCATTTATACCACAGCAAATAAATATCTGTCTCACCAAGAAAGTGACTGTATATACAGGTGTCTACTTGGAGATCCTTTATTTTATTGCATACATGAAACACAGATGTGCCTTTGGGCCCACTGGCTATGGTCAGTGTGAGAACATAGATCCCATGTCTCCGAGGAAAAGAAGAAAGGGAAGAAGGTCTCCATGAACTGGAATGGTTTTCAACCACTGGCTCATAATAGACTCCTGAAAGAACCAGATGCCGAGGCTCAGATCACACGGGCCTGGCTGATCTTTCTGAAACCAGCCCTGTGTGAAAGCCCAGAATTACAGCAAAATCAAGTTTTTAATAGTGTCCTCCAAAGTGACGTGGCTCCTAAGATTGATGAGCTGAAATTGGAGTCCAGGGCATGGACTTTGATGTCAGATGTGCCTGGCTCCATTCCTCCACCCAGCTTGCTAACTGCACATTATAGGAAAGCTGTGGGACTTCTCTGAGCCTCAGTTTCTTAATGTTTGAAATAAAGGTTACATGACCCAACCAGTTCACTGTGAGGATTAAATGAGGTGATATCTAGAAGTACTTAGCAAGAGCTTGTCACATAGTAACTACTTAATAACTAGCAGGGATAATAGGATTACATTCTCACTGACAATCTGTCATTGTAGGAATTGACCAAGTTTGTTATATGAAGCTTATATAATACCATCCAGAATTTTAGGGAGTCTCTTTGTATTAGGTGGAAAGGGTTTGATTTTAGCTTATATAGGCTGGTGAGAGAGGGCTAAATAATGCAATCTGCTTGTCCGAGGGCAAGCTCATGCTAAACTGCCTCCATCTACTGCCCATAACCTCATGAAGCTTAATAGCTGGACAAAATGCTCTCAAACTGAAGTAGTTGTGACCACAGAGGGTACTCAATGACCTTTGGTAGAAGACATGGGCATGGAGAGTTTTAAGATGCTTAATATCAAATCTCTGACTTAAGTGTGACCTCTTACCTAAAAACTGATACATCTGAGGGCATGCCTGCTGGTAAAGTAGCATGCTGAGTCTCTAGCTCCACGTTTCCATTCCCTTCCACAGCTTCCTTCTTCCACTTCATTTGTTCATGCATTCATTTATTCATTCATTCAATATTTACGGAGGGGTACCATCTGTGTTCCAGGCACTACTTTAAATGCTCAGGATACAACAGTGGAACAAATGGACAAAAATCTCTGTGTACATGAGAGGACAGACAATAAGCAAGATAAAAACAGTAGTATTTTCCATGTGCTACATGCTAAAGAGAAAAAGAAAAAGAAAGTAGGAAAGGGGGACTGGAAGACTTGGCCTGTGGGCAATTGGAATTTCAGATAAAACATTTTAAAAATGTTTGGGAAGGGAACATTTTGGTAAAGACCTAAATGAAGTCAGGGATCCCACTTGAAGACTTCTGGGGAAAGAGCATCCCTGGAGAAAGAACAGAACCGTTGTGCATTAAGGAACCAGCAAGGGTCTGACAGGAGCTCATCGGAATGCGGTGAAGAGTTTTTGTGGAAGCAACATCTGCTCTCATTGGGGCATCTTTTGTGTTGGGATCTAATGCAATAGGACCAACTGGGAGGCGCTGTGCATTTCACCAACACTGCCACTGCCAGATGGACCTCAGTCAAAAGACTATCCAACAAGTCTTCTCATCTTAGAGTCTGTGCTTGTTGGTGTTGAGATCAGTTGGAGACCATCTGGCCCTTTGTAGTTGCTTGTTCTCGAGGGTGTGAAATTCCTGGGAATGAGGAGAAATGAGCCAGGGCCCATGGGGGTTCCTTTGGCAATGGGAAGCTTCCTGCCACTGGGGCATTGACTAGGAATAGAAAGAAGTGTCTCGTGAGGATGAGGTGGATTTGCAGTCCTGAGTGAGCAGAGGATTGTGACACATGCTACACAAAGAAGAAACTCTTGGGACCCATCTCCTTGCTCAGAAATGAAGGTGTAAAATTGATGGACTACTTGATGAAAAGAGACTTCTTCAAGTTTTATTTTGCTTTAGAGTGAACATTGGTTAGGAGAGCAGATACCTAATATGTCTGTTGCAGGCAAGATTCTGGAATAGATTACTCATTCTGCTTCCCTTTTAAAAGGATTTGATTATAAGAAGCTAGCATGAGTTCACTGAGAAATAGGAATTTCACACTAAACATTATTTATTTTTTTGAAAGGACTACTGGATTAAACTATATAGAGGGCATTATGTCCTAGGGAAATTTTTGGCCAAACATCAGAGAAGAACCCTCTATTCTTGCCAGAACCTAAATTAATAAATAGGCTCTATTTATAAGGGGGTGAGCAGTTAAAACAAAACAAAACCCCACTGTAGTTTTAATAAGAATTAGACAACCTTCAGAACCTTTGAATAAAATCTAAAGGTAGCATTAATAAATACTCAGCCCTCTGCTAGATAATTTTCTTATTTGACTAATCTCAAAGGTCTGAAAAGAACTGGGGGCTATATCTTTACTCCCAATATCTTTAGTCTTTTTCATCTTGAGTAACAAGGCAAAAAAATAAAAATGAAAGTTCATTTAAGGCAGTGGTTCTCAAAGTGTTGCCTCTAGACAAACAGCATCAACATCACCTAGAAGCCTGTTAACATGCACATTCTCAGGCCCCACCCCAGGCCTGCTGCATCAGAAACTCTGGGGCTGAGGACTTCAATCTGCGAATTAACAAGCCCCCATGGCTAGAGAACCAGGACTCTGTGGTAAAGAGCATACACACCATGTGACACTTACATAAGTTAGCCTGTGAAGTGGGATGGCCTGGTCCTGCCTCTGCTCTCTTAGCAATAGTTCAACAATCCCATTTTGCCCATGGCTGAAAAAGCCATTTTCACCTGAAAGATAGCCAAGAAGCCCCTGTGGCTTGCTAGACTACAGTTAGCAAGACTTGCTAGACTATATTTGACAGGGTGTTTTATGACCTATTTTGTAAAAGAAGGGGAAATGTAGAGGGAATCCTATATGATAAAAGCCTAATGTGCTAAGTATCTAGTTGCCCAATGGTCTGCTCAACCAATCAAAACATAATATGCTAATGCTATACTAAGGCTGCTCAACTGCTCACTATGACATGCACTGTCCACCAGGGGACAGACGCTCTGACCAGCAGATTAGCTTGCTGCTGGGGTCTGGCTGATCAGGATGGGCTGGACACGCCCTGGAGCCCTCCTGCAGTCCCTCCCCTACTGGCCAACCTCCTGTGTCCCTCACCAGCCCCAATCGTGCACCAGTCGTGTTCCTTGGCCTGGCCTGCGCCCTCTCGCAATCCTGGACCCCTCGGGGAATGTTGGAGAGCCGGTTTAGGCCCGACTGTGGAATGACTGGTTGCTATGACATGCACTGACAAGTAGGGGGCAGACGCTCAACGCAGGAGCTGCCCCTTGGTGGTCAGTGCTCTCCCATAGGGGGAGTGCTGCTCAGCCAGAAGCTGGGCTCATGGCTGGCAAGTGCAGTAGCGATGGAGGGAGCCTCTCCCACCTCTGCAGCAGCACTAAGGCTGTCCAAAAGGATGTCCGACTGACGACTTAGGGGACCGGGCCTAAGCCATCAGTCAGACATCCACCAAGGGTTCCCAGATTGAGAGAGGGTAAAGGCCGGGCTGAGGGACCCCCCACCCCCACCCAGTGCACTAATTTTGTGCACCAGACCTCTAGTCTTATGATAATTGTTTAGATCAGTAACCAGTTGAAAGGCTGTACCTCAAATATTATCTAGATGGAACAGCACCAACCCATATAGAAGATTCCAGCAGTCTACCCCATGGCTCTGGAGGCTAGCTACCCTTTTGATTTACACGTGTTATTAATAATTAGATGAACATTCTGATGGTGTGTCTCTCATATTTCCTAATGATGTAATAGGTTGTTGATGACAGTGTCTAACAAAATTTGGGTTCAAAAAAGTGATCAACTGCTTCAAACAGTTGGCAGGGATGTATACTACATTTGGGACTCAAATGTAAATGACATTAAGTAAAAATGGTTAAGAAGTGGCCCAGAAACCATATTTGTGAAGAACTTTTGATGGTGCTTGTTACCATAAGATCTTCAGAATTCATGAGACGTGGCAGACACATGTTTGACTTCAGTATTCAGTGAACTTCAGAGAACTAGGTCTCAAGTGAAGCAGGCCATAGATCTGCTCCTCACTGCCTTGGTCCAATTACACACTTGCAGACTGACACTCGGTCCTGGGCTCCATATTTTAATTGGCATAGATATCAATGGGAAGCCAACCAGGAAATGGAAGATACTCAGAGCCATGAATTAGGACACATTGAGAAAGGCTGTGGGGTATTTAATCAGGAGAAGAGTAGACTCAGGGACCTTGCCAGTCATCTTGCAGTACCTGAAACACTTTACTGTGGAAATGGGACCAGATTAGTTTGGTATGGCCACCAGGGATAGAGGCGAACAAGGAAGGGACATCTACAAAGACATAGGTTTCTACTCAACATATGAAAGGTTTTTTCCAAGAATCATAAATGTTTCCCCAGGTCCTAGTAAATTCTCTGTTACTGGTGTGTTAAAATCTGAAAGACCTCTTAGGGAATAAGGTTGAGGGGATTCAAGCCGGGCATAAATAAACTCTCTTTAAAGACTATTTAATTTTATGCTTATAAATATAGCAATGTGTCATGATAGCATGATGAGCATATCATAAAAAGAGTTAAATATTGCAACACACTGTGCTAGGCACTATTCTAAGCACTTTGCATATATTTGCTCATTTAATAACCATGGTAATCTCAAAAGAAAGGTATTATTATTATCCCCATTTTACACATGAGACATCAAGGCACAGAGGAAATGAGTAATTTACCCAGGACCACACAGCTGGCCCTCAGCAGAGCTAGAATTCAACTCAGGCAATCTGGGTCCCAGGTCACACTCTGCCATTCTCTCTCCATCATAGCGATGAGCTCTGACTTGCCCATGGGGTACACTGGTCACAAGTCATGTCACAGGAAGACATCTGTACATACATGTGCACCCATATATATGTATATGAAGGCATGAGACCCATTATTGGGTATGATCCCAAATCCCTGTGGTCACAAATACCCTAAACTAGAAAGTACTGGTAAAAATCATTATTAAGTCCGGAAGTCATGCTAAACAGAGAGCAAGCAGTCAGTGTTTTTTTTCCTTGAGAAAACCTTGAAGGTTTTGCATTTACTGTTCTCCCTCGAATATTTTTCCTGGTGGTCTTTCCAAGACAGGCTCCTCCTCATGGAGGTCTGTCCTAGCCTCCTAATTTAAAATAGCCCTTTTCTGTGACATTATTCTGATCTATTGTCTAATAGTTCTATAAAATTTTTTTAATTTATTTTTTTACTGTTGACATTATTACAGATGTCTTCTATTTTCCTCCCATTTCCCACCTCCACCCAGCCCCACCCCACCCCAGGCATTTAGCACACTATTGTCTGTGTCCTTGAGCTATGCCTATTTTCATATAAGTTCTTTGGTTAATCTCTTCCTATCCCACTCATGTCCCTCCCCCCTGATATCTGTCAGTCTGTTCCATGCATCTATGCCTCTGGATCCATTTGGTTTATCAGTTTATTTTGTTCATTAGATTCCACATATAAGTGAGATTATGTGATAGTTGTCTTTCTATGACTGGCTTATTTCACTTAGCATAATGGCCTCCAGGTCCATCCATGATATTGCAAAGGGTGAGGGGTCTTCTTTTTTTGAAAGCTGCATAGTGTTCCATTGTGCAAATGTACCACAGTTTTTTTATCCATTCATCTACTGATGGGCACTTGGGCTGTTTCCAGATCTTAGCTATTATAAATAAGACTGCTATGAACATAGGGGTGCATATATTTTTTTCTGATCGATATTTCATTGTTTAATAGTTCTTATCTCCATCAGGTATAATCTTATTTATTTTTTATTTTCTGTCTTATCCATTTGAATGTATCTGAATGCACAAAACCTACGCAATATTTGAATTAGTAACTGATTCAAAGGCTTTAACCAATACATGGGACTCTAAAATAAATATGTAGTTGAGTATATGTATGAATGAATGAATAAATAAATGAGCAAGGTCTGAAACTTCCACATGATTAAAGATACTGCCTTTATACTGCTCCACATTCATTAGGATGGCTGCCATTAAGAAAAAAAAAACAAAACTAAATTAAACAAAAACAGAAAATAACATGTTAGTGAGACATGAAGAATTTGGAACATGTGTTCACTGTTGGTGGGAATGTAAAATGTGCAGATGCCATGGCAAACAGTAGGATGGATTCTCAAAAATTAGATAAAATTATCATATGACCCAGCAATTCCACTTCTGGGTTTATACCCCAAATTACTGAAAGTAGGATCTCAAAGAAATATTTATGCACATGTGTTTGTAGCAGCATTATTCACAATAACCAAGAGATGGAAGTGTTCACTAATGGATGAATGAATAAACAAAATGTGCCATATACATTAAATGGAATATTGCTTAGCAGTACAAAGGAAGAAAATTCGACCAAACGCTGCAATGTGGATGAACCTTGAGACCACTATGCTGAGTGGAATAAGCCAGTTACAAAAAATACAAAAACTACTGAATGATTCTAATTATGGGAGCTAGAGTAGTAAGATTCATAGAGACAGAAAGTAGAATAATGCTTTCCAGAGGCTGGGTAAAGGAAGAATGGGGAGTTGTTGTTTAATGGTTAAAATTTTTCAGTTTTAAGTTGAAAATAGTTCTGGAGATGGATAGGGGTGATGGTTGCAATAATTTGAATATACTTAATGCCACTGAACTATGCACCTAAATTGGTTAAGGTGGTAAATTTTATGTATTTATTTGTATGTATATTTTATCACAATATAATAATAATAATAATAATAATAATAATAATAATAACAGTAATAATAATAAATAGTAATCTCCTTCATGAGCCCGTGAGAACTTTGTATTTTTAATTTGGGTGATGTTACTACTTTATTTTTTTAATAATATATTTTATTGATTTTTTACAGAGAGGAAGGGAGAGGGATAGAGAGTTAGAAACATCGATGAGAAAAAAACATCTATCAACTGCCTCCTGCACACTCCCTACCGGGTATGTGCCCGCAACCAAGGTACATGCCCTTGACCAGAATCAAATCTGGGACCCTTGAGTCTGCAGGCCAACACTCTATCCACTGAGCCAAACCGGTTAGGGCAGTATTTTTTACCAGGTTCTATATGCAAATGTCTTGGAAACACTCATATGTTAGAATGTTAGTACCTAACACCACCTTTAAAATTCTGCACCAGAGCTCCTTCTATGAAGGCAACATCACCCTAATACCAAAACCAGATAAAGATAACACAATGAAAGAGAATTACAGGCCAATATCCCTCATGAACATAGATGCCAAAATCCTCAACAAAATTCTAGCAAATCAGATCCAGCAGTACATCAGAAAGATCATACACCATGACCAAGTAGGATTTATCCCAGGGATGCAAGGATGGTACAATATTAGCAAATCAATAAATGTGATACATCACATAAACAAATTGAGAGATAAAAATCACACAGTCATACCAATTGCTGCAGAAAAAGCATTTGACAAAATCCAACACCCTTTCTTGATAAAAACTCTCAGCAAGGTGGGAATAGAAGGATCATATCTCAACATAATAAAAGCCATATATGACAAACCCACAGCCAACATCATACTCAATGGGCAAAAAGTAAAACCATTTCCCCTAAGAACAGGAACAAGACAGGGATGCCCTCTCTCACCACTCCTGTTCAACATAGTGCTGGAAGTACTAGCCATTGCAATCAGACAAGAAGAAGAAATAAAAGGCATCCAAATTGGAAAAGAAGAAGTAAAATTGTCCTTATTTGCAGATTACATGATACTGTACATAGAAAACCTTAAAGACTCCATCAAAAAATTATTAGACTTAATAAATGAATTAGGCAATGTAGCAGGATACAAAATTAATGCCAAGAAATCTATGGCATTTCTATACACCAATAGTGAACTTACAGAAAGAGAGACTAAAAAAGCAATCCTATTTACCATCGCACCAAAAAAATTAAGATACCTAGGAATAAACGTAACTAAGGAGGTAAAAGACCTATACACGGAAAACTACATAACACTGAAAAAAGAGATAGAGGAAGACGTAAAAAGATGGAAGAACATACCATGTTCATGGATTGGAAGAATCAACATCACCAAAATGTCCATACTACCCAAAGCAATCTATAAATTCAATGCACTTCCCATTAAAATACCAATGGCATATTTCACACCTAGAATGAACTCTCCAAAAATTCATCTGGAATAAAAAAGACCTCGAATAGCTACAGCGATCCTGAGAAAGAAGAACAAAGTAGGTGGGATCTCAATACCAGATATCAAGCTGTATTATAAAGCCACTGTTCTCAAAACTGCCTGGTATTGGCACAAGAACAGACATATAGATCAATGGAATAGAATAGAGAACCCAGAAATTGACCCAAATCATTATGCTCAATTAATATTTGACAAAGGAGGCATGAACATACAATGGAGTCAAGACAGTCTCTTCAACAAATGGTGCTGGGAAAATTGGACAAATACATGCAAAAAAATGAAACTAGACCACCAACTTACATCATACACAAAAATAAACTCAAAATTGATACTGGACTTTAACATAAGATGGGAAACCATAAAAATACTAGAGGAATCCATAGGGAGAAAAATCTCTGACATATGCCAAAGCAATTTCTTCACTGATACTGCTCCTAGGGCAATGGAAACTAAAGAGAAAATAAACAAATGGGACTACATCAAAATACAAAGCTTTTGCACAGCAAAGGAGACATCAATAAAACAACAAGAAAGCCCACTGCTTGGGAGAACATATTTGCCAATGATATCAACGATAAGGGTTTAATCACCAACATTTACAGGGAACTCATGCAGCTTAACAAAAAGAAGATAAACAACCCAATCAAAAAATGGGCAACTGATCTAAATATATATTTTTTGAAAGAAGACAGAAGAAAGGCCAAGAGACATATGAAAACCTGCTCAAAATCACTAATCATCAGAGAGATGCAAATCAAAACAACAATGTATACCATCTCACACCTGTCAGAATGGCTATTATCAACAAGTCAACAAATGACAAGTGCTGGCGAGGATGCAGAGAAAAAGGAACCCTCGTGCACTGCTGGTGGGAATGCAGACTGGTGCAGCCACTGTGGAGAACAGTATGGAGTTTCCTCAAAAAAACTAAAAATGGAACTCCCATTTGACCCAGTGATCCCACTTCTAGGAATATATCCTAAGAAACTAGAAACAGGAATCAGAAAGGATATATGCACCCCTATCTTCATAGCAGCACAATTCACCATAGCTGAGATTTGGAAACAGCCTAAGTGCCCATAAGCAGATGAGTGGGTTAAAAAACTGTGGTACATCTACACAATGGAATACTACGCTGCAGTAAAAAAGAAGGAGTTCTTACCATTTGCAACAACATGGATGGAACTGGATAGCATTATGCTAAGTGAAATAAGCCAGTCAAAGAAAGATAAATATCACATGATCTCACTCATTTGTAGAATATAATGAACAAAATAAACTGATGAACAAAAATAGATCCAGAGACAGAGAAACATCAATCAGAACATCAAACCTCAGACGGAAGGTAGGGGACAGTGGGGGTAAGGGGAAGAGATCAACCAAAGGACTTATATGAATGCATATAAGCCTAATCAATGGACACAGACAATAGGAGGGTGGAGTCATGAATGGGAGGTGGGGGTAATGGGGGAATAAGGACACATATGTAATATCTTAATCAATAAAGAAATTTAAAAAAATAATAAAATAAAATTCTGCACCAGACTTTCCTAGGCCTCACCAATATAAGTTTGTGGAAACTTACTTGCCTACAAGAGTGAAGATGAATACTCCAGACAAAATATGTTTCCATCACCACTTCTTGCTTGGAAGACACATTTTTTCCAGAATGAATGAAGACCAATAACAGTATTTTATGTCTCTTCTTTTGAATATTTTTTCAGCCTGCTAATTGAATTGAATTTTGAGGTGACATGATTTCTGCTGCCTATGCATATGGTCATGTGTAATTTGGGTTAAGTTGTCTGAGTAATTTAGGCAACATCTCACAAGGGGCTTGATTTCTTCTTGGTTTGTTCAGGGAGAATAAATGCCCTTTGAGTTATGGGAGCTACAACAGTTGGCATAAATGCAGGCCTTGTGTGGCTTACACATCCCAGCCTTTGAGTCAGCACAGTGCCAATGACATGCTTTGGTGTAGTCAGCATGCACCCATAACAGCATTATTAGAACGAAAAGCCCAACACCCTGTGGGCTTTACCCTCTGCACCTCAGGCGCATGTGCTTTTGTGCCACACGTGGTGCTGCTTGGCTTCCTATACTTGGGAGTGTACACCTGTGAAACAGCTAGATGTGTGATTTCCTCCCGTCCCAGCTTTCTAGATCTTTCTTTGCTTCACCCTCTTTCCATTTGTTCATCCCTGCCTTTGGTGAGCTGCTTTCCCTGACCTCGTCCCCACATGTCCTATGCAGATATCATGTTTGTTTGTTTTTTCTTTTCGTTTTTTTTCTGCTGTCACTTCTCTTTAGTTATTTGTCATGGATGGGTCCCTAAGGTTGCATAGCAGGGACATCTGGCACACAGCTGCTGTGCCAAAGACCCATCTCATTGGCTCTCTCCTCAGCCCCCTCAGCTCCTATCTTTACCATTTGTATCACTCTCCCCGCTTCTACCTAGGACACTGCTGTTGCCTGAGTTCTTAGAGTACGTAGACATTTAGAAAGAGGTTGGGCTATAAGGACAGCTTGACTCTTTCAGCCTGAAGCTTTCTGATTCGACCTTCCTTACGGATGCTTAAGGTGAACCACAGACTTGGCAAATTCACCATCCACCTCATCTGCAGACACTTGGGGGCACACTCCCAGTGATGATAAACAGGTTATTGAGAACCCTGCAAATAGCAAGTTAACTTGCAGACGGTACTTCCTCATGCAAACATGCTTCAGAGGGCCTATTCCATCCTCTAACAATTCTGTACATTCCCAGAAGTCTGAGTCAGGAGCACAGTAGCTGTCACTGTTCTCTTCCTTTGCTCCCATCTCCATTCAGGGTTTTCAAAGCTTCACAGGCATGCGCTTCCTTTTGCATGTATTTTCAGAAACAATTTGCAAACATTTCCTTCCTAATCTTACTTCTGCTGGCTAGAGATATGATACCATGTTAGTTAGGTTGCTTATTTCTTAGTTGGTTGCTCATTCCTAGGTATTGTCCACCTCAGATTGTCTGTTTCATTGTCAGACAGAACAAGCAGAATGGAGAAGACATCCTCAGCCTATGACTCTCCCTCTTTTCCTCATCAAAAGAGAAACTTCTTCTAGCACAATCAAGTGGCCACCACTGTCCAACTGGTTGTCCAGCTTTGGAAACAGTCACTGAGCCCATTGCCTGGATTCTGCAGAGCATATGCATATTTCCTCAAGCTTGCACTCTTTCACCTTTTATTGATTAAACTTGGGAAGAGTCATAATTACTGGAACATAAATGTGTTCAACTATGGAAATCCTGTTCTTAGAAGAATCTGGCATAGCCTCCTGTAGTCAATCAAGGGCTTCAAAGAAAGCAACCAAGGGCATCTAAAGTGACAACAGTTGCCTGACAAATTGCCATTTCAAATCCCTTTGAACTAGAGGAGCGAACTTAATAGCTTTCAGCCACTGATTGTTATTCTTTAAACAGGGCTTTTCTTCTCGTCTTTTGGGTCATCTGCTAGGCCCTGCTTCTTCAGTCCTGAAGATTGTTCTTGCCTCTAGTGTAGGTTAAAATTGAGACATTTCATACTGTTTAGTTGCTGCTATTTCAATTTTGTCTTTGACTGGCCAAGTCAATCATGTGCTGGAAGAAAGTCATCACTATCAGCAAGGACTACTGGCTTCAGCCATATTGGAACAAAATGCTCTTCTGGTTAAGAGGTAATTTTATCCCTGGCCAGGTAGCTCAGTTGGTTAAAGTGTTGTCCCCATGTGCCAAGGTTGCGGGTTCAATCTCCCATCAGGTCATATACAAGAATCAACCACAAATGCATAAATAAGTGGAATAACAAATCATTGTTTCTCTCTCTCTCTCCCCTCCTCGCGCTCTCTAAAATCAATAAATAATACTAATAATAAAAGAGGCAATTTTAAATTTTAAATTACCATTAGGTACAGAGACCTGGCTTATGAGAACAGGATCTCACCATGGGGTGGAGGAATCAGGGAAATGGAGCACTTTCTGTGCCAGATGCCTCAGATATAAGGGTGAGTTTTATTTAATCCCTGAAACAATGCTCTAAAGCAAGCATGTCAAACTCAAAGGCTAACACAGACCAAATAAACAAGACCTATGGCCCATGGGCTATGAGTTTGAAATGCTGGTTCTAAAGCAACACTACCCACTATGGCAGCCACTGGTCAACTGTGCCTATTTAAGTGTAAATTAAGTAAAATTTGAAATTTAGTTCCTCAGTCTTGGCAGATAGATTTCATGTGTTCCTGGCCACAGGTGGCTATGGTAGTAGGGTCACACAGATATAGGACATTCCTATCATTCCAGAAGCTTCTATTGAACAGTGCTGCTCTAAAGTAGGTATTATTTTTTTAATCATTGTTCAGATGCAGAAGGGGAGATGCAGGTAAACTCAATCACTTGGCCAAGGTCACAGTGCTCATGCATGTCACCTTGGGACTCTGAATCAAGACTCCTGGAGTCACCAGTGCTCGTGTTGGCTTCCTTCCACAGTCCCTCCTACCCTTGGGGCTCTCACACCATGAACTTTGCATTTAAGATGTATACGACCCTCCACCACCCTCCTAGTTTACTCCCATGCATTTGTCAGTGCTCAGGCCAATGCTACTTTCTCAGACAAAGCACCTTTGCTTGAGTCAGGACTTACCTTTTCACCCTTTGTCACCCTTCTCAGTATGAACTTACCCATTTCTTATAATAAGTCTCATTAGTTCCTTGGCTAAACTTCTGCAAGGAAATTTTGTAATCAACTTATGTTGATACATATATAAACACTTAAATGTATGCAGTTTTATACTTCTAGACTATATGTGGTCAAGCTAACTGGGCCTTTAGAGAAATCCTCTAGTTATATTTAATTAAAATCTTTGATGCAGTATTAAGATTACCCCTTCCCCTGCCCTTTTCAGCAAAAACACTTCACAACTACGCTTCTGCATTGTATAAAGGCCAATATTTACACTCAATAATCATAACCATTTTTCTCAGCTAAAGGCCCCTCTAGCAGATGCTGTCAACACCCAACCATTTCCTTTAGCTTGACCATTTTAGGGCAAAATTTCAAGCCAATAGCTATATCTCTTTGCTTGGGTTTTTCTCTGAGAGCAGAGCAGGTTTGAAGTACTCTGGGACAGCCCTTAACCAATGACTGATGGGGCTGATGCAATAATACCCTAGTGCCCTAGCATCCCAGGCTGGAAAACTGAGATACATTTTCATGCCATTTTCCAGGGTTTCTTCATAGCATTAAGCTTTGATTACCCACTTGCATTATAACAATTTGGATGACCACTCTCTTACAGCTTCTTCCCTTCTCATTTCCCCACTCCCCTCCTAGAGCTTCCTGGGATCACCACTAAAATTAACTCCTTAAATTTAGATTCTCTGTTCATGAGTAGCTTGCAATACAGTGGAAAACTACTCCACATATATCCCCCATATAAAAGAGAATGAGTCACATGAGGAAGGCAATGATGAGGGAGAAAATATATGTACTGAGAGTCTACTCTTGGGTTTCCAAGATAGTGTTTCACGTAATTCTACCCACAACCACTAAAATATCAGGGTCATACAATTTATGGAGAAATGGAGGCTCAGGATTATGGTACATCCTGGGGCCAGGTTATGAGTTCTGTGAAACTAGCCCAGGCCTGTGTTGCCTTCGCTATGTTATTATTAAACACCAAATACGCAACATGAGTAATAGGTGATCAGACAAGGAGGGGATGTTTGGGGTGGGAATGACCAGATGGTGTCTTTGGAAGTATTGACATGGAGGAATACTTTGGTGAGGAGTGTAGACAGGCCACTCTGGGAAGCAAGATCAGACTCAGAGGCCACGATGCATATTCTGGCTTCACATGTTTTCATGCATTTCTGGGTATATTTTGCCTTTGGCTTCTCAGATCTTCAGAATTTTAAAATAACACATGTCAAAATACTTATCTTTTCTGCTGTTGCTGTAGGGATCTGAATCAATTCACATCGAAAGAAGATGCATCCTTATGAATTCATGGTCCAGTTTTAAATAAAACATAAAAGAGAATATTTGTTATTTTTAGAATCATATAAAGAAAACAAAGTTAATTGATGTCACTCCTTTGTTGCCAGCCAGACATCTTTAAAACGTCGATGTGGAGACAAAACCACAGACTTCATCCGCCGTGTGGGGAAGCAGTTCACATTAGCCAGTGTTCTGTGGCCAGTGACACTGAGCAGTTTTCTGGCATCAGATACCCATGAAGGCAGGTAGCAAAATTAACATTGGTTAAAAATGTAATCGCCAAGATTAAAAAATCAATTCTGTTAACGTTGCAGCCCCAATGACTGTCTAAGATGAGGAACCCATTTTAACCAGCAGTTCACAGATTCCTTCCCTGACTGTGCTTCTGTGCAAGTATACATGTCAAACATGGATGACTCTAAATTCGAGCTCTTGGTAACACAGTCCAAGAATTCTCTGGCGCTATGGCCTCCTTCCAGGGGAAGAATGGAAGGTTTGGTTCCCTCCCTAAACCTCAGCAGCACAAGGTAGGTTTGGTCCTCCTTGATTTCCTGTGTAGGTTCTTCCTCCAGGTTGTTCCTTAGCACTGAGACCACTCCTGCCATGCCTGGTTTCCCTTGGACTGTCCTTCATCACCACCCACCCCAGTAGCAGATTCCCTCTAACGCTTTTGCCAAATTCTTTAGAGTACTCAAGATCAGCACATCCAGATGGTGAGTATCTTCAACAGATTTAGAATAATTTCAGAATGCAATTGCAATGTCAAAGAGATGGCAGGACCCATCTTCCAGTCTCAAAATGAAGAGTATTTTGAAAGGATTTGTCTCAAGTCAGGCTCTCAGGAAGGAGAAACTGAGGTGGAGATTTTTGTTTGAGTGATTGATTGAGAGATTTCCTCAGGTGACACATGCAAAGGAGTAAGGAGAGGATGGAGAAGAGGAAACAAAGCAAGGGTGAAATTCCGCCTGAGCCTAACCAGGTGGGGAGCTGCTCAGGGCATAAGCTGTACAAAGAGTCTGCCCTGCCTGAAGGCAGAGAGTTGGGCTCTCCTGTACCACACCAGCCCATTGTTGGCTCCAGATGGCTCCAGGGTTGTGAGGCATAACTCAGAAGCCTTCCAGGACCTGGCACAAAAGAAGACCTGTGAAGAAGTTGCATTGAGAGGCTTCAAAACAGTGCCTTCTGCAGCCAGCAAAATGCATCCCTGGGGGCCTGGGCCACCCCAACAGCATCTGCTCCAGGCTACTCTAGAGAATTCCCACATCTCACTGGGCTCTGCAGCCCTCAGATTTCGTGGGGGTGATGGAGAGTGGGGATGGAGGAGATGGGAGATAAGATTGGTGTGAGTTTCTCTTTGTCCCTTACCATTAAAGCCTCTCTTTGAAAGTCTATTCTCTGCCTCAGGAAACCTGACCTCTCACCCAGGAAATACTCTCTTACATTCTCCTCAAAATCTGAGGGTTTTTTTAGTTTAGTTTTGTTTTGTTTTGTTTTCAAGTGAGTGAGGTTAGACTCACTTCCTCCATTTGAGTTCCCACTAAAGAGAATTGCAGGACTGCTGGGCCTCCTTTTATCAGTATTAAGAACAGCACATCTCTCAAGAACAAATGTTACTAATTACATAGGGACAAAAGAACCTTAATGTATATTGAATAATACTAGGAGTGTAGCGAGCAAGACATCCACACTTCTCTTGCAGTTATAACGCTGATTGCCATGGTTGACTTCTTTCATGCTCCTCCAGGAGGCTTGCAGTATCTCCCAAGAGCTGAACTACCTATTGTCTGATTTCTGTTTCCTCTGGAAAGTCTCTGTCCTTCCTAAAACTCTTAGTAATTATGCAGTTCCCCTCCCACTAGATTAGCAATAATAATGACAATCTTTGCCATTTATATATGGTCAAAAGACATTGTAAGTTTCTGTTCTTGTTAAGATGTCTCAGTAAAGTTGACATTTTGAGATTGTTCATTCAACAAATAAATATTAACAATCTCTTAAGTGTGTCTCTGATGAGAAAGGGAGAGGGTAGAGGAGGAAGGATGGGCTATGTTACAGAGCAAAGGTTGAGGTTGAAGTCTGGTATGCAAGGTTCTAGAGTACTTTGAAGGAATGTCTGAAGATTTTGAGAAGTGTGGCTGTTGGTAATGAATTTGATACCCTTGAAAGGTAAAATAGTAGACATAAACAATTGGAATTCCTTTTTGATCACTGTGCAGTGACTGGGCTGAGGTTCTTTGAGTTTATCTAATGTAGATAAACTCAAAGAACATGGACAGGTGAAGGCATGTACTGGGGGGTAGGGGAGGTCGGGGGGAGAGCAATGGGGGGAAAAAATGGAGACATATGTACTACTATTTGTAATACTTAAAACAATAAAAAAAAATTAAAAAAAAGAACATGCATCATAGATTTTTTTCATGCATATATACACATGCATACCAAGTGTATGACATATCTCTGTATATTGTCTGATTTAATCTTCAACTAACCCTATGATTTAGATGTTCCATTTTGCAGAAAACTGGGATTTCTTAATATTAAAAAAACTATGCACTTTATATAAAATTCCATGCTTTTTTTAAAAAAAATCACATTCTTCCAAAATCTCTTGGTTTACTGAGAACCTTCACTCTCCCCCAAGAATTTTGATCCAAATTGAGACTACATTAGCTAGAACCCCCCAACAGCAAGGGATAGAAATCTCAATCTAACCTGGCGTAAGCAAAGAGATGACTGTACTGATGCATGAAAATGGGGTGACCATGATGGGCCATCAGTAGGATACAAGTGCTCAATGATGCCATTATAATGTGTCTATCTATCACTTGGCTTTGACTCCATTCAGGTTGATTTTGTCCTTAGGCAGGTTCTGGCAAAGGTGTTTTGGAACAGATGAGGGAATGGGAATGTTCAGGCACCTGATTTATTGATCTTTGTAGCTACCACCCAAGAGAAATCAAACATACATACTGTAGCCCAAGGCACTCTAGCCTGCAAACCTCATTCCCTTTTTATACAAAATCCTAATAATTGTTTTTCATTATCTCACTTTTGCTCTGATGTTTTTTCTTGCACAAATCTCTACATTTCCCCAAAACATGAGCAAAGTTTGTTTTTCCCCAGTGACTAGTTACTCCATCTACATGCATTTTCCTAATTATAAGGTGGGGGGACAGAGTAGCAGAGTAACCAGAGGTATAGTCATTGAAGCTTTGTCTTTGATGAAGTCTTAACTCTACTCAGTAAAACACTAGGCTGCCTTAATACTAAGGGTTGTGGCAAGCCAAAACCACAGTCAGGGACTATCATTCCCAACGTCTGCTTTACTTGTACGCTCTCGTCTAAATTTACTAATTTAGTACATTCTTTTCTACCAACTATCTTTAACACCTTTCTTTCCCTCAACACAATGGATTCAGTGCTTGATTAATAGTGAGTGTCTACTCAATAAAGTCCACTGTGACTCTGGACAGCAAGGAGGGGGACTTTGGACAGATCAGACTGTGAGAAAGCTCTTAAAGATGAAGAGCAGATGAGAGTATATTGAGAGAAAAATACAAGTGATTTGTATATAAGTAATTAAGAAATAACCAAGTAGCCTGCCCAGGAAAAGAAGTACGCTTTCAAAGTGATTTTTGCCTGCACTAGCTCAGAGTAACTTCAAAGTCAGAGGCAGTGGGACTAGGGGAAGTGGGCTATGAACAGTGAAGCAGTGAAGAGTATAATGGCTTCTCAGAGGGACTGAGACAATGGGGTCATATGTATGAAAATGTTGAGTAAACTTGCCTGGGGTCATTCATCTCTCAAATAAACATCTTGCACCAGAATCCTTGTCTCATGGTCTCTTCTGGGGTGTGTTCAATCTGAGACATAATCAATCTCTAATACTCCACAATGCAGGCACCAAGCAAAGACTGAAAGAGCAAAAAGGTGACAATGAATCCCACTTGGAAGGAAGTTCCAAGGAAAAGTTCACTGAGGCAGTGACATCAGAGCTGAGGAAAGAATGGTTGTGAAGATAAAAAAATAAAGCACACACATAAAGTAATAGTTCCATTAGCTTTCTCTTTTCATATATACATATATAGTGTGTATATATGTATCTATATGTACATGTGTATGCAAGTGAGGGGTATGAGTGTGCATATCTGATGATATTTAAACTATTAACTCACCTGTGAATATATGCATTCTAACTAATATTAAACCTTCAAACCAAAGATGGAATAGCAGATGTTTCAGGGAAAATGAAAATGGATTTAGGGTTTCTTTTCCTGGTTCTGTTTTTTTACTCCAGAGAATACAACAAGAAAAAGGAGTACTTGTATTCATAACCCTCAGATTCTTTTCAAGTACACTGGACACTTGTAATTACAGAATACCTTATGGTTTAATGGATCAAGTGTTCATGGTGTAGAGGCTGACCTATGACTAGGGCTATGGGGAAACCACGCCTGGTGAGGCAGGAGAAGGAGCAGAGGAGGATTGGAATAGGGAAGCTGGAAATTGGAAGGCTTGGCACTATGTTGGGTAGAGAAGTAACCTGTCTTCTGCATAGCCAAGTGTGGAGACCTGGGACAGATTATTTTATAAAGACATAACTTCAGTGCCTTTACCTCTAAGAAATCTCCAGCTGAATCTATATCATTCACCACGACTTTGGTAGACAAGTATTCTGCCTAGCCAATTGGAAGGGTGGTGTGGGCCAGAGCAGAGACTGAATGTGAGGATACTCAAGAACTATCTCTGAGTGTGGGAAGAAGGCTTGGGGCACTACCACAGGTGAAACAGCCCCTCTGAGAAGACATATTTACATCTAATTTCATAGGTGCCTGTTTTTTCCTCTTCCCACATTGGCACTATCTACATTCTGACTTGCTTGGACAGATGTTCCGTATTTAGAGGGTTAGGCTCTGACAGACAGTGAAGTGGGCAGCAGGGGGGCACCCTAATATCTTGAGCAGCCTTCCCTTTATCAACATGGAGCCCAATGCTTAAGGCAAGAGGCTTTTCATGTCCCCAGCAGTAGAGTTTATGGTAGTCAAATCTTCACCATGTGCAGTTCCTACAGGAAGAGGTGCTGAGGCTCTCACCCTAAGACATGACATGAGCTTGGCGATACATGAAGTCCCAGTAAAGTCACAGAAAATTATCCTAGAACATTAACTTCTCACAAAAATGTGCACATAGTTAATAAGTTAACTTGTCATTTAAATGTTTAAAAATACGAAAAGAAATTAAGATGCACTATGGAACACAATGTAACTTAGAGAAATTTAAGAAGCACACTTTAAAGAAATGCTTTGCTGGTGACATACTACTTTTGACTAAGTGCTCCAAAACCCCAGGTAATATGCATCTAAATTCCTCTGATGTTTGAAAAAGGATAATTTGGCTGAAATTTTTGAAAAATCCAGTAGAAAAACATAGAGTCAAGAGCTCAGCTTTAAGGTCTCCACCTGTTCCTTAGTTCTATGAGGTTATTAATTAAATATTTAAGTTCAATTAAATTAATTAATATGCCTGTGATGGACTACACCTTGGGGATTTTGCGATAAATACAATCCAGAGTCTGATTCTTGGGGCAGGGGGAGCACAGACAAGTGAGCACTATTGACCACTCAGTCCATGCTGGAAGTCCCCAGCTGACAGTTCCAAGTCTCTCTGCCTGAGCACTTTCTTGAGCTGAGAGTGTGTTTTGCCCAAGGTTTAAGGGAGCCTGAATATTCCAAAAAGTTCATGTTCCAGGAGCAAGCCCTCAAAAATGAGACACCAAAGTTGGTAGATGAAAACACTGGCTTCCTTGCTCTTTTGTGCAACAACTCCCTGAAGTGTGTTCTTCACAATGAGCCCTTGCTTTCTACAGGCAGAACCTGTTCAATACTTTACTCTTTTTAGGTTTTCTTCCCTTCCCCTTCTCTCACTGGTGGCTCCCAGGATTGCCTCCCTAATCAAGTGTTAGAAACCTTGGCTCAGGGTCTGTTTTATTTGGGCCAGTGGTGTGGCACAAATTAAGACAGCATCTATGTCATACATTATGAGATGCCTTAGTAGCATTGTCATGCAAAACTGGGAAGCTCATAGAGAAAATAATGAATTCCAGTGCATAGTGGGTGAGTTAGGGCAGTGGTCTGCCATTCTGTTGACTAATGAGTTTGCCGACCACTGGGGGCTTAATCACAAGGAACAACAACAGCCTATAATTATTGGAATGGAGAGTCTAGGGGATTGCAGGAAACAAAATATCTCAGAGGTGTCATTACAGCTTAGTGAAGCATGGTGAGCTGGCGTTCACCAGAAGCAATGATAAGGGGTACACAAAAGTAGAGGAGAACATAGGAGAATATATGGGGCATGAGGGCCTCAGCTGATCTGGGGAGCAGTGGGATCCTCTTGGAGTCTCATTTGTCTTAGCTGCACAATAGGGGCATGGATCCAGATAGCCTTATGGGACCTGTTCACCTCCAATATGTAATTCCAGCTTTACCTCTCATCCAGGGAAGTAATTGGAGGTCAGAATTATGGACATTATTTTCTGCCAAGAGCCCTTCAAAAAATTTTGTTTTGCAGTGTGGGGTGGGAGCAAAGGAGAAAGAGTGAGGCCAGGCAGTGTTGCCCCTCCAAAGGGTCTGCTTTTAATTTAAGGCACATTGAGTGATGAGTCTTAGTTGACCACAATACACAGGGAGGAGTAGACAGGGTGGGAATGGCTGGGTCTAGAATGGGGAGAGAAGGAACCTGGGGGCAGGAGATAGTAAGAGAGGGCCCATCTTCAAATCAGAAAGTTGGCTTAAAAAATAAGTGAACTAAATGAAACTATGAGCAGAAGGCACCTAGATGACAGCTTTCTCTGGAGGCTTTGAGGTGGAGGGTGGATGAAGATGGCTTCATGATGTTCTTCTTGGAGTGGTCTTCCCTTACGAAGGAAATACTGCCATGCTTGCTGGAGACCTCACCACAGTAGGTTTAATAGCCATGAGTCAAGGTGCAGAATTTATACAACATTGAAAAGGAAACTTGTTGGATTTATTCAGGTGCACACCAGATGTTGCATTGGCATTGGCCCCGCAAGGACTGACTCTTGGAAATCAATTGCAGACCTTGAAATTCCCTTTTTTCCCCCAGTTAACCCTTAGGAGACCAAAGCTGCAAACCCTGAGACCATCCAGAGTCAAGAGGGGCTGGTGGTCATAGTCAGGCAGTCAGCAACATTTATCCCATGCTGTTATATACATACTGTGCCTAAGGCACAACAGATTGCATGTGAGAAGTAACATGAGGTGTCTCCAGGTAAAGAATAGTTAGTCAATGCAGTAGTATCTACATACAGGCAAGATGGTTGGTGACAACTTGCATACTGAACTTTATTTAACTAATTGCAAGGTTCTCTATTAGGGAAAAAGTCAAATGTGCCCCTACATTCTCAGAGTTTGTGTGTGTGTGGTTGGGAAGACTAGACTGGAAGCTCATAGAAGAAGGGGACCATTCTTTAGGCTTCCTACCCAAAGACCCTGGTGATACACTCTGTAGGCATGTCATAGTGTTACCTGTTGTGCAGCTGCTTAAGGTTCTCAGGCACACTGCTTGTGGATTGCATGGCTCCATCCATGTCATGTGACAGCTCTGGGCCTCGGTTTCCTCATCTCAAAATGAGAGACTGTCTTCCCTTTTCTCTCTATGAAATACACATTAAATCTAATCTGTCCTAGGAAGGCAGCAGCCACTGAATCCAGGAGACAGGGAGCTGTGAATCTGGTTGTAGAGTTGGATTTGTTATGAAAAGTATGTCTTTTGGTCAGAATAGCTTATCTAAGAGTGTTCTCTCAGTGTTTCCTTCATCTTGTTTAGATATGAGCCACAAGAAAGCACTTGAAAATTGGTTTCACAGAGAGGATAGGGAACTGTGCCTCACAAAGCCCCCAGACCTCAATAATTTGGGTGATGTTTGAATTAACTGCTTGCCTTTAGGAGACTTCTAGCCCCAAATAAAGTCCAGGGTATATTCAATTATTGAAACTGATGACAAAAGTGATCATTGAAATTGAAAGATCAGAAAGGATTCTGGAATGAAAGAAAAATCTTTTCTATGCTGTACTGGTTCAAGGCAAAGCTATGTGAAGAGTTCTTGCATGTTCTGGAATAAGGCCCTTGTGGCAAAATCAGACTGTGTCACCATGAGAAGTGGGCATCTATGATTTTGTCTATCCAGAACAGCACTTCCCTTGTTTCAGGTGGCATGTTTATTTCTCCCATTCAGCCACAGGTTCTGGTTAGGACTGTCAGTCATGAGTCTCAAATACCCTGGATACTGGTGGTCTTAACCACCCAGACTGAACCAATCAGAGTTCTCTACCAGGATTTTTTTAAATTGGAATTTATGTGGAGGGTCCTATTTCCTCTTGGTTCCATTATTATAAGAAGGCAAGTCCCAGAATTCTGGGAGAAGTCACAGAGCTCAAGCTTGCTTCTGCTAGCTAGCCACAGAAAGAGGGACAAGCACACACAGAGAAGCAGGGGCAAGAGGCAGAGTTCTGTTTCTGGGATATTCCAAGGAAGGTGAACCAGCCCAAGCACCCAGGAGTCATACTTCATTCCTATTCAGAGAGCCATCCTTTGTGGTGGCTGTCAGAAGGTAGAGCAGGATTGCAACTTCAGAAGAATGTTAAATCTGCCTTTTCCAAGAACAGTGGGTCATCCTTGGGGTAAAAAAGAAGAAATGGTGACAAGAGAGACAGAAAAAGTTTTCTGGGCATTGTGTGGAATTAGCCAAACACAGCTGTTTCATTTAAAATATATTTTATTCTACTTTAGTGGCTTCTCCATGGAAACAGATAGTGCTGGATATAGTCCTTTTCACTGACCATGAAAGATGTCTTACAAGGCCCGGGAACATGGCGTTCCCCCGCCGGGCTCTGCTGCGCGTAGCCGCTGAGCAGCGACTGCGAGGACGATTCGGGGCCCTGCTCCGGCCGCAACTCGAAGGGGGCACCCCAGGCCTGGAGCGCGGCTTCAGCCTCTCTCACAACCGGGGCACGGTCATCGTGGAGCGCTGGTGGAAGGTGCCGCTGGCCGGAAAGGGTCGGAAGCTGTGCCTGCACCGGCGGCACCGCGTCTACAGGCTGGTGGACACGAAGCACCGGCCCAAAGACAACCTGGAGCTCATCCTCACGCAGTCGGTAGAGGAGCTTGGCGTCCCGGGTGACTTGGTTTCAGTGAAGACATCTGTGGGCCGTAACCAGCTTCTTCCTCGAGGACTGGCTGTGTATGCATCCCCTGAAAACAAGAAGTTGTTTGAAGAGGAGAAATTGCTAAGAAAAGAAGGAACGTTAGAAAAGATCCAGACCAAGGCCGGTGAGGCGACAGTGAAGTTCCTGAAAAGCTGTCACCTGGAAGTGGGGATGAAGAACAATGTCAAATGGGAGCTAAACCCGGAAATAGTTGCCCGCCATTTTCTAAAAATATCTTGGTGTTGTGGTAGCCCCACATACATTAAAGTTACCAGAAGAGCCCATCACACAATGGGGCGAGTATTGGTGTGAGGTGACAGTAAATGGGCTTGACACTATCAGGGTACCTATGTTTGTGGTGAACTTTGAGAGACCGAAGACAAAAAGATATAAGTACTGGTTGGCCCAACAAGCTGCCAAGGAAACAGCCCCCACCAGCTCCCAGACGATCTGAACCTACTCTCCCTCAAAAGTGGTGAAGCAGAATCTGAGGCACAGTGGAGCAAAGATGAGCCAGCTCTGACCAAATATGGAATTTGAGACCATATGGGGACACCGGACTAAACTGCATATATATGTTGAATTCTGCATATTTGTCATCTCCATCTTCGACTAGTATCACATCTCAAATTATTGGGGCAGTCCTGCTCAAGAAGTACCAAGTTGTAGATATAAGGTAAATTATTCATAGATCAAAACCAGTCTAGATCCTATTTCCTCTTCCTCCATTAGAATTCATTGGAATAAATGGAAGAGCTAGCCATTGTCTTTAGTGCTTGCCTAGCCTCATCATCCAAATTGAACATTTATGTATCAAAAAGAAAGAGGTTGTGTTCTTTTTAGGTGTTTACTGAGCTTGAGTAGTCTGGGGACAGGACGTCCACATGATATGTCCTCTTGAGCCACTGGGGTTTGCTGCTAAAAAGAAAATACATTTGCAGACCACACCTCACAGTTGCTGTGGGCAAATTACTCAACAAACTGTTATGTCTTTAGTCTTAAAATTTACTCTCGCCCTAGCCGGTTTGGCTCAATGGATAGGACGTCAGTCTGTGGACTGAAGGGTTCCAGGTTCAATTCTGGTCAAGGGCACATGCTTGGGTTTCAGGCTCGATCCCCAAGGGGGGCATGCAGGAGGCAGCCAATCAGTGGTTCTCTCTCATCGATGTTTCTATCTCTCCCTCTCTCTTCTGCTCTGAAATCAATAAAAAAAATATATTAAAAAAAAAAGAAAGATGTCTTACAAGATTTCTGACTGATAAATGTGGGAGGGAAGATAACATTCAGTAAATTACCTTCAAGAAAACCAAAGGCAGGAAAGAGTCTACAAACACCTGACTCTTAGCATTTCCAAGATCTGAATCAATAAATACTTGAGACTGTGGCCAGTTTTCAGGCCTCTTGCTTAAGCAATTTATTTCAGGTTCAAGAAAAAAGCAAAAGGAATATTCACCTTGTTGCCAAAGTGCATATTAGGCATTGTGAAGGCTTTCCATTGCTTACATAAAGCCAGAACTCTCAAGGGGGCCCCGAAAGACTTCCATGGTGGGACTTCTTGCACATCTCCAGCTATGACTTCCTTTTAGTTTTTCCTTTTTGTTTTCTGTTCACCTCCTAACTCCTTTTCCGGCTTTGCTCTTTAGGATACAGAGAAATGGGAATTTCTTGGCTGATGACTGAGTGTAAAACAGTGCAAGCATTTCAGAAGGCAATTTGACAAACTATAATAATAAAAGCATAATATGCTAATCAGACCAGATGTCCTTCCAGACAACCTTCCAGACGAAGCGGGGCCTGCGAGGGAAGCCTCGTCCCAGGTGCCAGAGGAAGCTGGTGCCGGCAGCAGGGGAAGGAAGGCCTACTCTTGCATGAATTTCATGCATCGGGCCTCTAGTTTTCTAATAAAGTTAAATTGACTAGCTACCCAGTAACCTCTCCATTTCTCTTGAAGGCATAAACTCTAGAGAAACCTTCACATTGCACAAGAAGGACTTTGTTGTTTTTAAATACTCAGGAATTTAAACGATATAAATATCCATTTATTGGGAATAACTAAATAAACCAGAAGTATATTTTAAATTACTACATTGTTGTTAAAAATGAACAAACTAGATCTATGTATTTCAACATAGACGGTTTTCTAAAATCTAATGTTGAGAAATAAAGTAAGTTGCAAAATGTTATGTATAAAAACAATACCCCATTCATGTAAGTTAAAAACACACACACAAAACAACACCGTGTGTTATTTATGGGTTCATACATATATGCTGTAAGTTTTAAGATATGGATCAGATGGATGCAAATTGCCTTGCAAACTGCCTTCAGAATAGAAGTTGTCTTTGGTGAAAGAAACCAATGGAATGGAGGTGAGTTACTGCATTCGCCTGAATAATATTTCTTATTTTAAGACTGACCTAAGCAAATATGGCACAATTTTTTAGATATTGGTTTTAAAAATGTGGGTGACATGTACATGGATGTGTGTCATACTCACCAAAACTGAGTAGGATAGGCATATTCTTGCATTTGTTTTTATTTTGAACAGCTCTTCACCTCTATCATTTTAATTTTCCACTTTAAGATAAATGCATCATAATGTCCAGGACCTTAAAGTTTTCTTTTCAGTCCTTAAATTTGTGACTGGGCTAAGTCTCAGGAAATTCTGTCCAAGAACCTGTGGAGAGCAAATTGGATATGGGGGGACTCAACATTAAATTAATGGTAATTGCTTCCTCACTTAAGCCATTTCATGGGAACACTCTACCTTCAGATAGTGGGGAAAGCTGTGTGGATGTTGTCATTTTTTTTTTTTTTTGCATAGGACTCAAACCAATATCTCTTCAGCAGAGATTTGTAAAGAGAATTTAAAATATTAAAACAAATTTGGATGCCCATTGAAAGCTGATTAGGAACTAAAGGCAGAAGTATATTCCGTTAGAATAAACAGAAACCAGAAATGTAAAAATTTGAAACCACCTGAATATGACCGGTTCTTACACTGTGGCCAAAATGTCAATCTTACTGAAGAAACACCTTCTATCTGGAATTCAAGGGGGATTTTCACCTGAATAAGATTAGTAGTATTCTTGTGATTATTTTGTGATCATCACTTAACCTCATTAGCATTTCCAGGGGACCATAGGTGATTAGATGATTTGATCAAGCAAAACTCATAGTTTTTTGTTTGTTTGTTTGTTTGTTTGCTTTTATAGAAAATGTTAGTCTCCAAAGATGTTAGAGGTGGGTGGGTGAGTATTGACTTCTGTCCCCATGACCTGGTTCCTAGTCCACAAGAAAGCAAGGTTCTGACCCACCTGAAGACCTTTTAAATAAAAGAATTGTTATCAAAAAAGCAAGAAGCAGCTCCTATGAGTTTAATGAAGTCTTTGTTCTCTGTTCTTATAGTTGCCCTGAACACCGCCTTGCTCAGAAGGTTGGCTTGAGGCAACAGGCTCATATTGTGAGCAGGAATCCACATATATTCCAGCTTCAGGAAGAATGGCTGAATATAGAAACAGAAAAAGTTTAAGCCTTGGTAAAAATCACTCAGGATCATGGGTCCCCTGGTTGCTTATCCTGGTTCATGCAGGGAATGGTCTCCACAATACGTTAGCCAATTTATGTACCTTGATTACCTTCAATTTCACTAAATGAGAATACCTTTGCAATGTATATAAGCTTATTAATAAGTCACAAATTTCCCTCCAAATACACATGCTAATTAGTCAAGCCTCAGATAGTGATTGGGTTATAAAGAATAGAAGCTCTTGCAATTGTTGTCCTAGGAGAAGAGGTCTGTCTAATGGAGGCAAGTGTGGCTGCCTGTCTGGAATGCCGAGTACTTGAATTACATATACCTCAACCCTTGTAACAGGCATGTGATCTCACACTGTGTTTATGTATTTAAAGTAATTACAGGTGATACAACAATCACAGAAGCATATAATCGTGTGCTTATGATCGACATTTTTAACAATTGATATAATCATTGACAATTTGAGATAAATGGCTCTTTTTTAAGTGGAAGTAAGAAACTAAAGCATATAAAGAACCAAATCTAAGGAAATAATCATTAGGAAGCTTCTCTTACACACAAAGATAGATGATAAATGATAGACAGATAGCTTGATCAATTGACCCTATCTGTCTTGAATAAATATAGGTTCTAGGCAGAACAGTTTTCAGGTTGTATCTTAAAGGGCCCAGCATAGGCTATGATTAAAGGTATCATCTTCACAAGGATACTGTGAACAATGCAAAATATGAACCTAAAGCCATCTCCTGGGGGTCCATCTTCTGCCTTGTAGCAAAATCTGAAAACACATACGTAGAAAAAGAAGTAACATGGTGAGTGCTCATTCTGCGCTAAGTACTTCAACTCCAATGCCACATTAGTGCTTTGCACAAGTCCATGTGGTCAGGACTGTGATGTCCACTAAGAAGATGGTCAGATACTGAGTACTCTACCCAATGTCACTCATTTGGCAAATGACTGAGCTGGATTCTAGCCTGGTCTGGCAACTCCATACCCATTGTCTCTTTTTCTACTACATTGAGCTTCTGGTTCCCTGCAAGTAAGGGGATACCTGCACTAACCCAGGTGTCCTGAGGTCCTGTGTGGATGTTGACCATGATGTAATGTTGGTATGATGTGGAATTGTTCCCTTAGATTGTTCTAGGTGTGCTTGTAAGTCCTATAATTGTGTGAATTGGTCCCAAGGCCAACACAGTTGATTGCTGCTCAGAGGCACAGACATTTTAACTTATGAAATTTGTAAAAAACAATATTTTGTGAGATCATTAACAAGATCCATTGAAAAGTTTGCTGTGGATAGTTTTTTTCACTCTCCTTAAGTCCCCATTTCTGAGCCCTTTGTCACAGAGGATGAGCTCATTTCTGGGAAACTTAGAATTTATATTTTTATTATGAACTCTCTCAACTTCTCTTATTTCTAGTTCAGATTATTTCTATTATTACTGGACCCTTCCTCCCCTGCCATATTTGAGAAATAATTATATTTTCCTGGTCAAAAGGAATCTTTGTTTGTGAGCTTAGCTATCTTTCCTCTCTAATACCATGATCCAATCATTCATCATTAGCATGTATTCTTCAATCTCAATTTTACTTTTGGATTCTTTTCCTTGAGCAACAAAAGAAGATGCTCTTGACACAAAACAGGATTCCCTCTATCCTGTGACTGACTTCTTTATTCTGCTTTGCCCTCCCCTCATTTTTCTGTCCCTTAGTCTCTCTAAGGACTGGTACTATACCTCACTCACTTATGGATCTTCCAGCTTTCCCCACAACCCTTTCCAGATCATCTAACCTAGATTTAAAGCAAAAGATATCAATAAGATTTGCTTTTGTGCTTGCCAGGATTTTGCTTGTGTAGTGTATTAACATTTAAAATTTTGTTTGGACAGTTCCAAAAGATAGAAGATATCACTGCTGGAGATCCAGCATATAATTAATGTGCAATAAACATTTGTGGAATGAAAGACTGAATAAGAAATGAAAAGAAAAATCATTAATATAAGATGTAAGAAAACACATTAAAATGTTACCCAATATTTAAATAGTTGGAATTGTAAAAACCACATTCTTAGGTTGTGTTTCTCATTTTGTGTGGTCCTTAATGACAATGAGTACACAACCCTACATTGGTTTTCTCACTGCTCCTGGAGGCAAGAGTGTTTGGTCATCATGAGAGCAGAATTTTCTTGCTTTTTCTTTCTACTGGAGTCCCAATGCCTAGCACAGTGCTTGACATGTAGTAGGCACTCAATAAATATTTGTCTCCAGAATCCTAGATTGGGCTCTGAGAATCACATGATGGAGAGACAGACTTTTTACTTTGTGCATTGTAAGCAGTGTATAAACCTCAAATGTGGCCAGCTGCTATTCCCCTGGCTAGCTCAGGCTCTGGATGCGGAGCATCACAAAAGAAGCCACAGGACACCTGCTTCTGTGTGTGTGGCTGTACTTGCATTTGAACACAGCCTGGAGCAGTGCTTGCTGTGACACTTAGTATAACTTTAAAATATAAATAGTAATAAAACTCTAAAATAAACAATTTGAATACCAGACAGAATAGAGACAATCTCTGTTATGGGTATTTATAGACAGGAGTGGTCTGTGTGCTATGGTATTATGTATTCATGTACTAGATCTGTGTGTTATGGGAATTCATAAACAGAAGAGGAGCTAAGGTTGATCGCAGCAATATGGCCTGGTACACAGTAGATGATACACACAGCACATTGGCATACAGACATATACACATATGCATACATGCACACACATGCATAAACTCGTGATATACACACACAGCACCTCTGGCACTATGGCATGGTTCTGGACTCCTACAGGCAAAACATAGTGCATTGCACTCTGTGAAACATGGATCAAATACTAGAGGTATGAAATATGGATCAAATACTAGAAGATTAGATGAGTTAAAGAAACAGATCTTATCTTCTTCCAGACCAGTCAGAGCAATGGATCTATGGGCAGCCACTTCACACCCCTACTTAATTTTTTTTTCAAGTTATAACTGAATAAAGCATTCACCTTAATACCCCCAGTGTATATTGGAAAAGGTTGCAAAGAAGTCTGCTTTGGAAAGGGTCTTAAATTAAGTTGAAAATGGGAATATATGTTCTGGGCTATCCAAGCCCACTTACATTAGCAGATTAAAATTCATTGTCATAAATGAACCTGTGTAAAAGCTTCATACACCACAACCAGGGCTCCTGTGCACAGCTTGGGGCAGTGGCTCTCCAGGATGACATGAGCATCTTCTGCCTTGCAGAGCAAAAGTCCTAGAATGTCAGTGGGGGATCAGTCTCATGAGAGGTTGGGGAAGTACTGCCAGTGACAGAGACCAGCAAATGGGAAGAAGTAATTTGGGTGTCCTTGACAAAGGAGCTTATAATACAGGTTATAGTGTCAGGTATGCAGAGCAGGAAGCAGAAGGCATGAGTCATATGGGAAAGGCAGTCAGGGCAATGAGGTTGGGAATGAAGCAAGGTTTTGAAAAATGTTGTATATATGGTGTTAGTGGAAGTAAGGCTGCTAGAGTATCACAGAACTTCAAGTGGGGAGCCCTCTAAGAATACTGACAAAGGAAAGGAAAGGCCTCAAGGGCAGTATACATCACAATGACTTGTCTCTATCCAGCTGATAACAACCACACATCAGTGAGACGATTGAAGCACAACACCAAACTCAGTATCTACCTCATGAGGTCCTCCCCAGGGTCCAAGTGCCCATTCATTCATTTATGCATGCAACAGATACGTGCAGTCACTGTTCAGGGCACAGAGAATTAGTTAAGACAGATATAGAAAAACACCTTGTTCCCATGGACTCTACATCTCATTAAGAGGAAAAGGACAATAAATAAAACATACAGATTGGGAAGTCAACGGTGCTATGAATGAAAGAAAAGCAAGGGACAGCAAAGGAGAGGAGAAATGTTCCACATGAGGAGCCATCAAGGAAGAGGCAATGCAATGCGATTTGAGCAGAGACCTGAATAAAGAGAGGGGTTGAATTGGAGCGATATCTGGAGACAGAGCACTAGGGCAGAGAGAACCATTATCCAAAGTCTCTGAGAGGAGTGTGCTTTTTGTACCCCAGAAGTAGCAGGAAGGAAAGGGGACCAGAGGCAGAGAAAGGAGAGCTGAAAAGTTGATGTGGCCCAGAAAATGAATGAGTTGGAGGACACAGGACATGCATTTTATTCATTAGTGAGATTGGGAGTCATTGTAAAGTTTGGGCAGTGATGTCACACATCCTGACTTGTATTTTGTAAAGAGCACTTGGGTTGCTGCATAGCTATCAGTCAGGATGGAGAATAGGAGGAGGTTGAGGCAGAAAGAGGGTGGTAGCAACAGAAGTAGTACAAGTTATTGGATTCAGGTAAAACAGGCAGAATCTTCTGCTTAATTTTGAATGCAGGATGTGAGTGAGAGAGAAGGATAACTATAAGGAGTAAAAGCATCTTTTACTAGTATGAGTAAACCCGAGGGGGTGGGAGGTTTAGGGCTTGGCAGTAATACCCTTAACTGAACAGTTCAGTGAAATATTCTTTCCAAGGCTCTCCTTGTATTACTCCAGAGTTGAAAGGTGGCAGATTACTGCATCCTTCACTCTGTGATTCTGTAATTGGAGCTCTAGTTCCAAAACATTATTGCACTTATAACTCATCTAGAGAAACTATTAACATGGCAGCAGAAATCCTGATTAAGTACCCAGGAGAGAGATCTAAAGGTAAAGTGTTTTTTTAGCAACCACATAGGAGATGCCAATGCAGGGAATTCATGGATTTGATATCCCTATTGCTGAAGAGATACACTTTATGGTTTTGCTGTCATCAAAAACAACCTAGGAAAATTACCTTTCTTATAAGTTGACATTGGCCAGACTACCTCTCCTGGGTCCTCCATGACAAAAATCTCATGTTCTTGATCATGATGATTCAAAACACACCTAGCAAAGGCAACACAATCATATGTGAAAAGAAGAATAAATAGAGCAAGCAGAGCCAACATCTGGAATACATCCTTTCAAGCTTCATCCAAGTATGAAAGCCTGCTTGAAGCAGACCTTGAGACATCTCTCATCATCGCCGGACTAGAGGATGGTTTGGGTTGTTGAGTCCAAAGTGAGGAGCTTAGAAATGAGCAATCTCTTAGGACTTCCTGATGTGCATACCATTGGGAATATCCTTCAGGGTCTCTTAGGCACCTGCTCTAAATTTTCTGGGAAGCACTTATGTGAAGGTTGAAAATAGCTCTAATAAGCCCCCTTTTTTGCAATCCTTATATCAATAGATATAAGTGCAAGTAATTAGCAAATCTAGTAAGCTATTTGTGGCTAATGACTTTGCACAGGATGGTCATAAGTGCAACGTCGCTTCAGCTCTAACCAGGCGTCGGAACACTGTATCATTTAAAGGTCTCAGACTAGAGACATTTTTCTTCTGGTTTGATCCTATGGATTAGAAGATCCTATATATTTAAAGTGGATTCCATAGCAATGCACAAGCAATGCTAGCTAAAATACAAATTCCTAGGATCCATGACAGACGTTTTGAATTGGAAACTCCAGAGTCTCTAATTTTTAACAAATTTTCCCATGTGATTCTGAAATGTGGCCAGGCTTAGGAACCACTGATGAAGACAGTTCCTCCAGAAAGACCTTTCCAGATGGTCTGCCTGGGGTATGACTTAGAAAACATGGCAGCTAGATTTAGAAACACAAATGCAATTGTATCATCTTTTACAAGTAGGTAATGCATGTTGGAGGATGACTCAAAGTCACCCAGAAATTAACTATGAGCTACTCCTTCCACATCAAGTTGAGACAGAGGCCAGTGTAGAATAATGCATGGTTTAATCATCAGAAAAAGATAAATAAACCTGTGTGTCAATATCTAATCTTTAATGGTAGTAGAAAAGCATGATATAGAATATCCAGATTAGGTGATGGAAGACATAAGCTTCAGGATAATTCTCCAGGCGTGTAGACTGGTGTGAGTCATAAACTGTAAACCATTAGAGGCCAACACTGATTTATATGCAACAGTATTGAGAGGCCAATGTTTTAGAGAAGATAGGGCTCAAATTGTGAGTAAATGGAGGCAAAGATATATTTGAAACATTATAAATTGTGGATATTAGCGTAATTTATCATTCAATATGTACCACTTCTCCTCCCCCCCCCTCGGGGGGGGTACATTGTTCTGGGATAAAAAGCCATTGTGACTTAGAGGCATCTGGCATTTAATAGACAAGCATGGTTGCAGAATGTGAAATTGTCATGGTTAGGAAACTATGCTTTACGTTTTTGGCAGCATACTGGTTCAGGCTGAAAATGTACCTGCTAAATTGTAAAATGATTAGAAATGTGTGCTGCTTCTGGAAGTGAAACAGGGCTTGAAGCTCTCACTTTGCCTTCTGGAGGTGACCAAACAGCAGAATATTAAAGACCTTATGGAGGGGCACTGGACATTCAAGTTCAAATTTTTCTCCCCACTCAACTTTCTTTTCCCCTTACTTTATCAGTATCTGATGCTGAACTCACTGGAGTCTCTCTGAAGTTCTAATTCCACTGATCCATTACAAACATGGGACAGTATCTGATATTTTAGGGATTTTTGAATCGTATTTCATACCTGGATAAACCACATTCATGCAATCTAAATGTTGGAGACCCTTGAAACACAGTCCTGGGCCACCTTCTCTCTGTGTTCTTTCTACGTGACCTCATTCATGTTCATGGCTTCAATGACCAGTTACTTATGCAAGTCTTTCCAGAATTCTAACTGCCAACCTAACATTTTCCTCTTTCCAGGTGTCTTAAATTTAACATGTCTTTTTATAAGGATGGCTATAGATTCTTCTGCAGAGAAGTTGTGGTTCATAGCCACACCAGATGTTCCAGCAACATCCTTGGGTTGGATAGTCTTGAGAGGATAATTTTGGATAGAAACGTTACTGATGATGGATGCTCTGATCATGAATATGCCACCCCAGAGCTACCTTTCATCCTTCAATCAAGCTGGATTTTAGTGCCTGTGGAAATACTAAAGTATCTTGAGTCACCTCTCAAAAACAAATCTCCACACTGCCTTTATCCCTAGCATAATCCACAGAAATAGCAATAAAAGTAAGAGCATAGGTGCATAAAGAGAAAAGTATTCAGGCCGATTTCCAGGTACCTTGTGTGGAAACAGCTGGATAAGTAGTGATTTCAAGACATTAGCACACCTTATTTGGACAGAAGTGAGAGTTTTGAAAGAATTCATCTTTTACACTCAAAGTGAAGCCAGATATAACATTTGGTAAAGAACAAAAGTCTATTACAGTGTTGTGGATGCATCCCGCTTCACCCAAATTTTCATGTAGGACCCAACATCTGCTCTATTCTTTTTTTAACCAACATCTGAAGAAATCTTCAACAATTTTTCAACTTGTCTAACATGAATGAAAAAACATCCCTTTTTTTCTGGAAGAACCTTTCCTTCTAGATATTTGTCACCATGGAAATGTAAATTTCAGATTCAAATGTCCAATCAATTTTATTTTCACATGTTCTGATCTCATTCTTTGGAGTTATAATCAACACACTCATAAGTTATTGACAAGGTTGATTTTTTTAGAACTTATCTTGGAGCTCAGAATTCACTCAGAATTCAGTTCCAAGGGTTCATATGTTTTTAGTTGGGAAGTCATTGAGAAATACAAAAGTGCAGTTTTCTTCAGTGCTGCCTTGGGAAAGATGATGGCCATTCTGAGGGAAGAGTGGGTTAGAGCAGGAAGGGAGGAAATGAAGGGCCGAGATGGTGCTATAGAGAGTTTTATTTTGGAAGTAAATTTTAGCCAAATGACAGGACTGTGAACTCTTTAAAGATCATTCTTTCCTTCATCCTCCATTCCAATCAAACAAATCATATTTTTGTCCCTCCTTTCTGTATGTAGCGAAGTGCCTCTGATTTTAAATATTTTGCCAAATATGTAAATATTTATATTTTTCTCTTCAATGAGTGAGATGTTTCCATAAGACCTGGAAAATAAGACATAGTTTTGGGAACTCAAGGCAGATATAGATGTGTTATTCATTCTTCTCTTCTTGTCCACTTCTCAAAGAAGATATTTCTTCCTTCTGATCCAGATCCTACCCGCTGTGTAATTCCCAACTAGAATCACACCATAACCATGAACCAGTCTTTTCTTCACGACTCCAGGACACTCTATTGGTAATGACTATGGATATCTATCACATATTTTACAGAGTGCCAAGTATAGCATAGTCACGACATTTAATGCTTACTGTAATCTGTGAGGCAGGTCCCACATTATCTTCACTTTTCAGATGTGTAAACCAAAGTTCAGAGGTTTAAGAAGTTTCCCTTTGTGTCAAGGCCAACAGTTATTAAGTGACAAAGCCAGGGTTTGAAGCCCTACCAGTGGTCAGCAAACGGGTGTGCGAGCCACATGAAGCTCGCCAGCTGCGGTTTGCCGCTCTGTTGACTAATGAGTTTGCCGACCACTGCCCTAGACCAATGGGGTCAGCTCTTCAACTCTCTCTGGTGCCTCTGTCCACCACAGTAATCTCACTAAGTCTTCCTTTAATGCTTATAACTAAACCATGGATTCCCAGGTGACAGTTCTTGTTTGGAGATTTCTTTGCATCAGGCAAGATGCCATGTTACAAAAGGATCTGTATCAGAAATGTCAGCTGATTAAGATGAAAGGTCATACGAAATTCAGAAAATAGAAAAGTAAACTTTAAAATAAAGGTCATCATTCTATGTCTTGTTAGTTTTTGTTTATATTAGTAAATGTTAAAATCGTGTTATTTATAAGCATGTATCAAAATAAGTAAAGAAAACAACCGAGTAACTAATGCACATTACTTTAATGAATGTGAAGGGATCAGTTTTATTTATGACCACACTGTAGTAGGATGTGGGGAAGGTGGTCCAGACACCCCAACACAAGTAGTGTCAAACCCCAGCCTCGCCTCCACCCAACACCTCTGTGTCCAACAACCACTGTGAATGACCCAACATTTGAGGACATGAGATGCTCTTTTTCCAGAATCCACTGTCCCCGCAGAGTCCTTCAGTCTCCCAGAGGATTTGCCTTTTCCAGGATGGTCAGTGTGGGTTTAATGATGGGGAGGGAACCTGGACCACTATTTGTATATATGGAATAGGTCACTGTTCATCTGGAAATATTCAAGAAGGGTTTGAAAAAGCCTCTCCACATGGAACTGTTACCCCTAGACCAGAAGGTAAAACTGGCCTTAGAATTAGTCCACTGCATCACCAGTCACAAAGTAAGAATCAGGGGCGATGACACAGAGAGGAAGTAAATGAGCTTTGTCTGGGCCTGAGCTGAGTGAGCTGAGTGACAGGAGGGTGAGCAGAGTTGGGAGGGGGTGGGGGCATTGGAGAGAGAAAGGGAGAGCCCTGGAGAAATCAGAAGGACTTGTAGCCAGCGTGGCCTGCATCCAGGCTTTAGCAAAGCCACCTTTACAGGTAAGAAATGTCAACTGTCCTTAGAGTATCTATCACTTGTCCAAATAGTAATAAATCACCAGTAAATTCCTGGTGCTATTGGGAAAGCTTGGCTATCCACGCCTAAAATTCACAAACAGGAACCTTTCATTAACTCTGGAAAAATCGTTTTACTTTATTTCAATTTGTGTATTTTTATTATTTGTGGGAGAATATATTGTTGACCAACATGACGTACTGTTTTGAATCAAATGCTTTTTATTATACAACCATCAGACACTGAAATTATTTTGCTTAAATGCTTGACCAGCCTTCATCTGTACCAAATGTTTCACTTGCTTTTTTTGAAGCTGATATTTTTTTAAAACTAATGTGTGTTAGTTACTCTGTTGTTTTCTTTTATTTACTTATTTTGATACTTGTTTGTAAATAACATGATTTTAACATTTACTCATATAAACTAGAACTAACAAGACATTGCCTTTTAGTTTAGTTTTAAGCTGGTTTTATCCATTAGATGCAACTAAAACAACTAACAAGAAAAAAAAAAACTCTCAAGGCTGTAATTTTGATTTTTTTTCAATTTTCTTGGAGTTCAAAGTGCTACCTTTCTCCATTAAATAATTTAAAGCATCTTTCTTGAGAGAAGTAATAAAAGCAAGATATACAAATCTGGCATACATGCTTGTGGTGTGCTCTCTTGCTGGGCAAATCACCTTCATTTTTCCTCTTTTTCTCCCATGTTAGTGTGTGTGCGTGCGCGCGCATGTGTGCTGACTCAACCTATTGAATTTATTAGTTATTATTTATTTTATTTTAAATTTATTTATTTGGATGACACTGGTTCACAAAATCAAACAGATTTTTAGTGTACATTTCAACACAGCAGCATTTGCACACTGCATCATGTATGCTTCACCCCATGCAAAGTCTCTTTCTGTCCCTGTTTTCCCCTACTTTGCCCACCCTCACCTACCCCACACACCCTTTCTCTTTGGGTTTCACCACACTGTTGTCTGTGTCTATATGATTATATATCACTTCACCTTTTTTCATCCAGCTTCACAATTCCTCCCTCTGACTGATGTCAATCTGTTCCATGCATCCATGCTTCTGTTTCTATTTTGTTTATCACTTTGTTTTGTTCATTAGATTCCACATACAAGTGAGATCATACAGTACTTGTATTTCTCTGGCTTATTTCACTTAGTTTAATACTCTCCAGGTCCTTCCATGTTGTCACAAAAGGAAAGATTCCCTTTTTTTTATGGCCCAGTAGTATTCCATTGTGTGTTCGGGTTTCTTTATATATATTCCCAGAAGTGGAATCACTGGGTCAAAAGGTGGTTCCATTTTTAATATTTTGAGGAAACTCCATACTGTCTCCACAGTGGCTGCACCAGTCTGCATTCCTACCAGCAATGCACGAGGATTCTCTTTACTCTATATCCTCACCAGCAGTTGTTATTTGTTGATTTGTTGATGGTAGCCATTCTGACAGGTATGAGGTGTTACCTCTTTGTCATTTTAATTTGCATCTCTCTGATGATTAGTGATGTTGAGCATTTTTTCATGTCTCCTGGCCATCTTTAGGTCCTCTTTGGAGAAGTGTCTATTCAGGTTCTTTGCCCAATTTTAATTGGGTTGTTGGTCTCCTTGGTGTTGAAAAGTGTAAGTTCTTTATATATTTTGGAAATTAACCCCTTATCAGATGTGACTTTGGCAAATATGTCCTCCCATTCAGTGGGTTGTTTTCTCATTTTGTTGATGGTTTCTTTGCTGTGCAGAAGCTTTTATATAAAACCACTTTTTAATTTTTCCTTTGTTTCTCTTGCCTGAGGAACTATATCTGCATAAATATTGCTATGAGAAATACCTGAAAATTTTACTGCCTATGTTTTCTTTTAGGATTTTTATGTTTTTGCAACTTATATTTAAGTCTTTTATTCACTTTCAGTTTATTCTTGTGTATGTTGTAAGTTGGTGGTCTAGTTTCAATTTTTGCACGTATCTATCCAATTTTCACTATTTATTGAAGAGACTGTCTTTACCCCATTGTATGATATTGCCTCCTTTGTCAAATATTAATTGTCCATGAAGGTGTGGGTTTATTTCTGTGCTCTCTATTCTGTTCCATTGATCTATATGCCTGTTCTTGTGCCAATACCATGCTGTTGTGATTACTATGGCCTTGTAGAATAGTTTGATATCAGGTAGTGTGATACCTCCAGCTTTGTTTTTCTTTCTCAATATTTCTGAAGCTTTTCGAGGTCTTTTGTGGTCCCATATAAATTTTTGGAATATTTGTTCTTGATCTGTGAGAATATCTTCCCCCTACTCTGCAGCCATTTTTGAATCTCCTTCCATCTCAGTTTTGCTTAGATAGTCCATGTCAGAATTTTTTCTTTCATCAGACATGCAAATGGAATAATATTCTCACTGATGACTGGATCTTTTAATGTTCAGTTTGACCACCTCTTTTTGTTTTTAATTAAGAGCTACCACATCGCCTAGCCAGTTTGGCTCAGTGGATAGAGCGTCAGCCTGTGGACTGAAAGGTCCCAGGTTCGATTCCAGTCAAGGGCATGTACCTTGGTTGTGGGCACATCCCTAGTAGAAGGTGTGCAGGAGGCAGCTGATCAATGTTTCTCTCTGATTGATGTTTCTAACTCTCTCTCCCTCTCACTTCCTCTCTGTAAAAAATCAATAAAATGTATTTTTTAAAAAGAGATACCACATCACACAAAGAAAATATTAAACATTAATCTGGAGCAAGAGCATTAAAAAGCAAATTGGGACCTGTCTTATTTTAAGCTGGGACATCCATTTTCTTCAGGCTTAATATTATCAGATGTTTGATTCTTCCAGGAGTCAAAGTGAAGAAGTATAAACATGAACATTTTTGACAAAAAAAAGGACAATGCAATTTATATCTTTTAAGCTGAAGGAAGAATATTTAACTAAAAGCCATTGATAGGATTTAGAAAAACCATCAGTGGGAAAGTAACCAAAACACTGCTCAAGATGAGTCATCACCAGCAGTAAAAGGAGAAAGAAAGAGAGAACCTGGCTGCTATGGTTCAGTGGTTTGGCATCTACCTATGAATCAGGAGGCCATGGTTCAACTCCCCAGTCAGGAAACATGTCCAGGTTGCTGTTTGATTCCCAGTAGGGAGCATGTAGGAGGCAGCTGATCAATGATTCTCTCTCTCCCTCTCCCTTCCTCTCTGAGATCAATAAAAATATATTTAACAATGAGGACGAGAGAGAGACTGCCTTCATACAAATGTTTTCACAAGATGTTCTAGCTATGTGCTTTTCTATGTGGCTAAAACAGCTTAACTGTCACTATCTTGCTAAAAGCTCAAATTAAGGTGATGTAGCAAGGAAGCATTTCATGTAAACTGAATGAAACACAGCTGACACAGTCATCCGTTCAGTTTTGAATGAGCTGGTGTATGTTCCCCATACTTCCTGATTTCAAGAATAAAATTGTCACATATTCTGCCTCCAAAAGCTCAGGCTCAGTGGATTTGAATACCATTCTGGTGAAGTGTTTTGTTTGTTTTTTAATGTTAGCCTTCCTGTGCATAAATGGAGAGACCAAAGCACCAATAAGCAGTACAAATGTCAGCCAATTCAACATTCAAAACAGCTAAACCTAATATTCTTTAGAAACACTCATATATACTGGCAAGTTAAGATTTTGGGAGAAAAAAATATATTCTTTAGATAAAAATAGAGTTGCTATTAAGTCAAGCATCACGAGAGCACTGATATACATCAAGTCTTTGATATATTTTAGTCTAAGTTGTCTCCATAGAACTTTCCTCTTTGTTTGGTTATGATTTTATCAGTGAGATGGATATTCATAAAAAAATTATGTGCAGATGTTGTTTTCCTCTCTGGGGAGATTGTCGACTGTCCTTGCCAGGCAGGTAAGCGCCAACATGTCCCCGATTTCCTGCACTGTGCTTCAAGGGGCAGCCCCATTTCATGGTAGAATCTCACTCTGTGTTGGAGTGAAAGCATCAAAACTAAAGTGTGAAGGTCAGATTTATCAAGTGAAAATTTACATTTGTACTTTAAAAAAGCATTTTTTAACTTTATAAAGAGCTGCCTCAAATGCATTTTTTTTCATGAATCTCTCTACTACTTTTGCCTCCAAGACTAAAATCCAGTATCTTCTGATGATATCCATGCTTGCAATAGTTTCTGTTCATTCTGTAATAAATCTGTGATTCCATGACCCAACCCACACCTCTCACTGTGCCTTGCCCATTTATTGGAAAACAACAATAATGCCCTGCTTTTTTTATTTCAAGGGTAGCAGGACTAACGGGTATCTTGATGCCAAGAGCATCTGCTCAGCGTCCTAGCTTTATGAGGTTGCCTGCTGTGCAGGTCCTGAGCAGGGTGCGCATCTACGTAATGATTAATACCACACAATGATTAATCACAGCCATGTTGTTAAGTGGATCATGGTCCATACTGTGGTGGAAAAAAAAAAAAAAAGAAAACATAGTAAGTATGGAGGTTGTCAGAGAATCCTGGATTTGGGCTTTAGCTTTGGCATTTGTCACCTGTATAACTTTGGAAAAGTTACCTTGCCTGCCTTATAAGATTGCCTACCTTATTAGGGACTGAACGGAATAATCCATATTAATATTTATCCTAATGTGACAGTGAAACATTAAGAAGTGATACTTAGTGTTAACAAGTTTTACCTAATTACTGTTGTTATAAAGAGTCCTCATTCCCATATACGAATGTGAATATTTTCAAATATTTAGAAAAACCATATATCAATGTAAATTTCTTTTGGGAGGCTACTAAATTGAGGATTCTTGAAATAATACTAAGGCAACATTTTTTTTTTTGCTTTTATGTCTTCTGGAAATTTTTATGAAATATAGAAATATGGGTAAAAGTAATTAAATAAAATATTCTTCAACACATCCTCTTCAAGATGATACAATTACTCATTAAATACTTTAATAGCCTTTATATGGAATGAGTCTAACATTCTTGTCTAGCAAACAGACAGCAACAAGGACATTGCATCACAGAGGAAAGTGTTCTGCTTACTAAGATAGACACTAGAAAAATCGAGTCCAAGCTTTTTCTTTCCCCTTGACTAGCTGTAGGATTTGAGGAAAACTAATTATCCAAGACATGTTTCCTTTACCTAAAAAATAAGAAAAAACATTCCATATCCTGGAATGACTATGAGGGTTGAGATAAGATTTGCACAATTACCCTTCCCGTAATATGGAGAAAAAGAATCGCTGAAATCAAAGGTGATTTAAAGTGGTTTATTCCAAAATATTTTTGTGATGATCTCATCTTTGGAACACATACACCCTCACAGGGTGATGACAGAGAATGGATGACAGCGTGGACAGACTAGAGCTGAAATGCATTAAAAAAAAAAAACCTCACACAACTTTATTACTTTCATAAGTAATAAACTCCAGGACAACTGTTAATAATTATTAAACTTTACACCTTTAAAAAAATCTCTTTGGATTTCAAAAAAATATTTAGTGTTCTGATGGTAGCCCAAGACATTCTATCTGTGTATCTTTCAACCTTGCTTCCCTCCCTGGGGCTGCTTATTTTCCTCTATTGCCAATAAGTCTTAGATTTCCCACTTCAAAATGAGAAAAATGGTTCCTGGCAACTTCTCCCTAAATCATGTTGCCTTGCAATAAAAGATGCCACCAGTTCAAGACTGCATTTTTTCAGCCTTAATTCTTCCTGGTTTCAAATGGAAGAAGCTCATTGGCAGAGCTTGGATCCAATCATGTGGCCAAATGGTGGAGGAAGATCTCATTTTATGAATGGAGGCTCCGACTGTAACCATGTGGTTGAAGATCTGGGATGTGGAGTTAGACTGTAAAACATTGCTCTCCCCACCTCCTGTAGAGATGTTCCATGAACGTTACATGGAACATGGAACTGTGAAAAAAAACACAATATCTACCAGTCAATCAATCAGTCAGTCAATCAGTCAATCAAACCTCCTGTGATTCTTGCAATTTGTTTTTTACAAAGCACAGCTCCACATTCAGCCCTTATTTGAAATGCAGCCTTGATTATCCCCTGGGCTCTTATGTTCCCTTCTCTTTGCCTCCTCAACTTTCTTTGCAGCACTGTTGATATTACTTACATTTTTATGGAGTATTAGGAGTCCCAAAGCAATTAGTGTTCTTCTTTTTGAAGCACTTAGCAAAGACAGAAAACTCCCTGTGCATTTGCTCTTCTACATGAAAAGTAGGGGGATTCTGTACCAAGTAGGGGCCAGCTCTCAGTGAGGTCTGTGAATGTGGCTACTCAAGGTAACTGAGGCTAACTCTTGTTAAACTGTTTTTGGAAAAGACCAAATCTGGAGTTTTAAATGAGGATCAGAGTAGAGACTTAGATACTTTATGATAACAAAAAAGATAGAGCAATAAGCAAATGATACAATTGCTTAAGGGAATGCTGTGAAGGAAGGAAGTACCCTGAGAAAGAATTTGAATCAGGGGTGAGTAAGTGTAGACTCTCTCCCTCTCAGGACTTTTCAGCTAAAACTTGGACAGGTGAGTAACAGAGGGCAGAGTCTCAGCCAGAGGAAAGAGCCTTTGCAAGGATCCCGAGTAACCAAGGAATAGCAATCCTCCCGAGAGCAGGGACAAGGTAAGTATGTGTCATGGTAAGATTGATTCTGGATGCTATTTTACTGGCATTGGGTAGTTTTGAAGGGTTATGTGAAGAGAGCTTAAATGACTTGACTCCAAGTCACTTCTTCCTCGCTTAGAAGCTTTGCTTGGTCCCCACAGTTGTGGTGTGCTCAGAACCCTCTCCTTTTTGAGGTTGTTGCCCAGCTGTTGACACCCTTAGGGAGTCCAGGGCATACCCTTTTCAAAGTCACACCTACCTAATGACTCCTCTTAAATGCAGGAGTATGAAAACCTGAGCTGCAATGCCCATTCTGGGGCCATCATGCGGGTTGGCTGAGGCTGTTGTCCAGCCTGCATTTCAGCTCAGCCTCTCCCTCTGCCCAGTGCTTCCTAAAAGTGTTGATCCCAAGGATACGCCATTAAGTCTTGCAAAGTAGACTCCATCACTATTGTGCTCCTGGAATGGTCATTGATCTTCAGAATCCGTATCTGTCAAAACAGTTACCAGCAGCCTTCCTAGCATGTTGTGAAGATAACAGGAAGTGTGTAAAGACCTTCAGTCCTGACTCCTGTCTTTCCCCAGGCCTTCCATCACACCTTCAGTTGGTACCTGATCCTCTCAGCCACAGAATCAGCATGGAGACAAGTTCAGGGCCAGGAAAATGGGTCTGATGAAGGCTTCTTCCACACTTACCTATTGATTATCTTCTATGATTATGTATGAAATGATTTTTTTTTGTAAACAGTTGTTGATGTGTTCTGTGCCATCTTAGGAAAGCCACTCATAGACTTTGAACCTAAACAACTTTATCTAAAGTTTGAGATTAGGCAACCTTTCAATCTTTGCTTATTCAGTGATTCTGAATGATTCATAAATTATAAAACAAACAAGTAAATAAATGGAATCTTATTGGATGTTCATTACAGCATTATTTTCAGGAATACAACAATAAAAAACAATTTAAATGACAAGCAAATTATGGTAGAGCCACGATAGAATATTATACATCTCTTAAGGTCATATTTTATATGTAAATATGTAATAAGCACCTTTACCATATTTAACCAAAATAAATCAGTTTTACAAAAACACTACAGATGACCTGATTTCCAATTATGTAGGTATAGATCTATATAAAGAAATAAAGGTGTGAAAATTAATATAAATCATTTCAAAATAACTCTAAGAGTAGACATCAAAGTAGTGGATATTATCATTGTTGTATAGTAGAACTGAGTGGTTTAAAGATTTCTTTATATTTTCATGTATTCTCTAAATTTTCTATACTAAATATATATTACATTACACACATTACAGCAGGAAGGCTGAGGATGGTTGGTGGATGGAGGTAAGAGATCAACTGAAGGACTTGTATGCATGCATATAAGCATAACCAATAGACGCAAGACACTCGGGGGATGGGGGGTGGTGAGAGCATGTGCTGGTGGGTAGGGGAGGACGGGGGAAGGTCAATGGGAGGAGACATGTACTACTATTTGTAATACTTTAAACAATACAAAAATAAATAAAATAAAAACACATAGATTAAAAACTGCAATCACAAACCATAAAGAATTAGTCTTGTTCTTTTTTAAACATCAGCCTTTATTTGATTACATCACAGCCACGCCTTTGCTCTCCTATGGGAGGAAAAGGTGTCAAGGGGTTAAGTGAATTCATTGAAATCAGAGTTCTCATCAGTCTCAGTGCCTTATTCAGCCACATAGAGTGGGGTTTATTAAAGACCACAGCTTTATCTTTCTGGAGTGCAAATGTGGCACAGACTGCTGAAGTAGTGAAATCCATGTGCCTTCCCCTCTACTAATGATAAAAAATAAGACTCAGAATCAATTCAGGTAGTCTCACCCTGAAGTTTTTGAGTGGGAAACTTAGAGTTCTCATGTCACTAAAATGTCATCACATTTTATGAAAATGCACTGTAGTACTCCTTCTTTTTCCCACCCAAGCAGCTTCGCTTGGCTGTCCCTTCATTATGGCCTTGGTCCTGTTTCTCCATCTTTCATGGTGCCTGTGCTCCCCCTGCCACTTAGTATGATGCAGTTCCAGGGTTTGCCTACCTCCACTTGCCTAACGTCTATAGACACAAATAGATCGCAATCTGGAAAATCACCCATGTTTGCCTAACATCCATGGATCTGTGCAGATTGCAACCTGGCAAATCACCCTTGTCATCCTGGATGAAAAATAAACACAACCAAGGGAGGACCATTTTGTTGTTTTCTAGGACTCACCTTTCTTTCCTACACAAATAGCCAGCTGAGGATTTCGCAGTTATTCTGGCTTTATCTAATTTTAGGAATTGACTTCAGCAGTCATTTGGCATCCATAGCTTCTATTTGTTGATCAAGGGAAAGAATTCTGCCTGATAGGAATGAGGGTTATTGGGCTTTTGATGGACATAGGACACCAAGGATATCTGACCTAAGATGTTAGTTTAGCTTTCCATTGGGGCCTATAGCCCCCTGCCAGACCTCTTTATCAGAACAGAAAACTAATTGGACAGGAAAATTAATTGGACAGGAAAATTAATTGGACAAGAAAATTAATTGGACAGGAAATGAATGAAATTACAGGCATTTCTGGTCTGCAACTGGTAATGTGCTAGAAAACAGTGGGTGCTTTAAAGCCATAGGATGAGTATGACCCCTGATATATAATTAGTGGATAAGTTAATGTGCACATTTCAATGTGTGTCTTTATGCAATGTACAATGCTATGGACATATGAAAATGATCATCATTTGCTCCAGCCAAAAAAAAATCAGTGGTCTAATTTAAAGTGGCCTCACTGGATCTATGCCATGTCACTCTTTTAAGCACCCTTCACTCATGAGAAAAATTAGCACCTTTTCAAAGGCCTAGGGAATTCACAACTGCAATTGGATCAACCACAAATCATGGAACTAGTTCCCAGCTTGGAGAGGGGCTTTTTGGTGCAGTGCCTCAGGCTGCCATTAGAGGACAGCAGTAGTCAACTCCCTGACAGGCTGCTCTCACTTGGTCAACATTTTGAAGTCTAGAACTTTCTTCAGGAAAATGTATGTCTGGTTTTAGTGTCCTCACCTGTACCACATGTAGGGCTATTGATAATTTGTGCTTTCTTGGAATTTACATTTCATATTTGCTTCTAAAACAGTATATTCCTGAATCCAACAATCTTTGCTAGGCTTTTATTAAGCGATACATTGGTACTGAGAAGAGAGCCTGTGACCGAAAGGGCAACCCAAGGTGGGATGTCTAAAAGGGTGGGAGGGGAGCCTTGCTCTACAACTCATAATACAATACTATATGAAATAAGGGTTTGAGCAATAGCTTAAATAACTCAGGTACCACCTATACTGTAGATTACAGCCATTAAAATAATTTTTAGAACAGGTAAAAAATGTATTACCATGAGAAGCCATTCATGCTAAATTGTCAAGTAGGAAAACCAGTTTAATGAAAAGTCTGTAAAGGATGACCTTATTGTGTACATACATACATAAATATCTTTTAAATGTGATTTTTAGAGTCCAAAGCATAATAGTAATCATGTTGGGGCAGTGGGTTTGTGATGGATTTCCAAGGTTGCTCTAAGCTTCTATAGGGCTTACAGTTTTTGTTACTGGGTACTCCTTTCATATTAAAAGAGCCCCCCTTTCAGATAACAGAAAAAAATCATTTTTCTGATGATTGTCTGTGACCTCCAGGAGGTCCCAGCTCTTTTCCCATTCCCCTGGATAATAACTCTTTGCAATGCTTACTGTGTCCATCATTTTATTTATATCTTATTAAAATTCTCAGTAATGTCAGCATAATTGGGATATCCTATTGAATTCCTTCATGTTGGTATTTAGGAAATATTTTTATTCAATTGTTCTTTGCCTTCTCTAGAATTAAAAAAAAAAAGAAACTTTTATTCATCATGTACCTTTAAAAAGTGGATGTCTAGTTTTGAAATATCATTCATTTCTTATTTTTTCACTTCAGAGAGCATTAAGTAAACTATTGTCAAAAAATGAAAATTAAGTAAAATAAGCATATTTTCTGTTAGTGCCTCTAAATGATCTTGAAATCCAACCTAGAATTGACCCTTTCTTGAGGACAGTACCCATCAAGCAGCTAGGAAAGTTCCATGTTGCCCTACCAATGATAGGTTTGTAATGTTAATCAGCTATTGCTCTCCTTCAATACCTGTTTCCCAAAAAAAGTGTCAGATTCCATAGAGTTTATCACGGAAGTAATGGAGTACACTCAAGGTTGTCTAGGCTTTATCCTGCATTATAAGCCTGACATCCAGTTACATTCATTATTCTTTCTGTGTTTTCCATTCTTATTCAGGTAAAAAACACAGTCCAACTCCTTGATCTTTCCTGACTCAAGAAAAGGTGTGGACACGGGGCTAAAATTGGTGTGCAAATTGAGAATGAAAGCAGAACGACACCCAGAATTTCAGGAGTGGTTAGGACCTGTGATCCACTTTCTTGTAGGGCCCTGAGGTGGAGGTGGTGGTGACAGCACCTCTAGAGGCCAGGATATAATTATGGGGGGCACCTAAAGAGGTTGGACCTGGGCACTGGGGTTCAGGACAGCCAAACCCTCAACATGATGGAACCTCCAGTGGCCAAGGGACCAGGGTGCAATGGATAGTGGAATCACAGAGATGACCAGTATATCCTGAAGAAGGAAGAGTTTTACAAAATATATATATTTTTAAATTTTTATTTGTCTATTTTTTGAGAGTATTGCAGATGTTCCCTATTTCCCCCCATTATCCTCCTCCACCCATTTCCCACCCCACCCCATGCCTTCACCACACTACCAGTATTATCTATGTTCATGGGCTATCAATACATGCATATAAGTTCTTTGATTAACCTCTTCTTGTCACCGCTCCCCCCTTTCCTCTTAGATCCCTCAGCCTGTGCCATGCTTCTATGTCTCTGTACCTATTTTGTTTGTCAGTTTATTTTATTCATTAGATTCCACATGTAAATGAGATCATGTGATACTTATCTTTCTCTTTACTGGCTTATTTCGCTTAGCATAATACTCTCCAGGTCCTTTCATGCTGTCTCAAAGAGTAAGAGATACTTATTTATTACAGTTGCATAGTATTCCTTTATGTAAATGTACCACAGCTTTTTTATCCACTCATCTACTGATGAGCACTTCCATTTATATACCTTGATCACCATGATAAATTTAGTAACCATCTGTCACTGTGCAAACTTATTACAATATTATTGACGTATTTCCTGTGCTGTACATTACATCTCTATGGATATTTATTTTATAGCTAGAAGTGTGTACCTCTTCCCCTTCACCTTTTCACCCATCCCCGACCCCTTCACTTCTGACAACCATTCATTTGTTCTCTGTGTCTATGGAACTGTTTCTGTTTTGTGGTGTGTTTTTTTGTTTGTTTGTTTTTGTTTTTTGTTTTTGTTTTGTTTTTTAGATTCCACATGTAAGTGAAATCATATGGTATTTGTCTTTCTCCAGCTGACTTATTTCACTCAGCACAATACCCTATAGGTCCATCCATTTTGTTGCAGATGGAAAAACTTCATTCCTTTTTATGGCTGAGTCATATTCCATTGTATATATGCACCACATCTTATCTATCATATATCAATGGACACCTAGGTTACTTCCATATCTTGGCTATTATAAATAATGCTGCAATGAACAGAGTGGTGCATATATCTTTTCAAATTAGTGTTTTTGTTTTCTTCAGATACATACCCAGAAGTGGAATTGCTGGGTGGTATGACAGTTCTATTTTTTAATGTTTTTGGGAGTCTACATAGTGTTTTTCATAGTGGCTTCACCAATTTACAAACTCACTACCATTGCATGAGGGTACCATTTTTTTAATACATCTTTGCTAACACTTGTTATTTGTTGACTTTTTGATGGTAGCCATTCTAAGGTAGTATCTCATTGTGGTTTTGACTTGTATTTCCTGATGATTAGTGATGGTGAGCATTTTTTCATATGTTTCACTTGTCCTCTTTAGAGAAGTATCTATTCAGGCCATTTGCCCATTTTTTTATCAGATTTTTTTTTATGTTGAGGTGTATGAATTCCTTATGTATTTTGTATAGTAACCTCTTATCATATATATCATTTGCAATTATCTTCTCCCATTCAGTAGGTTGTCTTTTTGTTAATTGTGTACACTGTGCAGAAACTTTAGTTTGATGTAATTCCATTTGTTTCTTTCTGTGCTTTTGTTGCTCTTCCCAGAGGAGACATATCCAAAAAAATATTGCTAACACTAATGTCAAAGAGCTTACTTCCTATGCTTTATTCTGTAATAAGATTTTATAATCAAGTTAAAAGTTAGTACAATAAAACATGGCTCTATAAAACAGCTGTTAAGGCAAAAGGCCCAAGCTCTCTGCCACCTGTCTAGTGAGAGGCTGAGTGCTGCAGGGCGACAACTGTTTGCCCAGGTCCCCATTCAGAGATCTGAGCTCAAGTCCAGCCCTGATGTTGTACCTTTCTGACTCTCATTTCCTTATTAGTGGAATGTGGGGGTCTAGACTCTCTTACCTCTAAAGTCTGGTATAGTTCAAACAGTCTATAAATCCTGAGTTCTGTTCCTTTTTAATACAGGGCAGTTAACTCAGTGACAGTAGAGGCTCAATTCTTAAATGGAACAAGAGAGAAATTTAGCACACTCACTTTAGCACTAGGTATGTCACCATTCATTTCAATTAATAACCATTGAATAAAGTTATTCCTGCAGTCTGTACTTAATTAGCATAGATACACATTACTTCATGGCTTGCAATCTCAAGATTATTTGTTTGTTTCAACCCAGATATTCTACGTATTAGGACTACTAGTATCCTATACTAAGTATTTGATTATCTTCCTGCAGAGGGGCCAGCAATTTTTTTATCAATAATATAATGTATCTCATATATTTTGTGTTTTTTTTTCTGGAGTTTATAATTCCCTTCTTTGTTAAATTGCTTAGTTTTCTATATAACCATAATCAGTTCATTTTCCAAGCTTCCATGATTGAAAACAGAAAAAAATCACTTTGTATAAATTTAAGGGAGAAATTAGGATTTCCCAGTTATAGATATGGAAAGGATAGCATATTAGTTTTCTAATTGCTGTGTAAAAAATTACCACAAGCCTTAGTGACTTTTATTAACCCACATATCTATGGGTCAGGATTCTGGGCTCAACTTAGCTGAGTCCTCTTCTCAGAGCCCCATAGGACTAAAATCAAAATGTCAGCCAGGACTGTGTTCTCATCTGGATCTCCAGGTCCTCTTCCAGGCTCATTCAGGTGGTTGGTTGAATCTAGTTACATGTGTCTGTAGGACCAAGGTGCACATTTTCTTGCTGGCTACACACCACAACCATTCTCATCAACTGGAGGACACTCTGAGGTGTCCCTCTCCACAACATGGCAGTTTGTTTCTGCAAGGATCCCCTAAGCTCTCTGCAGTCTGCTGAGATGGAGTCTTATATAACATAACATAATCACAGGTGTGACAATCCGTTTACCCTTGACTTTAACTTGACCTAACCACAGGAGTAATAACCCATCATATTCATAGGTCACTCAAGGGGCAGGGGATGATAGAGAGTTTATACACCAGAGGGTGGGAATCTTGTGAGTCACCTTAGAATTCCACCCACTATGGACAGTGATGAGGATGGCTAGAGACAGACACAGCAGGACACACTAAATTGGGTGCCCCCTAAGATCCCCTACGATATCACTCTGCGTGGTCTTTATAATCACTCCTCCATGAGGGTTTGCCCTGCTGATAAGTGACATGGACCTTTGAGGTTTGTGGCTTCAGCAGCTTCAGGACCAAAGGAGACAATGACACTTTCTCTCAAGAAAATCCTAGTGAAGGATTCTGATTGGTTTAAATCAGTGGTAGGCAAACTGCAGCTCGTGAGCCACATGCAGCTTGAGAGCCGCGGTTTGCCGCTCTGTTGACTAATGAGTTTGCCAACCACTGGTTTAGATAGTCAGGCCAGGGATGGGAACCAGGACTGGCCTAATCTGAGGCCATGGGACAGAACTTTAGCAGAAAGTGTGGTAAATCCAATTGTGTCTATGTTAGGGGATACTAAATCACACATATTCTGTAGCTCTCTTAGGGTTAAACTCAACATGTCTGAAACCAAACATGTTGAGTTTCAAAATCAGCTCCCTACACTTGATGGCTGATTGAATTTGATTGATGGGACCATTTATTACCAATTGCTTGCAGTTATTTCAGAAACCAGCTCCTTTCTTCTTTGCCTTTCAAACACAAGTGACTACTAGTTTTATCTCTGTCCTCCCCCATCCCTTATACACACACACTTCTGTATTCTTTCTGTTGTGGGCTGGGTTAACAAAAGGCAGATTTTGAGATGGAGGTTAGCATGTAATGGATTTATTATTAAAAATAACCCTTAGGATCAACACCTGTGGAAGAAGGGAAAGGAAGCAGGAAGAGGCAGAGGGAGAAGTTGAGCTGTGATGCATACCCAATCTCAGAGTTGGCTAATGGGATGGACAAACCTTGAGTTACAATGGTCCTTCAGAATTTATCCAACTTGTGCTGAGATGGTTAATGCTTTATTGTCACAGAATGACTAGTCATTGCCCAAGGGGCACTGGAAAGGAGGTGGTGCCTATGGGTGAGGTGGTTCTCTGAGCCCTCCTGAGGCCTTTGGGAGCTGAAGGGTATTTACCCAGACTTCCCAGCAGCTGAAGCCACAAGACCCTTCATAATGGGAGAACTTGGTGATGCATTGCAATTGCCATCATATTCTTTCACATTTATCCCTCCTGTCCACTCCCAAAAAGACCATGCTAGTGTAGGCTCTTATGGTCTAAATCTTCCCTCTCTCACTATTGGGCTCCTTTCTCCTCAACCAAACACTTAAAACTTGTTTGTTAACATGTCAAGACACTGTTAAAAAAACTCATGGCTCTAAATTTTCTATGGCTTCAAATTCCTAAATCTTAGCTAAGTTCTGAGATTCTTTACAATCTGACCCCAATCAATATTTACAGAATTTTTTCTTTAATGTATCAACCTTCTTCACTATCACAACATTTTTTTTCTCTAAACCCAATTTTCTCCATCTTCTTTCCTTCCTGACATTTCCCATCCTCTCTTATCCTCCTTGTACTTATTCTCCTATAAAAATCCTACCAACCTTTCATGGTCCTGCCCTAAAAAATTTCTTCCATTGATGATCATAGGCCAGAATAATATCATCTTCCTCAAAATGTTAAATTCTTATTTTGGGCAACATTAACTAAATGCCACTGAGCATGTCCTTAATTTAGGTATCCCTAACAGCAAGGTCCTGAGACAAGGACTTGGGGGCAGCTGGTCTACCTGGAAGGAAAGTCAGTGAGCAGAAGGGAGAGAGTGAGGAGAATGAGACAGAGAGAAAACACTATGATGTGAGTGTTAGCAAGCAAGTTGCTACATTGGCATCTCAGGCTCAGTCTCACCCAGGAATCTCTGAGGAAGTGCATAGGCCTGTCTCAGAGTTGTACACTGTAAGACAGGAAGCCTGGAGCCCTAACCCAGTGACTCCCTTCTGCCATGAGGGCAGGCTCTGTTGTTCCTGGGAGTGTTGGCTCCCATGAACTACCAAGTTGTATATGTCTGTGAAGAAAAAATGAGAGAAAAGCCCTGGGCAGAGAAGACAGAGATGCTTATTGTAGGAAATTGTTAGTGTGTTAGAAATTGTGGACCATAGAGCAGGTTGACTCAGAGAGGAGTGGAGAGGTACAGGGCAGGGCATCAGAGTGCCCACTCTACTCCCTTCCTGGACCATAAACAGGAATGCATTGTCTATGTTTCCCACAGCTCTCCGTTTTACACATAGTGGGCACTCAACAAATACCACTGATGCTGAATAGTGTCTGGGGAAAAGCATCCTTCTATTTTCCTTTACACTCTCACATAGAGCACTTCCATGATAATATATGTGAGTTTTTCCCCCACAACAAACAACTCTGCAATATTAGCTCTGTGTCATACAATTCAATTCAATTCTGATTCTAAACAGTTAGCACAGACCCCACAAGTTAAGGCTCAGTCCCAACAGACTGCCCCACTTCAGATGTCAATCACAAGTCTAGATTATTACCTGTGTTTCTCATCTACAGCCTATATATTGGGATTTTCATGAGTCCCTCATCAGGCTCAATAATTTGTTAGAATGACTCACAGAACTGAGAGAAACACTGATGTTTACTGGTTTGTTACAAAGGATACAATGAATGATATGGATGATCAGCCAGATGAAGAGATACACAAGGTGAGGTTTAGGTTCTAATCACAAGAGGTTCTACCCCATGGAATTGGTGTGTGCCATCTTCTCTATGTGTGGATGTGTTCACCAACCCAGAACCTCTCCAAACCTTATACTTTGAGCATTGATATGGAGGCCTCATCACATAGGCATGATAGCCCCATGCTTCTTCCTGGTTACCAGCCCCCATCCAGGAGCCCACCAAAAGTCACCTCCTTAGAATAAGAGACACTCCTACCACCCAGGAAATTACAAGGGTTGCAGGAACCCTGTGTCAGGAACTAGGATCAAAAGATGCTCTCAGTGATCTCATCACTTAGGAAATTACTGGGGTTTTAGGAGCTCTCTACCAGAAACTGGGGGCAGAGTACAATATATATGTATTTCTATTTTTTAAATGGTTGTCTGGGACTGGAATAAGGACTCTTAAGTCAGTGGTCTCTTGATTTTGCTACATATTGCTGCCTTCAGTCTCTCCACTTTTGGGTCCCATGATATCACTTCCCACTGACTTACCTCCTCACTCTCTGAGCAACCTTTTTAGTTCTCTATTGCAAGCTTTTATTCATTTTTCTACCACACGTTGCCTTTTTCTGCATTTATCCTAGTGTCTTTCCTTCCTCTAAACACAGTTGTTTATTATTATTATTATTACTAGAGACCTGGTGCACGGAATTAGTGTACTGGTGTGGGGGGTGGCCTGCAGGGATTAGCCTGCTGTGGGAGCGCCACTCATCCCAGTAAGCCGAGTAGCGCTTCCACTGTGTGAACACACTGACCATCAGGGGGGAGCTCCTGCATTGAGCATCTGCCCCCTGGTGGTTAGTGCACATCATAGCAACTGGTGGAGCAGTCGTTCTGCCATTCAGTTGCTGGGCTTTTATTATATAGGAATATTATTATTATTATTATTATTATTATTCCATTAACCTGGTCTTCACATGACTAAACCTTGTTCCAGAAGCAGGAATGCAGCATTCTTGGGCTTTACCATATATATATATATATATATATATATATATATATATATACACATATACTTTTTTTTATTATTATTGATTTTTTTACAGAGAAGTAGGGAGAGGGATAGAGAGTCAGAAACATCAATGAGAGAGAAACATCGATCAGCTGCCTCCTGCACACCTCCCACTGGGGATGTGCCCACAACCAAGGTACATGCCCTTGACCGGAATCGAACCTGGGACCCTTCAGTTCGCAGGCCGACACTATATCCACTGAGCCAAACTGGTTAGGGCTGGCTTTATCTTCTATTGTTAGCAAACCAACACATAGAAATTCAATATAATGTCAGTGATTAAAAATAAAACAGGTTAAGAATTGTTTTTAAAGGGAGGCTTATGTCCATTATTAATCAAGTGGCTAAGTCAGGGGTCTTCAGGGGGGTAATATTGGAGTAAAAACCTATTACCATTATTAGTTGAGAAAAGTGAGGTTTAAGGAGTGATTCATCCAAGGTCACACATCTAGGAACTGTGACCGTTGGAATTTGCTTCTAGGCCTTTTCACCAATGCCCCAACTTCCCAAAAGCTGTCTTGAGCCCATGGGGACTGGTATGTAGAGTTCAAATCTTTCTGATGAAGGAAAAGGAGGACTTTTTTCCCTCTCTTTGTCCTTAGAAAACATGATGTCTTTTAATAATTAACTATTTATGTTTAAATTTGGAGCACTTAGAAGCTCCAAAGGATAAAATAATTGATCATTTTTTACAGAGTCTACCTGCCATTAAAAGGAATAAGAATATGAATAAAAAGGAACAGTAGCAAAAGCCAATCCATGTCTTGGACATTAAGCCTCACAATTGGACTGATGAAGGAACTGTTACACTTGGACAAGGTTACATGGGCGTAATGTGAAATCCATCTTCCTCTCCATCTGCCATATTCTGGTATTTGGGGCCTCAAATGTAGCACATGAAAAGTCCTTTACATTCCCAAGCTTCCTAGTTATATGATATTGATTAGGTTTTTTTTTTTAATTTTATGTTCTGTAATTTCATTTTCAGGCTCATAAACTATATAGCACTAAACCTAAGCTGTTTCAAATGTAATGAGACTTTTCAAAACCCTAGAAATACTTCTGGTTTTCTTCAGCATCATTTTACAATAGTTATAACATCTGATATTTAAACACTTTTTATAGTGCTTTTGTTGGGTGATTTTTTTTTTCCGGCTGGCATATGTAGTATACATTTCAAATGGCAGTTCATGCTTCCATCCCATCGCCTACTGACGAGTCAGCACACGCTGGGTCTGCTTTTAGTTTACAAAGATGCTTTTGTGTGCAGCAAGGCAATTCCTTAAAAGCTTGTGCTGAGTTATAGTTTAATGTCACAGGAATCAAATGTTTCATTTGAATTTCCCTATGAGGTAGAATCACACCTAAAAGAAATTAGGGAGAGAGAGAAGAGAAATGAGGCATTGGAGTGCCGCTCTGCCTACAGATGACGGGCTATGCTCTTCACAGAGGCCATCATGACTCACACATTCTACTTCAAGACTCTGAGGAGGAGTTGACAGACACGTTTCTGAGGAGAACTAGGTGAGGAGAGCCTATTGCCCCAGGAGGTGGGGAAGTTCATCTTCCTACCTGCATTTTTGTTTACTGTTAGCACTAAATCCATACTGACCATGGTGAAGACCCTGATTTTTTCAGCTTGGCCCACTACGCATCCAGCTGTCAGAGGAGATCCTGTGAGATCTGGCCATAAGCTTCAAGTGCCATGGTTGCACACTTTACTAGGTCTTCAGAGAGACATCTCTGTGGAGAGACATCTCTGCAGCACTGAGAGATAGGGACACAGCGAGAGACCTGGCCATACACTGCTCAACCATGGATCAGAGACAAGAGGCAGAGGCAAAGTCCCATATTTCAGGTCCTTTTCTCAGAGTCAAGAAAGCCCTTGTACTTGATGCTTCCATGAATAGAGTCTACGACCTGCAGGAAAGGCAGCAGAAGCAGCCTGCTCCCTGGCACAGGGAACCTCGGCAGCACTCTGCTAATGACATATGAGCTGTTGACAGTACTGCCAATGTCTGAATTAAAGTTTATGTACTGGCTCACAGGGCGAAGAGAGGATTTTAGAGTCAGAATGGAAAAGTTCTTTTTCTTGCCACATTGGAGGTCATTACAGGCAAGCCTGTTCCCTGCTGTCCTGCCAGCCCTGTGGAGAGCTGGCCCAACATGAGTGGTGCTATTTATTGCCACTTTAGGTGAGCTTCCTGCTCACAGCCCTCTCGGTTTTCATCACCAATGACACTAAATCAATTAGCAAACAGAACACAAATCATGCCTATTTCACATGCTGAGAATCTAGAAGGAGTACTGACTGACCCATCCTGCCCTCAACTCTTCATCCAATCCCTGCCAGATCCTAACTTCATATCACCCCTTAACTCTTTCCCCGTGTGGTTGACCCCTCCCTAGCTCTACCATCACTGCTGCTCTTGTCCCACTAGTATTTCTAGGCTGGATACTGCCTGACTTGTCTCCTGCCCCCTTTCTACCCTCTCCACTCACATCCTCTGAGCATACTGGCCGCCTGGGTCTCAGGCCCATGCACCTGCCTCTGTTCCAGCCCACAGTTTCTCAATCTTTGCTGAACATTGGGGCCACCTGGAGAAATTAAAAATAGGAATGTCCAAGTTTGTCCCAGTGATTCTGATAGAATCGGTGTTAGGTGCTGCCTGGGCAGGAATGTGTAAAACCTGATCATGTTCTGAGTTTGGCTCTGTTGGACCATTTTTCAACTCAGACATTGATGAGTTTTGTTTGTTTGTTTTCCCACAAGACCATAGAGAACATTGAGGATACAGCACTTTTGAAAAAAAATGTTCTGCTATTGTCCCCAATATTGTCTTCCACGCTAATGACATTCATTCCATAAACTTTGAGGAGCATGTGCAGGAAATTACAAATATATCATAACTACTGCCTGGTAGACCAGAATTATAAAATGGATTCCAATTTTAAGATGGTAAATTTAGAAAGAGAGAGAGGGGAGGGGGAAGGAAAGCACTTACATAGCAGAGCTTTCTAAAGGACAATCTGGCACCTTTGAGTGCCTAAAAAGGTCCAGAGCTCCTGCTTTCCTCAAAAATCTAATTCTTCAACCTCACTTTAAACATAGTAATCTGATATACTAGATATCCTCTCCATTAGCCTTTATTTTGTACTGACAATGAACTTTCCATGATTTGCACACAGGCTGGGTCTATAATTTGAAAGCCAAAAAGAATACTTTGCCTTTTGTGATTATAAACATACTGTTTAATGCTAGACCAAGTGGTGTTCTAATATTAAAATTTCTTCCTCGTGGGTCTATGGTCAATTAAGTAAAATTTATCCTAAAAGCAAAGCCAAATTGTTCATTTTTCTCTACATTTCATTGGTTGTTTAAAATCACTCCAGCTTTTAATTTGCTTTCTATTTTGGAGCATAACTTTATTATTTTGTTTGTTTTTCCTGGAGTTTTTACTTGCTTTTCTTGTTCTTCATTGGCAAAAGAATAATGTGTCTCAATCATATTTTCATGTTGCCCTGTCTTCTTATCTTTGCAGTTAGAGAATCCATTATATGGAGTTATTTTCCTAAGATTTTTTTAATTGAGATGCTCCATCCCAGAGCCTCTGTCCTTCAGATTCAACCTGGAGAGATTTCCACCCAGTTCACAGCCTACTTGCCATCCCAGGACTACCCTTCACTTCTGTGTGTTAGTATCTGCTCTAATCACTCCTCCACACATTTGTTCTTTATTTCACTGGGGCATATCATTAATTAACTTGTTTTTCCCATTCATTTATTTTTATTATTATTTTATATCTTATTTTTATTGTTGATATTATTACAGCTGTCCCCCATTTTCTCCCCATTTGCCCACCTCCACCCAGATCCGGACCTCCCCTCTCTCTGGCCCTCACTACATTGCTATCTGTGCTCATGGGCTAAGCATATATATTCGTTGGCTATTCTCTTCATCTCTCATCCAGTCCGCCTCACCCACCTCTCTGACATTTCTCCATCTGTACCATGTATCCATGTCCTGGTTCTATTTTGCTCCTCAGTGTTTTTGTTTGATTGGTTTTGGTTTTCATTAGATTCCACATATAAGTGAGATCATATGCTATTTGTCTTTTTTCTGACTTGCTTATTTCGCTTAGCATAATAATCTCCAAGTCCATCCATGCTATTGCAAAGGCCAGAGTTTCTTACTTTTTCACACCCAGGTAATACTCTATTGCATAAATGAACCACAGCTTCTTTATCCACTCATCTGCTGATGGGCACTTAGGTTGTTTCAAATCTTGGCTATTGTAAATAATGATGCTATAACATAGACATGCATATGTTCTTTCTGATTGTTGCTTCATGATTCTTAGGATACATTACCAAAGTGTGAACACCTGATCAAAAGGCAGTTCCATTTTCAATTTTTTGAAGAAACTCCAAACAGTTTTTCACAGTGGTTGCACCAGTCTGTATTCCCACCAACAATGCACAAGGCTTCCCTTTTCTCCACATCCTTAGCAGTATTTGTTGTTTGTTGATTTATTGATAGTAGCCATTATGACAGGTGTAGTTTTATTCATTGTAGTTTTATTTGCATCTCTCTGATGATTAGTGATGTTGAGCATTCTTTCATATATCTCTTGGCCATCTGTATATCCTCTTTGAAGAAGTGTCTATTCAGCTCCTTTGCCCATCTTTTAATTGGATTGTTTGTCTTCCTCGTGTTGAGTTCTATGAGTTCTTTATATATTTTGGAAATGATCAGAGATATCATTGGCAGATATGTTCTCCCATACAGTGGGTTCTTTTTTCTGCTGTGCAGAAGCTTTTAAATTTGATATAGAGCCATTTGTTTATTTTTCTCCTTTGTTTCCCTTGCCTTAGGAGATATATCAGCAAAAAATACTGCTATAAGAAATGTCTGAAATTTTATTGCCTATGCCTTCTTCTATGATTGTTATGGTTTCACAACTTACATTTAAGTCTTTTATCCATTTTAAGTCTATTCTGTGTACGATGTAAGTTGATGGTCTAGTTTCATCTCTTTGCATATACCTGTCCAATTTTCCCAACACCATTTATTTATTTATGTATTTTTGGTGTTAATCATCACCAAAGGGTACTTTCCCATTGGTTTTAGATAGAGTTGAAGAATGGAAGAGAGAGGAAGAAACATTGATGTGGGAGAGACACATTGATGGTTGCCTCCTGCATGTGCCCCAACTGGAGCAGGTGATCAAACCTGCAACCCAGTTACATGTCCTTGACCCAGAATTGAACCAGTCACCCATCAGTACATGGCTGATGCTGTAACCACAGATCCAAACTGGTCAGGGCCCAGCACCATTTATTGAAGAGACCATACTCCTGTATGCTATTGACTCCTTTGTCAAATATTAATTGATCATAGAGATGTGGGTTGATTTCTGAGCTCTGTATTCTGTTTCACTGGTCTATATTCCTGTTCTTGTGCCAGTACCATGCTGTTTTTATTACAATTGCCTTGTAGTATAGTTTGATATCAAGTATTGTGATCCTTCCAATTTTGTTCTTCTTTCTCAAGATTGCTGAGACTATTTGGATTCTGTTTGGTTCCATATAAATTTTTGGAATATTTGTTCTAGATCTGTGAAATACACCATTGCCATTTTAATAGGATTATGTTACTCTATAGATTGCTTTGGGTAGTATGGACATCTTAATGATGTTAATTCTTCCAATTCATGAATATAGTATATGTTTCCACTTATTTGTATCTCCATTAATGTATTTCTTCAATGTTCTATAATTTTCTGAGTACAGGGCTTTTACCTCCTTGATAAAAATTATTTCTAGTGCCTTATTTTTTATTGCTGCAATGGTAAATGAGATTGTTTTCATAATTTTTCTTCATGATAGTTTATTATTACAATATAAAAATACCATAGATTTCTGGATATTGATTTTGTATCCTGCTACTTTGCCAGATTCATTTATTAGATCTCATAGTTTTATTTGTTTGTTTGTTTTTTCATGGAGTCTTTAGGGTTTTCTATATACAATATCATTAACTTCTTGGGAAAGTTTATGTGTAAGGTAAACTTCCGATTCTCATGACCAATTATTTTAATTTTTCCTCTACCTGCCTGGTAGTTTTTCTGAACACAAAATTCCATCTTCAAAATGACTTTCTTCACAATATTAAGTACATTGCTTCATGTTGTCTTACATTCAGTTCCTCTAATGATAAGTCATTTCAATCTTTCTTTCATTCCCATGTCAATGACTTCTCCCCTCTTTATTCTTGGTGTTCTGTAATGTCTTGAGAAAGTGCCTTGTATTTAGGAAGACTCTGAAGGGCATTTGCATTAAGTACAGACACCTGCACTTTATAAATTTCCAATTTGGAGAACATTAGAAGAGTTCAACAAAAAATGTTTTGAATTACTTACTTGACCACCTTGGTAGACATATTTTGGTTTGTTTTGCCCTAATTTTCAACTGCTTAGTTTATCTTCTGTCTTCTCCCCATTTTACAGAGATGTAACATTCACACTGAAAAAAAGTACAGATTCTAAGTGTGCAGCATGAACCTCCTTTCTAAAGTGAACACACCTGGGTAACCTACCAGCTGAAGACAGAGACATTAGCACACCTGAAGTTGACCTATTCTCCTTTCAGGCCACCATTGTTCAGACTTCTAAGCATTGTGGGTTACTTAATGTAAATGAAAGCATATGATACATACTTTGGTGGCTCTAATTCCTTTCATTCAACATTACTTTTCTGAGAGTCATCATATTTTTATAATTATAGTCCATTCATATAGTGTTCTATTGTAGGAATATATGTCTTCATTCTACTGTTGTTGGATATTTGGGTTGCTTCAGTTTTAAACTTGTTATGGGATGAATTGTGTTCCCCCCACCCCATTTCATATATTAAGGCCCTACCCTCCAGTACTTCATAATGTGATTGTATTTGAAGATAGGGCCTTTAAAGAGGATATTAGGTAAAATAAGATCATTAGAGTGGGCTCTAATTCAATATGGCTGACCTCTTTATCTGAAGAGGAGATCAGGACACAACACATATAGAGGAAAGACCATGTGAGGATATATGGAGAAGATGGACATCTACAAGCCAAGGAGAGAGGTCTCAGAAAAAAATCAAACCCTGCCAACACCTTTATCTTGGACTTTTAGCCTTTAAAATTATGACAAAATAAATTTATGTTGTTTAAGCAGCCCAGTCTATGGTACTTTGTTGTGGCAGTTCCAGCAAACTGATGCAGAACTATTGAAAGTAGTACTGCTATGAGCACTCTGTGTATGTATTTAGTGAACATTTATTCAGATTCTGCTAGAAATAATCCAAGATATGGAACTGCTATGTCCCAGAGTGTATGTTTAGCATAAGTGAATACCATCAAAGAGGTTTGGAAAGTGGTTGCATCGATTTACATTCTTCCCTGCAATGGGTGAGAGTTCTCTTAGGTCCTTCTAACCAACTTAGCCTTGAGACTCTCTCTACCTGCATCCTAGACCCTTGTCCTTTGCTTGGCTACTTCCTCCCTTGCCCCTCATTACTGGGTGCTCCTACAGCTCTTTCTGTGCCATATTATCTTCCTCTGACTTGTTCTGGTATAAGTCCAGACTTTCCCCTTGCTTCTTTGATTCACTGATTGCCTTCTTCATAGGATAACTTTTTTCTCTATCATCAAAGCTTACCTTGGTTTTAGCTAGGTGTCGGTAGGTAATTATGAATTAGTTAGACAAAATATTTCATGTAAATGGAGTAGCCTCCTAATGTGTTTATAGTTGTATCCTTTAATAGTCACATCCTATTAAGGATTAGAAATACTGGGCAGTCTGACAGGAGGCTCTTCCTTACATGAGATTATTTCCACAGTCATGATCAATAGACAGATGACTGTCCTGTGCATGAGGTCACTTCTGGACATGGAAAGTGAGTTTATAGGTTTTTCACTCTCCCAGCTCTGAATTTCCTATTCACATTCATTTTCATGTTTATTTTATTTTACTTCATGCTAACATTTACTCAGATGTCCAAGAGCCTTAAAATAGAGTGTAATGTTATTAACACCATCAAAAGAAAAAAATCCTAGCTGCATTAGGGCAACGTTGCTCATATACCTCACAATTCAAGGCAATTTTGATCACAAGTATGTGAGAGCTGATCCTTAGGATAAAAGGAAATATATAAGGGAAGAGATAGTTTCCCTTAAAAATCTATTGCCTCTGGGAGCAGTTTACTTGATGGATGACTCAAAAACTGTGGAACAAGAGTCTACTGTGTGCAAAGCCCAGACAACACAGCTGAAGGAGCTAGTCAAGGCATGGGACAAGAGCTGGGAAACTAACACTGGCCCACCCATGAATGTAAGGTGAATTGCAACATACTTTACAGGTACCATCCTTTCAGCCCTCATGCAAAGCTATTCATTGGCTGTCTCATTTCACTCAGGAGAATATAAAAATTCAGTCAAGTTAAATAACTTGCTCAAAATTATACATATGGACTAGGGTTTGAACCCAGACCTGTCTTGCTCTGAAATTCATATCCTTTTTCCTCTAAACATCCACAGATACTTCAAATACTTAAGAAAAGAGTCACTAAAATACATGTGACACTATTTAAAGAAAATAAATGCTAAATCCTATGGGAGGGGGGTGGGAGACAATGGGGAGATATGGACACATGTAATACCTTAATCAATATAAAACTTGGAAAAAATAAAACAAAATAAAGAATTAAAACAGAAAAAAATCCTCTATTTCTGTTTAAAAATAAAAAATTGTATAAATGAAGAATAGGGTAGATTCAAAGGCACCAATCTCCGTAATATAAACCTACTAGGTCTCAGAATCATTAATTAAGAATTAGTATTGCCAAGATAGCCAATTCTGTGAAGTGCATACATAAAACCATAATCTCTCCTGAAGAGTATAAAGAAGTGTGTTAGCAATGAAGATCTGCTGTTTTCAACACATGTTGGCTGATATGAATTTTTGATTCTATGGGAAGAATCAAGGCTCCTCATTCACTGTGCTGCTGTAAGGGCTAAAGAATTAAATGTTTAGCAGAATGTATGGTATTTGGTTCTCAATATACTTTTGCCCTGCTGTTGTCCCATCTGGAGTTCATTTCCTAGTTCCAGAGTCCACACATTAAGAGTTAAGAATGGCCCTGAATGGCCTCCAGAAGGAGGTAAGTGGAGGTTGCCACCAGGATCCTATCTGAATGACACAAAGTAGCAGAATAAAGAACAGAAAGTATTATTTTTAGATTTTCTGTCATGTAACAAATATTTCTTGAGTGCTCAAGACATGCAGATACATTCAAGACACTATGAATAAAAGGGTAAATGTCTTATTCTGTGCCCTCGAGGACTTCCATTCCAAAGGAAGATATAGACATAGACCAGCTAAATGGACAAAATGTACAAGAGGATAGTCACAATGCACAGGATAATTGTAAATTTTAAGTGTTATGAAGGTGAAAATGACAAGCTGAGATAGAGAATAATAAAGGATGGACTACATTAGACAGAAAAGGCATAGAGGTTTTTTGAAGAGATTACAGTTAATTAGAGGCTTGAAAGATACAGACAGAGAGGGTTCCTCATGAAGTAATACCATGGGCAAAGGTTTCCAGGGGAAAAGAGCTGGGGCTGTTGGGGAAGCCAGGAGGGATACACATAGAGTGAAGTCAGAGAGCATTTCAAGGGGGTTGAGAAAATCTGACCCTGCCTATGGCATAGTGAGGCATTTGGGTTTTATTTTCATTTCAAGCAATGGAAAGGAATTGAAGAGCTTGAAGAGGAGGCTGCGGTTAGTTGGGTGACATAGGTTACCTGGAGACTGGATTGGATTGAGAAGGTAGCAGAAGCTTAGGGTAATTTACTCCTGAGAGGACAGTGGACCGAATCAGTTATGGTAGCAGTGTAAAGGACGGAGAGCTGGGATTCAGACACACTTTAGAAAAGAAACAGGCAGGAAAGTTCATATTGCCCAACCATGAAGAGGACCCTCTAAAAGCCAGAGTCCTCTGCCTATTTAAAGAGTATTTAGCCATCAGAGAATGTTGTTCAGTCAAGTTATACCTAGAGAAGTCCTTAGAATTTTTCTAGTGTTAGGGTAGAATTATCAAATGCCTAGAATTCTATATTAATTGCTCATTTGGGATAAACATAGAAATCTTTTTATAACATTGATGACCATAGAGTTATATATTAAATCATCATAGAGAGATACTTCAGGATTAATTTATTAGGCCCAATCTGACACTTTATGGATCTGGTAGAAAAAGGACTGGAAGAGGAGTGATTTAATTATAAAATACTAGAGGTCTGGTACATGGATCCGTGCACCAGTGGGGTGTCTGGCCTGCACCCTCTTGCAAACCAGGACCTGTCAGAGGATGTAGAACTGCTGGTTTTGGCCCAATCCCCACAGGCCAGGCTGAGGGACCTCACTGGTGCAGAAATCCGTGCACTGGGCCTCTAGTATGCATATAAGATCTTTGGTTAATCTCTTCCCACTCTATCCTCTCCCCCGTTTCCTCTGAGATTCATCAATCTGTTCCATGTTTCCATGCCTGTGCATTAAGCATCTGCCCCCTGGTGGTCAGTGCACATCATAGCTACCAATCAAACAGTCACTTAGGCTTTTATATACATAGATTTCTTGGAGCTGCCTCTTAATGGGGAAGGATCTAGGACCTCATGAGCGTCTGAGGAAGGGCTGCACAAAGAGGAAATTATGCTTTGCAGAAGCTTCACAACACTGTCCAGACACTTCAGGACGTTCTCTTGGGCAAGCTCAGGCTCTAGCCTTTCTCTCATTTGATGGTTTTCTTTTGTCAGAGCAGAATTTTTCAGGACAAAAGCTCCTCCTTGTTAATAAATACTGCCTCTCAAGCTATCTTCAGATGTCAAGTTCTGGGGAGTAGACAACAGTTATTTTGAAGACTTTTATGAAAAGTCACTTTTGGATCATTCTCTAATTCTTAATTAGACTTAGAATTGGGGTTTAGACCATTCGTTTGTGATGTGAGCTGCACATTAGAATCACTTGGGAATCTTCTAAGAAAAAAAGCATGCCCAGGCAGCACTCGGGGTTGGGGCTGGGAGGACCAACTGGTATGTTTAGCATTTTTAAAGGTGATTCTAATGCAGTCAAGATCGAGAAAAGTACTGCAAACCTTTGGATGCAATCTCACCGTACTGTTTTATTTGGAGAACCTTCTCTCCCCAAATGGCAGGCATTCACTGGAAAAATATATGTAAGTAACAGCAAGAGAAATTTCACAAATGAAGGAAATGTGTAAAAGTAGAGAGCTAGAGTCCTACTTTCTTTCCACTGGCCATAGAAAGGGTGGTGGTGGGGATGGGAACTAGCTGGTGCCTGTCCTTGTCTCTCTACCAATGAATGCAGAGTAAGGGCCCAGCAGCTGGACAAGGCATGGCCAGGCAGTGTACAGATTCCCCATTCATGGCACTCCTGGGGTGGCTCTGCCTGCATTTTCAGTCTGCTCTTTATTTTTCATCTTAAAATTTTCATTTTGACTTTTAGTCAACAGATTCCCAACTTCAACTCTTATCAGATGAGGATGCAGAAGAAAAAGAAAAATACCTACCTGAGCTTTGCAAACATTTTTAGCGAACCCACACTCAAGGTGAGTATAGTTTAGGGCACATAGCTAAGCCCTTTGTCAACATGAGGCCTCGCTCCAACTGCGCACTGCTTGGCTTGCCATCAAAATGGCTTCATCTTGTTGATGATCTCCAAGGCTTATAGAGTCAAAACTTGGACGTTTCATGTACACATTAACAGAGCTTATTCTACAGGCTTGTAATAAATCTTTATAACCACATATGGCTGAGCTATAAATATCAGCTGGGAAGAGCAGTAAAAGCATGGCGTACAGAAAGGTGTCTGCCCTGCTTGGAAGTATTTAGACTTTATTAATTTACTTATTTCATCAAACTGTAACTTTCAATTGCTGGAGTGAAATTAAATTACTACTGAACTGAAGCATAGAAACTAAAAAAACACTGAAATTGATGCATAAAGCATAATGCAACAATTAGTTCACTTAGTACATTCCTGGGGTTATAGTTCTTAAGACAAAACAAAATAAAATAAAACAAGGGAAATTCCCCATGCATTATTTCCTAGTGCCAGGCAGGTGGAAGGGACCATTTCTTATTCTGTCTTGTGGTTCTGACACCTCTCTCTTGAAATAAATGAGGGATTGAACTGGATCTTCACTCACTTAGAAATAACTAAAATATAATAAAGGAGCCTGGCCAGCATGGCTCAGTGGTTGAGCATTGATCTATGAACCAGGAGGTCATGGTTCAATTCCCGATCATGCCCAGGTTTCGGGCTTGATCCCCAGTGTGGGGCATGCAGGAGGCAGTTAATCAATGATTCTCTGTCATCATTGATGTTTCTATCTCTCTCCCTTTCCTTCCTCTCTGAAATCAATAAAACATATTTTAAAATATATATTAAAGGAAAAATGGATGCTACAGCTTGCCCTCCAGTACCCAAGCATATGTCAGCCTAGATTTCTTTCTGTTCTTCTAAAACCTGTGTCCCTGGGCAAGGACATGAGGGAGAGGGCTTAGCCCAAGGGTGAGCCTGCTTATGTCTATTTACACAGGAAAAGTGAAAAACTAAACAATGAAACCCCAGATTTACACACAGTTCCATACTCAAAAGGCCTCTTTTAGTTTTAAAAGAATGTTTGGAAACACTGGCATTGCTCACATTATAGGTGTAATTGTTGTTCTCTTTTTTTAAAAAATATTTTTATTAATTTCAGAGAGGAAGAGATAGACAAAACATCAATGATGAGAGATAATCATTGATTGGCTGCCTCTTATACACCCCCTACTGGGCATCAAGCCCACAACCTGGGCATGTGCACTTGACTGGAATCGAACCTGGGATCCTTCAGTCCACAGGCCAACCCTCTATCCACTGAGCCAAACCGGTTAGGATGGTTGTTCTCTTTTGAGAGGAAAGTGACTCATGCATTGATATCTACCCCTTCCCACAGCAGGTATTCTCCTGGCCCACAACGTTTCAAAGTCACAAGGTAAAGCATCGCTTTGACAAGAACAGAATTTATGTCAGGCATTTTTTCCCAACTTAGGAGGGAAAAAAACTCTCAAAAACTTTGATCAAATCACCATTATACTTTCACTTTCTAGCATTCTTTTACTAGCCAACTATAGATGTGGATACTTCTCATATTTGACTGTCTGTTTTCAAGATTACTAAATGGTTCTAAAGAAGTTTATTTCCATTTTTAAATTTGCAATCTCATGTACACAGCACCTTGCTTCACGGGGATGCATTGCAGGCTGGAAGCCAAAGGCAGGGCCCTGTGGCTAGAGAAAGGGCAGGGCTGAAAGCATGGCTTTGGAAGCCAAACCCACAGAATTTCTCGGTTACAGAAATTACATTAACCCTCGATTAGATGCATATAGAATATATTTTATATACTTTTCCTGTTTACATTTCAAAATTCATTTATCAATTGGATCAAAATAGAATTCATTTTTAAAGTATTTTTCACTATGTTGTCCATGAAGTGAACTCAGAACCATAAAATAAGAAATATAAATGTTATATTCCGGCTTAGCATATTTTGGTAGCTGCATAAATGTTTATATTATTTTTGAACAACTAGAAGAAATGGATTCTCAAAAATGTAAATTACTAGAGAAATTTTATAAAGAGTTTAAGAAAAAGATTGCTTATTTTGCTTTTCTTAGACAAATGAAAAAAATATTTTCCTTGTCATGTGGGGGTACTATAGCATTTTTAAACTTCATTTGACTTGATATTTAAAAGTAATAAATATGTAATATGAAATATGTGTCCTGTTTGAGGGGGAAGTTAATTTTACCAGTGGTAGGCATATGCTAGAATCCTGCATGTTTCCCACAGAGGGAAGAAGGCCCCTTGGTGCTGGCGTAGAAGGTTGCAGAGACAACAACAATTAGATGACAGTTAAACTGATCATTTAAATACTAGCCCACAGGTCTTTTTTGTTGTGGTGGGTATTTCACCATGATGTTTTGATAAGAAAATGGACCTTTTATTTCGTTTGTTTTAATGTGAGAGCAGCTTACATTTCAGGATCAAAAAAAGACTAGTGATAACAAAAGAAAAATACAGTACTATATATTATTTGCAATTCCTGCTCATAAGCATTAATTCAAACCATACATTTAAAAAACAATATGCCATCCTGACCAGTTTGGCTCACTGGATAGAGCATCGGCCTGCAGACTGAAGCATCCCGGGTTTGATTCTGGTCATGGGCATGTACCTTGGTTGCGGGCACATCCCCAGGAGGGGGCGTGCAGGAGGCAGCTGATCGATGTTTCTCTCTCATCAATGTTTCTAGCTCTCTATCCCTCTCCCTTCCTCTCTGTAAAAAAGCAATAAAATATATATTTTTTAAAAAATAAAAAATAAATACACCATTTTGAGATAGACTTTAAAATGTTATAATTTTATAAAATAAAATTATTAAAGATACCCTCACTGTCTTTGAATTGCCTGCATGTGGGGACAGTTAGTATATGGCTCACACTTATTCCAAGCTAAGCAGTTTTCCACGTAAAATTTGCAGAAATCACAACCACAGTGGCTCATATTATAAAGTATACACATGTTGTATAAATATCAACCCTGGTCATTAAATTTCAAGTTATATCATTGTTTTTAAAAATGGCCTACTTACAGTTTCACTTGGTAGATTTTCCTAGACTTTAAATGTCTGTTATATACTATCTCATCACATTTGGGGATTCTTCCCCACTTCTTTTATCCCTAACATGGAAATACCTAATGGGGCTGTTTGAAGATAGTCTCTAGGATCTGTAATAACAGAGGAGTTTATCAGGTGACTTCCTTCTCATTATGGGAGATGAGATGTTGTAGGAGATTCAACACAAGACTTTGCTAATGGGACTCTTACTTGCTCTCAGAGTTGGTGACATTCAGCTTTTTTGAAATCTCTGTTGGCAATTAGGTTGTGTTGCAAGCAATATTTAAAAATTTCAAGCAGGAATTTCCTTAAAAGCTGTAACCAGGTGAATCTTTGACTTTTATGTGGACTTTGCATAGCAACTCTGTGTCAAAAATTTTGGAAATTCTTCCTTAAATAAGAATCTGTTTATTGACGAAGTGAGCACCTGCAGAATTGTGGCCAAGTCCTGTTAAAGGAGAAACAGTGCATGTGTTCCGCTGAAGGGGAGGGTGCACTGTGTCTACACTGGGGAGGGACTACACCAGTGCAGTTCCGCACATTCTGTTGTAACCCGGGGGGTTAGTTTGGTAGATGTCACCTTTTTTTATTTTGCTGGCTCCAGAGAAATAAAACCTAAGTATCTAGTAGCAGGCCTATATGAAGAGCCCAGAAATATCTTTTGGCTGACTAACTTAGGACAAAACTTTGAACATAGTTTCAATCCAATTTCCAGATTAACTGGAGGGTGATTCTGTGAGTGCCATTTTTGGAACAGCTAGTTTTATAGACAATCCAAGACTGGGCTTTTACCTTCAGTATCAGTTAACTTTTTTCTTTTTCAAAGGGGAGGAGGTAGGGAGGCAAAAAATATCTGTATTAAATTTTGTTCATCTCTGAATAAGTGTGACACTCTTAGCCAGTTGGAGAGAGACTGCTGAAGATAGCCCTGGTGTGAGCCACATGTGCTAACATAAGCAGACCTTTCAGCGCCCATTTGCAGGAGCCAGTTCAATCCTAAACACACTTTTCTTCTCTTTATCCAAAGCCTTAGATGGGAAAGTGAGGAGTCAAAGTGAGTGTGTGTGAGAAAAACAGAAGAAAGAATGGGAATTTATGATGGTTGTTGCAGGACAGACAAGGAGCCCAGCTATGGAGGGGTCCTTGGGGAAAACTTTGGTGCCCCATCAATTTACAGGGTCTCGCTCTTTTCCGTTTTTAATTTTAGAATTATATCACCAGAGCCAACACCAGGGGCCAGGGTATATCTTACATATATCTTAATAAATATATGCTGAATTAAAATCTATATATATAAAAGCCAAGTGACCAGACGACCGGAACAACTGGTCACTATGACGTGCACTGTGGTGGCCAACCAGCCAGATCAGGGCCCAGATCGGCCAGCCCCCCACCCTAATCAGGAGCGGGGCTGGCCGGCCAACCTCCCTCCCCCCAGCTGTCCTGGACCCCAATCACCCCCCATCAGGGCAGGCCGGCTGGACTCCACCCAAGCACAAATTCATGCTCTGAGCCTCTAGTACAGCAGTTGCCAACCTTTCAGACCCATGGACCACCAGTAGCCTGTGAACCACCAGTTGACGACTGCTGCTCTAGTAAATAGATAATAAGCCAGTTAAATATTTGTACTGATTGATTAATTCACCTACCCACTCTCTTAAAAATATTTAGTGGCTCCTAATACATATATAATCCAGGAGATAGGGAATAAAAAGGAAAGAGAAGACACAGTTCCTTATGGAAGTCTTTGGGGATTGCTGATGAGTGGTTGAGGGAGAAGTGACCAAATATAGTGAGTGTCTATCAACATCCAAAGCAGTCCAGAGAAAGCTCCTAGAATGGTCTGCAAGTGTTTTGGAGTTGCTAGAGGGCAGGATGGCTATTACTAAATGAAACTTGGGTTCTCATGGCCCTGCTGCTGTGCCTGCTGGACTGAAATGGAATCCTGCCCTTCTTCACCTGCCATCATCTCACTCTTTCCCCAATCCCCAAGTCATACATCCTCTCCAACCACTCACTTATGCAGTGCTCAGATCTCCTGAAAGTCTGACGTCTCAGAACACTATTTCTCAGACTTGGCCTGCCACTACAGCTGCCTGCAGAGGTTCAAGCTACTAAGACAGTGACTTAACTGTCCTTGAGTGTGACCTGGACCTGGGGATATTTAAAAGCCCCCATTGCCCTAATGCACAGAAAAGTTTGGGAAAACCATCCCAGCAGAAAATAGCTCTTTCATCTGTGCCAAAGTCAGTGATTGTTTATTGACCTCCTACCTTTATTTTTCCTGCATTGTTGATGGAAAATAAAAAGGTATATACATTCTATCACTTTTGCAGCAAAAAGGATTTATGAAGGTAAAAGTACTTAAAAATTATTTGTGCATGGGGTTGGGGAGTGTTCTACCTAAATAATTTGCTATTAAATTATTTTTCTCCCCAGGTCAGACCTCTGGCCTCTATTCTCTGCAGACTGGGGTTCTAAATGGCTCTTCTGACCACTCTTCAAATCATTTTTAAAAGAAGATGCACATGTCATGCAAATGGATTTTAAAATATAAATCCATAGCTTGGAATTGGCACCCAACTCATGCCAGAAAACAAAACAAAAATATTTTCCTTGTCAACTGATGGGCAAATCTCAAATGAACAACTTCTTCCTGTTGGTGTTTAAAGGCAGGGAATCCTCAGCCAGACTTGAGTCGGCTGAACCTCCCTAGCTGTCTGCCACCAGAGGACATTCACTGAGGCTTGGAGAGACAGGCTGCCAAGGACACTGCTGGTAAGAATGGACAGAACTGATTTCTTCAATGGGAGGTTATGTTTGGAAACATTCTTCCTTAATTGGGTGCCAGGCCTCTGGACAGGGCTCAATGCATTGTGGGTGCAAGAGGAGTCCACCTCACGGGACACAGGTACTGTCTGTCTGCTCTGCTTGTTTGAGACCAAAGGAGGTGCCTTTGGCCTCAAACAAGCAGAGATTGAACCCACATGAGTTCTGTGATCTGGGAGCTCCTCTATCTGGAGCTGAAAGACCCTCTCCTGAGTCATGTATAATCCACACCTACTTTTCTTACAGTATTTGGAAAACAATTCAATGACCACCTACTGACTGTGAGGTTTGGCAGACACACAGCAGGATTTAAAAAAAAAAGGCATGTAGGGCATGGCCAGCACAGTGTAAAAAGAAGTCAGTAAAAAGAGTCCAGGGTGGGCATAGGTGGGAGAACAGGTTCTGCAGGAAAAGAGGTTTTGTTTGAGACAAGACTGGGCAAATTGACATTGTTCGTTCCCAAAAAACTACTGCTATTTTCTTTTTTTTCCTTTTTATTAAAATTAATGAGGTGACACTTGTTAACATGTGCACAATTCAAAAGCACAGCATCTGTACACTGTATTGTGTGTTCACCACCCCAAGTTAAGTCTCCATCCATCACCATCTATCCCCCTTTACCTTCTTCCACTCGTCCCCCCAATTCTTCCCTCTGTCAATCACCACACTGTTGTGCATGCCGATGAGTTTTTCTTCATTTTTTAAACATTCTTGCTCAATACCTCCACCCCCACCCCAGCCAGCTGTCAGGCTGCTCTCTATTTATGAGCCTGTCTCTATTTTGCTTGGTAGTTCATTTTGTTAAGCAGATTCCACATATGAGAAAAATCATATGGTACTGACTGGCTTATTTCACTTAGCATGATTCTCACCAGGTCCATCCATGTTGTTGTACAGAATAAGATTTCCTTCTTTTTTATGGCCCAGTAGTACCCCATTGTGTAAATGCACCATAACTTTTTTAATCCACTCATCCACTGATGGACACTTGGGCTGTTTCCAGATCTTAGCTACTATAAATAAAGCTGCTGTGAACATAATGGTGTATATATCCTTTCAAATCAATGTTTTGGGTGTCTTTGGATAAATTCCCAGACGTGGAATGGCTGGGTCATCAGGAGTTCCATTTTAAATTTTTTGTAGTTACTCCATGCTGCTTTCCACAGCGGCTGCATCAGTCTGCATTCCCACCAATAGTGCACGTGTTACCTTTTCGCCACATCCTTGCCAGCACTTGTTGTTTGTTGATTTATTGATGATAGACATCCTGACAGGTATGAGGTGATATTTCAGTGTAGTTTTCATTTGCATCTCTCTGATGATTAGTGACATCCAGCATTTTTTATGTATCTATTCAGCCACCACTATTTTCATTGCACTTTGCTCTTTACAGAATTCCACAGGCCTCTCTCATTTCACTCTAGCAGCCTTCAGCCAAGATGAAGTGGCCTTGCAGCTGTCTGAGGCAACAAATTATGTTTTTAAATACAAACACCAGTAGAGTTAACAACTTCAGCAAAATGTTTTTCATCCCGTTGATGTTCAAATCCATCTTTCCTTCAGATCTAGATGCTGCCAGCAATGTTCACTCACCCCCAGTGCAAGAGAAGAAAAAATTATACCCATTCTCCATCCGGACACATCTCCTGGGTTCAAAGTTTAGAGTACTCACCCCCAAACACTCTTCTGGTGAGGTCCTGAATGGAGAAGCACTGCTTGACCAGGGCCTATTTCTGCTCTGACCACCTATAATAAGGTGGTCAGGGGAAAAACACACAATCCCCACCTATACCTGTGTGTAAGGGTAATGGGATGGCTTCTGTGTAATTCAAGCCAGAGACACATGTTCATGAAATGGCTTCTTACACACGCAGTAAAATAACCCCCAAGATTCTGCTGGCAGGAAGCCAGGAAGCTGAACAATTTTTAAGATCTCTATTTACATTAGCACATCATTTATTTACTAGGAGGAGATAATACACGTTAGATTTTGAAAAGCATAAAAATTAGTAAAAGAGAAATAGAAAATTGCCTCTAACAATTCCTCTCAGATAATTACTGATTTTTAACTTATTGACTTGTATGGATAAATAGATAAGCAAAAATTACAATCATAACTGATATGCAGTTGTGAACCTAGCTTTTCTTTTCTTTTTTTATAAATCTTTATTCAGATTATTACAATTGTTTCTCTTTTTTCCCCCCATAGCTCCCCTCTACCCGGTTCCCACCCCTTCTGCCCTTACCTCTCCCACCACTGTCCTCATCCATAGGTGTACGATTTTTGTCCAGTCTCTTCCTGCACTCCCCCCCCATACCCCTTTCCCCCTGAGAATAATCAGTCCACTCCCTTTCTATGCCCCTGATTCTATTATATCCACCAGTTTATTCTGTTCCTCAGGTTTTTAATTCACTTGATTTTTAAGTTCACTTGTTGATAGATATGTATTTGTTGTTCATAATTTTTATCTTTACTTTTTTCTTCTTCCTATTCTTAAAGAATACCTTTCAGCATTTCATATAATACTGGTTTGGTGGTGATGAACTCCTTTAGCTTTTTCTGATCTGTGAAGCTCTTTATCTGCCCTTCAATTCTGAATGATAGCTTTGCTGGGCAGAGTAATCTTGGTTGTAGGTTCTTGCTATTCATCACTTTGAATATTTCTTGCCACTCCCATCTGGCCTGCATCGTTTCTCTTGAGAAATCAGCTGACAATCAGCTGTCAAGGGTGCTCCCTTGTAGGTAACTAACTATTTTTCTCTTGTTGCTTTTAATATTCTTTCTTTGTCTTTTGCTCTTGGCATTTTAATTATGATGTGTCTTGGTGTGGTCCTCTTTGGATTCCTTTTGTTTGGGGTTCTGTGCACTTCCTGGACTTGTAAGTCTATTTCTTTCACCAGGTGGGGGAAGTTTTCAGTCATTATTTCTTCGAATAGGTTTTCAGTATCTTGCTCTCTCTCTTCTTCTGGTATCCCCATAATTCTGATGTCAGTACGCTTGAAGTTGTCCCAGAGGCTTCTTACACTATCTTCAACTTTTTGGATTTTTTTTTTGCTTTTTGCTTTTACGGTTGAGTGTTTTTTGCTTCTTTGTATTTCAATTCTTTGACTTGATTCTTGCATTCCTCTAGTCTGTTGTTGGGTCTCTGTATAATATTTTTTATTTCAGTCAGTGTATGTTTAATTTCTAGTTGATCCTTTTTCATATCTTCAAGGGTCTCATTATATTTATCGGCCTTTTCTAGGATATTCTTGAAAAGCCTTATAAGCGTGGTTTTGAATTCTATATCCAGTCATTTGTTTTCCTCCATTTCTTTCATTTGTGATCTGTTTCTTTGTCACCGCATTTTCACTGCTTCCCTGAGTTGGTAGGGTAGCTTTGTGTGCTGGGTTTCCTATATGGCCCAGTGGGTCGGCCTCGCAGTTACCTGAGGTGGACACTCTTGGTGCACCCCCTTGTGGACTGTGTGTACAGCCTTGTTGTAGTTAAGTCTTGATTGTTGTTGGTATCACTGGGAGGAATTGACCTCCAGACACAGCTGTGAGGATCAGCTGTGTCTACGCTGGGAGAAGTTCGGTGCTGGAGACAGCCTTATAGGATTAGACTTGCCAAACTGCAAAAGCCTCTGTGTTCAGCTTGGATGGGGTGGAGTCTCAGGGCGGAGCAGACAGTCTTGGCTTCCCATCGGCCTTGCCCTTGTGCGCGCAGCCTTCCCCAGCTCCTGAGCTTCTGCCTGAGAGTCCAGATTGCCCCCGCAAGAGCATGGGTCCCCAGGGGCTCTCCTGGAACTGGGGTTCAGTGCAATCAGAACTGGGGTTCAGAGCAGTCAGAACTGGAGCCCAGTGTAGTCAGGAGCCTCTGAGTCTCCTCTGCTAGGGAAAGCCCTTGGCAACCTCTGCAGTCTTTGTGCACACTCACGCATGTGTGGGCACTCACGCACTTCCAGATCCTTGCCCACCGGGGCTCCCCTGGCTCTCCCCCAGGTCTCCGAGTCTCTGAGTGCCTTTCTCTCTACCTGACAGTCCAGACTCCCCCTGTATGAGCCTGGGTCCACGGGGTTCCGCCCAGAACTAACTGGGGTTTAGTTCAGTCGGAACTGGGGTTCAGTGCAGTCGGGGGCTTCCTTCCCCCTCCCGCCAGAGAAAGTCAGCCAGGCTCTCAGCCTCCCTTCCTCTCTGTGTGCACAAAGACCCTTTGCTGTACTTCAACCCTTTGCCTTTCCTCCAATTCTCCGTGAGCTTTTCTCTTTCCTTCTAGTTGTAGAATTTCCACTCAGCCAGCTTTCCTGTGGTTCTGGATGGTGTCTGTTCTGTCTTTTAGTTGTAGTTTTGAAATTGTTGTGCGAGGCAGCAGTTTAGGTGCTTACCTATGCCACCATCTTGGTTTCTCCTGAACCTAGCTTTTCTGTTCTTAATTTTTCATCCTTTTTAAATTATAATCATGGCCTGAGAGGTTTTCCCTTGCAAGCAATGTGCTTGCTGTCCCTGCCTGGCTCTGGGAAACTTGGCTGAAGCAGGGCTACATGGAAATGAAACAAGGGCGGACTTCCATGTAGTCCAGAGTGTGGGGCCTCTGAAGCCCAGAAGCTTGCTTTGCCTGCATCTCACTCCTTGAATGTCCCTGTTTTGAACTGCTTTCCATTCTCCCACCATTGAGGTATCTGGGTCTTGGCCAGGATGGTTTGAACAGACTTCTGTTGGGGGTGGTATCTATAGCTTGTAGAAAGGGGTGTTAGTGGGAATTTCCTCTTCTTGCAATGCCTCAGTTCGGTCTGGCTCAAACTGGTAACCCGTTGTTGCTACCTCAAGCAGGAGGGCAACCGAAAGACTTGTACGCATGCATATAAGCACAACCAATGGATATAAGACACTGGGGCGGGGGGGGGGGGGAGGGTGGGCAGGTGAAGGCATGTCCTGGGGGGTAGGGGAGGTCGGGGGGAGATCAAAGGGGAAAAAAAAAAAGGAGACATATGTACTACTATTTGTAATACTTAAAACAATAAAAATAAAATAAAATTTAAAAAAAATCAGGACAGCTGGGGAACACAGCGGTGGTGGCGGTGACGGGAGCCTCTCTTGCCTCCACAGCAGCACTAAGAAGCAGTGAGCTGAGCAGTAAGGAGCAGCGAGCGAAGAGAAGAGGGATAACTACATAACCAGACACTGGGAGAAGAAAGACCATGGGGAGACAAAGAAACAGCCCACATATGAAAGAAAAGCAGGCATCACCAGAAAAGGAAGTAAATGAAATGGAGGCAAGCAACCTGTAGAGAAAGAATTCAGAGAAATGGTCATAAGGTGGCTGAAAAGAATGGAAGACAAATTCGAAAATATGAGTGGAAATAAATAAGAACCAAGAAAAAATGAAAAATGACCTCTCTGCTGTAAAGAATTCAATAGAAAGCATCAAGAGTAGACTAGTAGAAGCAGAGGACTGCATCAGTGAGCTAGAAGACAAGGTAGGAAAAAATACCCAAGTAAAGCAGCTTCTAGAAAAAAAGCTTAAAAAGCAGGAGGAGAGCCTAAGGGAACTTTGGGACAACATGAAACAAAACAACATCTGTATAATAGGGGTTCCAGAAGGACAGGAAACTGGGCAAGGAATAAAAAACCTGTTTGAAGAAATACTGACAGAAAACTTCCTGATATAGGAAAGAAAAACCCCACACAAATCCAAGAAGCTCACAGAGTCCCAAGCGAAATGAACCCCAACGCCAAGGCACATTATAATTAAATTGGCAAACACCAACAACAAAGTAAGAATCTTAAAAGTGGCCAGAGAGAGACAGAAAGTTACCTACAAAGGAACTCCCATCAAACTAGTGACTGATTTCTCAACAGAAACTCATCAGGTCAGAAGGGAATGGAATAAAATATACAAAGTCATGCAAAGGAAGGGTCTGAATCCAAGACTACTGTACCCAGCAAGGCTATCAATCAAAACTGAAGGTGAAATCAGGAGCTTCACAGACAGAAAAGGACTAAGGGAATTTATTACCTTATTTATTACCAAACCAGAAATGCTAAAGGGTCTGCTGTTAAAAAAAAAAAAAAAAAGAAATAGGAAGAGAAGAAGGAACATAGGGGTAAAGAATAAAAATGGTGACAAATAAGTACCTATTAATAATAACTTTAAATGTAAATGGATTAAATGCCCCAATCAAAAGACATAGGATAATGGATTGGATAAGAAAACATGACCCATATATCTGCTATTTACAAGAAACCCACCTCAGAAAAAAAGACACACACAGACTGAGGGTGAAGGGATGGAAAAAGGTTTTTCAGGCAAATGGAAATGAAAAAAAGCTGGGGTAACAATACTTATATCTGACAAATTATATTTCAAAGTGAAGGCCATAACAAGAGAGAAGGAAGGCCACTTCATAATACTAAAGGGAGCAATCCAACAAGGAGAAATAACTCTGGTAAACATATACATACCCAATACAGGAGCACCCAAATACATAAAAAAAAAAACTCCTGGAGGATATCAAAGGAGAGATTGACAGCAAGACAATCATAGTAGGAGACTTTAATACCCCACTATCACCATTGGACAAATCCTCAAAAAAAAAAAAAAAAAATAAATCAGCAAAGAAATATCAATCCTAAATGACTCACTAGACCAGATCGAATTAATTGACACCTTCAGGACATTTCACCCCAAAGCCACAGAATATACATTCTTCTCAAGTGCACATGGCTCATTTTCAAAGATAGACCATATGTTGGGTCATAGGCAAAGTCTCTTCAAATTCAAGAACATAGAAATCATATCAAGCATCTTCTCAGATCACAGTGGCATAAAACTGGAAATCAACTACAATAAAAACAATCCAAAAAAAATCAAACATATGGAGACTAAACAGCATGCTATTAAACAATGACTGGGTTACAAGAGAAATCAAAGAAGAAATAAAAAACATCATGGCAACAAATGACAATGAAAAAACAACAATCCAAAATCTATGGGACACAGCCAAAGCAGTCTTGAGAGGAAAGTTCATAGCTCTACAAGCCTACTGAAAAAAAACAAGAAACAATGGTAATAAATTACTAACCCTACAACTCAAAGAGTTAGAAAGAGAGCAACAAGAAAAGCCCAGTGTAAGCAGAAGGAAGGAAATAATAAAGATCAGTGCGGAGATAAACGACATTGAGACCAAAAAAAAAAAAAAAAAAAAACAAAAGATCAATAAAACCAAGAGCTGGTTCTTTGAAAGGATAAAAAAGATTGATGAACCTCTAGCCAGGCTCACCAAGAAGCAAAGAGAGAGGACCCAAATAAACAAAATCAGAAATTAAAGAGGAGAAATAATAAGACCCCACAGAAATACAAAGGATTGTTAAAAAAATACTATGAACAACTCTATTCCAACAAACTGGACAACCTGGAGGAAATGGACATATTCCTAGAAAAATACAACCTTCAAAAACTCAATCAGGAAGAATCTAAACATCTCAACAGGCCAATAACTATGGAAGAAATTGAAGCAGTCATCAAAAAGCTTCCAGCAAACAAAAGCCCGGGGCCAGACAGCTTCACAGGGGAGTTTTACCAAACATTCAAGGAAGAGCAAAAACCTATCATACTCAGACTATTCCAAAAAATTCAAGAGGAAGGAACACTTCAAGTTCCTTCTATGAAACCAGCATCACCCTAATACCAAAACCAGATAAAGACAACACAATGAAAGAGAATTACAGGCCAATATCCCCCATGAACATAGATGCCAAAATCCTCAACAAAATTTTAGCAAATTGGATTCAGCAGTACACCAGAAAGATCATACACCATGACCAAGTAGGATTTATCCCAGGAATGCAAGGATGGTACAATATCCATGAATCAATAAACGTGATACATCACATAAACAAATTGAGAGATAAAAATCACATAGTCATATCAATTGATGCAGAAAAGGCATTTGACAAAATCCAACACCCTTTCTTGATAAAAACTCTCAACAAGGTGGTAATAGAAGGATCATACCTCAACATAATAAAAGCCATATATGACAAATCCACAGTTAACATCATACTCAATGGGCAAAAACTAAAACCATTTCCCCTAAGAACAGGAACAAGACAGGGATGCCCACTCTCACCACTCCTTTCAACATAGTACTGGAAGTATTAGCCATTGCAATTAGACAAGAAGAAGAAATAAAAGGCATCCAAATTGGAAAAGAAGTAAAGCTGTCCTTATTTGCAGATGACATGATATTGTACATAAAAAACCCTAAAGACTCCATCAAAAAAACTAATGACTTAATAAATGAATTAGGCAATGTAGCAGGATACAAAATTAACGCCAAGAAATCTATGGCATTTCTATACACCAATAGTGAACTTACAGAAAGAGAGACTAAAAAAGCAATCCCATTTATCATTGCACCAATAAATTAAGATACCTAGGAATAAACTTAACTAAGGAGGTTAAAGACCTATATGCAGAACACTACAGGACACTGAAAAAAGAGATAGAGGGAGACATAAACAGATGGAAGAATATACCATGTTCATGGATTGGAAGAATCAACATCATCAAAATGTCCATACTACCCAAAGCAATCTATAGATTCAATGCACTCCTCATTGAAATACCAACAGCGTATTTCACAGACCTAGAAAGAACACTCCAAAAATTCATCTGGGAGAAAAAAGACCCAGAATAGCCACAGCAATCCTGAGAAAGAAGAACAAGGTAGGTGGGACCTGAATACCAGATATCAAGCTGTATTACAAAGCCACTGTTCTCAAAACAGCCTAGTACTGGCACAAGAACAGGCATATAGACCAATGGAATAAAATAGAGGACCCAGATATCGACCCAAACCAGTATGCTCAATTAATATTTGACAAAGTAGGCATGAACATACAATGGAGTCAAGACAGTCTCTTCAATAAATGGTGTTGGGAAAATTGGACAGATACATGCAAAAAAATGAAACTAGACCACCAACTTACACCAAACACAAAAATAAACTCTAAATGGATCAAGGACTTAAACATAAGATGGGAAACCATAAAAATACTAGAGGAATCCACAGGCAGCGAAATCTCGGACATATGCTGAAGCAATTTCTTCACAGATACAGCTCCTAGGGCAATGAAAGCTAAAGAGAAAATAAACAAATGCGACTATCAAAATAAAAAGCTTTTTTCACAGCAAAAGAAACCATCAACAAAACAAGAAATCCCACATATTTGCAAATGTTAACACTTATAAAGGCTTAATCTCCAACATCTACAGGGAACTTATACAATTTAATGAAAGGAAGATAAATGATCCAATAAAAAAAATGGGCAATGGACCTAAATAGAATCTTTTCAAAAGAAGACAGAAGGAAGGCCAAGAGACATATGAAAACATGCTCAAAGTCACTAATTATCTGAGAGATGCAAATCAAAACGACAATGCAGTACCATCTCACACCTATCAGAATGGCAATCATCAACAAATCAACAAACAACAAGTGCTGGTGAGGATGCTGAGAAAAAGGAACCCTCGCACACTGCTGGTGGGAATGCAGACTGGTGCAGTCACTGTGGAGAACAGTATGGAGTTTCCTCAAAAAACTAAAAATGGAGCTCCCATTTGACCCAGTAATCCCATTTCTAGGACTATATCCCAAGAAACTAGAAACATGAATCAGAAAGGACATATGCACCCCTATGTTCATAGCAGAACAATTCACCATAGCTAAGATTGGGAAACAGCCTAAATGCCCATCAGCAGATGAGTGGATTAGAAAACTATGGTACATCTACACAATGGAATATTATGCTGCTATAAAAAAAGAAGGAATTCTTACCATTTGCAGCAGCATGGATGGACCTGGAGAGCATTATGTTAAGTGAAATAAGCCAGACAAAGAAAGAAAAATACCACATCATCTCACTCATTTATGGAAAATAAAGAACATTATAACCTGATGAATAAAAAGATAGATACAGAGGCAGTAAAGCACCAAACAGACTGGTAAATTACAGCGGGAAGGCTGGGGATTGTTGGGGAGGGAGGGAAATAGATCAACCAAAGGACTTGTATGCATTCATATAAGCACACCAATGGAAGCAAGACACTGGGGAAGGGTGGAGTGGGATGAGGGCATGCGACAGGGGGTGGGGGAAGCTGTGGGCAGGTCAATGGGGAGAAAAAAAAGGAGATATATGTACTAATATATGTAATACTTTAAACAATAAAAAATATATATATTTAAAAAAATCAGCCCCACTTGGCACTCCAATCTTTCATCATGGCCATTGCCCAGAGCTGTTTCCCTTGTTGCAGCCAGGGCTGGTTGGAGGTAGGAGGGGAAAGGGGGCGGGCGCTGTGCAGAACCAGCAGTTGTGCAGGCGGGGAAGCAGTGTCTCCCCGTGTTGGGGAGGACTGATCCTCTTCCCCAGGCCACACTGTCCCACCCCTGTCCTGCTCCCTGCCAAAAGTTCTTTCAGAGAATAAAGGGTCCCTCAGATTCTCTGCTGGGTACAGGGGTCAGACCCCTCCACAGGCGGAGCTCCACTGTGTGGACCCTCCCACAGACACAATAGAGCCAAGGTTCCCAGCTGGTGTAGCAAAGCAATAAGCACTTTGCAGGGGATGGTGCGGTCCGAGTCTCCCAGGTGGACTGAATGAATCCCCACTCCTGACGCTACGTGGGCTGCCCTCCCCTTTCTGCTGCTCTGAACTGGGGAGCCCTGCGTGAGGCTGAGACCCCACGTTCCCAGGGGCAGGAGCTGTGTGGCCACACCTTCCCTCCAGCTTTCCAGACATACAGCTGCACCAGCTGTTTCACCCTTTCTGCCTCCTCTCCTGTCCCCTCTCTGCTTTTGGATAGCAGAGGAAAGCTGTATTCATTGTGCATTTAGCAAGATTACCCTATTTTGGTACTAGTTCTAAAATCTTCAGACTTTCTAAAAATTCATTTATATCATCTGCAAATAACTCTGCCATTTCTTTTCCATAGTCCATGCCTCTCCTGTTACATATCCTGCAGAACGGCCACAGTGGAAAGAACAAAGCAGTGGGAAAGTCATCCTGGGTAGCCAGGTATCAAAGTAGCCCTTATTTTGCCTTTTCTCTCTGTCACATATTGCATCCACTCTCCCCATGCCTAACTTTATTCATCGGTTTAAGCCAAATATTAGTAGCACTACCTAAGAGATAACTCACTACTGCGTCGCTGATTAGTCCTACCTTTAATTCATTGCTGCATCTGCCTGCACCTGCTCTCCTTCCTTCTCACCTTTATCCACTCGGTGTTTTCTTTACACCTGGACTTCTTCCCTGTTTCTTTTACTGCTGGTCTCTCAGATGACCCTTATTCCTAGGACCAGTTTTTACCATCTTTCTGAAACGTCTCACTTTTTCCTCTCTCATCAAAGGACAGGTGTTGCCTGTCCAGGCTATGGAACTGGGAGCCTCCTCCTGCCATTCAAGTCAATGTTGGGGGTTGAGAGGAAGACTTGAAATCCGTTTGTGGTCTGAGAAATTCAGAATTGGGATACCTTGGGAAGATCTTCAATACAGAAAATTCTGGAAGGACATGTCTGGCTTTGAACCTGGTGATTTTAAGGAACCTCACAAATAAGCTGTGGTGAATTAACAGAGATTTTCAGATAAAATACTGACACATATTAATATTCTAGAATCTGACCACTGCTGTGGTTACTGTATTATCCTCTCTTCTTAGCCCCTTTCTACTAGTTTTTCTCTAGAAACAAGATAAATCTGAATGTATTTGAGTGTTTATGTCTTGGCTTGTGGCCACATAAGCCATCGCCATGGTTTATCTTTTTAATTCTCATCTCATGTAAACAAGAGTTCTATAGCAATTGGCTGCAAGATTGACCCTGATCTTGTTTCACTTCAATTTATCAGTTCTTCTATGGTATGTCAGTCCATTAATCTTGAATATGAACAAGAGCGATGACAGCAAATTGGATGAAGTGGTGAGATAGATAATAATACTGTTCATGTTACCGGTTTTATGTTTGAGCCTATATTTTGATACAAAAAGATTCAAAAGTGGCAGTAATTATTCCTGGTAACATAATTTAAAGTGGGGTGTGAGTGGTAGATATGGAAACTGGGAGGGAGGAGGAACTGGACACAGATACATGGGGACCAAGCAAGTCCCAGGGGCAGACCCAGGCAGAAGTTAAGTGTTGGAAGCTGGACTGCCTGCCTCCACTACTTACTGGCTGTGTAACCCCAGCCATTTCACTCATCTTCCCTGTGCCACAGTTTCCACATTTATGAAATGGGGATAATAAGAGGATTCTTAGGGTTATTACAAGAATTAAATGAGTTAAGGCGTATAAAATGCTGAAGGTAAGCTTAAAACTTCCAGTCAGGCTGCCATTTGGCTGGGCAGAACCAGGGCAGATTCAGCCTTTTCCGTTTGGCAGGGATGATAGTGAGGGAGCGGGGATTTGCAGTAGTTGCCAGGTCATCATACACAGCCCTGTGAGGTGATGTAAAACACAGCTCTGCACTTGAGGAAGGGAGGTCCCCAGAGGTGAGAAGACTTGTCCAAGACACATCTGGGCAAGTGATCAGCCACAGTCATAGTGACAGAGTTCGGTGGGGCAAAGAGGACCCTATATGGTCCTCTATCACACCACAGCCAGGTTGGCAGGTGGGTTTTCAAAACAAGCAGGAAAGATCATTTTGTTGGTGATACTGCTATTTCACAGCAAGAAGAAATGAGCAAACAGAAGGTAGGAAGGACATGAGAGGAAAAAATACTACAGGAAAACACATTTCTTGACTTTGTTCTTTAATTCTGGGAGTCCCAAAAATACCTCTAAATGGGGATAATGCCACTAAATATAGAAATACATAATTCATATAGAATGAGTTACATAAAAAAATAAATAAATCTTCTTGCCCTGGCCAGTGTTGCTCAGTGGTTATAGTGTCAGCCAGCTCACCCAAAGGTCTCAGGTTTGATTCCCTTGTCAAGGGCAAGTATATGAGTTTCAGGTTTGATCCCTGGCACCAGTCAGGGCGCATGGGGGAGGCAACCAATCAAATGTGATGATGTGATGTATCTCTCTTCTCTCTCTCTTATTCTCCACCCCTCCCTCTGTCCCTTTCACTCTCTTTAAAAAAAAAAAAAATCAACAGAAAAACATATCCTCAGGTGAGGATTAACCAAAAAAATTCTGCTTTCACTTACCAAAAATATATATTTATTTAACAATCATTTCAACAATGATGAATATGACCCATTATTCATTTATTTATCTCTGTGTTTTATAACTTTTGAGGTAACAATTAAATTCATGATAATTAAGCTATGAATCTAAATTTTGCTAATTCAATAACAATAAAATGTCTAAAGTGGGTATTGGACTTGAAAAGACATTTCTTCAAAAAAAGATATATAAATTGCTGAAAGCGGTTTGGCTCAGTGGATAGAGCATCGGCCTGCAGACTGAAGGGTCCTGGGTTCGATCCAGTCAAGGGCATGTATCTTGGTTGCGGGCACATCCCCAGTAGGGGGTGTGCAGGAGGCAGCTGATCGATGTTTCTAACTCTCTATCCCTTTTCCTTCCTCTCTGTAAAAAAATCAATAAAATATATTTTTAAAAAAGGTATATAAATAGCCAATAAGCATATACAAAGATGCTCAAAATAATTAATAATTAGAAAACTGCAAGTGTTGGAATGTAAAATGGTGCAGCCACTGTGGAAAACAGTATGGTGGTTCCTTAAAAAATTTAAGGTAGAGCCAGGCCAGTGTGGCTCAGTGATTGAGCAATGATCTATGAACCAGGAGGCCATGGTTCAATTCCCGATCAGGGCATATGCCTGGGTTGTGGGCTCAATCCTCAGTGGGGGGCATGTAGGAGGCAGCCAATCAATGATTCTCTCTCATCATTGATGTTTCTACCCCCCTCTCTCTGAAATCAGTAAAAAAATAAATTAAGTTAAAACAAAACAAAATTCCTTGTAGGTAACTTTCTGTGGAAGACAGTATGGAGTTCCCTAAAAAAGGGAAAAATGTTTCTCATTTGATCCAGTAATTCCACTTCTAGGACTATATCCCAAGAAACCAGAAACACCAATCAGAAAGGATATATGCACCCTTATGTTCATAGCAGCACAATTTACAATAGCTAAGATTTGGAAACAGCCTAAGTGCCCATCAGCAGATGAGTGGATTAGAAAACAGTGGTACATCTACACAATGGAATACTATACTGCTATAAAAAAGAAGGAAGTTTTACCATTTTCAACAGCATGGATGGAACTGGAGAGCATTGTGCTAAATGAAATAAGCCAGTTGGAGAATGATAAATATCACATGATCTCACTCATATGTGAGATATAATGATCAACATAATTAGATGAACAAGAATAGATCCAGAGACAAATGACAGGGGAGGGGGGTTAGAGAGCAACCAAAGGACTTGTATGCATGCATATTAGCATAACCAATGGACACAGATACTGGGGCTGTGGGGGCTTGCCTGGGGTGGGAATGGCTGGGGGGGCAGTCAATTGGGGAAAAAGGAGACATATGTAAAACTTGAGACAATAAATTTTAAAAAAGAGTGAATTAAAAGAAATTAATGTAGAATTACTATATGACCCAGTAATTCCATTCCTGAGCATATATTGAAAGCAGGGACTTAAACAGGTATTCATATGCCAATATTCATATCAATATTATTCACAATACCAAAAAATAGAAACAACCCAAGAGTCCGTTGATGGATGAATGGATAAACAAAATGTGGTATATACATAAAATGAAATATAATTCAGCTTTAAAGAGGAAGGAAATTTTGACATATGCTGTAACATGGATGGACCTTGAAAATATTATGTAAAGTGAAATATGTATATATTTGTATTACTTATTTGAGATACCAAGAATAGTCAAATTCATAGAAATAGAAACTGAATGGTGGTTTTCAGTGGGATCTGTTTTTTCAAGGGTACGAAGTTTCAGTTTGGGATGATGAAAAGTTCTGAAGATGGATAATGGTGATGGAAGCACTGCAGTGTGAATATACTCAATGTGAATGAATTGCACACTGAAAAATGGTCAAATGCTCAATTTTGTGTTTTGTATATTTTATCACACTCACACAAAAATTCTTTATACTCTGACATATCCCACTGCTATCTGCCTGACTGGCTTTCTTATAAATGTGCCACTGTTTTCAAGTGGACCTTGATATTTTGAATTTTTCTCCCCATAAGAAATGTATCAAGGAGACATCAACTGAGGACACTGGGAAATGTGATAACAAGTCAGCTCTTCAGAAGAGTCAAACTTACCCTGATACTGCTACTCATTCCCTTAAATAATTGGGCTGGTTAATATATCTCCCTTCAGAAACTTGTGTGTGTTTTTTTTGAATTTCTGATTGCTTTGTTTTAAATTTATAAAATTCCCAATGCCATTTACTCACATTTTGCCTTTAGTTTGTGTGTATTTTGGGGGAGGGAAGAAGGCTGGGAGGAGGAGATTAAAATGTTAACAAAATACTAGTATGAATAACTGGAAATTATGGGGTATTTCAATGCATGGAGAGTTTAAATATATCTAAAAGGAATAGATTTGCTTGGCTTACTCACCCTTACTCAAGGCATTTTTATTTAGAAATATAAGCCTAGCTCTATCCAATTTTGAATGTTGTCAGGGCATGTTTATGGATCACTGTATAAGAAGAGCAGGATTTTTACAGGACAATTTTTCTTCTTAAAAGACAATCAAAATGTTGTGCTCAAATTGAGCTTGAAATTTAGCCTTCACTTAAATATTACCCCAGTGAGCAATTGTAGGTTCATTTCCTTCTCTGGCTCAAGGAACAAATCTTGGAAGATCAGAGCTAGGAGGGCTCTTTGGGGGAGATGCCTTACAAATATCCAGAGAAGACCTGAAGAGACTTGTGACCCTTTTGCTTATTCCACATTTCATTTTTATTTTTTAAAATCTTTATTGTGAAGGTATTACTGATGGCCCTATTTTCCCCCATTGGCCCCTCCATCCTGCTCCTGGGCCCTGCCCCCATGCTCTTCACCACATTAGTGTCTGTGTCCATGGGTTATGCAAATATGCATACAAGTTCTTCATTCCACCTTTTAAAAGATAATTTCCTTTCTAACACTAAAAGCAGAGTAGTCATAGTGGGGGTGGGAGAAGCTCTATTTTATTTCAACTTTGAAATGTTGAAACTTTCCATGTAATTCCAAATCTGTCTTTTGGATTTTAGCGGGAATAGAAATTGCTCATTTGGACTGAGCAGGTGGTTTGTTGAAATGTGAAGTCCTGGGAACCTCCTGGGGTAGCAGGGATAGGGTGGCTTCTTCTGTTTACGTAAATAAATGCAGGCAAACTACCAACTGTCACAATCTTTCCATGCTTTCATTTTGGGGTGAGGGAGTAGGAGGCTGTTGATGGACAAGGGTGGAGATCAGGAAAATTTGAATTCTGTAATATGAAAAAAAGCTATTGGGAAAATAGATAGGTGAAATCAGCCAAAAATGTTCAAGAAAATGATGTGGAGGGTATTTTCCCTAGGCAATCTGTTGCTTGATTAAATTAACTTTTTCTTCCCTTGCTGGTGTGTTCAGTGGTTAGAGCATCTGCCTGCCCACCAAAAGGTCACAGGTTCCATTCCTGGTCAAGGACACATACCTGGGTTGCAGGTTCGATCCCTGACCCCATTTGGGGCGCATGGGGGAAACAATCAATCATTGCATCTCTCTCACATCAATGTTTCTCTCTCTCTCTTTTCCTCTTTCTCCTTGCCTCCCTCCTCCCTTCCATACTCTCTCTAAAAATCAATGGATGCATATAAGAATAACCAACAGATGCAAAATATTGGGGGGTCAGGGCATGTATGGGAGTGGGGGTGGACAATGATAAGATATGTACACATATAATACCTTAATAAAAAAAATGGAAAAAAATAAAAAATAAAAATCAATGGAAAATATATCCCCAGGTGAGGATAACAACAAAAGTAACTTTTTTGTTAACTCTTTTGTATTTTTAGCACTATACTTTTCCTATTAAACATAATTTTATAAAAATGGACCTTTAAGAAATACTACTATTGTCTACCATTTATTGAGCTCAGGTTCTGGGTCAGGCACTGTACTAAACCTATTATACATTCCAAATAATCCTTACAACAATTCTATTAGATGGCTCCTATTATGATCCTAAGTTTACCAATAAAGACATTAAGTCTCAGAAAATGTGCATGAATTTCCCAAAGTCCCTTAGCTCCTAAGTGGTGAGATTTAAATTCAAAGCTTGTCTTATCCCAAAGCCACTGCTCTTAACCACTAACTTATATCACTAGTCTATACTAATTGGTGCAACCCTACAATAACACCATAGCTATTACTGAGTGGTGTGAAGATTGGATATTTGTAACCTAACACTTTCTGCTTTTCAAAAGACAGCATGGTATATTAAAAAGTCATCATAAAAATTGTATTTGACAATAATGTTACCTCAGAACACGAGTCTAGGGCCAATTAATTTGGGAATCCATAATGGACATCAGCATAGTAAATGCTCAAAGAAATAGTTACAGTTGTTTAATGTATAAATTAATCAGCTTTTGTTATGAAAATGTTGCATGACAAAAATGTTCAAATCTCAGTTACTTACAACTATCTATTTCTTACAAGTCCACAGGTCAGCTAGGTTGGCTCAGCTGGAAACTGCAGGTCTCTTTTTTTTAATATTTTTATTGATTTCAGAGAGGAAGGGAGAGGGAGAGAGAGATAGAAACATCAATGATGAGAGAGAATCATTGATTGACTGCCTCTTGTATGCCCCTCACTGGGGATCGAGCCTGCAACCCAGGCATGTGCCCTTGACCGGATTTGAACCTGGGACCCTTCAGTCCTCAGGCTGCTCTATCCAGTGAGCCAAACCAGCTAGGTCAAAACTGCAGGTCTCATGTAGACCTGGTGCATATGTTCATTCTTCTGGGACCCAGGCTGAAGGAGCAATGGTTTCCTGGAGAGAGCTCTTCTCATGATAGTGGGCAGAAGTGCAAGAGGCCAAACCAAAACATGCATTTGGCTTGGATTAAAATTCTCTGCTTGGATGTGACATATATCATGTCCACTTACAACCCATTCATCAAAGCAAGTCACATGACCAAGCCAAACAACAATGGGATAGGAAGCTATCTTCTTCCACAGTGCAAGGAGAGAAGTGAATGGGTATTTACTCAATATTCATACATTCAGATAAATGCTTTATCATCAGGTGCTTCACAAAGTTATCTGACAACACAATACCCTTCTTTTTTTTTTAACTTTGTTTTCTCCAAATTTCAAGCTACTATTGTTCTATAAGCGTAATCTGAGATAATTTTGGGAAAATCATGTTAAATACATATTTTTGCAAAGTACATGTTTTAACTCATAGAAATGTAAAATAGTCACTGATATGATGATTTCCTTCAAAAAATAATTAAAACATCAATACACTTCGAATTTATGCAGGCTCTTCACTTTGAAGAATCTTATTGACTAACATATTGATGTATGTTTGCTCTAATCTTAAAACAGAAAATCTGACTCTCATAGATGTTTGGAATTTCCTAGGTTAGAACAGCAGAGCCAACTTCCCATCTCCCATTTAATTGAATAAACTGCCTCATGGTTATGTGCATGCAATTGTACCAAAATGACATGAGGTGAGCTTAGTAGATTTAAAAGTTACAAAATCAGCTTTTGCATGGATTTTATTTAAAATTTGTATCAAACCAATACTAACCAGAATAGGACTCATTAAGGGAGAACCTAAAAGCTAGCTAAATGCTTCATCACAATAAAATTAAGACAATTATCCTAAAAGCCAATTTATTACACTTATTTGAAGTATATGTTTTGTTTTGTTTGTTTTTATCCATTTGTTTTTGTCTCAAAGGTAATACTGTCCAAAAATTGAGGGTTGGCTTTTCTTTTCCTTCCTTTGTAATCACCCAGGAAATAGGGGTGACTCTCACCATCTTTCCTCTCTTCTCTTCCAAAAGTGACAAAAAAGAACCTCTTCTTGTGCCTTCCACCTATAGCCAAATAGATACATAGACACACACTTCTAAACACTGAATCCACAGGTCCCATCTTTGTTGTACTTCCATAGCAAAGAGGAACTGAATCAATGATAACTGGTTATTAAAAAATAAATAAATAAGAAAAAAAAAATCACAAAATGGCAATCCTAAAGACATGGTAACAACGTGTGACCAGTGTGTTGGCTGAGGATGTGTACCAATCTAGCGTGGCCTTTGCTGCTTACATATCTCTCCTGTACACAAAAGAACTTCACTGCAGTCCTGAGCAAATCCCCTGTGTTCAAGGACCATAGGCGACTTCCTTGGTTTAATCGTTTTCTTTTTGGAACCCAAGAGGAGGAATGAAGCTGAGGTGATGAGTGTAGGTGAAATGAAGTATAAGAATAACAAGACCATTAGCATAGAAATATAAAAGAAATTAAATCACCTTGGGACTGTTTCTAAGTGAGTCAGAAATATGAAGATGAAATGAAGCAGGAAATAATCTGTCTTCTATATAAAGCTTAAAAATGTGGTGTGGTGTAGGGAAAAGCAGGTTTGCTTAGTTCATATCAAGATTGTACTTCTTCCCAGCTGTGTCACGTGTCACTTAGGACCGGTTTATTCACTGAATCTTGGCTTATCTGTAAAGTAAATATAATAGCAAATACCTAGCAGCATTATCATTGTCACAAACGAGAAATTGTGTAAGCTTTGGCCAGGAGTCTGAACATGATATAAAGATGTTTTATGTGACCTGTAGGAAGCCTTTTATTTATTTTTCTAAAAAATATTTTATATATATTTCAGAGAGGAAGAGAGAAGAAGGGAGAGATAGAAACATCAATGATGAGAGAGAATCACTGATTGGCTGCCTCCTGCATGCCCCTACTGGGGATTGAGCCTGCAACCCAGGCATTTGCCCTTCACTGGAATCGAACCTGGGACCCTTCAGTCTGCAGGCCAACACTCTATCTACTGAGTCTAACCAGCTAGGGCTATATGAAGCATTTTAAATTTCAAATTAGTTGCTAAAAGTCAGGGATTTCATCACATTTAAAAGTCAGGGATTACATCACATTTAGATTTTTTGCTTTAAAAAAATTGGAAAACCAACTATTTTGGTTATCTTTTGGGGTACTGAGCCACACCAGCCAGAGATGATTGCTACATTTAAAAAAAAAAGACAGAGGGAATAATGTGTTGGCAGGGATATGAAGAAATTGGAATCCTTACACACTGCTGATGGGAATGAGAGTGTAAAGTGCTTAGCTGCTGTGGAAAAAAAGTTAGTATTTCCTCAGATGATTAAACAAAATTCCCATATGACCCAGAAATTCTTCTCCTAAGTATATACCAAGGAGAATTGAAAATGGGTACTCAAATTAATACATGTACACATATTTTATAGCAGTACTAGTCACAATAGCCCAATGTAGAAACAGCCTAAGTGTCCATCAATAGATGAGCAAATAAATAAATTGTGATACTATAAAAAGGAATGAAGCACTGACATATACTGCAATGTGGCTGTATCTTGAAAACATTATACTAAGTGAAAGAAGCTAAACACAAAAGATCATATATTTATGATTTCATTCATGTGTAATATTGAGAATACCAATTGGCATTTGCCAGGGGTGAATGGAGGGAGGCTCAAGGAGCAGCTGCTTAATGGCATGGTGCTTTCTTTTGAAAGTGATGAAATGTTTTGGAAGTAGGTAGAAGTGGTGATTATAATTACACTAGAGGCCCTATGCACGACATTCATGCACTCATGGTGGGGAGGGGGTGGAGAGAGGAACGGGCGCAGGGGGGAGGAGCGTCTCTCAGCCCGGCCTGTGCCCTTTCACAGTTCGGGAGCCCTTGAGGAATATCTGACAGTCAGACATCCTTAGCACTACTGCAGAGGCAGGAGAGGCTCCTGCCACTACCACTGTGCTTGCCAGCCGTCAGCCTGGTTTCTGGCTGAATGGTGCTCCCCCTGTGGGAGCACACTAACCACCAGGGAGCAGCTCCTGGTGGTCAGTGTACGTCATAGCAACAGGTCATTCTGCTGTTAGGTCATTTTGCATATTACCCTTTTATTATATAGGATTGCAAATGTCCTAAATGCCACTGAATTGTTGACTTAAGAATGGTTATGTTTATGTTCTGTGATTTTTGCCTAATTAAAAAAAAATGAATAGAACAATATGTAAAAAGTTTGAAAATATCATTTAGACAGAAATCACAGAATGGGATGTAGAATATGACAAAACAATCTAATTAACAGTTTGCCTCATTTGTACTTTGCTTTATTGTGCTTCACAGATAATGCATTTTTTACAAGTTGAAGGCCTGTGGCAAACCTGCATTGCAAAAGTCTATTGGTGCCATTTTTTCCCCAACAGACTTTATGGCTCTGTGTCACATATTGATAATTCTTAAAGTATCTCAATCTTTTTCATGATTATTATATTTCTCACGATGATCTGTGCTCAGTGATCTTGGAAAAAATTGTTTGGGAAAAGAAGAGTCGATGCAAAAAAACCTTCACTGTTGTCTTAAGAAATTGCAGCAGCCACTCCAACCTTCAGTAACCACCACCCTGATCAGCCAACAGGCATCAACATCAAGGCAAGACTCTCCTCCCATAAAAAATATTATGACTCCCTGAAGACTCACATGATGGTTAGCATTTTTAAGCAATAAGATTTTTTAATTAAGGCATGTGCATTGTTTTTTAGACATGATGCTATTGCACACTTAATAGACTACACTATAGTGTAAAAAACTTGCACTGGGAAACCTAACAATTTAGGTAACTCGCTTTATTGCAATATTCACTTTATTGCAGTGGTCTGGAATTGAAACCTCAATAACTCTGAGGCATTCCTACATACTACAAGTGCATGAAACCCCTCGCTGAGGAGAACAGAGGAAGAAGGTGCTGACTTAGGAACTTTGGAAATGAGTCGAGTCTAAGAAAAAAGGCCAAAAAAAATATACATAAGAGTTGTATTCCAGTTGATAAAGTCATTTCCTATGTGGCATGGGTTAACAGTTTTGATACTGCTATGCGTGTTAATAGACTTGAAATATTAAGTCAGTGCTTGGCAGATGGGTGGACCCAGGTTTCTCACTGTTGGAGTAAGAATTTACAGATTAGCAGGGGAAGAGGTTACAATAATTCATGTGATAATGAAGTAGAGTTAAAGATTCCAGTTTGAACTCATATTTAGCTTCATATAGATACTGGTTTTTACATACGAAGGTATTTATTTACATAGCTTAGTATACACTCATAGATTTCTTGGTTCTGTCAGCTGAGAAAGCCTAGAAGCAGCAAAACCACAGAACACCCCAGGAGAAACCTGGTACCCAGATTATGGTGTCTATTACCATTCTTCAATAACACAAAGCAGAGGTTCTTAGAGACATGGCTTATTGTAGGACTGTCATGTCAATCTTTCCAGGTTGCCTTCCTGAAAGATGACATGAAAGAAACATAGAGATTCTAGCAAAACACCCCGGGGGATCGGACTTATTTGGAAGTCAAGGTATGGGCTATTGCCTTTGGCCAGTTCCCCCCAGAGGCCCCTGACCTTTCGGAAAATTCTCCTTACAGACATTCCAACCAAGCCCCATGCTTCCCCACAAAACTGGAATGGGAAATGGACAAGATGAAGCTGGAGCATCTTGAAGTGCCAGAAAATAAGGAAGGTTTCAAAAATCAAATAGACAGATAGATCCACAGTGAGGAGGTTATGGTAAAATGATAAAAGCCTATTGAAAGAGATCCCAATAGCCAAAGCTGGGACAATGTGCGTGACAATGAAAATAAAGTAGTATTGGATTAGAACCCAAAGTATAAAGTTAATATCTACGAGTTCATATGATATAAATAAATAACTGAATAAGTAAGTAAACAAATAGAGGAGAAATGACAAACTCCCCATGCAGAGGAACTGTAAATAATTTATGTATTCCACCTCTAAGGACATGGAGCATCACTGCTCATTCCTCAAGTGGAGGCTGTGCATAGTAACTCTCTTCCAAATTAGTAAGGAAAGAGGAGAAAGAGTCATGTCTAGTGATGAGACCTGGCAAGTGCTAGCTCAGTCCAGTTCAAGAGCTATGTCATGTTAATAGTATGTGCCCTTGATAGGATGTGATGAGAATGGCACTTAAACTCTGTGATCTTTCTAAAATAATAATAATAATAATAATCCATAATTCCAGTCTAACCATGGGGAAAACATCATGAATATCCCAAATGGGGGGCTTTCTACAAAAGGCCTGATTTCTCACATCTGTTGATGTCATCAAAAACAAAGCATAGAAACTGTCACAGCCAAGAGGAGCCTAAAGAAACATGACTATGATGTAGAATGTTGTATTCTGGTTGCAATCCTGGGATATAAAAAGTACAATAGATAAAAACTAAAGAAATGTGAATAAAGCATAAACTTATGTTAATAGTAATAATGTCATGATCAATGTATCAATAATCGTTCATGAATTATAACAAAAGGTATAAATATAAGATGTGAATATATGGGAATTCTCTGTGATATGTTTGTAAATTTTATAAATCCAAAACTGTTCTTAAAAAAAGGTTACTTTTTTAAAAAAGCAAGAGGCAAGAGTAAGGATTGTCAAATTTTATTTTATTCAAAGACTAATGGAAGAAATTTTGAAAAATTACCATGCAAGACCTCTGAGAGATCCTGACTCAGTGAGTCTGGTATAGAGCACATGAATCCTTCTTTTTAATATAGCTCCAAAGTTTTGAGGCCCAGAGGCCCAGAGGAAATCCCCAGTATAGCATCTCAGCTTTGGCTTCTCATGTAACCTGCAAAGACTGCCATTACCTTGCCTCTCACTTGATCCCCCGACTCAGAAAGGAAAGCAGTGCTGTGTTCATATGAAATTAATGTCTCCAGGTTAGTTCTGGGAAGAGGCTTCCAGTCTGGATTCTCCCTGACATTAAATCAAAGACCGCCCCCCCAAAGAGGGGGTCCCCAAAAGAGGGGGCTCCCCAAAGAGGGGACAGCAGGGCTATGGATTGACAGTGGCTGAAAGCAGCAGCCATCTGTCCTCACTTCCCCACAGGCCCATATTCTTAGGGTGCAGTTTTCGGACTGCTCTGGCCTATCTTCCCACTCCTGTTTCCCAGTCTCTTGTGTAAATTATACCCCAAGCAGGTGACAATTCTTCCTAAATGTCCAGTGCTGCTCCTCACCCTGCAACCATGAAATGCCATTCTCTCAGCCTTAATTGGGTCTCAAGAGGCAGCAAAACATAGCTTTCCCTAAGTTTTTCTTGACCTCTTAAAGAAAATAGAGGCAGCTATCCAAATGTGTTCTGCTGGCCCCTTCAACCCTGCTTCTGGTGGCTCCCATCCCACTGCTGTGCAGCTGATTTATCCACTCCTGTCTATGTGGAACAAGCAAGGCCCATGCTGAATTGACTGGATAAACATTCTGAGAACCAGTGTTTAATGAATTCATATGAATGAGTAGAATACTGAATTCTTTTTAATATTTTTTAGGTAGAGTTGGTATTAATATTATATTAGTTACAGGTGTACAATATATGATTCAACATTTATACTTAATTATTGACTTGACTCATTGCTCTTCAGAGGAAAGAGTAGAAATGCTGCAGAAATACAACTAAAGATAATTATGACAGGATAAATAGCCAAGGAGGCCTAAGAAAAAGTGATCATAAGTATATATCTGAAAGGAATTTGACACAATAATATAAAATATATACATTTTGTAATTTGGAAGCATTCAGTGGGTGCCTGATGGATGTTGAAATGAACCCTGATGGGGTTTAAAAACTCACAATTCAAGAACTAGAAACTAAAATTGGGGTTAAACCAATTATACATTTTTTTCTATAAATTAGAAGCTTCTCAAGGGAAAATAATATTGTTACAAGCTTGTGCGAAGTCCCACAGGTACTTTGCATACTTGAAATGCTGCAATCATCCCAGAAGCTTGTAGGGAAAGTCTCAGCATCCCCCATTTTATAGTTATGAAGCCTGAGGTAGAGCAGGTTTAAGCAATAAATTCACTGGCTGGTGAAAAGCAGAGCCAAGACACACATCCTAGCTTTCTGCACTTCTCCCTGTGATATCCCCAACCCACACATCTTCCCACTGGATCTGACAGGAGAGACCAGGTTATGCTCTAATTTAGTGAAAGCTAAGGGAGTACTTATAGGTTGATTGATCAATTACTATTATTACTATCAAGTATGATGTTACCTGTGTTTTTGTAGATGCCTTTTATCAGGTTGAGAAAGTGTTCTTTTATTCTTTGTTTGCTGGGTTTCTCTATTCTAAAAGAGTGTAAGATATTTTCAATGCCTTTTCTGCATCTCTTAAAATGACCTTTGTTATTTTTTTCATATTCTATCTTATTATTTACTATTGTGTATTATTCATATATATATATCTATATCTATATCTATATCTATCTATCTGTCTAGATAGATAGATAGATAGATAGATAGATAGATAGATACACATATACATATCCTATACTAGAGGCCTGGTGCACAACATTCTTGCACTCGGAAGGGTCCCCAGCCCAGCCTGTGCCCTCTTACAGTCCGGGAGCCCTTGGAGGATGCCTGACTGATGGCTTAGGCCCACTCCATGTGGAAGCAGGCCTAACCTGGCAGTTGGACATCCTTAGCGCTGCCGCAGAGGTGAGAGAGGCTCCCTCCACCACCGCTGCTGCACTCGCCTGCTGTGAGCCCTGCTTCTGGGCTTGTGGCTGAGCGGTGCTCCCCCTGTGGGAGTGCACTGACCACCAGGGGACAGCTCCTGCGTTGAGCTTCTGCCCCTGGAGGTCAGTGCAGGTCATAGCAACTGGTTGTTCAGCAGTTCGTTGGATTTGCAACCAAACTGCAGAACAACCGCAAATCGACCCACCAGGGGAACGACTGGTTGCTTTGACACACACTGACCACCAGGGGGCAGACGCTCAATGCAGGAGCTGCCCCCTGGTGGTCAGTGCACTCCCACAGGGGAGCACCGCTCAGCCACAAGCCAGGCTGATGGCTGGTGAGTGCAGTGGCAGTGGCAGGAGCGTGTGTATATCTTATCTTCTATTTTTGGATAGATTCCACTTAGTCATGCTGTATAATCTTTTTCATATGGTGTTAAATTTGGTTTCCTGGTATTTTGTTAAGGATTCTTGGGTCTATGATTTCTTTGTTTATAAACATCTTTTCATTCATTTTTAGAGAGAGAGGAAGAGAGAGAGAGAGAGATCTATGAGTAAGAGAAACAACTATTGGCTGCCTCTGCACACTCTCTACTAGGGATCAAGCCTGAAACTTATCCTGAGGGGAATCTGACCAGCAACCTCTCAGTGTGCAGGACGATGCCCAAACAACCACGCCACACTGGCCAGGGCTATGATTTCTGTTTTGACCCATTGATTATTTAAGAGTGTTTTGTTTAATTTCCACATATCTTTACATTTTCCAAATTTCCTAATGTTATTGATTATTTTCTTTCAGTTTTATTAAAATATCATTGATAGCACTGTATAAGTTTAAGGTGTATTGTATAATAAGCTTACTTATATAAATTGTGATGTGATAACCACAGTAAGTTTAGTTGGCATCCATTATCACCTATAAATTTTTTTAAAAAGTAAAAAGAACATTTTAGGATCTACTTTATTGACAGCTTTCAAATATACTGTACAGAGGAGTTAACTATAGTCATCACATTATATATTAATTACATCTCAAGTACTTATCTTATAACTTGAAATTTGTATATTTTGACCACCTTCATCCAATTCTGTCATCTTATTATTTACTTCTAATATTATCCCAAGGTAGTCTGAGAAAATAATTGGTATGATTTCAATTCCTTTAAATTCTTGTGATTTGCTTTATAGGCTAACATGTCTATTGTTAAGATTGTTTCATGTGAACTTCTGAAGAATGTGTACTCTGCTGTTGTTGGTTGAAATGTTCTTTAGAATTTATTATGTCTCATTGGTTTATGCTGTTATTAAATTTTCTAGTTTCTTATTCATCTTTTGTCTCATTCTATCCATTATTAGAATCTTCAACCGTTACTATTGAATTATTTTTTCTATTCATTCTCTCAAATTTGGCCTCAGGTATTTTGGCACTGTGTGGTTAGGTGCATATGCATTTATAATTGTTAGATATCATTTATAGATTGGCCCTTTTATAATATATAATATCCTTCTTTGTCTCCTATAATAATTATGACTTAAAGTTTATTTTGTCCCATATTAGTATGGTCCAAGTATCTTCAGTTATTGTTTTATGGTTTATATTTTCATTCTTTTATTTTCAAAATGGGAAGATGGACACTCAAATTGTTTCCATAATATGATGAGATATGAATAAAGAATTCACAAGCATATGATTATATACAGCCATTAAAAAGGGTCAAAAGCCTTAGTTGATGTTGAACTCATACCAATAATAAGAACTATGAATCCATCACATAAAGGAGCACAGATAATGAAAGAATAACTTGTCAAAATGAAATAAAAATTAAATATGAGAATAAACCAGCTACTTACCTAAAATAAAGGAAACACAAATCAGTGTTACTCTAGTGTTATCCACAACTGATGTTGATCAGAAATTGAGTGTAAATATTTAAAATTTTTGTAGTAGTTTGTCATTGCGTTGGTACTCAAAGATGTCATCAGTTGACATGTCTTGTTGAATGTAAGGATAAGTTCATGTGATAACATGATTGATGCACAAGTTCCAGACATGTACAGTAGTCTATGTAGTAGTCAGCAGCAAACTGGAAATAAAATATAATATTGGTACCAGGGATGGCTCAAGATACACTGAATTAAGAAAACAGGTTTAGAATATTTTTCTTGTCAAATCACAAAACTTACAAAAGAAAAAGTTCCTTTAATTTTATCATTTTGTGAATGAGTATTCTTACTGATAATAGTGTAATTGATACAACCATTTATAAAAACAATTTAATAGCAGTTATGTAAGCCTAAAAGTATCTTATAACCATTGATTAATTACTTCTACTGTCATTCCTATGAGAATAATTGAACTGGTTAAGAATGACAATGACAATCACTGTCCTATGAAAAATTGGAAAATCATAAGTTCATAACAGTAATAAGAAGCTAACTATATTTACTGTATATGCTTATATGTCAAAATATAACTTAAGCATTATAAAGTATGTTTACAAAGGTGTAAAAAACATGCTTTAGCCCAACTGGTGTTGCTCAGTGGTTGAGAATCAACCTATAAAACAGGAGGTCACAGTTCAATTCCAGGTCAAGGCACGTGCTTGGGTTGCAGGATTGAGGCAGCCGATCAATGATTGTCTCTCGTCATTGATGTTCTATCGCTCCCTCTTCCTTCCTCTCTGAAATCAATATATCTATATCTACCTCTACCATATATCTATATTATCTATATCTATATCTATACCTATATCTATATCTGCTTTAAATAATAAAATAATTGATATTTGTTTTAAAAAATACAGAAAAATATATTAAAAAATAAATAAAATTCAATAGTTCCATTATCCAAAGGTAAAAAGATTGTGGTGTTATCTTTTTTCTTCAGTGTTTGTTACATTATTTTACACACACACTCCCCACACACACAAAATTGACTTCATACATTTAAGCATGTTTTTACTTTTTTTTCTGTTGAAATTATTTTGTGAACCTTCTCGCATCTGTATTAATCAATGGTTAGTAGCTTGTGTTTAGTGGCTTAAAACAGCACAAGTCTGTTTCTCTCTAATATATATTTCCATTTCTGGTTAGCAGAAGATCTCTACTTATTATCATCACTCAGCCATGTCATTTCAAATATTGTTGGTCTCTAGAGTGTTTCCTTTCAGATTGCTAAATGTTCCGGCCTGGAAATGATGCGTGTCACTTCTGCTCATGACTCATTGTCAGGCAGTCCCAGGGCCCCACCCAAATGCAAGGTGTCCAGGAAGTGTGAGCCTCCCACATGCCCAGGAGGTAGGGAGCAAAAAATATTTGGCAAAGAACACCAATGACTGCCATGCTAGGCCCCCCAATTCACTAGTCAGTAGTATTCCATCCCAGGAATATACCCTAATTTATCCAACTTTCTTCATTGTTGGACATTTTAGTGTTTCCATGCTTCTTAGTCTTATAAAATACTAGAGGTCCAGTGCACGAAACTCGTGCTTGGGTAGGGTCCCTAAGCCTGGCCAGCGATCAGGGCCAATCCAGGCCTTCTGGCTGCTGGCCAGTGCCTTCCTTTGTTCTGTGCTGCCCCCTGGTGGTCAGTTCACATCATAGCAAGCAATCAATCTCCTGGTCTCCTGGTCAACTCCTGAGGGGACACTTTGCATATTAGCCTTTTATATATATAGATACCTGCAACATATTACATATTAATCTTTGATCCCATCTCTGATTATTCTCTTTGGATATGTATTCTGTAAAGAAACTACGAGATCAAAGCATATAAATATTGTGATACTCTTTAATTATTTTATCAGTTTTCTTCCAGAGCATATGAACAAAAAGTTGTTACCAGCAACAATGCAAACATTACAATCACCTGCAAATTGTCATTTTAGATGTCTGTTAATTTGATACTAGACATAGTATCCCTTTATTTTAATTATGAAGACATTTCTATATTAAAATGCTCATTATGTACTAAGAAGTACTGGGTGAAATATCAACCAACAAAGTAATATTATGGATAGAGAGAAATCATCTAAATACTCAAGAGTAGTTTAACATACAGTGATTACTGATAATTTTATCTTAGCTGTATGTTTTTTCATTTGCTAATTTTACTACAATTATCAGAATAAAGTAATGTTTATTAAATTTATGATAAAGTAGTATTTTAGATCAGTGAGGGACAGAATTACTTAATAGAAAGTACTAGGAAAATCGAGTAATAAAAATAATCCCTACCTATACTAGGCACATTAATACATTCCAGAATAACATCTATATGGAAATGAACAAACAAATAAAATAAATCTCAATGTAATTGTGTTATAATAAAATGTAGAATTAAAACTGGTAGAAAATAATTTAAGTGGTCTAAAAAGCACAAAAAGGGTTTGTTCCCATAAACTTTTAAACCAATGGAACAGCAATATTCAACAAAGTTTAAGGAAAAATAACAGAATGGAGAAATATATTAACAACAGATGTTACAAGTGTAGAATTAATGTCCAGGATATATAAAAAACTTCTAAAAATCAATAGGAAAATGATAAAAATAAGTCCTGATATAATTCTGGCAGTGAAAATTAAAACTATCAACTATCTCTTTTGGATCCTTCATACTTCAAAAAAAGATAATAAATAAATTTTAGTTGATGAAAGTGATGGCAAAGACTTTTTGGATTAGAATTTAGCAGCATCTCTTAAAAATGTAATCTATACATTCCATTTGGCCCAGACTTCACTGTTAGGTCAGTCAGAGATATCACCACATATTCACAGAAAGTATATAAGAAAATTTGTCGTAAATTTATAATAATAAAAGACTGGGGTCAACCTAAATATCCATGCGTAGGGGTATATGACTGGCAAAATAAATTAGGATACATTCATGTTATGGAATACCAGCTAGAAATTTTAAAATGAGTATGCCTATATTTAAAAATCTGCAGAAATATTCAAGACATATCATCAAGTGTAAAACAATATTGCAAAGCAGTTCATTTGGTATGGTCTCATTTTATTGTAGCAGAGCACAGAGGTTAGAGTGTGAGATTTACATACACACTGCCTGTTTTTCTGTCCTTAACCTATCCGGCCTTGTTTTTCTCATTGGTAAAATTGGTGCAATGATAGTACCTATCACATAGGCTTGTTCTGATCACCAAATGAGTAAGGCATATTAAGTGTTTAGAAAAATCTCATATTGCATATTGCAAGTGTCATCTCTCTATTTAGTTAAAAATAAAAACACACAAACCAAGATAGAATGTTTTACCTACATATACTATATATTTTTTTGTAAACAAAGCCAAGAAAGTATTGAAGATTATTTATAAACTATGTCCCTTGGTACCCCCAGAACCAGAGAAGGTGGCTTTTACATTGTATTGTTAGAAATGTTGCCAATCAGGATGTATGTAATATATTATTTAAGCACTTAAAAATGCAAGTGATAATTTAATTTTTTGATTAATTCATAGAATTATTGTCTTTACATATAGTTATTACTTTTCTGAAATTATTTCATAACTAAGTATATGTTATGAATTTTCTTTTAATTTACTTCATAACCTACTGCATGCATCCTAATGGATTATATCATTACATTGTTGACTTAAGGATTAACTTTCAAGTAGCCTTTATTGAAAAGCTGTTATGTTCCAGATAATGAAGTAGGTAATAGAATTTTAAAAGGTAATATAATCAACTCTGATTCCTAGTAACAGAGAAATATATGAATAATCAACCAGTTGACAGGGTAAGTACATGGGAGAGATATGAACTAGGGAACTCACTGAATGCTGAAAGAGGTTAATTCTTCCAAGGAGAAAATGCACTCTACAAAAGCAGAGGTCCTGAGCTTTTTTAACTTTATTTTTATTATTTATTTACTTGTTTGTTTGTTTGTTTTTAATCCTCACACTGGGATATTTTCCCATTGATTTTTATAGAGAGTGGAAGAGAGAGGGAAAGAGAGAGAAATACCAATGTGAGAGAAACACATCAGTTGGTTGCCTCCTGCACAAGCCCTGGCCAGGGCCCAGGTCGAGGAGGAGCCTGCAGCCGAGGTACTGCCCTTGACTAGAATCAAACCCTGCACTGACCCTTCAGTCCATAGGTCGAAGCTCTAACCACAGAGTATAACCAGCTAGGACTTGAGCTTTTGATAACCATCCAACCCTAGCACCTGACGCTGTTGAGTAAATGAAACAATGGGGAGGAGACAGAGTTTTTAAAAAGAAAGTGAGGCTCAGGAAGGGACAGATGTGGATGTAGGATGGCTGGGAGAGGGAATGGACCCAATGGCTGCCTCTTTACGTTTCCCAGTGCTCATGGGGTCAAGATATGTCCCTTTCATGCAAATGACATGAGTAAGTAAATGGAATTCACCAGAATCATTCCAAAAAGTACATAATATAAGAAAGTCTTTGGTACCTGTTTTGACATCAAGAAACATTTTGAATAAGACTGTTCTTATACTGACAGTCTGAACTCTAAACAAACATTAAAAGTTGGCCCGAGAGAAAGTCGTTAAGGACAGATTTCTTTCTCATTTCACCAGTGTACACATGTGTCTTCCACCCCCATTTGACCCAACAGTGAGATGGTGGTAGCTACTGTCTAAGGTGAAAATTGCATCCCCAGATTACAACTTTTTCAGGAAGTGAAGTGTGAAAAAATATATGCACGTTATTTTCTTTGGGTAAAGAGGAGTTCATGGTTAAATGGACCACATCTGCAAAAAAAAACACTCACCTGGTATGCTTAATTCATTTTTTTCAGATGCCAATTAAAATTCGTTATCAAGTACCTTAAATGTTTCCCTTCCCAGGGTACATGTAGAAAGGTTTAAGTGTCCAATGAGGTTAAACACTGCTGTCTTCTTAGCACCATATGAAGTTGCAAATATCCTGCTAATTGGAGCAGCACAGATAGTTGTGTGGCTTAACCTTCAGGAGTAGTCATGAAAGTGGATAAAATGGAATTTTAAAACAGAATGAAAACAAAGCACTGTGTTAACATTGTGTGAAACACCTTATCTTCTGACTTTTGTTGTTAAAATGTTAGTGCTCAAACCTAAAACATTTCTTAATTACAACTGAGTTTTGTACTCTTAGTTTAGGGAATAGCAATCTGTATTTCAAATTTTCAAAATAAAGTAGAACTCAATGCAGCTTACTCCATCTTCAGAACTAAAATTAGTGACCTGTTTAATTTTAATACTGAAATGTTATAAAATAAATTAATAATGTTATAACAATGGAATAATCAATAACGAAGTGTATACTTCCTTAACATTATATTTTTAAATAAATTACAAGCACAAATTCAACTAAAATTAACTGTGTGTTTACCTTGTTGCTATAGGTCTAAAACTTCTGTCTTCAAAAAGAGCTGTGATCATTGCTATTTCCTCTTTGGTGGAGTCATTTAATAGTCCAAAATATATTTAATATTTTTAGCATCAACTAAGTAATTTTACTTGATAGCCCATTTATTTTCTAAAAACAAAAAGTGATTTGTAAAGTAGAAAATCATTTATTTAAGCACAAACACATTTCTCACAAAAATACATGCCTGTCCCCAGCTCAAAGCATTTCCTTTGAAACTCCCCAACTGCTGATGTTCAATCAATCATCCTATTAAAATAAATTTGTCAATTGAAATCAAAACATCCAATATTGCCTTTATGTGTATGGTATCACTTGTTTGGATAATAATGAAGATATTGTGTACACCTTAAAAAAATGCTTTTTCATTTAGAAAGAAAGGAAAAAGAAGAATTCCACACATTCAGAAGGCACGGAATGACTCCTGAAAGATCGAGGCTTAGAAATTTTGCTTTTCTCTAATAGACTCGAGGAAGAAAAAAGAGGTGCAGCGAGCTCGACAGAGTCTGGCCATTCCTGCGAAGACCTCACCCAGAGAGACTGGAGGCATATGGACGCCATTTGTAACCAGGGGAGAGAACCCACAGGTCAGACTAACCTTTGGTGTCTGTCTATCCATCTGTTTTCACATTAGTTGCAAATTATAGAATCCTCCAGACCCAAATGACCATAAATCAGTACTATGAGCATGTACACTTTTCCCATCTGTCATAAAACAATGAATTAAATTCATGCCTGTCAAAATAGGCTGCGGCAAAATGGCCCTCTTCTGCAGCCGAAGGAATACAAAGCCCCACCTCATCGCTGTAATTTATGGCCTCCGTGGGGCTTCAGGGTGATTAGGCCTTGGCCCACCAACACGCAGAAAAACAGTAGGAACTCCAATAACTCCAAATGGAAATCTTGGGTCAAATTTATCAAACAAATCAGAGAGAAATCTATTTCTGTTTGGAAAAGGAGGAGATATATTGCATGTTTAGTGTTCACTGCACCGCTTTGGAACTTTTGGCTATTCGGTATTTGTGAGTTTTGGAATTTCTCGCTTAAATACTATCACCAAAGGATATGTAATGTATTAGACAGGAGCCATTTTTAGCCAAATAAAATATACAACTGCAAGCAAGGAGGTTTTTCAAAGTTAACATCAACATATTTGTGCAAGTGATGTAACTGAACATTTTCTAGGTAGACCTAAAAAAAGCATAGCTTTAGTACTGGAAAAATACACTGGAAGAAAATGAAATATGTAAGCCATAGGAACTAAAAAAAAAAGGTAATAAAATGAAGGAGGGAAGCCAAACCGATAGGTGTATGCATAGAGTATATTCCATGCCAATAGGTTTATATCAGTCCCGCCACACAGTAAATGTTTCTTTAAAACTTCCCTTCTAGAAAACTGCCTTCTAGTCAGATGTTGCTTGGCATCTGAAAGCAAAGATACAGGGAAAGAACAGCAGGACGCAAGGCAGGCAGAAACACTGATCCTCACCATGCAGAAAGTATTGGTCACAGTCAGATGTGGTGAAAAAATAAACGGAGATAATTTGGCTGTGGGAGGTGCAGGGAGGGAGACTGCAAACAAAGGCCTGTGTGCCACGAAGTCATCTGGAGGTTTTGGCACCAGCCCCTCATTATAAGCCACAGTGTGCTTGAAGTGGTGTTTACCACGGAGGCCCGCAGGCATCTATTCAATCAGAAAGTCGTATTTCACCAAACACCCCTGCTGTATTAGAAACGTTCGGCAGGGTCCGAGCCAGCGAAATGAGAAGATGATGTGGCAGGACTGTATGTCATAGATCTGGTTAATATCCAGCTGTGAATTATTGCGTCTTTAAGAGAAATTCCCTGGGTGTTCAGTATCACTTCCAGGGGACTAGAACCAGCGTCCAACAACAGTTCTCAGGTCGTCGGTAAAAATGTGGTTGCTGCCAGGAGTAATGATGCTCAGGCTTCCTCTGTGGTACTCGGGCTGGGTCACCCCGAGGGTTCCCAGCGATATAAACCCGCAGAGCTGGGGCACGTTCCCAACACCCAGCACTCAGCAGCGCTTTGTGGCTGCAAGGCCCCGCTTTTATTTACTGCCTCTGCACACTGGGGGGTTGCGGGAGAAGATTGTGTTTCCTGCTGGGGGCAAGGTACGGCGAAGGGAATTTTGGAAACAGCCTTTGGAAACACTTTGCTAGTGCTGTGGTTTACTTGTCTTAAAAAGATAAGCAGGGTTAGAAATACCTATTTGATGTAGATGTTTTGCAAAGTAAACTTAACAAGCTTGGCAGAATTCAAGATGGTGGGTTTGCTATAAAGGAAAACGTTGTTTCTTTTGGTCCTTTTCTCTCTCTTTTTTCTTTCCTACTTTCCTTTTTCTTTCTTGTCTTCCTTGTTTTTGTCTCTCCTTTCTTTCATTCTTTCCCACTAGTTTTCCCTCTTTGTTTTTTTTCTTTTTTTCTTTTACTCCTCCTACTTTCTTTTCGTTCTTTTTGTCTGTCTCCTATACATGCATGCAGTCATCCAAGTGCCTGAACGGACTAATTCCTGCCTCTATGCAGGATTTCATAGAACACTGAGATATTAAGTAACACAATACGTAACTATTAATTAACTAGGACTGTGATAATTGCTGAGAGTGAAATCTTGCAGTTGCTATGAGAACACAGAGCAGTGCGGTGGAATCAGATCCCATATCGGTTTTCTGTACCACTGAACTAAGTCCTGCCCCAAACCAAAAGAAACAATCAAGGTTGTTTTCCTCCAAGGCACATCATAGAAGTTATCATTATAACCACCACTTTATTACTTCATACCCAATAAAGTGACTCACTGTTTGTTTTATTGCAGTCTTATATTTTTTTAAATGGGAAACTGTAGTAGCTCCTATTACTTGAAACTGACCACCAATAACTACAGGCTTATTTTATTTGAGAGAGAATTTATTAAATAAGAACATATGTTTGAAAGAGAAGAGAATGTGCCACTGAGTTTCTGTTCTCCTCCGATTTACTTCCCAACAAAGGTTATAGGAGCCACTTGCAATTGATTAAACCTGTCCCCTGCCATCTGAATCCATTGCCAACAGCACTCATCAAAATCAAGTGGTGAAATTAAAAAATAATTAAAGCTTCTAAAGATAGAGTTGCAGATGGAAATTGTTTCAGGAGAACTAGTGTAAAAAATTTACTGACTAGAGAAAATCATTTCATTCTGTTTGGTTTAAGTGTAGCATACCATTTTTCCAGTCCTAACAATGCATACACACAACACCCTTGCCAAAAATTAGACCACAGACATCAAACAAGTATATATCAATAGGTTTTAAGAATTTGGAGGAACTTAATGGTTCTAGATAAAATTTTTATTTTATTCAGAATAAACCTGTTTCTTTTTTAATCTCTACCTTCATGTATATGTGTTTGTAAAATGACTCTTTTTTCCTCAAGTTAAAAATCTCTTTTTCTAAAATGTTCCATTTTTACATGCTTTTTTTTTCTTTTTGTGTTGGGTTTCCTCTAACAGAACAATTAAAAATCTGTCTGAATTACTGGTAGGTTCTTGAAACCTTGACAGGGAAGTAGGAAACTGTATTTTATTATTTCATTCTACATGGTGATTTGTGACATATATGAACCAAGATTTTATGAAAATATGAAGTCCCTGCACGTTTGCTTCACCTTCGGCAAAGGAAATAACCTTGAGAAAGTGTCACAGCTTCTTGGCTTCCGGTTTCTAACCAGAATTCTCTCCAAAAGTCTTCTTTACCTCAAGACCCAAAAGAGGCAGGAGAGTTGCCCAGAGGTCCTCCCCAAGCAAAGTCAGCCTGCTCTTCAGGCCCCGCTGCACATATCCAAAGCAACTTCAACGAGTTTGCACTTACAGACCGACAGTACCAACAGGTCTTAGTAGCCCATTATTGGGAATCATTTATTTTCCTCTTTTTGTATCCATAATATTTTAAATATGAGGTTTAGCTATTAAACTGTGGCAAGTTAGAGAAAACAGTCTGTAGTGGCATGGAGCAGGAAACCCTGCAGGAAAGCTGTATAAATCCAGCCTGACGTGGGGAGAAATGAGAACTCAGCTCAGAGGCCCCCTTGGGAATGGGAAATTGACTAGCCATCTTGGGCATCTGGCTTAGGGGAGCTGGGGCAGGGGGGAGAGTCTATAGGGCAGGAGCCAGATTGAGATCCAGTAAAAGGGAAAACGAACTGCCCATTAGTGTTCATATATATATATATACACAAATGAAATAAAGCAAAAATAATCCATATATATATATGTATATATATATATATATATACATATATATATATATACATATATATATATATATGCCATTTATCTATAAAGAACCCAATCATCCTCTGTACAACTATTTTTCTCACCCTTACCTGTTGCTTAAGGCTGTAACCATGTGGCATTATTATGATCGTTCCCCTTTTAGCCTGTTCTTGATACTCAGGTAAACCTGTATGAAAATGACTACTAGCATTATTCCCTCAGCTACTCAAGGAATTAAATTGGTTTAGTTGTTTATTTCTGGAATTAAATGAATTGTAATAATAAAAATACGAGGTTTTTATCAATGGTATTACAGGGGAACTTGAAACACTAAACATTTATGCAGTCACATAGAAAGGTAAATAAACATAAACCTTCCTTAGCCACTTACAAAGAATTTCTCACAATTGATCTTCAGAACAACCGTTGAGATAAGAATTCTTGAGAATCTGGTTTTGCCAATGATACAATATACAAAAGACTTACCAGAGTGATTTGCCCAAACTCGTAGACACGTATTATCCTAAGTCGCATACTGTCCTTTATTCCACACCGCAATAGAGAGAGTGAAAATGCTCAAAAATATCATTTCTGTTTCACCAGCAGACAGGCAATCTGTTGTAAACTACCTATTTTTTTACTCTGTTGCTGCTTCTCTGCTGTTTTCTCAACATCAGAGGACATTTCTTAGTTTCCATGCCAAAAATGTCTGAGGCCACTCAATCATTGTAGAAGCCCTTTATGTCATGATTTCTAACTTAGCCTTTTGCAATTACAAAGCCCCCTGCCCACAATGGCACAGCTTCCCACCTGTGTGTGATGGGAAAGGGCTATATATCTATCCCTGCAGCGGGATGTGTGGCTGGTTGAACCTGACCCTCATGCAGCCTGGTTAGGGCCTTTAGGACAGTAGTGGAAGGGGGAGTAGTGGAAGGGGGAGGGATTTAGCTTGCCCTGCAGTCCCCACACAACAAAGGCATCATTACCAGAGCCAAGCCCAGGCTTACTCATCTGCCACTGTGTCTCCTCAGATGCATCCGCTCCTGCAGGGCGAGCCCAGGTGGGGCAGCTGTAACAGAGGCTGTGCTACAGGTGCCCCAGGAGCCTTGGGGATGGAGGTGCTGCCCTGGGGACTAGGAGTGGGAAGCTCTGTCAGATCTCCTGTCTAGGATCACTCCCGGCCACAGCCCTAAAGATCTTTTCTCTAGAAGATTAGATACTGGTGTCTTTGTGGCTGAAGTGCTCTTTCTGTCCAAACTAGCTCCAGGGTGCCTGCTGTCATTAGGTGTGTGCATCCTGCAAAAGAAATCTTCCTCATTTTTCCAGTCCTTGTTTGACACATAGAAATTGAGTGGCTTGCAAATCCAAGTTGATCATCATAAGACATTGTAATAGTTCATTATTCTAATAGGGAAAACCAGGAGCTTGTTGAACTCTAATTTTTCAACTGTTGTACATTTGTAAATGAATGTACAATGGCTGTTTCTAATAATCTACTTGAGTGAACAACCTTTCTTATTTAGAAGAATGTAAGATGGTATTATTATGGAGCTAACCAAAACTAAGCTGCAGAGTGCTCATTGTCACAGTCCCCATGAATGCTGGCAGAGTTGCTGAGAGTTATAAAGTATTCTAGGTAGGGAGGAGAAGCCAGATTTTAAACAAGAAACTTCCGAAGTAAAGCGTTTTTAATAATGGCCTAACATATTGCAGAGGAAAGGGACCTATCCAAGTCTCCAGTAATTTATTATGGCTTCTTTTTTTGTTCTAAATAAATACCAATTTTTGTACCTGATTTTATATTTGCAATTTTCTATTATCTCAAATCCTGTCTCCCAAATTATATAAGCATCAGATCAGTCTGCCACTGATGAGAAATTCATAAATCAATATAAAGCACAAAGCCTGACAAAGTTAAAGTTAGATTACAGGGGCATGTTCAATTTTCTCATTAAAAAATGTGTATGTGAGGGGTGAAGGGGAATTGGAAAATATTTATATGTAAGATTTATACAAATGCTATCTATAATAATAAAAGTATAATATGCTAATTAGACTGGACATCCTTCTGGACAACCTTCTGGACGAAGCCAAGGAGGAAGGGGCCAAGGCAGAAGCAGCTGCCTCCGTGGCAGAGGCTGAGCCCCTGGCACGAATTTTGTGCATCGGACCTCTAGTATTTAATATTTTTCTTATCACATAATGAAAATCTCACTGAGTGCTCTGTAAATGCCCCTAAATGCCCTCTTGGTTACTGCACTGTACAAATATGATGCTTCCCAGTGTGCTGTGATGTGAAAAAGAAAACTCTGCCTCTTGTGCTATGTGCTGTCCTTGGGACATGTTTGCTCCAGTTTCAAAAGTAGAGCCCTGCACAGCCCCAGCCCTGCAGGCTGGCAGAGACGTCGGGTCCTTTGGCAACACAGGACTCCAGGTGTACCGTCAGGCACAGGGGCTGCAGGGCTTGGCCGGCGGGTCGAACCATCAGGGTAACAATTTACATTTGGCTGGTTGAAATGCCCTTCAGAGCTGTCAGCAGTCACACATGGGGCCAAGTGTGGATGTGTTTGTGTAATGCCAGTTATGTTTCTTAGGAATTAATGAGGATTTGTTTTCCTGGAACCCCATCCAGTTGTTAAATCATTTAGTTCATCTTCCTGCACACACACAGTCCAGAGCCGCCCTGGCTGTGCATTTGGGACCCTTTCTCCCTTTTGTTCTTGTTAAGGTTGTGAACTGGTTTGCTTTGTAGCTGGCACATTTGAAGAGTACTGTCCAGTTATGTTCTAGGATGCCCCTCACTCTGGGTTTTCTGATATTCCCTCATGACCAGTTACTGTTTTTCTCAAGGTATCACATGCAATACTATGATCTAATCTATAGTCCTATTATTGGGATTAGAATAAGGACTATAGATTAGATCATAGTATTGTATTAATAGTAATTTCCTAATTTTGATATTGTGCCATGGTTATCTAAGAGAACATCCTCATTTTAGAAAGCATACATTGAAAGAGAGAAAGAGAACAACGAAGGAAATGAATTAAAATGCTAACATTTAGAGAATATGGGTGAAGATAAGAACATTCTTTGTACGATTTTCCAAACTTTTCTTTAAGCCTCAGATTATTTCACAATAACAAGTTAAAAAAGAATGCAAAGGAAGTCCAGTTGATACCATTGCCAGAGTGAGAAAGGCTTCCCATTCTGATTGGTGGTGTGTAGGCCCTGTTTTATAATCCAGGGGATTTGCTATCACAGCCATATTTTTGACCCAGTTTTCAATGGGCCATCCATCAGTTAGAACAATTTTAAAGTGATGTTATGTACAAAAATTGAGGGATGAAAAATTACAATTGCTTTCTCAGTTTATTTCAGAACTTTGAATCAACTTTCGGCTTTGCAAAGATTGACTAAAATATGTTTAAAAACCATGTGCCAAATGAAATATGCCACAGAAAGGACTGGTTTAAAGAATGTGAAATGGACACATTAACTCTTCAGTTCTCACTTTTCTGTCTTTTTACCATCCTCCGTCAGCCTTTGGGTAAAAGCTGCTTTCCAGATTTTGAAAGGAAAACTATGACTAGACTAGGATAAAATTCCAGAACATCCCGGTGAGATGTCAAAACAGCAGTGATCCCTAAAACAATTAACTTGTAGTTGTTCACTTTATTAGTACATATTATGAAGGTTAAGGTCGTGTTCAACATGTTTGTTGTTTTTAACATTTTGCCCAGTTAAATTGGCTGAGGGTTCATTTTCTGAGAATCCTAAAGACCACGGTTAGATTTTTTTTTTAATCACAGCCCATAACTTCAGATATTTTATATCACAAAATTTGGGTAAATTAGAAAGCCAGACATTACATGCAATTGCCTAAATATAGTGTTTAGATAATCCTGTGGTGATTGTTTTTTCAAAACTGAAATGTACTATAATCTGGACCATGCCATGAATATTGAGCATAAAGAACTATACAGCCCAGCTGGCGTGGCTCAGTGGTTGAGCACTGACCTATGAACCAGAGTTACATTCCTGGTCATGGTAGGCTCAATCCCCAGTAGGGGGCATGCAGGAGGCAGCCAATCAATGAGTCTCTCTCATCATTGATGTTTCTACCTCTCTCCCTCTCCTTTCCTCTCTAAAATCAATAAAAATATGCTTTTAAAAAGAACTATACAAATCCTAGCCTGCTGGTCTCTTGACCTGGTCAGGACTTTGATTCAAGGTCGCTAAAAGAGCAGCAGCTTTGGAATTGACCAGATTTGGAACCACCAACCAGCTGTTATTTACTAGCTCTGTGACTCTGGGTAAAAAGTTACCTGTGGAATGACAGCTGTGTCAGGCTGAATAGGTTGTTGATTACTACAAAAGCACAAGGCCAAGAAGGTGGGCCTACAAATCTAGCCCACGCTTTGCTCACCCAGCTATATTCCTGGCAAGGATGTACCAGCCTTAAGAAAGGGGCACTGTTTTCTAATCGGTCCTCTCAGAAGAGGTCTTTGTGATCCATCACCCAAAAAGCACCTCTTTGCAGTTTGCCCAGGAAATACAAATTGCTGACAGCAGCCTAAAGAAGCCCTTTTAGATGTCCTGGTCTCAGTGTCCTTATTCCTGCACTGGGATTAGCTAGAAGAGGTTCAAAGACTAGAGCTGAGGATGTTTATGGCTATGATATTTGAAATGGTGGAAAGTTGGAAAACAGACTAACTGGAATCCATGAAAGGAAATAGGCTAAATATATTATCATGTGGCCCAGCTGGTGTGGCCCAGGGGTTGGCTCAGGAGGTCATGGTTCAATTCCCTGTCAGGGCACATGCCTGGGTTGTGGGTTTGATCTCCAGTGTGGGGCATGCAGAAGGAAGCCAATCAATGATTCTCTCTCATCATTGATGTTTCTATCTTTATCTCCCACTCCCTCTCTGAAATCAATAAAAATATATTTTAAAGATAAATTATGATGTGTGAGAAGGAGAGGGCCATTAGAATCATGTTTTCAAATAATATTTAATGATAGAGGAAAGTACTCACAAAATAAGAGTAAGCTATATTAATAAAAGAGGCATAAATATATATATATGTTCATAAAATCAAATGGGGTTATAGATGTCATAGTACTGAGAGTAATTTTTCAAAGTTACAAAAATGTTATGATCTATATTTTGTTTTAATTTTTTTATATTTTCCAATTCTTAAAATGATAATATATAATTTTATGAGAAAAAATTGTAATGAAAACTTTATACAAAAATATTCATTCTCTTTGTTCTAGGTCTTGAATTCAAACTATCTTAAATTAAATAACTCAGAAATGTTGCCAGATTAGAGAGTTGCAAAAAAATCTGTGAAAAATAAGAAACACTTAGGGAGAGATATGTTAAAAAGTCATAGTTTCTGTAGGTGCCACCATGAAATGATATCTATATTCCTGCTGTATTTTAAGTCTGTATTGTGGGGCTCACTGGCTGAAAGTGTGCGTGCACTAGCTGAGGGAAGAGAAGCCTGCTTGTCCAGTTTTCAGTGAAAACTAGTCACCTGGAACCCTTCTTTTATTTTCAATCATATTTCTTGAACATGAAACATGGCAATCTAAGACTTTTAAAAGACAGAGTATATATTTTAATATACTCTAATAATTCAGCTATGTAACTACAAAAATTTACAGACAGAAAGCCAATATTTAGAGAAAAATCTGGAAGGAAAACATCAAAATATTGCAAAGATTAACTCTGTGATGGAATATTCTTTATAGTCTTTTCAGTATTTTCAAATTGTCCTACAATTAGACATATTAATTAAATTATCAGGGAGGAAAAAGGCATATTTTAAAAATAAAACACCACATATGGTTTATCCAACTTAGTGTCATTATTTTAGTCTTCATCATAAATGCCTCACTGGGCAAGAGTTTAGAGACAATTTTGATTATGTTTTGAGGGTTGTATACTATTCCTTTTAGCAACTGGAGAAAAAACCTTGGAATATTGCAAAACCAAGTTCAACATTTTTATTCTGTACTAGAAGCCCAGTGCATGATACAGAATAAAAATGATGTTGGACTTGAAAATTCATGCACTGGCGGGGAGGGGATCCCTCAGCCTGGCCTGCCCCCTCTCACAGTCCGGGAGCCCTCAGTGGTTGGGAAGCAACCCGGCGATCAGGGGAAGGTGATGCCCCCATCACACCTCTGCTTCTGCCACTGCCACAGTGCAAGCCTCGGCTGGCCCTGGTTAACTCAGCCTCGGGCTGCCCTGGGCGGCTGGGCAGTCACGATTTGAGGCTTGCCTGCACCTCGGGCAGTGGTTGGGCAGCTGCCATCCGAGGCTTGCCTGTGCCTTGGGCCAGCCCTGGGTGGCTGGGGGGCTTAGGGAACTGGGGAACTCTGGAGGCAGGCACCCTGTCGGGGCTGAGGGGACTGGGCACCACTATCTTGTGGCTGTGGGTGCTGCCATCTTTGAGGCTGTGGCAGCAATTAGCATATTCCCTCCTTATTGGCTGTGGGCACTTCCATCTTTGTGAGGGCATGACAGTTAATTAGCATATTCCCTCCTTATTAGATAGGATTGTTTTCTTCCTCAAAACTTTTTGCACCTTCCCCTTGCAGTCTAATTCTACCAAATATCACATGTTTTATACTTTGAGAACTTACTAACTAGCAGATATTTGTAGAATTTTTTGTTTGTTTGTTTGCCTGGTCTGTTTAGTTTCTAAGAGGGTTCTTAATGAAAACCTTGCTGGTACCTTGTGTTTATGTTACTGCTACAGATTTACTTGGAGTAATGTGTACCTTTCTCTTACCTTTGAGGAAGGAGAATATTAGGGAACTGTCCATGGAGGAAGTACAGAGGGAAGCTGGGGACTTTAATGGCCAGAGATTGGAGGGGCCCATCCCAGGAAACATCAATGCTGAACCTGTGGAGAAGGGTGGTATCCTATGGATGGGAAAGGCCAAAGATGACTCTAACTCCTACCCATATTGATGAATCCCATGGGACTGGGGAACCACTTGGACTATGGAGGTGCAGCACCAAATGCTGAGCCCTATGCAGAAAATATCTCATTAGGTGGTCTAGAAAGTGCTGGTCAGCCTCAAGTGGACTATGGAGGCCTGACTTAAAACAATGCCAATGATGGCCAGTTGCCAACACCTGAAGACAAAGACTGTCCCTGTTTTCCTCAACTGAGTTACCTCAGGGGATCTCTACAATTGGGGGAGAGGATAAAGCAAGGGTCTCACTAAACTTAAGAAATCCTGGATTTTTCAGCTAGGCTGATAAGTGGGAACTCAAGGTACACTTAATTTGATTTTTTTTTTTTTTTTTTAGAACTTGAGCAAACCATGACATTTTTATTCCCTGAGTGCCATGGGAAAATGAATGCTTGTTTTAATAAATAAAAAGCATTTAAAAATAAAGTGATTTCTAATTCATAATTCATAACCACATATCATAAAAAGAAATCCCTAAAAATTCTGGTCAAAAGGTTGGGCTGAACCATTATAGCCAGGATCCTGAACTCCTGCCAAATCAGAATTTAAGCACCAAACCTACACTTGGCTGGGCGGTGCCCTAGAGAGAGATATTACACAAAGCCTAGATCCTCCCACCAATTCTTCAGGGCACACTGGAGTTTTCAAGGGGTCAGTGCTGAAAACTCCATTAAAACTCGAGAGAGTAATCCGGAATTGCCCAAATCCATCCTTTTTCCCCTTGTCCTTTGAGGGCCCAGGTCCAAATACCCATCTCCAATGAGTTCAGGACTTCTATAGAAATCCACGGATCTTTATGAAAAACCTGGAGGCAGAAAAGGGGGAGGAAAATGTGTTTCAACCTTGGGGGTTAAAAAATGAATATGGCACACATGGCACATTGCACCCTCAGTGCAGTCCAGGGAATCAGCCTGTACTCAAACACATGGGTAGCTCTGCTTTAAATGTATGAACATTCTCAGAGGGATAACCCAAGCCTGTCAAGAGCTTCATGTTGGTTCAAGTCAGATTTTGAAACTAAAAAGATAAGAATTTTTTTTTCATTTCTTGAAGATTATGGATTCTTGAGTTGTGAATAAGGCATAATGGACCTGTATCTAATCTGACTGTTTAAAATCTCAGACTGGACATCCAAATGACATTTCAAAATTACTATTTTATCTAATAAAGAGGAAATATGCTAGTTGACCATCACGCCCTCACAAAGATGGCAGGACCCACAGCCAATAAGGAGGGAATATGCTAATTGTCTGCCACGCCCTCAAAGATGGCAGAGCCCACAGCCACAAGATGGCAGTGCCCAGTCCCTTTAGCCCCCCAGCTGCCCAGAGCTGGCCCGAGGCACAGGCAAGCCTCAGATGGCGGCTGCCCAAATGCCCAGGGCTGCCCATGGCTCAGGTAACCAGGGCTGGCCAAGGCTTGCTCTGCCGGCAGTGGCAGTAGCAGAGGTGTGATGGGGGTATCGCCTTCCCCTGATCACTGGGTCGCCTCCTGCCCCTGAGGGCTCCTGGACTATGAAAGAGGGCAGGCCAGGCTGAGGGACCCCCCTCTCCAGTGCATGAATTTTCATGTAACAGGCCTCTAGTATCTAAAATAAGTCTCCTAAACCTCATCCCTAAAACCTCTTCCTCAACCACATTTTCTATATTATTCATTGGTCTTTCCATAGCCAAGTTGCAAAATTCTTTCTTCTTTCATCCCTTGTGTTGACTTTACCAGCCAGTCACGTTCACTTCATTTCCAAACCATTCATTGCCCTCTGTCTCCCCTGCGACCCCATGGTCCATGCATTGTTCTTATTGGCTGGGCTATAGGAGCTTCCTATTTGGAAGCTCATACACTATTGTCCCCTCCACCTCATCCATCTTGGATTGCAGATGGAAGAATGTTTTAAAGTCATAAATTGGCAAGTCACTACCCAGCTTTCAATCCTTCAGTGCTTTCCATGAGTTCTCTTTGAAGAATATCTATAGCCTCCTATGCCCAGTATCACCCTCCCATCTCCACCTCTACCTGGTCACATCATCTTTCTCATGTGCTACCTTTCAGCCACAATGGCCTCATTTATTTTGCTCATACCTGCCAAACTCTACCCCACCTCATGGAATGGCATTTGCTTGTCTGTTAGGGTGGCTCCTCCATCTCCTTCCAGCTTTATCTTAGGTGGCATCTCCTTAGAAAAGCCTTTAGATTTTTTGTAATGTAGGCCCACCTCTCCACCTCCATTTCTCCCTGTTTTGTGGCCTTGTTCAGTTCTGCACAGCACCAATCCCATAGTGTGACTACTGTTTATTTCTGCATAGGCCACTGTCCGTTTCTCCATTTCACTGCAGCATCAGTTCTGTGAGGGACTGGTTCACTTCTGTGAATTCAGTCAGGGTCTGGTTTATAGTAAGTATACAATAAAAGTTCATTACAAATAATAAATGAATGACTGAATGAGTTTACTGTATTCAGTTATCATCATCATTATCATAATCATCGTTAGGATGTAATTCTCCTTGGGCTTGTGGGAGCTACAACAGGCACCAGTAAACGGGGCCAGAGATGAGGTTTCCAATCTTAATGAATCTGGTCATCTAGTCCCAAATTCTAGGTAGGGCTGATGTTAAGGTACTGACCTTGCCTTCTGCTTGCCTTCCAATGCATAGTTACCATCAAGAAGCATGATCTATGGGTCTCAGGGCTTCCTTTAAGAACTCTGGGGACTTTTAAGTGGGTAATTAAATCTTGAGAGATCGATCTTAGGCATTTCATTCAGCTCAAAAAATATTATATTCATTGATATTCACCATACGGACCTCAGAAAAAAAATTCATTGCTTAATGATTAAACTTCACATATGTTACAGATTAAAGTCAATATATCCCATGACATATTTAGATAACACATTTCCCAATTCGTCTGCTACACAAGCCCACATTTCTTTTTTTTTAAATCAGATTAGTTATCATCTTGACTACTATACATTACCTATTCATCAATTTTCAAAAATTCCATCTAGTAGAAGAGGCTAAAAATGTTTTTTGCTCCTGAAATCTTAACTATTATTTCTTTGTTTAATTTAAGGTAAAAAAAAAAAGTGATTTCATATTTTTAAAGTTTCATTTAAAAGAGAATTAAATGAACTAACTGTGCATAAAAAACAACTTTTCATTGATTTAACCAAGGAAATGATACATATTTAGAGAAAAATGTTATTATATGTGGTAATTTAAAACACATATCAAAATGACTTTTCTCTAATGTAAAGGATACAGCTGTTTTAAAAATGAAAAGGACATGAAAGATATGTTTCTCATGCCATTTGATGAAATGTTTGACAGAACATAAAACCCCTGAGATTATTTGGATTTGATGTTCTTAGAGGCCATTCACCATGATTTCTGCTTTTGTGGCTGCTCCAGAGTAAAGTAAATTATGAGCGTTCACCTAACATGAAAAGTCCTATCTGACCATCTGGCTCTATTTCAATGCGATCTTCAAAATGTTTTTTCAGAATTAAAAAAAAACACACACACAAAACACAAAAACTTACTGAGTAGATTTATTAATGCATTTGAGATCTGGGGGGATGAAACTGTGTTTATTTCAAAAACATTACAGAAACCTACCTTTAATCACAACTACATAGCAAATGAAACAGAAAATACTTCAAATAAATTTAATGATCATCTTAAAAGTTCTCTATGTGTCCCATTAACTTTGTTAAATGAATCCCACTGATTCAAAATTCATAATGACAACTATTACTAGACTGAGCTAGAGTTTCTTATATTTTCATATGTTCAGTTTTTAGAAATGGTTTCAGTGAACAAAATGTGTGCTGTAAATAAGACTTCAAGTAAGTTTTCAACATTTCATATAAATTTTGTGTTCTATTCACCATCATCATCACTGCCATTTATGTGTGGAATAATTTCTTCAAATTCACTTTGAGCATATATTTTCTCCCAACATTCTTAAGCAGTTTCATTAGCCAGGTACCAAGGTCACCATGAGAAAACAGAAGCTCAGAAAGGTTAATGAACTTGTCCAGGATCATATAGCTAGAAAGGCAATATTTTTATTCCAGAGCTTGTATTTACATCTAGTCTTGGAAAACATGCTAGCCATTACCTTGTGTTACTATATGCAAATTTTGGAAAATAAACCACATTTTAACATCTGAAATATAGACTGTTCATCAATTTAGAATAACTTTCCCAATAATTCACCTGAACTAGTGAGGATTCACAAGGTCAAATATCTAGGCTATGAGTTAGGTTTACATTATTTATTTTACTTTATCTCATATATGCCTATATGAGATACCCAGCTTTCAATCTTTCAGTGCTTCCCATGAGTTCTCTTTGAAGAATATCTATAGCCTCCTATGCCTGTTTTAGCAGAGGATGTGGTTTCCTTGGTGCTAAAGAGATTATTAAGACACAGATCAACTTCTTCATAATAATCAAAACTTGGGTAACTACAAAGTCCAACACATTTGCAATTTTCTCCTTTAATTTAATGGCTAACCCAACATAACAAGTTGATATGTTGCTTTTGAATTCTGAGGAGTAACGGTTGCCATTATTTAAGACAATGGTTATTAGTGATCATGTTTAAAGTTGGACTTTCTTTAACCCCAGGAACTCCTTTATCCCTTAGAGAGAGAGGCTATAAAATGGAGCATATGTATAAATCATCTATGCCCTTCATTCAGTGGTAGGTATGGTGGCTGCTAGATTTCTCAGACATCAAATTCTGTCACTGAGTTCTACAGCAAGCAAAAAAATATTTACAAGTGATGCTTTGCTTTAGACAAAAGTCTAAAAACAACAATACTATGATTAATAAATCTATCCATGATAAAATTCCTTTATAATAAAATTTATGGTTAAAATATTGCCATATGAAATCCAGTTGGATCTTGGGTCTTTTGGCTTAATGATACCCAGATTGGTATTTGATAGTTCTTTTGGTTATACAACTACGAAGATTATTGTGATAGTAATTCAGATGCAAAACAAATTTGGGGCAACCCAGGCACTTTAAAGATTAGAGTATTAGATTGAGCCAAATTGTGAAAAAAAAAAAATTCTATTATCTGGCCCTCAAATGCAAAACAAGAGCACTAAACAAATTTCTTGGTTACTGACCATTCAGCTGGCAGACCTGAGATAGGAGATTAAGTAAAAAGTCAGAAGTTAAATACTTGTTGTTTACCCTATTCATTGTATGATAGTTGGGTCCTTTAGGAAACAAATGTCAAGGCACAGTTACAAGTAGTAAAGACTTATTGGGATGGATACCTGTGAATGATAAGGAGGACAACAGTAAGGAGGGCAGGTCTTCAGATCCTGAGGCAGGTCTCACACATGTGAAAGGAGTAGGGAAAGGCATGAAAATTGGATAGGAAGAGCCTCAGCTTGCAGGTAGTCCTGAGAAAAGAAAAGAAAAGAAAACTCCAATGTTAGGCAAAAATAACCAGGCCCTAGAATGTTCCATCATTGACAAAAGGCAGCCTGGAAATTGTGAAGCCTCAATGCAAATGCTGTGGCAGATTCCAAATGTGCTGCCCCTGGGGCTGTCTGCTATCTGTTCTCCTCCTGGATGATCAGCAAGTCCTTTTTTAAAGAAATACTCAAGTGGCACACCTCCAACGTAGCCATACAGTTTTTAAATAAAATCATGTCTTAGTATTTACAGAGTTTAATAAGATCTTTGTAATATTTAAACCACGAGAATTCAGTCCTACACTTTAATTCTACCTCTAGTTACAAAATCCTGGAAAATCAAGTGAGTGGGTAGGACCATCCTCTTCATTAAAAGAGATGTTGCTATTTAATAGCCTTAGTTGTCATGAGTCTTATACTCACAAATCTGCTAATAGCAGCAAATATCCACCGTATATCCACTTGTTTTCACAGAACCATGGCAATTTACTAATCTTCCAGCTTCTTCATGCCACTCTGGACCCATAGAACCAGATTCCCTTAAAGGAAATCGCACAACAGTCTCCAAGCATTTACTTCCCGATTCAAACCATTCTGTTTAGTATAGCTGATTGTTTGGTCTGGTCCCAAAGCATCTTAAAAATAGACAATGTGGGGAGATAACATAGCAGGGCATTTTGATCTCTTTACTTTCCTGCCATGGGCTCTGCATGTCCACAATTCACTGAAATAAAGATGCTGCAGGAGGAAAGAATGATTCATCAAATATCTGCAAGTCCCAGCCACATCATAAACCAGTTCCACAGTGAGGAATGAGCATCTCTACAGCACGTGGCTGCTCATAGCTCAGCCGAAGGAAAGATCTACAAATCATCAGAAATCCCAAATGTCTTCAAGTTGAAGGCACCCCTGCTTGACCAAGTATCTATTTTACAAGATTCTACCCAATTGATTGTTTTCTAAAAGATCTAAATTTTGATCTCAAGTGTTGTGCAACGTCATGGAAAAAAAATGTTTTCATAGCAGGTTCCAAAATAGCAGAAGAGACAGAACCAAATTTGTATACACCTCATCTCTTATAAAATATAATGAAGTACCACAGACTGGGTGGCTTGAGTAAGAGAAGTTTATTTTTTGACAGTTCTGACAGGCTATAATTCAAGACCAAGGTGCTGTCAGATTTGGTGTTTGGTGAGGCTTCTGTTCCTCGCTTCTTGAAGGCCACCTTCTCTCTGTGTCCTCCCATGGCCTTTCTTCTGTGCACATGCAAAGAAAAAGAGGGGTCTCTTGTGTCTCTTCCTCTTGTAAGAACACCAGTTCTATGGGATTAGTGTGCTACCCTAAACTACCTCCCTAAAGATCCCATCTCTAAATATAATAATCACGTTCAGAGTTAGGGTTTCAATATGAATCTGGTTGGGGGGCACTCAACCCAGTTCATAACAGAGGGTAAAACCACTGTTGACGTGGAAAGACAAAAACAAAGTCTGAAATGTATCCACAGTGTAACCAGTCACATAATTTTGGAATTAAAACAAATAACATTTCTTCAACTTTATAGCTGTAGTATGTCCTCATTGGCATGGTGATATGAAGCCTTGAGAAGGGCATAAATCAAAATAAGTCCTTGACTCACTTATTATGTCAATAAATGCCTCTCCTTTGTTACTGCCCATTGCTGAGGACCACAATGGCTCATTCTTTTAGTACAAAGATGGCAACAAGTCTATATCACCCATGCAGCAAGTGCATAGAATTCATGGTGTTAGACACAGGGGAAATATTTCAATCTTATGACTTGTCTGGAGAAGGAAAGGATTAACATCAGGAGTTGAAATGAAAGCAATCTGCTAAAAAGCACACATATACTACCCAGAGGATGATTGCCACTTCTTGTTGTTGTTTTAATCCTTCCTAAGTGTAGGCTTCTTGGATTGCAAAACAATACTCAACTTTTACCAGGAGGATCTCAGAATATTTTATTAATATACTCAAGAGACACAAATATGTTTGGAGGTGAGAGGAAGGTCAGTTAATCTAAAAGAGTAAAGTGATTTCCTCCATTTTTCCAAGCACCAGAGACATTTTCCAAATGTAAGCTGTGATATTATGCAGACCCCTTTTTGTTGGGAATCAAACTGTTATTTTCTTCTCAGAGTAACATGGATCTCAGTTGTCTGTTGATGAGAAGAAGTTCACAAACCTTTAAGGATAAAGAGAGTGGAAGCACAGGATGAACCCAGGGATGAAGAGACACTCTAAGTTCTGATGATGTGCTTACTAGCCATTCTTTTTTCCTAGTAAGGAAGGAAAAGTGCATTATAAAGAATTGTTCATGGAGATAATAAAAATGAGCTGTCTTTGTACAAAGTTGACAGGCAATTCACCATTAGGGAGGCATGTGTCGTGCATGATGTAATTGTTTTGGAACCTATTTTACTAGATATGCTAACGTTTTCACACACTTAGTCTATGCTCTTGCCTAGCATCTATAACAATAAACAGCATGTGACTGAACGATGAAGAGGCCAGGTTTAGGGGACAGCTGTCTACTCCTATGTGATGGAAAGGTCATGACAATTTCACATGAAGATTCAAATTGTGTCTTAGCTTCATGCCGACACAATCAAACCAAGCCAAGAAAATAGGCCCAGCAATGGACATTTTACTCATGAAGTATTGACCGATTTAAAGAAATGACTTGATATTGTCCTACACCAACACTTGTCAGAGGAGGCAGCAGGTTTGCACCCCAGTTGCCCACTATAGGATGTTGTGTTGGCTTTCTCCTCTTCCCTATCTCTTCTCCCTGTTCCCTCACAGTGCTTCCTGTGGATCACCTCCTAATAAACTGCTTGTACCCAAATTTTTGTCTTAGGGTCTGTTTATTTGGGGGTGGGAGGACTCCAACCTAAGACAGAACTCAAGTAATCTCTCCGTATAGTATTTGTTCCTCTTCATCTTTTCAAAACCTTTAAAAATGTTCTCCATATTTTACACTGGTCTTAGTAAATTCTGATTCCATTCAAGAAGATGTACAGTTATAATCACCTGATTGCAGGGATGTTAGGATTTCAGAGAAATCTACTGTCTAGTGCCACAATGCCAAGCAACTTGGAAGGACATGCTCATATTCCTCTCCCATGTCCCGGCTCTGAGCCAGAGGCTGTGGGTTGTTATTGAAGAAGATACTTTTTTATCCTGTCACTGACTTTTTATGGGGATTATCTTGGATAAAATGTTTCATGTCTTTAATGCTTTATTTTTCAATTCATTGACTTTTGTTATCACTTTGAGTCAACTCTTCCTATAAATAATATTTCTTTGCAAGTTGAAAAATCACACAATAAATAAGAATGCATCATGACTTCTTGGATTTCTCCCCACAGAATTTCTATCTCCAAACATTTTGGGAATGACTTTCATATTTCTTGCCTTTATAGTTAACCATGACCAAAAGCGCACTTGTAACTCTATGTAAGACACTTTTCCCCTTTTAAGTTTCAGTCATGCAACCCAGTCATACAAACAAGCTTCACTATTTATAATCAATTTAACCTTTGTATCCCATTTCTGGCTTTGTTTATGCTAGCTTAAATGATGACCAAATTAACTCCAAAAAATGGGCATTTGCCTTTTCTACAGATGACTTCATTTTGCTGTGGACAAGTATCTAATGTACTTACAACACATACACAGTTGTTGGATTTTTATTTTTCTGTTGTGTGTAGTTTCCTTCTTTAATATTTTTATAAATTCATTTTGAAAATCCACTTATTCATCATAGTTTAAAAACACACGAATAGAATACCACAATAGCTTTGAACCAATATGTAGTTCAAAACTTATACTTAAGAATATCCTTGCTCTGACATTGAAGAGAAAACTGAAGGAAAATGTCAAGAATCCTTATGTTTAACCTGACTTTCTCCATCCGATCCCCTCAATTCTTGAGAGCTGTACGTTTTTGCTCAAGTAAGTCTATATCCCATGCATCTCAAAGTTCTCTGCCCCCAAATAAGGAACAGAGGCAGTTAAAAGGTGGAAAATTAAGAAAATGCAGAACACATCATTAACTCATAGACTCAGGAAGCTGTGGCAATCTTGACTTCTCCTCACATGAGGCCCACTAGAAATGAAATATATATTTTAATTATTTCCAGTTTAGATATTCCCAGCACACAATACACAACCTCAACTGTGCACTGTAGAATAAAAGAAAATTGGGCAGTGAGAAAGCAAGAAGAAAGTGGCAGCTAATGCAGAACAGTTGCAAGTCATCGTCACATTGCCTTGAGCAAAACTCTTCCTTTTATTTTGTAGAAAAAGCAACTGATTCCTCCTCCGTGCAGCATGTGTATTCTGATTCTGTTTACTTGGAGCTCTGACAGGTTTACCTGAAGCAGCTTTCAAACCAGCTGCTCCCCTCACCATCTCTGTGGATATAATTATTTTAAGTGGCGGGGATAACTTAAAATGTACATGGCTCTCCAGGATGCAAGGCAGGCAGCAGAAAAAGTTGACGTATGTAATTTTTTACATAGCATTTTCAGTGACAGAGAATGGCACAGCTATGAACTTTCATTCAGTGCCCCCCGCCCCTCACTTGACATTCATCAGGCAACATAAAGCATGCAAAGTCACTTCCATTCAGGCTGTTTCCAGAACACTCTGCAAACTGGCCAGTAATGTCATTCCTGACTCAATGAAAACCAAGCCAGAGTCCTTTCAGTGCAATAAGTGGTCTTTCCAGTTAAACTACTGGGAGGACTCACCCTGAAAAGGCAATCAGTGGAAATCACAATGCAATTTGCAATATCTCTTTCAAACTCTTTTCTTACTAAGCCAGTTTTTCCCCACCCTTAAAAAAAAAAAATAGAAACTATTTTCTACAAAATTATTATAACTTGTTATTGTTTTACCAGTTTAATAATTCTCTTTTCTAAAATGTTATCATAACAATTGCTTATGTTAAAAAGTATTGACATCTGCTTTGGCAGTGGAGTAGCTGGAGGAAGTTTGTAATTGGTCTTGTGCAAGACACGTTTCGTACTTTGAAGAATTCAAGAAGGTTCTCCTTATTTTATGAACGTGTTCATAAGCCCTGCTTTGGCCTGCAGCCAATATGTGATTATTAAATAAACTTATTCTGGCATTATACCGAACTATGCACTAGGGTGAAAAATATCCTTGAAAATTAAACTGTCAGGGAGCAGAAATAAAATGGTCACAAAGCATGTCAAAAGGCTCAGAGAGAAATGGCTTTTAAGATTGATTGAGGTTTAGTATAACCCCTCCCCCTCAGGAGTGGTACTTTCTCGATGTCTGAGTCTTCTCATGGTTCCCCAAATTCCCATTTCCCTTTGTGTGTCTGTGCACATGCTGTTTCAGGTGCCCAGCTCCTTTATTATCTCTTCCTAGCATGAAAACTCACCCGCCAAGACCCGGATCTGAAAGCCCCATCTGCCCAGCCTCCCCAGGCTGGTAGAGGGAGAGGCAGGGCCTCCACAGCTGCTGTGCAGCTGAAGCATCATGTGAGGTGCTTATGCCACGGCTTTGTAAGGCTCTGTTCATGCATCCTTTCCCCAGCAGCCAAGTTCTCCAGGGAATGCACTTGTCTGCAACCTACTCTCCTTAGTCTCACAAGCCCTCTACAAGGTGCCAGGTTAAGAAACATTTGTTGAGGAAATAAATATAAAGTAACAGTAGAAATATATATATATATATAGAAATATATATATATACTATTTTATTATGTAAATTTTTTCAATTCCACTATAAGAAAAGATTTAGCATATAGCTCTTAATTCACTATGAGAAGCAGCTCACATTTTTATTTTTCTATACAGAAGACCAATCTATTTCAGAAAAAAAAATTGCTTTAGAAGTGATCATTATAGCATCAAAGTTATTTTTAAAAAACATGTCTTTTGTTTTCAAATGTCCATGTGGTTGTTTGCTTATACCTTTTTTTACCTGACTTACAGCCTCTTTGTTGGCAAAAACATCCATTTGAATGTGTGTGTGTGTGTGTGTGTGTGTGTGTGTGTGTGTGTAAAGTCATCATCATTTCCCAAGCAATCTGTCCCAGTACAAGATAGGTCAAATTTCCTAAAATAATTAAAAGTACAACATATGGAAGCTTAGGCTCAAGTCTCTCATTTTAAAAAAATACAAGGAGGAGTAGGAAGAGGAAAAAGAAGAAGGAGAAGGAGAGGGAGGGGAGAGGAGGAGGAGGATAAAAGGAAGGATAAAAAGAAAGGGAAGGGGAAAGAAGGAAAGGGAAGACTGAGAAACCTCCTCTGACCCAATGTATAGCTTGCACTAACAGCTAACATTTATTAAGCGCTTGTAAGCCAGGCATTGTTTTAAGCACTTTTCATGTATTGTTTTATGCAGTCCTCACCCACACTCTATATGAAGCAAGTCCTACATTGTCCCATTACTCATGAAATTAGGAGTTAAAGAGGGTGATCTTCCCAAGGCCACCTAGCTGATACATGGTAGTGTCAGAATTTGAACTTGGGCTCCTGGTTTGACTTGACTTGACTTCTTGGCCAAATTCAATACTGCTAACCTCTGTATCCCATTCCTCTCTACTAGGTCACAATTCTTTCCTGTTTTCCTTCTATTTTTTTTTTTTTTTTGCCATCTCTTTTACGGCTTTTATCCTGTCTATCCCTCTTAACCCTCCATTTTAGAATTAATGTTTCCAAAGACGTACTTATTTTTCCCCTCTTACTCAGTGCTCCCACCTCAGAATCCAAGACTCAGATCATCTCATATTTGTCCCTTCTTCAATTATCACCTACATGCAAATAATGCATAAATATCCATATAGTTCAAATAGAGACTTCAAACCTACATCCTACAGTCCAAATCACATATGTGCAAATGACTATCTGACTGCTCTTCGATGTCATGAAGATACTGTAAACATGTTCATTAACCTATGTATTGTAGAATCCCCAGGACCTGCAACAATTCCTGACACATAGCAAGCAGTATATTTTGGTTGAATGACTTAATAAATGGATGAATCTGAACACATTTAAACCAAACTCAAACTGAGCTTCTTCTAGTCTTCTTCTAGTGTTTCTGTCCCTGAATGACATCACCTTTGATAACTCTGTTTTCCTCTATCACCTCAACACTGACTTCTCTTAATTTCATTTCCTAACATGCTTTAAATTGATCTGCTTTCTTCACTTAAACAGTCATCTAACTCCACATCCACTCACAGCTTTTCTGATCCATTTTCCACAATGCAGTCTGTGTGGTCTTTACAAAAAATAAATCTGATCATTTGTCAATAGACCTTGAACTCTTCAGACGTTTTCTGTTGCTCTTATAACTATAATCCAAATCACTAATATGACCAGTAGGACCCTAAATGGCCTGATTCTTGCCTGAGTCTTCAGGTGCTCTTGTTACACCAAAGTTTTTAATTCTTGTAGAGGCCACGCTCCCTCCTGCCTCAGGGTCTTTAAAACTGTTGTAGCCTAAAGTCCTGCACATCCCTATATCAATGAGTTGATTCTCATTCCCTCTATTCCCATACCTTAGACTGGTTCCATCCTCCTATTAAAGTTCTGGGTGGCCATGTTACATTTATTTGTGTGGTAATTTATTGAATTCCTGTCTTTCCCACTTGACTTTAAACCCTGCAAAGGTAGAGGATGCCCTTTTCTGGTTTATTTTATATTTATTTCATGTCACAGTGCCTGCTCCATAAATAATTATTTTAATTATTGAAGAGATGTATTGATGAGAAATTTATAAAGGAAGATCTATACCAATGTGTGGGTTGAAAGTTACTAAATCTTGAGAAATATATAAAGAAAATAACACTCGTACAAAACAGAGAAGATGATTATCTGTAAAGAAAAAGCTTCCAGGTTGGGCTAATTAATCTCTGGAAACAATTTATTGCAGAAGATCTATACTAATAAAAGGATAATATGTTAATTAGACCAGACATCCTTCCTGACAAAGCTGGGCCCAGGCAAAGTCGCCCGCGCCCATGGTCCCATGTGCCAGCGGCTGTGGCTGTGGCCTGGGAGAGGGTGAAGCTACCCACCCCCCATCCCAGGCGCCTGTCTCGCCCGCCCCCGGTCCTGGGCGCCTGCAGCTGCGGCCAGCCTAAATGAAGCCAGGTGCCTGCAGCTGGCCAGAGGGAAGGAAGCCCGGGTCCCAGGTGTGGGGCCGAAGCAGAGGCAGTTAGGAGTGATCAGGCCAGCAGGGGAGCCATTTGGGGCAATCAGGCAGTCAGGGGAGCAGTTAGAGGTGATCAGGCAGGCAGAGGTGGTTAGGGGCAATCAGGCAGACAGGCAGAGGGGTTAGGGACTTGCAGGCAGGCAGCCAGGTGAGCAGTTAAGAGTCAGCAGCCCCTGCTTGCGAGAGGCAGTCGGACATCCCCCAAGGGGTCGCGGATTGGAGAGGATGCAGGCCAGGCTGAGGGAACCCCTCGCTCCCATGAATGAATTTCGTGCACTGGGCCTCTAGTGCTGTAATAACATGCTAACCTTTGAGGAGAAAAAAAGTTCAGCCAAAGAAGTCTAGTAAAGATTTTATTATAGTATTCAAATATAAAGGCAACATAAAGCTTTCCTCAAATATGTCAAACAGAATCATAATGATTGTACCTCCCTGTGCAAAAGGTAAGAACAGACATAATGATCAAGAAAGCAGAAAAAAATACAAAAAATGAAATAAAGTAACATAAATAAAACTTAACATTTCTAAAACTTGTCTTGTATGCTGGTAAATTTAAAAAGTGATTTCATTGAAACAATTACTCTCAAATTAAATCCAAAAACAAATCCCAATACGCCTGAAACTAAATGCTTAGAAAATGTTTCAAGCAATAGAAGGGGGAAAAAGATCAAATATCTAAATGTAAGACTATAAAGCTTTTGGAAGAAAACATAGAAAACATTTTATAACATTTAATTTGGCAGTGGTTACTTAGATATGATATCAAAAGCACAGGCAACCAAAGAGAAATACATGAATTAGACTACATCACAATTAAACTGCGCATCAAAGGGCAAAAGGAACAAAGTATAAGGCAATCCACAGGTTGGGGAAGTATATACAAACCACATATATAATAAGGGATGAATATCTAGAATAACTAAAGAACTTCTATATGCCACAACAACCAAAACAACAACATACAACCCAGTAAAAAGTAGGCAAAGGACTTGAATTGACATTTCTCTAAGGAAGATATAAAAATGACCAATAAGCATGTGAGAAGAAACTCAGCATCACTAATCATTAGGGAAATGCAAATCAAAACTACAATGAGATACTATCTCAACCCCCTTAGGATGGCTACTATCAGATAAACAGGAAAGAATGAGTATTTGTGAGGATGTGGAGAAATTGAGACACTTGTACATTGTTGGTAGGAATGTAAAGTGGTGAAGCTACAATGGAAAATAGCATAGCAGTTCCTCAAAAAAATAAAAATAGGATTACCATGTGATCTAATATGTTCATTTCTGGATATAAACCCAAAAGAAATGAAAGCAGGGAGTCACAAGAGATATTTGTATACTCATGATCTTTTTTTTCTCTTTACACTTGACCCTTATATTTCCTTTTGTATTCAAAGTAGCCAGAAGGTGAAAGCAACCAAAATATCTGTAAATGGAGAATGTGTACATACAATGGAATATTATTATTCAGCTTTAAAATATAAGGAAATTCCTATATATGCCACAACATGGATGAACCTTGAGGATGTTATGCTAAGTGAAATAAGCCAGTCAAAAAGGACAAAAACTGTATGACTCCACTTATATGAGGTATCTAGTAATTCAGTTCACAAAGACAGAAAATAGAATGGTATTTGCCGGGGCTGTGAGGAAAGAGGAAGAGAGTTACAGTTTAACACATACAGAATTCAATTTTTCAAGATGAAAGACTTCTGGAGATGCATGGTGGTGACAACGTGATTGTACTTAATGCCGCTGAACTGTATACTGAAAATGGTTAAAATAATAAATTGTGTAGTGTCTTTTAAAAGAAGAGGAAAGATATAACCAATTTTTTTAAAAGAAGAGGAAAGATATAGCCATGTAAATTGAAAGTAAAAAAGAAAGTGAAGGCCAAAAAATGAATATCAGACAAACTCAAGGAAAAATATAATTTAAATTGACAAGAGAGGCCTGACTCATAATCATGATGGTTATAGCCCTCTATGTGAAGAGAAAACTATTCAAAATTCCTATGCACCAAGTAACGTGACATAAAAACATAGAAATAAAAGCTACAGAGTCACAAGGAGAAATAGAGAGAAACCGAACGTTAAGCCAATAATAAGAATCTTAAACACACCTTTTTAGTTCTTGGCAGACCGAGTAGATAAAATATAAAAAAGGGCAGAAGGCCTAAGTTTTAAAAAAATTAAATTGAGGTCTAGTTTACATATGGTAAAAGGAATATAAATTTTTTCATATATATATATATATTCATATATATATATTCATATATATATATATATATATATATATATATATTCATGTAACTTCCACTCAGGTCAAGAAACATAACAGACATTTCCACCTCCCAGAAGTTCCCTGGTGTCCTTACCAGTCAATCTCCAAGGTAAATATATCCTGACCTCTATCATCATAAAAGAGTTTGGCAGCTATTCTATATTATATACATAGAATTATACAGTATGCAGTCTTTTGTATTTTTGCTTCATTTGCTCAAAATTATTTTTAGATCCATCTATGTTGTTGGATCTAAAATTATCCATGAATGAATAAATAACTTACTCATTTTCATCATTGTACAGTATCAATTACTAGTATATGAACAGAGCACAGACTGTTTTGTGCAAGCCAAACATAGATATTTTGATCATTTCTCTTAGATGTATATCTAGGAGTGAATGGCTTGTTCTTAAAATAAGTGTATATTTATCTTTGTTAGAAATTGCCAAACACTATTCTAAAGTATCTGTTCCATTTTAGACTTCCCATCCATCAGCCTATGAGAATTTTAGTTGTTCCGCATCTTTGCAAATTCATGTTATTGTCTGCTTTTTTAGTAAATGTGATACTCTCTCAATGTGCTTTAATTTTCATTTTCTTAATGACTAATAATATTTGAGCACCTTTTTGTGGGTTTATTGACCATTTGAGTAATTTTTTATGATGCATCTGTTGTAGTTTTTTTTTTTTTGCCTTTCTCTTAAAAATTAGGCCATATTTCTAGTATTGTAGGTTTATATTTCTTTATATATTCTAGAAAAAGAAGTTATTTGTCAAATATATGGATTGAGAATACTTTCCGGAGTCTGTGGATTGTCATTCACTTTGATAAAGGTGTCTTTCAATGACCAAAAACTTAATTTTTGTGAAGTCAAATTTGCCAATTTATGTTATATTATAAGTGCATTTGCATCTGTTCCCAAGAAATCCCTGCACACCCCATGCCCCAATATTTTCCTGTAGAAGCTTTATGGTTTTAGCCTCATATTTAGGACTATGATTGGTTAATATTTTACTTACCATAAACAATCAAGCCAAGAGATATACTGTACTTGATAATAAACATATCAAGCTCTATACTTGAAATAAAAGGGAAATAAAGGTTTTTATACATCAATAAAAACCTACAAAATGACCATAATTTAGGCCACCCAAAATCCCTTAATCAGTGCTGAAAGCATTAATAACAAAACCATATTCCACAATGCAATACAATAAGAAATACATTTTTAAAATTTTACATCTACTTAGAAATCTAAAAGTAATCTCTTTAGTTCAAAGAGAAATATCCGGAAAACAATCACACAAAATTTTAAAAATCTCTAGGTAAACTCAATTTTGAACTCAGATAAAAGTTCACTTTAACTCTGAAAAAAAAAAAAATAGAAAGAAAAGGAAAAGAAATAAATGAAGGGGAAAGGGAAGGAATTACTAAGGACAACCAAGAAATATGTGAATTTGAAATGAGAAATGTCATCCCTACACCTTTCTCTCATGTTATGAAATGTAGAGCACTACCTTAAAGTATGTTACCTGAGAGTTCCTTGAAATTAGAGATAGCCAACGACCCTTTTTTGGCTTCTGTAATGGGGTCAGAACCTGCAGATGCTGTTCTACCCTCCTTTTTCTCTCTTCTTACACTGAGCAAGGACATGATGACCATCTTGTTGTCATGAAAAGGCCAAAAGCAACAGAGAATTCAGCTCTGACAGAAATGAGTTAAAAAAAGAGTGCCAGCAACCATCTACCTCTTGACAACTCATTTTGTAAGAGAGAAAAAAGTACCCCTGTAGTCAGCTGAAAGCATTCTTACCTGACAAGATTGAGTAATTAGATAAGAGTGGGGCCCTGGGATGGAGGTTTGTATCCATGGAACAGACTGAGTTAATGAATGTATGCAAATACAGATAGGTATTTATTTTATGACAAAGAAGTTGTATCAAATCACTGGTAGTAAATTGGAACAACTTAGCCAGTTGAAGTAAAGAAAACAATAAAGATGAAGTCTTACTTTGCTTCTTACAACAAAATATATAATCTGAAGGATTAACCTGGAATTGAGCCAAGGAAAAATTAGTAAATGTTATTTTATCCTGAAACAGCCTCCCAACATTTAGAAGGGAATCCTTGCCTTAATGTTCACTTTTAAACAGTTATAACTTCAGGCCAAGTATATAAAAGTCAATGGGATTATTATATCAGCTTATTGTGCAATGAAAATCAGAGTCACCTTCAACTGTGTGAACCACAAAAACAATTTTGTATTAACCATAAAGATGAGGTGGTATTTCCCTGAAGTGGAACCAATAAGAAAATGATTTTTGTTGATGTTGTATTTCATTTTTATATTTTTCTTTTATAATATTATTTAATCCTTATAAAGAGATTTGCACATTTTACCTTAAAAATTATTTTTCAAAAAGCATTGTCATAATGAGAAATATATTTTTCTTGAATTTCTGTTAACAGTTAGCTGTAAAACCATTTGAACCTGATGTCTTTGGGGACAACATAGCATAAACCACCATTTCAATTTTTTTTCTTTCTCTCTCTCTTTTGTTAATGAAAAGAAACAAAGTGTTCATTTTTTAATTTTTAAAACTTAATTATAAAAATACTTCTCAAAATTCAAAGTCCTATCTCTTACCGAATTGTAAATATTTATAAAGTCAGGATAAGAAATTTAAATTTTCTAATTACTTTTTCCCCTTTGTATTAGTAAAAGTCAGCTTTTAAAGTATGCAGAATTTTTATTTTTGCCTTTACTATTTTTATTATTACTTTTCTTGTGTCGTGAGCCTTATAACTTTTAAAAAGGGTTTTGCATATATTTGTGTTCTATTATTTGTTCCAAATATTTACATGTTTCTTCTTTATTTCTCGCCCACTGTCTGTTTTATTGCTCATTTAAAATAATACTTGATCTTATCAATCAACTCTACTTTTTGTTTACTTGCTATTTAATATTTTTTCACTTCTTTCCCTTAATTTGGTTTAGATATTTGTGTTATTGTTCCTTTTTCCAACTTTTGGATTTGAAACACTAATTTATTATAAATTTGTCCTTTAAGTATAGCTTGGGTGCTTACCACTAAGTTTTGTTTTAAGTATTTTATAATGTTGTTTTTTTTAGATTTACTCTTTAATGATTATCATTTTTAGAAATACATCTTATAATTTCTCAAGGTTGTTTTTGCTATTATTTGTGGTATTCTAATTTTATATATTTAATGGTTGATGTTCCTTTCTCAAAACCCCACTCCAACTATGAGGAATGACCTCAGTCTAATCATGAGAAACATCAGGCAAACCCAAATTGAAGGATATTTTACAAAATTGTGATAGTACATTTTAGAACTGTCAACAAAAACAAGGAAAGTCTGAGAAATTGTGACAGTCCACCAGAAATTAAGGATAAATGACAACTAAATACAATGTGACATCTTGAATAGAATCCTGGGACAGAAAAAGGACATTAGGGGGAAAAGAGTGCAATTCAAATTGAGTATAGAGTTTAGTTAGAGTAACATACTGATGTGGGTTCCTTAGTTGTGATAAATGTACCATGGTAAAGTCAGATTTCAACAAATAGGGAAAACTGGTGAATGTTATTTGGGAGCTCTCTGAATATTTTTACAACACGTATGTCAATCTAAAACTATTTTAAAATTTAAAAGTTTATTTTAAGTTTAAGAAGGCTAAACGAAACAAAACACTCAGTATATAATCTGTGCACGTCCTTACCATGTCTTTCTGACCATTTATTCCCCAAGCTGCATCCTTATCCCATTTTATTTATTTTTCTACATAACACTTATCACTTCCATCACACACACACGCACACACACACACACACACACACACACACACAAACACACACACACACACATACACACACACACACGCGCGCATGACACTATTTTCTTTTATTATCTGTCTCCATGCATTAGAACATAAGCTTCATTAGGGCAGAAATCTTTTTTGTGTTTTCTCCACTGATGTATGCCTAATAGCTATAACATATCTGACACAGAGAAAGAACTCAGTGTGCACTGACTGAGTAAAATTAATCAGATAGGAACCTTTAGCCTAGCTAAAAGTAGTGGATTGGGCTCAGTTTATGACAGTATAAATGGAGAGCAGTAGTCAGCTTTGTGACATATTTTGGGTGTTGAGCAAACAGGGCTTATGGATGAATTAGGTGTAGGATATTTTGTGAATTTGAGAGGAATAAGGATGATTCTTATTTGTGCTACAGATGGCACTATTTAATAAGATAGAAACAACTACAGAGGAGCATTTTGGGGTATAGAACCCAGAGCTATGTTTGAGAGAGTTGGATTTCAGATTCCTCTTCCATTCAAATGGAGATGTTTAGTATACATTTGGAGTTTGAGGAGACTGGAACTAGAAGTAATGCCTCAAGGGTCATCAACGTATAGATGATGACCTTTAAAGCCATGGTATTGGGTAAGATCATGTAGGGATAGAACATAAAAAAGTAGAGGACCAAAGACCGCATCTTAAGTACACCCCACAAATTTAATGATATGACCAAAGTAGGAGTAGACTGAAAAAAAGAAGGAAGAAAATAATTAAAAACTAGATAGAAGCACCACCAAAGAAGATTTTAAAGAAGAAAGCAGTCAACCACATTGAATGCAGCTACTAGTAAGTCAAGAAGAGGATTGAGCCATGTCCTTGGTTTGGCAAGATACGGATCATTGATGTCCATAATAAAGTTTTGTTTCAAGCAAGTGTTAGGGAACAACCTCTAAATAACATGGGTCAGTAAGGAAATAGGGGGTGCAGAAGTGGAGACAGTGGCTCTAGCGGAGAAGGCTGAGAAATGCAACACTTCTGGGTTCTCTATATTCTTGTGTAGGAGAGGCTGGCAGATGGTATGTTTTGTGACAATTCAATGATAAAAAAGATAGAGTCTTAAAGACAGATGCATCAAAGTAAGATTTGATGGTAGAAAGCTAAGAGATTATATTCTATATTATAAGAGAAAAAACATAGAGAAAAAGAAAATAGTAGATTCATTAAAGAAACAGATTATAAATTAAATGACAGATAGCAGATTATTAATTTAGATAATAGGCCAAACTGGTTAAATATCTCTATTAATATAAAAGTTTCTCAGTTTGGATTTAAAAACTGCTCAACATTGCTGTCTATAATAGCAATGCTTTGCACAAAATAACATGGAACTATTAGAAACAAAATGGTGGATAAAGGGTTTTATACAAGTACAAACTAATAAAAAGGTGGAATGTCAACAATATCCTAATAATTTTACCTCTTATTTGGAGTTGAGACAAAGGATCACACCAGTAAAATCACTAATCTTGTTGAATCCCCATCTGTCATGACATTGCAGAATTTACATGGGTTGGAGATGTCAAGGCAGTGGGGTGAAAGGCAGTCCCAACTTTAACTCTTGCCAATGGCAGCCTCTGCCTTACTTGATTTGGGGTCCCAGAAAACCCTAAACTTGGGCACATAAATCATTACCTGCTCTGATCATGGGGTTTTGAGGTTGTAAGATGTATATGGCAGGAAGTAGTCAGAGTCAGAATGTGTTGGGGGTAAAATTTACCAAAAAGTGCATGTATTGGATATACAGTTATAATATAAAATTATAAAATTTCTACAAAGAATCTTCATGCATTCCGCAAAGTAGAATTTTTATAAACACGTTTATAAATGCAACCAACACTGACATTGATACAAACATGAATGATTTAAAAAAATTTAACTCCTTGGAAATCCTATATAATAAAGAGGTAATATGCAAATTGACCATCATGCCCTGGCACAAGATGGCTGCTCTCATGTGGTCACAAAATGGCCACCACAAGATGGCTAGCAGGGGAGGGCAGTTGTGGGCAATCAGGCCAGCAGGGGAGGGCAGTTGGAAGCAACCAAGCCGGCAAGGGAGAGCAATTGGGGGCAACCAGGCCTGCAGGGGAGGCAGTTAGGGGTGACCAAAGTGGCAGGGGAGGGCAGCTGGGATGATCAGGCCAGCAGGGGAGGGCAGTTGGGGGCAACCAGGCCTACAGGGGAGCGCAGTTAGGGGTAACCAAACTGGCAGGGGAGGGCAGTTGCGGGGGACCAGGCCTGCAGAGGAGGGCAGTTGGGGGCAACGAGGCCTGCAGGGGAGGGCAGTTGGAGGTGATGGGGCTGGCAGGGGAGCAGTTAGGCGTCGATCAGACTGACAGGCAGAAGTGGTTGGGGCAATCAGGCAGGCAGGCAGTCGAGCAATTAGGAGCCAGCATTCCCAGATTGTGAGAGGGATGTCTGACTGCCGGTTTAGACCCGATCCCTGTGGGGTCTAAACTGGCAGTAGGACATCCCCTGAGGGGTCCCAGATTGGAGAGGGTGCAGTCTGGGCTGAGGGACACCCCTTTCCCCAGTGCACGAATTTTGTGCACTGGGCCTCTAGTTGAAAAATAAAATATCTGAATTAGTGGAAGGGTCACAAAGAAATTAAATATTATAATCCCCTTATAAATAATGATGGTGGAAAACAATAGATCCCAATCCATGCCATGTGGTGAATATTGTACTCAGAACAGTATATAGCCTTAAATGTTTTATTGAAGAAGGGAGTGAGTCAAATGACATAAAAATGGAACCTGAGAATCTAAAAGGGATAAGTAGTCAAATAAAAGGGAAAAGAAAGAATGAATAGATATATGCTGAGGCTCATGAATTAAAGAACAATAAAATCCATAAATGAGTTCAATGGACATTCTTTGAGAATTTCAGGGAATTAGAAGAACCCCTGGCACCAATCTAAAGAGCACATAGACATAGACGTGTCAGTGGGGACCAGAACCCCACATACAGAGCAGATGAGATCTCCACAGAGTTTAGCATAGCCCCAGGACATTTCTAGACCCCACAATCTTCCCCACCCTGCCACAGTCCTGAGACCGTAGTGTGTCTAATATCCCAGAATCTTAGATACCACTCCAGGAAGGAAGAGGAAGAGCCTGAGCCCTAAGTAGAAAGAATTTTAAACAAGAATGAACAAGTTTTTATTACTGAATTAGATTGAGAAATTCCTGGATCGGACTGACTTTTAAACCTAAAAATGAATATATCAAATTCTTTCACTGGGCAATAGAGAACTAAAGGTCCATGAGTGTCATATTCATTACAGATATGAGACTAAATGTTCAACATCTATGGTGATAAAGGAAATATAATTTACTATTTTTGAAAGTAACAATTGTTTGCCCATTGTCTGTCTTTCCCACTTGATCATGAGCTCCATGAGGGCAGGATCTGGTTTTTTCAGAATTGTAGGTGATGTATATGGAACATAGTGGTGCTCAGTAAGCATGTGTTGAAAGTAAGAAAGAAAACAGTTGAGAAATAAAGGAGAGATAAGGGAAGAGGCACAGAGGGGAAGAGGAAGAAAGGAATGAAGAAAGAGAAGAGAAGGAGGGAGAGACAGTGGGAGTAGGGAGGCACGAGAGTTGGTTGGTTCTGTGGAATATAATTTGGAAAACATGGATAGTGTTTTTTAAGGTCCTTTGCCCTATAAATATTTATGTTGGAACTCTCACATATGTGTAACACCCAAGGGAATTTGGTGTGGCAATACAGAACTGGAATTCTTACTTAAGCATCTGGGGTAATGGGAAGAGTTAAAGCTTTAAACCTTGACAACCACAAATTATGGGTTGTACCTCAATGACATTTATAGTGGTGAGGCCATCACAAGCCAGATCTGTTGCTTCTCCCCTCTATATTCTTACCCCCTTTTGCAAATTCACTTATCTCCTTTTAAGCCTATTCATCTCCATTTGTGGGAAAAAATTCTCTAAATTGTAACCACATGTCACCACTTTATGTGCTTTCCTCATTCCTTCCCTCTCTCCTGACCTCCTTTTTCCTCTTCTCATTCTGCCTCCCCCCCTTCTATTTGAATCAATATCTACAGCAAATCAACTCAGTGGCCATTCCTGCTCTGTTCCCCCTAATTTGCACATTTTTTAATGTTTTCTCTGTCCTTCCTAAATATGGGGCTCACAACAAAGGTACTACTCCAGATGTGGTCAGCTAGCCCTACAGGAGGGCAGTCATATTTTTGGACTTGAATATTAGGTCTTCACTAAGCCAGGCTAAAAGTACATTTGTATTGGGGAAGCTCATCAAATTTTTGGCTCAAGATGTGTTCACAACCAACTGAGCCCTCTTAGATGTTTGCTGGGGGGTCAGATCATTCCCATTCTGGACTGAATATGACCAATCCCTGTCACGATTATGTTCACGTGACCTATTTACCCATTACAGTTCACTTTGTAGATTTCAGTCTTTCTTGGAAATCAACAAAACCCATAGAAAACTTGCACTTTATTTCCAAACAACAGAATTCTGTGAGAATTAAATTTGTAGCCTGATAAAACTAGGACTTAAAGAGTTGGAATATTCTACCTGGCTGGTGTTGCTCAGTGATTGAGCATCAACCTATGAATTATGAAGTCATGGTTTGATTCGTGGTCAGGGCACATGCCCAGGTTGCAGGTTTGATCCCCAGTGGGGTGCATGCAGGAGGCAAATGACCAATGATTCTCTCTCATCATTAATGTTTCTATCTCTCCCTCTCCCTTCCTCTCTGAAATCAATTATACATATATATATTAAAAGAGTTGGAATATTCTACCCATTTGATTCCATCATGGATTCCATTAATTTTCTAATGCATTTGTAAAACTTCCAGGCCTTTGAAGGTAAAACCGGGGCCACTTCCAGGCAGGACTGGCTATGAGCCTTACCCTCTATGTGGGACCAGATTATATGATCCATTTACACTGACTATCCATGATCCCATGTCTGTATTTCAGATACAGTGTAGTTAAAACACAAAGGATTGAAAACTAGTAAATTTTACATTGAATTCTCTCCTATTTACATTTAAATGTGAAGTCATCTTACCCATTCTCTTCTCTTCATTCAGGGAGGGGAAAGTGTTTTAGTCTCATTCCTGGGTGAATCTCCTATTGATCCTCCCAGCTCCATGCCCTCCAGCCTCTCTTGCATCTTCAATTTATTTCTCTCAATTAGCATCTTCCTCTCAGCCTAAAAACTGAACACCCATTCTAACCTGGCACCACCCCAGGCTGCCTCCGCTTCCTCAGTCCCCTTGCTCTCTCTGGCCTTTGAGTTATGATTGTGCCACAATTCTGTGTCTTCATCCAAGGGTACCATGTCTATTTCCCCAAGTTCAATTTCCTGATCCCTCCACAGCATTTTAAAAATCCAACCACCAGCCTTGCTTCTCTGATACTAGAGTCTTCCTTGAAACCTCCCTTCTCCCACAACATAACCCCACATGCATTATTACTGTAATGGCCCATGCTTCCATGTCATTTAAGTTACTTCACCACTTAATGAAGTTAGCAGATATTCATATAACCTAATTCAGTCAAACTTATGGTTTTGGGCATCCATCTAATATATATTAGGTTGAATCACATAAAATCATTATTTTGTAGATTAAAAAATGTACTATAGTTTTGCAAGACATTACCATAGGGAGAAACTGAGTAAAGGGTGTATAGGTTTTTCTGTACTAATTCTCACAGCTGCATGTGAATCGTTAATGTTTTCAATAAAAAATTTTAATTTAAAATGGTAAAATAATAATTTCAGATTACACAACCTAATAGAACCCCCAAAATATTTAGAAACAAATTATTTTTCCTCTTTGTGGATTTTTCCATGTGCTAATTCAGAGAGCCCAGGTTAATAAAACCTAAATAATTTATAAAGATAGAGGATTTTTCCAAGAGTAATTAAACTTGATCACATAGTTATTAAGTTTACATATTTAGTAGACCTATAGTGTTTACTCCGTCCCAAATTCTTTTTACAAAGAGCTACCTTTAAAGGATTTTAATTTTGTTCACAAATATGTTTTTCTCATGTATTAGAATTTTTAATACAAATAAATCAAAGGTCAATGTTATGCCCAGTGTTCAGGATCCCCAAAAACCCACCTGGAAGGAGCCGAGCCCGATGCAAAAGCAAAAGAACCTTTATCCATGCTAGCACGAGCTCCTGTCTCCAGTAATCACCGGTGCAGCGGTGGGGAAGGTGGGGAGGGGGGGGGGGAAAGAGAGAGAGCTTTGGGAGAACAAAGGCTTTATAAGGGGGTCCAAAGCAGTGGGCAGGGGGAACGTTCGTGGCCCCCATTGATTGGTCAGGGGGCAGGATCAGGGGTCTGGTTACCCAGGGGTACTGTGCAGTTTGCCTAATTTGGGCTGAGTCCACTTCTCTGCATTCCTATTGGCAGGTTTGTGCAACTGTTACATACTTGAGTTTACAGGGAAGGGCAGCAGGAAGAGTTGCAGAAGGGCAGGTACAGAACAAAAGAAACATTATAAAAGTAACAAAAAAAACTCCATGGGGTCAACCTAGTTTTAGCTCTATCATTCCTCCCTTGTCATGAGACTTACGGGCCCAGTCATGGGTCAGTTTGCATTTCTACCTCGCCTTCTGTTGCTAGAGGCCTGTACTGGGCGCGCAGGACCACTTTTAAGCACATTAACCACATCTTGTTTTTGCAGAGCAAGTAACCCAAGACAAAACAGTTTTTCCTAAGCAACATCAGGATCATGCCATTGACGACCATGTTATTTACAGGATCATCCTGTTCTTCAGAAAGCTGACAGTGTTCTATGAAAGAAGGCCTACGTGCTGGGAAGGGGCCATGAGACCTTATCTCACTCAAGGCCTGGTCTGGTGTCAGCACTGACAACTCTATCTAGGGCATAGTCCACGGTCTCTGGAATGGGCAAAAATTCCCACTCTCCAACAGTCAATTGTATGACACTAGATTTGGGTTTGGATGAAAGAATCTGATTTGTTTTTATTTACTTATTTTTTTCACTTTAAAGATTAGAAAATTGACCATGGATTGGATCAAGTCATGGATTAAATACTAAAGTCATCTTTAAATTACAGAACCTCAGTGTAAATGGATCATATAATCTGGTCACATATACTTTTCCTGCAACTCTACTCCCTAGAGTATCCCAAACCATCCTTGGACACTTCAACTGCTAGACATTTGTTTTATTCCCCTTAATAAAGTAAGAAGAATAAAAATATTTCTATCTCTCTGAAACTTTAATTCACTGATATTAATTCATCGTGGGTCAAAGGGAGTTAAATTTGGGATATGTTCCATATGAGACCTATAAATAGTTGTACATGACCATTCTGTCCCTCTTTAATCTAATTCTTTCTCAATCCAGTTCTTCCCAAGTTCCCAGTCCTTCCTCATGGCATGACATTCAGGTTCTACTCATCTTGCTCACTCTCATGCAATGCGTTCCCATTTGGATTTGTTCACAGTTAAAGGCAGTGTCAGGAATCCCAGGTGTGATCTCATCAGTCAACGGACCCCTCCATTTATCTAAACACCAGATATAGCTATGAAGACTGAGATGATCATATCAGCTATTCTTGTGTTTGGCACCCAAATTACACTGTTAACACTTCCAACTCTTAACTGCAGGACTAAAATCATCTTCCCTTTCTCTCCTTTCCTTCACTTTCAGACCAATTTGGGGCCCTTGATAGTAAAAAATAGGCAATAACAAGAGAAAAATGACTTGGTCTAAATTTGAAAGTCATAAAAAAATCTTATGTTCTCCCACACTTTAAGGAATGTTGCAAAAACAGGTGGCTAAAGAGAATAAGCTAGACCTGGACCATCCCATTTATCTAATATTTTCACATTCAAACTTCTGATTAGTAGAGAGATCAAAAATGTCTTTGAAGAAAATAGTTCAGTCAGTAACCAGTATGATTGGAAGATGATAGAGATCATTCCAGAGTATTTTCCATGGTGGGAGGCAAATGCCAGCCTTTCTCTCAAATAATAGAGCGAGACAAACATTTCTTATTATTTCCAGACAAACAATGAAGCAAATGCTGGAACAAGTTAAGGTTTATAAGGAACTATGTTATAAAGATGAAAGGAAAATAAGCGTTGAGATCTTGGGCTGGGTAGTTCTAGCAGAGCCAGCAATTGCTGGGTGCCTGGGGTAATTCCCCACCCCTACCTGCCCCCTGGGCTATCAGATGTTACTTGGTAAAGTGGAGCTGAGCACAGCTCTGGAGCCTTTCATTCCTCAACTAGGAGTTGGCTTCTAAGGTGATCTGAGGGGTTAAACTCCTAGGACAGGACTAGAACCCACACAGCCCTGCTCTTCCACGGGTTTACTTTCCACTCTACTATTTTCTCCTACAGCCTCCCAGAAGCCTTCACCAACCATCTCACCAACCCTTCTCTAGAAAGTTTAGATTTAACCTTAAGGTAAGTAACATTTGGAAGGCATCAAAATACAAGCCTTATCTGACTGAGGACTAGAATTATAAGAATATTGTTCATTTTTTTCAGCAGGTGGCACTGTTGCAATGAGGTTGAGTTTCTTCTGGTGAAGTAAGAATCTAAGAATCAGCAAGTCTTAACATTTAATTTAAGAATCAGATTTTTAAAAAATAATAACCACCTTAAGTAAGTGCCAAAAAAAATGTTTTGCCCATAACTTTTGCCCAAACCAACTTCACATGTCTTCTGGTTGGATGCACTGAGGCATGTTACCTTATGTGGTATTTTTGCCAAAGACATGATACATAATCTGAATATAATCCTGAGAAGCACCAAATAAACCTCAAGTAAAGAATATTCTACTCAATAAATGACCAGTACTCTTCAAAAATATCAGTCAGCAAATATTTTCAGATTAAATGAAAGTAAAAAAAGACATAATAACTAAGTACCCTGCATGATTCCTGATTAAAACCTGAACTGAAAGAATAAAACTGCTATACAAGGCTAACAATTATTGGATCAATGGGCACAATTTGAATGTGAGTTATAGATGAGATGAGGCTATTGCGTATCAATGTTGCTCTCCTTGTTCTGATAGTTGTACTGTGATTATGTAAGAGAATGCCCCTGGTTCTTAGGAGAGACACCCTGAAGTACCTGGAGGGAAAAGGTGTCATAAAATCATGTCATCAACTTATTCACAAATGTTTTGCAAAAAAAAAAATATGTTTTTGGATGTTTATATATTTAAATTACATCAAAATTAGAATTACTAAAAAAAAAGTTATATTTTCCCAACTCCTCCTCCCAACTACTAAAATTACCACTGACAGCCAGTCCTATTGAAAGCAGTCCTCTGGCAGTCTTTCAGCAAGTTCATGAATTGTTTTAAGTTACTGTTTCCCTTTGTTCTCTCCAGGTCCATCAACATCTTCCAGGCCAGCCTCTAGGATATCGCTTGTCTACTTGAAGACTTCTTACTCCTTAAATATGTTTTGTAGATTCATTCCCAAGAATCAGTATATGTTCAGTTTAATTAAATCTGAGAACATGGTTAAAAAATATGAGCAAAGTATCTAAAATCATAGAATGAGTCTTAGAATGTTAAGTGCCAAAGAAATTTGAGAACTCATCATTTAAATACTGTCTCATCCCACCCTCCACACCACCTGTTGGGACAAGAAGAAAAGGAAGACAATAGAGTATAATAACTTACTCAACTTTACAAAGTCACCTGCTCACAGAACCAGTTAAAATGTCCCCAACTTCTGTTTTGGGTCCAGTACATTGCCCTTTACTTTGCTTTTCACACTGGGAACACAGGTCAGGTATAAAGGACAGGAAGCCACAGAATAAGAGCATGCAAATATTGCATACTAAAATAAACACATGCAAAGTTTTCCAACTTACAAAAGGAGCCTAAAGGAAATTCACTCATCAGAGCTGCTTGGGGCTGTATCCTCAGGCGCCTCCAGAGTGGAGGAAGGTTGTTGCCTGCAGTAAAAGTTTTCAGAAATGCCAAGAGCCCCTTTAACAACATCACCAAACAATGGAATGTGAGTTCAGCCAATAGCACAGTCTGCGGAGCCCCTCTGTGCAGAAGCATCTTGTAAAAGTCCCACTTCATTTCCACCACACCAAACACAACAGCAAGTGCCAGTTAGAATGTGAACAAAACCATGATTTTTAGTGATAGAGGCACTGCCCGTGTGGTTGTGTGACCAGGAATGAAAGGGAGGGCCTCTTCCAAGACAACTGACCTCGTGTGTTTGTGTGGGAAATTCCAGTCATCAACACACACACACACACACACACACACACACACACACACACACACACACTAGCTGTGTTTCATCTTCTCTGGCGTGAGATGTTTAAAAGTCTGCAAGTTGCCCTAGCCAGGTGGCTCAGTTGGTTGGAGCATCATCCAGTGCACCAAAGGGTTGTGGGTTTGATTCCCTGTGGGGCACATACCTGGGTTGCAGGTTCCATCCCTGGTTGAGGCACATAAGGGAGGCAACTGATCGCTATTTCTCTCTCATATCACTGTTTTTCTCTCTAAAAAAAAAAAAAATCAATAAACATATCCTTGGGTGAGGATTAAAATTCGATAGATAGATAGATAGATGCCTGCAAGTTGTCAGGCCCACCACATTGGAAATCCAGAGAAGCTTAACCTGCCAATTTTTAGACAAATATGTTCTTGCTTGCTGACTTCATAGTGAGTTTTGGCAAAGTGAAGAAGCCCACTTGTGGCAGGGGCTCCAGTGCTTTCCAACAGCAGAGAATCTTTCCACTAACCATGGCAGCTCTGTCCTGGCTCCTTCTCTCTGCACCAGCATCCCAGATGGAAAAGGCAGAATGTTTCTGCTGCCCTCAAGGGAAATCAGCCAAGGACCCTGAGGAGGGCAGCCCTGTAGGATGAGTGGTCTCCAATCCTGGATAGGAGAAGGCTGGTGCTCCAAGCATCCCATTCTTTCTCAGAGCCTACCTGCCCCCTAAGTTGGGGTTATATGAAACTCTTGGTCTTTGTGGCTGGCTCACTCACTGAGTTACACCAACAGGCTTCTGAACTAGAGACTCTCACATTTCACCTTATGCGTTTTAACTCTGTGTCTGAAAGTCCTTTTAAATTTCCACTATGAAATGTCCCTGCGCACGCACATAAACACACACACACACACACACACACACACATCTGTCCTGTCTCCATAGCCCCTCTCTTCACCAACCCCCAATGCCACCTTACATCTTGCCTTCGGGCCATTAGGAAGCATATCTTACAATGCCAAACAAATTCTTTCGGGTGTTCTGGCAGTTTTGTTACCATCGCAGCCAACATTTTGCTGAAGCAAACACATAATTCAGTGTCAGTTCAGCATCAATGAGGTCTGTTTCTACCATATCACACCCTCAAGTACAAACCCAAATTCACATTCTAAACAGCAAACAGGTAGAGTGGGCTACATGTGTTTGCAAGACCCAAAAGTGGGAGACGCTGCGCCTTAGGTCAGGTAATTCACTAAGCACCCCAGAAATAAGGACTTGGGTGATTTGGGAAATAATCCCAGGAATCTGGAGTGGGAGGATTGGGAAGTAAGGCAGGGAAGGAGAAAACACCAATAAAGAGGATGTGAATCAGAGCTGCTGCTGTGAAAATGTGGGCTTCAATCCCACTGGGACAAACACACCTCAGAATAAGTAGAAAATGATTCAGTTGTCCACTAAGAGGTTTCATGGGAGCTGAGGAATTTATCCCCAATCCTCATCTGTCAATAGCTTAGCATTGCTTTGGGAGTGAGGGGAGACATTAACTTGTCCAGCATAACATAGTATAATGGGAAACCTGCTGGTGGCCAGAAAGAGATGTCAATAAAGATAGAAAAACAGAAAATTGATTTGTCTGGGCTTTGCTTCTCACAGTGGCAGGCAACATTCAGAGTTATCTTGACTTCTGTGGCATGAAATAAAATCAGCAGAATTTGAAAAGAGCCTTAATGGTGTTTAGATACATGAGCTAGTGGGACAGATAAAGGCCAGTTATTTCTCCATGTGGTTGAGGACACATAGAAGTTAACTCACAGAGATGAACTTGAAGAGGCTTAAAAGCAGGAAGACTAGAACAGAGCTGGCCTCATGTGACAGAAGGACTAAAGTTCTGATGGGGCCATTGGCATATTGCTGGATGTTGTCAGAAGGAATGCTGACCAGTGAAGGTACAAGCAGGTATGTGGCTGCCCAGCCAATGCAGGGCCAGAGCCAGGCCCTTATTTCCTCCCTCTGGTAATTAATTCTAGGTAAGTTTCCTGGATAAGAACACAACCTCTGAGAGAAAAGCAGAGGTAGTAAAGGACTGAATCAATTAAGATTTCCCAGGATTGGTTGGGATTAAGCTCTTACTTGATGAAATGAGGTACCAGAGGAAAAGCTAAACTTAGCAATAGAAAAATTGTTTCATTTTTTCCATACCTGGACTTGGGCTTAAGAAATTCATTCCTACTGTATCTGATATGGCCTTCTCTTCTTTGGTCCTTAACTTATCAGCTTAAGTACATTTGCTGTTTTTTTGCATTTGAACTTGGTTGGCAATTAGATTGGATTTACCCACTAGAAGAACCAGAAACAAGGATATGAATGTTAATACTTAATTTGGGAATGGTCCCAGAAACCACACATAAGGGAGTATGGAAATGAGACAAGCAAGGGAAGGCAACAAATGAAATAAAGAGTGTGAATTAAGTATGTTTCCACTGGGTCTCTGGAACATAATCCTGCTGAAGACTTCTGGGATTGAACATGCCTCAGAGCTCAGGAGCAAGGGAACAGGAGCATATGCCCCAATTCCCATTAAGTATTGAAGGTAGCTCCTTCAGGATGGACAAGAGCTCCACAGCCTTTTCAGCCTGCCCAAGCATGGGCTAGGGAAAAGCTCTAAGGCAAAGAGTCCTGGGTCCTTGTGGAGAAAGCCAACAATAATAGTACAGAAAGAACAAGTATCAGGTGGGTGGATGAGCCACTGACAGACAGCATCAGCACCAGTAGACCAAAAGCATAGTCTATTAAAAACCACAGAGTACATATAGATTAGTCCCTAGATGTCATATCAGTTTACTATGTGTGTGCATTTCCTATTTTCAGATTCCATGTGGCAAATAAGAAAAAAAGAAATCTCTATTAGGACAGCAAATTACAATCCACTTTGCATGGTCTTACCAAGCCATTTTATACCACCATTGGACCATATAGCCAGGTGACAGATGGCACAATGAGAAATAATACTTGGGAAACTGATTCAGGAAACATTTGCACATATACAAGGTTAATATCCACACAAAACTATTTCTCATGAGTAACTAAAGACTCAAGAAGCCATGCTCATTGAGCTCACTTGTCAAACTGGATATCTCCTTGCACCATTTTCTGACCTTTTCTCCTTTATGCTTATGACACTGAATGTGCCCTTCAAAAGATTTATGTGTCATAGGCTGCTTATCACCGAGCCTCAAACCCAGCCCTTCTGAGGACTACCACACAGTCCTTATCTTGCTTGATTGTTCTGCAAAATATACAACTGGCCCCATCTTCCTTAGAACTTTCTCTTCCTTGCATTTGGGGACCTTCATCTCTGCTGGCTTTCCTCTCTCTATGGACACTCTCTAGTGACTTTCTGAGTTTCTCCCCCATCTTAGCTTGACCCTAGTATTCTGCAGGACTTTGTCCTTTAAGCCTTATATTTTTAACTCAGTTTTCTCTCTTGTTTTTTCCTCATTTAGACCCCAAATTATAATCATTGGCCATAGACCACTGGCCCTCACCCAGAATTATATTCCAAGCTTCCTACCAACCCTTTTAACACAAGCACACTTCCTATTTATTATCTTGTCCTCCACACCTGTCCTTTCTTCTCTGTATTTCCTACCCTGATGTATGGGACCCTGCCCCTTGTCCAATCAACATGAGGGGACATAGTTTTACATGCCCCCATCTCTTTACTCAGCCATTCAGACCCAAGTTCCATGGGACCGTCACCATAAAAGATTTTAATGCATCTGCCTCAGCTCAGTTCTTACTTTGATTACTGCAATAACCTCTTAAGCCACCTCTTGTCTCTGGGTTCATCTTTGTTCCAGTTCATTTTCCACATACTTCCAGGCCCTTTCTAAAATGCAATGTTAAGATATACCTTTGGCTCTCTCTCTCTCTCTCTCTCTCTCTCTCTCTCTCTCTTTCTCTCTCACACACACACACACACACATTTTTGCACTATTGTCCCTAATGTTCTCAGTCAAATATGTTCATTCTTCCCCTTTCCATTGTTCTTTATCCAACCCTCAAGGCTGATCTGATCTGTCACCTTCTTGGAGAAGCACTCCCATACAGACACTTCCTGTTCTTCAGGATTTAATTAGGTGCCTCTTTTTGATGCAGTCATGGAATCCTCCACATTCCTTTAAGAATCTTTATGACACTGTGTTATGATTGTCTGTTTAATTGTGGTCTCATTCACAACAGAAACCATGATTTTCCATCTTGACTTTTCCACTTTGTAGACAGCACTTGGCACAGAGCCAGGCCCCCAAAATGTTTGATGAATAAATGGAAAAATGAATGAATGAATGACACTTAATAATGCTAAACATGCAAATATAGTTTGACAGTGAACAACATTCACATGCTTCATCCTTTTTCCCCCTGTACTAGAACCTGCTCAAACCAGCCAAGACCTGTGGTTGACCCAGGCCTTTGGAGTGTCTCACGAGCCTGCTTTGAGAATAAGAATGAAAAGGAATGCTGACTTTGCCTTGACTGTGGGACACTTTACAAGATCCAGAAAATTGATTTTTCCAGGCCTGCATGGCTTGGCATAAAATCCAGACAGATTTTTATTGAATCTGGCCTTAGATGGTTAGATTTTGGACCTTAGCAATGAGGTCAATAGATTCAACCATGAATACTATTGTTTTCTAATTTTTTGCCACATGTGTTTACTTTCACAGATTGGACAGTCGGTTTAGCCATCATTGATTTCTCCTGGGATTGGTTTCTCTGTTCCTGTGGCTTCTATAATTATAATTATAAGTTGTGGGTGAGTTTTTGAGGAACAGGGCAATGACATGCAAGGCAGGAAATGTGTGCCCACTGGTGTTTTGTTGGTGTTTATGTTTGTCAGTGGTCCTTGTAATTGGAAGGCTGCATTGCCTTAAAATTATGCAAAGAGTAATAAAAAGAAAATTAGGGAAAACATTTGAGTATAACATCAGATCTAGATCACTGATATTTTGTAATTTTACATAAATACAATACAGATTCCACCGCTCCCCCCCAAAAAAAAAATCCACTCAAGTGTAGTGAATACTGAACAGAGAAAGTTCCACTTTAAAAAAAAAAAAAGGCACAAACAAATATCTAAACTTTCAATCTTTGAACATGATCATGATGCAGTCTACCATAAGCAAATTCAATTAAGACAGAAATCCCAGGTCATCCTATTTTTCTGATGAAAGCATTACTTAAGAGAAATAGAAATGCTATAAGGGAAGCAGTTACCTTTTACGGTTGTGGGGATCTAAAGAAGGAGGAGGGGGAGGAGGAGGAGGAGGAGGAGAGAAACATTCCCCTTCTGATAAGGTGCAAGTTTCATTTTTTTGGAAAAGAGAAAACAATCTGAATGTCTACCTTATCAATATAAAAACTAAAAATCAAGGTTTCTATTGACAATCTATTCCCTGTAGATTCAGCAAAATAATATTAAAGGAGATTATTTCTTGTTAAGGAAATGGATCTATATAATCTGATATGTCTTAATGTAGGCATATGGTAAGATTTTACTTTTTAAATTTAACTTAGTACTCCTTTATATTATACTTTATGATATAAAGCACCCTTAAAGGAAACAGATATACCCATAACCATTCTTCCAATTTTGACTTTTGTTTGTTGGACAGCATCTCTATTCCAGTTCCGATGCTCACATAGTTTTCCAACATGTGTGCGGCATGTTTCAGTTATTTTTTTTCCTTTTTTCTTGCATCATGATCATAGAACATGCAGTGCAGTTGCTAACAAAGCATAAAAAAGAGATGTATCATGGTGCTTTGTCATTTTAATAGTGGCCAAGGTTTTAATATCTAATTAATTTATTATGGTGATGGAGCCAAAAGTGCCTGTTATTATTTATACATTTGTTTATATTTTTAAAATTTTGTTTCACTAAAATAGTAATCACTTGTTTGTATTCATTTGTTGCTTCACTGGCTTTTTCTCCTCATAATCCTGTCTTTTTAGATTTTTAAAAAATTTTATTGATTTTTAGAGAGAGGAAGGGATAGGAAAAGAGAGGAAGAGAAACATCAATGTGAAAGGGAAACATCGATAGGCTGCCTCCTGCACACTCCCTGCCAGGGATCAATCCCATAACCTGGGCTTGTGCCCTAATCAGGAATTGAACCAGTGACCTTTTGGTTCATGGAAAGACACCCAACCAACTGAGTCACATCAGCCGGGTCTCACAATGCTGTCTTCAGGAGGAGCACACAGAACTCTTCAGAATTGTTGATCACAGGGAGGTAGGGTATTTTTTTCCAGGTTTAATGTTCTGCTTTCTAAAGGAGGTGCTCTGTACCTTTTAAATTCCACCCATTTCTTTTCCAAAAAGTTTCCTTTGTGAATCAAAATAATGGGAAAAGGCAGCCAGCCTCCCTGGGCCCGAGTTTAGCTCTTAATCTCTACAAGCAAGTTTGTTGCCTGCTAATAGAACCAACTGCAAATGGCCGAAATGAAGTACAACCCTAACATTTATTTGTCATTCTACATGGTTTCTGAGCTTGTTTAGACTTAACGTGCTTAGCATCTGTACTGGCTTAACTTCCCTCGGCAATGTTTTAGATACTTTAGTGGATAGGAAGTGCCTTCTCATGTTCTCTCCTTTGGGGAACCCAGACTTACACACAGACTTTCCTCTCAAGTTTGAGTGAGAGGCCTCGAGTCAAAGCCAAGGTTTCTTTTTCCTCTGAAACATGCAATATGCTCAGGGTCCAGGAATATGCTCACAGTGGAGGTGGATATAAGTAGAGTATTTGGGGAAACGAGCAGCCATCTCCCATTCACAAGGGCCCTGTACAAGTGACAGGGGGAGACCAAGGCATGAGATTAGACTTCCTGCTTTATTATAATTATTTTTAAATTTATGATTCTTGTCTCTTTCTATTTTGAAGGGGTGTTCTTAAAAGTATTTTTCTTGGCTACCAGCTAAGGTTTGTTGAAAACTAAAGCCAGAGTTAGGGGAAAATTTAGAGTATAGGGAAGTACGTCACCTCCTGGGGCCAGTAACACACTCATTTCCCATTTTTGTGCAGATGCTGAAGAATGAAGACACTTCAGAGTTTGTCGTCTTTAGCCAGTGAAGGGGATAGACAGTGTTAGCAGATGGGTGAAGAGATCTCACAATGAAATCAACTGCAATCAAATGCAAAGGGGACTCTCTCTCACCTACTTTCCATGAAAACAACCCCAGGATGGGAAATAAAGGCTACTCCAAAAGAAACATGAAATTGAGTCTCTCAAAGAAAATAAAAATCCTTAAGAAGCCATTAAGCCACAAGACTCAGGCCAGGGCCTACAAATGGGGCCTCTGACATGGAGAACCAACCCACAGCTGGGACCCTGTCTTTGGAATAGCTTCAGCCTTCTGGAACTTCTTCATACTTCTTTGAGAATACACTCTCCTGCACATCACAGCAAGATAGAAACTTAAGGAACTTTTTGAGAAAATGACTTGAGCTTTGTTTCTTAATTTCTCTGTCTTCATCAGTGACAGAGCCAGAGAGCCCATTGTTGACAGATGACAGCAAAGCCCTCTCCCCCAGCATAATCTGCTCCCCAGCTGAAAGGGCCCACTTTGGAGAACACTTAAGAACTTCAACATACTCAGGGATGAGCTGGACAGAAAGGAAAAGAAAACTGAATGGAGTGCTGGAAAATTCATTTCCAGAATAAGTAGAATTAAGTGGAAGTACTTTTTTAAAAACAGGTAAAATATGCCTAATATTATATATAGAACAAACTGAGGATGCCAGAAACATGCTTGGTGCGCTTGATGGAATGCTTTAAAATACATTTAAATATATATATATATTTAAATGTATTTTAAAAAATATATATATTTTAAATATTTAAAATACATTTAAGATATATATATATATTTTTAAATATATATAAATATATCTTAAATGTATTTTAAAATATATATATATTTTAAATATATATATATATCTTAAATGTATTTTAAAGCGCATATATATACATACATATATATATATATATATATATATATATATATATATATATATATATTCCTGAGAGGAAGGGAGAGAGAGAGAAACATCAATGATGAGAGAGAATCATTGATCAGCTGCCTCCTGCATGCCCCCTGCAGGGGACCGAGCATTACCCAGGCATGTGCCCTGACTGGGAATCAAACTGTGACCTCCTGTTTCATAGATTGATGCTCAACCACTGAGCCAAGCCGGCCAGGCAAGGAATGCTTTTTGTTAGACCTTCATTGCAATTATTAGTGGTCTCAAACAAATTTAGTCAGATAGCTCATATCAATTCCTACGTCTGTTATTTTAAAGGTGCAGTCTTAGTCATATCCATGTAATTTTTTAAAAATCATTTTTTAAATTTCTTTATTGATTAAGGTATTACATATGTATCCTTATTCCCCCATTACCCCCCACCTCCCATTCATGACCCCATCCCCCTGTTGTCTGTGTCCATTGATTAGGCCCATATGCATGCATATAAGTCCTTTGGTTGACCTCTTCCCCTTACCCCCACCCTCCCCTACCTTCCCAGGTAGGGGATGTTTCTCTGTCTCTGGATCTATTTTTGTTCATCAGTTTATGTTGTTCATTATATTCCACAAATGAGTGAGATCATGTGATATTTATCTTTCTCTGGTTGGCTTATTTCACTTAGCATAATGCTCTCTAGTTCCATCCATGTTGTTGCAAATGGTAAGAACTCTTTCTTTTTTACCGCAGCATAGTATTCCATTGTGTAGATGTACCACAGTTTTTAATCCACTCATCTGCTGATAGGCACTTAGGCTGTTTCCAAATCTTAGCTATGGTGAATTGTGCTGCTATGAACATAGGGGTACATATATCCTTTCTGATTCATGTTTCTAGTTTCTTGGGATATAGTCCTAGAAGTGGGATCACTGGGTCAAATGGCAGTTCCATTTTTAGTTTTTTGAGGAAACTCCATACTGTTCTCCACAGTGGCTGCACCAGTCTACATTCCCACCAGGAGTGCATAAGGGTTCCTTTTTCTCCGCATTCTCGTCAGCACTTGTCATTTGTTGATTTGTTGATGATAGCCATTCTGACAGATGTGAGAAAAATCAAAGCACTGAGTTTCATACTTGTATTTTTAGTTGAATTACAGGCCAACAAATTCCCATACCATGAGAGACTTCTCAATGCATAATTAGGATATTTTGTTTACCCTTCTAAATTTATTTAGCTTAATTAAGCAGAGTTATTTGAAATTGATGGACTTCTGTAAATTTAAGCAATACCCACTATCTAAAGGGTGCAAACTCATTGAAACAGGAAAGATAAAAGATTGCAAAATAGGGCAAAAAAAATCTTGTACTAGAGGTAGTGGAGAGAATTAGGGGAAATTTTCCAGGTTCAGGCACATGGATGCATACATACTGTTAACTCACACTCTCTTGTGCCCACCATGTAGATAAATGTGGGTGTTTAATCTTGAATCAATTTTTAATTTCAAAAATATGTCTTAAGTGGCCAGCTCATGAAAATGTCAAAATTTAACATAATGATGGTTAACAATAACAAGAAAGATTTACTGATCTCAATTTCTAAATTAAAATAATGTTGAAGTAATTGGCACAGGGAAATTAAAATTCCAAAACTAAAAATAAACCTTTAATTACTAAATTTTCCCTTTAAAGGAGAAAGAAATATTTGGCAATATTAGCTATATTGCATACCTCTGAAGCAGTGGTTTTTTATCTTTTTAGCTTCTTCCTTGATTTAAATATGTATAATGTTCAACATATGAAAGAGTTCAATGTGAAGTTGCTGTGGCTGCAACAGGATCCCAGACACCAGCATCCCTGTCTCACTTCCTGGTGTTGCCGAGGCAACCACACACACACACACACACACACACACACACACACACATCAGTTATATTCAAAATCATTTATGAATATAGAGGCAAAAGTCAATACCAGCAAATGAACTATTAAAAATTAGGCATATTTCTACATATTATTATAGATTTTTTTCTAGGATATATTGTTTTTTTAAAAAAAGTACAGAAGAAAAAGTGCATTGTATTCTGGTGATATGAAGGAATGAAAGTAACACGCTTATGTGAATTTTTTTTAAAGGACTAGAAAAATAAATTTTAAAAATGTTACATGTTGGTCTGTGTAAAGTAGAGGAGACAGTGATATAAATTAAACTACTTTGAATATATCTTGTTTTGTAGGTTTGATATGATTTTGAACCATGCAAATACATTTATATTATTTGGATAAATAAAATGATCTATAAAAATAAAAAGTGACTAGCCCCGGGCAGTGTTCCTCAGTAGTTAGAGTGTTTATCTTCATGTTCGATGGTTGGAGTGTGTGCAGGAGGCAACCAATCAATGTGCCTCTCTCACCTTGATTTTTTTTTTTCTCTCTCTCTCTCTCTCCCTCTTCCACTCTTTCTAAAAATCAATGGAAAAAATATCCTCAAGTGAGGACAAAAAAAAATGACTGTGTATATAGTTGCTGGCATAAATAATGATAAGAACTATTCCTACTACTTTAAAACACATCATTTGACTGTGGGTTGTTTGTGTTTTTTGTTGTTGTTGTTTTTTTAATAAAACAAGCTGCGTTTATGTTATTGAGGATAAAGGTTTTCAGTGTAACCTCATGATGTATTTTACCTGGAAAAAAATCATTCCTACTTGTACAAATTCAAAAGTATTGAAAGTGATGTACTTAAGAGCAAAAGCAAAAACTATCAACCAAACTGTAATCTCTAAATAAAATTTCCCATTAAGAGGAACAAGGACTTCTTTGGAAGATGATTGGAAGTCTTGTGCAAGAACTGTACAAAATTAACCTGGTACTTGGGACTTCTGGAATGACTATATGAGGAGTTCTGCAGATTCTCTTCTGAGTAAAACAACTATTTAACTTGTGAAAAGTATAAATCACAACCATTTAAAGTCTTTGGTAAACCACATACACTACCAAAAAGCAGCAACATCAATAAGCCTTTGGGAAGGAAAGGGGACACATAAGAATCCAGAGTTGATACAATATGTTATCTTAGCTATCCAGTTTTTAAGAAAAAAAACAGGCATGCAAATAAATATGATAGTGTGTCTCATACAGGAAAAACAGTAGGCAACAGAAATTGCCTTTGATGGGGGCCCAGTGGACACAGCAGACACTAGTTATAGAGCAGCTATTATCAATAAGTTTAAAGAATGAAAGAAAACCATGTTTAAAAATTTAAGGGAAGATGTGATAATGATTTACCAAGTGGAAAATATCAATAAAGAGATAAAATCTTAAAAACAAATTGAAATTTTTGACATTGGAAAGTATAGTATTTGATATGAAAAATTCACTAGAGGCTGCTCAAGTGTAGATTTGAGCTTCCAAAGGGAAAAAAATAACCAAACTTGAGGATAGATCATTAGAGACTATAAAATCTGAATGAAAGAAAGAGAAAAGCATAATGAAAAATAAACAAATCCTCAAAGAGCTGTGGGGAAGCATTAAGAATACCAATATAGATGTAATGGGAGTATCAGAAGAAGAACAGAAAAAATAATTGAGAAAATAATGGATGAAAATTTCCCACATATGATAAAAAAGATAATCTATATAACCAAAAACTTCAACAAAATCCAGTAAACATGAAGAGATTCATTCTTAGATATATAATAAGTTGTAGGACAAAGGTAAAGAGAAAACGTTAAAAGCATAGGAGAAAAATTAAACAAATCTTCACATACAAGGGAATGCCAAAAAAAAGTAACAAGTGACTTTCATCAGGAATAATGGAGGGCAGAACATAGTGGCACAGCATACTCAAAGTGCTGGAGAAAGTTTTGTCACCGAAAAATCCTATATTTAGCAAAACTATCTTTCAGAAATAAAGACAAATGGAAATGAACTCCTGGAATAACAGCACAGGAATCTCTAATGACCAACTCCCAGGGAAACTGGTGAAAATTATTTCAATACAACAATCTCAAACCTTTAGAAATGGTCTTGAGGGCAAATGAAATGTCTATTAAAGAAAATCTATGAAAATTCAGTAAGAATAGTGAGTGTCTATGGTAGATGAATCAAGACTACATCATCTCCCCAGCCCTCTCTCAGTTTAGCAAGACTGTAATTGTAACAAGACTCCCTCTTCCCCCAGCTCCCAGACAGAGGGCTTTCTACTCAAAATGAGCAGCACTTTACTTTCCATGCTGCCCCAAATGTGTGTTTCTAAGGATAAGCCCCAGGCAAGTGCAATAATAAAGTGGGGGCTCCCTTTATCTGCCCAGTCATAATTTGTGGAATAAAGGCTGTATCTTGGGCACAGCATGTTAGGAATACAGAGACCTCAATAACCTTTGCTCTGGATCATGCAGTGGCAGTTAGTTCCACACCAGGAGAGGAAAGGCAAGAAGACCTCAAGCTGTTGTCTTCCTTTGCCAAGTGCTCACCTCCTGGAGTGAGAGTATGACTCAGAGAGATTTTTTTTTTTTCCATTTTTCCTATGGCCAGTTCCAGAGCACCGGCTCAGAACTTGCCGGGGGAAAGAGGCAGTCTATAAAAGAGATAGCTCCTAATCTCTTCCCAAAGGAAATGACTTCATATGCAACAGAGCATGAAGTTCAGACCTAGGGACATTCTCAAGAACAGTGAAGGGTGTGATGAAAAGCAACTGAGATAGCATTCTTGGATGTAGTGTAGGCCAGTTTGTTTGCTAGAAAGAAATAAGAAAGCTGGGATGAGCCTTCCGGGGGTCAGAGCAAATATCACACAAGGATATAAGAAAGTATTTGGTTGCCACATTTGGTTTGAATTCATTTACAAAGCAATCTATGCCTAAAGGCATTATTGAAAATAATAGATAAATCAGCCAGAATTAGAGAAATATAACAGCTAAATGTGATCAAGGAAAGATGGAAAGATTGCCCTACTAATATCACTACATGCCCCAAACTGCACCCCTGGGAAGCACCATCGAATGCTTTACACTGTACTGGGTAAAAAGACTTTGTTGTGGGGTCTAACCTTGGAGTCAGAATAAGACCACCGGAGGCCGGCTAAGGTCCCCGAAAGGAGGGAGAGCCTCCAGCCCCTTCTGGGGGGTCCCTCTCTCCTGCCTCTCGGGTACCTTGCCGGGGCCCCAAATGTTGTGGGGCGACCTGCGAATGAAGACCACCAGGCAGCCAAATTGAAATTTAGGAAGCCTTTATTACGAACTCGAGCCCGGGCCCGCGTCTCCACTGACACAGCAGGGAGCAGCGCGAGCCCCAAACACTCGGAGCAAGCAAGTTTTTATCCCCCACGCAGGGGGATTTGGCAGAACCTGATTGGTTAAACTTGGGTCAAAAAGTCAGTTACATTACTCATAATAATGGAAGATTTTCAGTTGAACAAGCAATTACAAAAGTTACAAAGCATGGGAGAATGTAGTTACAGTGTAAGTTGCCTGTTTGATCAGCCTTGCGATTTCCTTTATTCTAAATTCTAAATTACAAAGGCTGGGCACAGCCCGCAGGGTCGCTCCCAGCCACATCCTGCTGGACATAGGATTGGAATGTAGATCTATCTTACGAAAGCAGATTGTACAGAAGCAGAATTGAGCAAAGTTAATAATCTCCAAAAGTTATTTACATTTTCTACTCCTGGGGCTACTGAGTCAGTGGGAATCACTCTCCTGCAGTTCTGGTCCACAGGCACAGAAAAATTACCTTTGTGATGTGGGATGGATTTACTTTAAAACAAAGGGCAGGAGTCATGCCTGGCTGGAGCATGACGAACCACATGCTTCTGAGCGTGGGTCACCTGCCAAACCTTAATATACAGTTGGGGTCTCTGTCCTGATTTGGGGTCACTTATGCCAGAACAACTTCACTAAAATCATCCAGCCAACCACTGAAAGATAAACAAGCAAATTACAATAAAAAGCCTGGAGTAAGGAGAAGACTACTGCCCAGAGTGGCTACCGTATTTTCCTGAAATGGTCCAGTTTAATATATATATGGCATGCAAAGAAACAAGAAAG